>CM034300.1:46480746-47680746 GCA_019925795.1 Dendrobium chrysotoxum | reverse complement strand
ACCCCAACTTTAATCAAAATAATAAATTCAGAGATACAAAGACACATTTGGAGTTTTTAGTGCTTCAGATGGGAAACCAAATGTAGAGCAAGTATGCTATAATTAGAAACTTGGAGAATCAATTAGGACAACTAACAATTTTCTTTAGTAGTAAGCACCATCGAACCAAACCAACTACCGCAAAAATCAATCCTAAGGAAAAAGGGGAAGACCAAAGTTTGGATCTAATTAGAATTAGTAGTGATGTGACACAGCCCAAATAATATATCTAAGCAAGTCTAGTAGAAGACTAAAAACATAGTGCTGATGAGAGGTAGCCCAAATTTGTTATGTGTTGTTCTATATTTTATTAGGATTTTTAGTACTTTACTTTGTCTATTTTGTTGTACTTTATTATATTTAGTTTGTAATTGTTAATTATGTTGTTTGTTAAAAAATTTCAATTATCTTAAATTTTTTACTTGCCTAAATGCTATAATATCCGTAAAGTCCTCCTTTTTTAATTTGCGGGTTTTTCAAAATTTGTTTTTGCGGGTTTCACGATTTCTCCAATGGTGGAGGAGGATCTCCAGCCTCCTTTGGATGGTGGTCTGTTCGACATTAGACGCTCTTGTTCAGGGAGCTCTTACACTCCTGTTTGTTCATTCTCATCATCTCCATCGACATTTGGAGACGAAAAAGTTGGCTTCGTTCAAGGTGCGAAATCAAAGCCTAAACTAGAATGCCTTTGATTATTAATGAAGGTGGATTGTTACAATCCAAGAATGATATTGAAGTTTTTGGTAAAGGAGAGGAAGTGGTAGTTGAAGACAAGGTTAAAATTCAGTTCAAATCTGGGTTGCTTCAAGATTTAAGAGGCGAATCGGTTTATAATGTGGGTCCTCTTCTTCATCAAAGCTTGTCAATGCCGTGCATGGAGTCTCTGAGGGATTGGCATATGATTTTGTTAATCTGGGAGGAATTAGCTCAAAAGTTAATCCAGTTGCTGAAGTTAATATGAACACAATAAGTGTTGCAGATCTTGGCAAAGCAAATGGCTCTATGGAAGAGTTACATTCAGACCTAGTTAAGGTTTGGATTTATAATTCAGGAGAGCTAGGTGAGTGTGTTGATGGTCTTGTTGCAAATCCATCATGACCATCTAGTAGTGCACAACAAAATGCTTGGAGTAAGAAGAAGAACATAAAGGTCCTAAATTTGGACTTTGGTGATTGCTTGTCTGATGATGGTTCATCCGTTAAACTTCATTTACAAAATGAATCGGAGAATTCTAAGAAGATAAAGAATTTTTTAGTGATCAAGGTCTGTAGTGGAAATGTTCCTTTTGCATTTATTAGCTATGAACTAAGAAGACAGTGGTCCCCATTTGGTAGATTCCATCTCACAATGCTAGGTATGGATTGGGTCCAATGTTCATTTTATGAGCCAGAGCCATTGGAATCAGTCTTCTTGAATGGACCATGGTATGTTAAAGGGCATATCATTGGAATTGATAGATAGTCGCCAAACTTTTCTCCTACCTCTTTAAAGGGTTTGACTGCTGCTATTTGGATTAGGATGCCTAATCTCCCCTTACAATGTTGGGATGAAATAAATGTTTGTTGAATTGCTTCTATGGTTGGGAAGCCATATTTGATTGATGGAAACATGTTTCAGTGGGGAAGGAGGAGTTTGGGAGGATTTGTGTTTGCATCAAGTTGGATGCTAAATTGCCACTAGGTGTTTGGGTGGAGGGGAGTTGTGGGAAATTCTTTCAGAAGATTGAATATGAAAGAATCCCTAATTTCTGTTTCAACTATGGTAGGATTAGACACTTCAAGAAGGTTTTTTTGGAGAATAAATTGGAGGTTAATATTGTTTCTAAACAAGTGGATAGTTTAAAAAATCCTACGGTGTTAGATAATCCTAAACCCGCTCTTGAGGCTGTGGTTGAAGGCTCTTGTGATGATAAAGGAGGCTATGGTCCATGGGTGCATGTTAAGCATGGAGAAAGGTGGATTTAAAATCCTGTCTTTAGGAGGATTAATCCCCGTCAAATGGAGGTTGCTGTGAAAAAGGACCCTGAATTATTGATTACCAATCCAAAGGAAAAGGAAGCTGATGCTGTTAAGGTGTCTATTGAAGGAGGTTTTATAGAGCCTGCTCAGGGAGTAGAGGAAGTTTCTAATTCAGTTTCTACAGGGAGTTTTGTTCTAGCTCAGGGAGAAGTTCAAAATCATGATCCAGTTATAGGCTTGATTCAGGAGGGTCCAGATGAATTACGGGCTTCGAATATTAAGGAGGGTATGTGTACCAAAACTTCTATTATTTCTATTAATGAAAACAAATTCAAAGTCTTAGATGGTTTGGTTGAGGAAGGAGAGATTGCTATCCCAGAGAAAGATGTTGCTACTTTGCATGGTGGGTTGGATGAGAACAATAGAATTGGAGAAGGAAGTATGAAAATAAATATGGATATGGTGAATGGTGAAGTGTGCTGCAAAGAAGGTGGTTCTTCTAATGTAAAAAAGAAAGGCTCTAAGCAACTTACAGGTTTGGGTCCTATTAACTTGGCTCCTAGGAGTAGGAGAATGGATGGTGATCAAAAAGATAAAGTGGGTATTTCATCCCCTCAGATTCAATGATGTCTTTTGTAGCTTTTTGGAATTGTAGAGGAGCTAGGAAAAAGAAGGCTTCTTTATATTTAAAGGAGGTTGTGAAGGATCATGGTGCATTTTTTCTAGGTATGTTGGAAACCAAATTATCGGTTATTGAGAGAAAGGATGTTGATTTATTAATTGGTACTGATTGGAATTTTTTCCAAGTTTCATCAGAATGTTTGTCTGGGGGCATTCTATTGGTATGGAAATCTAGCATTGCGACTTTTAATGTTTTGGAGTCCTCTCCCCAATTTGTTATTGGGGAGTTGGGTGTTCTTAATAAAGGAAGGTGGAGGATTGCTTCAATATATGAGAGAAACGATGTTTATAAAAGAAGGATTCTATAGGAGAGGCTAGAATTTTATACCTTTAAGGACTTGCCTATGCTGATAGGGGGGACTTTAATTATTTATTTCTAAGGAGGAAAAGAGGGGAGGGAAAAGATTTATTTTTTGCCTATGACCTAAGGAAATGAAGACTTTTCTATCTTGTAATGATTTTCATGAGGTTGAGTATGTTGGACCAAGGTTCACTTGGTGTGATAACAAATCTGGTGCCGATCAGATCCTTGAGAGATTTGATAGATGTTTTTTTTAAATTCAGCTGCATTAAGCACTTCTCATCGTATGGTGGTTAGGCGCCTGGCTTGCGTTGCATCAAACCATTGTCCTATCCTTTTAAATCTACCAGAATCAATCCTTGCTTAAGAGAGCAATCAAATTTGAAGATGTATGGGCTTCCAACCTTGCTTCATCTGTTATGGTGAGAGGAGTTTGGGTGAAGAAATTTGCTAGTAGTTTATCTCAAATCCTGAATTCCAAGATGAAGAAATCTTTGAAGGCATTATTTTGTTGGAGCAAAGCTAAGCATAAAAGTTTATTTCTGTTAAAGGATTTCCTGTTGAAGGAAATTGAGGAGCTTCAAGTAAAAGAGGCTAATGATGGAGGACTTTCGGAGGTAGACAATTGGACTATCAAAGTGAAGTTGGGGGAGCTCAATTCTACTCTGGCTCGATTGAATACTTAGCGGAGATAGCGTGCTAAGGTCAAGTGGTTGGTGGAGGGTGACTGCAATTCCAAATTCTTTAAATCTTTTGCTTCTGCAAGAAGAAATTTTTATTACATTTTCAAAATTAAAGATGATAATGGAGACCTGGTGGAGGATCAGCATCAAATTGAAGAAGTTCTGTTTTGGTTCTTCAAGGAGAAATGGAGAGAAAGAGATTGTATATTTGAAGGTTGGCCTTACCCATGGAAGTGTTTAGATGATGAGGATATAAGAATGTTGAGCAAAGAATTCGCTATAGAAGAAGTGGAGGTTATGATCAAGTAGAGTGGTAATAATACTACTTCGGGAAATGATGGTATTACCTACTCCTTTATCAAAGCTTATTGGGACATCATTAAAAATGACTTCTGGAATGCTATTAATTAGTTCTTTGAGATGGGAGATATGGATTCCAATTGGAAAGAGACTCTTATTGTACTAATTCCTAAGGTGAGCAACCCATTGGCTCCTTCAAATTATAGACCCATAAGCTTGTGCAACACTATTTACAAGGTGGCGGCCAAAGTTATTATGAACAGGTTGTCTTCAATTATCCCTAAATTGATTTCTAAAGAGCAAGTGGCATTTTTGAAAGGAAGATCATTGTCGTATCATGTGTTGGTAGCTCAAGAGGTGTTTCACAAATTCAGGTATTCTAAATCTTCTAAAGGTTTTGTTTCCTTCAAAGTAGATATGGAGCAAGCTTATGATTCTATGGGGTGGCCTACCTTGGTGAAAGCTTTGGAGTATTTTGGGTTCCCATCAAAGTTTTCTAAGCTAATTTTGGAATGTGTCAAAGATCCAAGATTCTCTCTATTAATTAACTATAATCTTTCAAGTTGGATTAATGCTAGAAGCAGCTTTTGTCAAGGTTGTCTCTTGTCTCCATTTTTATTTATTCTTTACTCTCAACTTTTATCGAATGCCTATAGACAAAAAGATGGATCAATTGGAATTTGTGTGAGTTCAAATGGGCCAAGGATATCTCATTTACTGTACGTAGACGACATTATAATCTTCTTAGAAGCCAAGGTGAAGGTAGCTAAGGAGATTAAGGCTATGTTGGATAAATTTTGCGGGTGGATTGGAAAAAAAGTAAATGTCAATAAATCTTGTATTCTTTTTAGCAAATCAGTAAATAAAATAAATGAAAAAGATATTTCTCAAATTATGGGATTTATATTTGTTAAGGACCTATTTTACCTTGGGGTAAAATTAGCTCTAAGGAGGCTAGTAGGGGCAGATTTTCAGTTTATTGTTGATAGGGCCTTGAGGATGGTAAACATTTGGGGAGGAGAGCTTATGTCATTAGATGGTAAAATCCTTCATGTCAAAACTGTTTTGCTCTGTTATACAACATTCCATTGCACTAATTCTTTGGTCCCTAAAGGTGTTCTAGAGGAGGTTGATAAGTTATGTAGAAGTTTTATTTGGAATAAAGTGAGTGGAAGATATGGAATTCATTATGTGAATTGGAATGTAATGTGTTTGCCTTAAAAATGGGGAGGTAGAGCTCTACATTCATGTTTTAATTAAGTTGGGCCATTGAGAGCCAAGCTTGCATGGAAGTATGTTCAAGAAAAGATTCATTGCTGCATAAGGTGATTTTTTCGAAATATGGTTCTCTTTTTTTGGATGACACATCAAAGAAGGGTGGATCTACTGCTTGGAAAGTTATCTTAGATGGAGGTAAATATCTAAAGCCAATTGTTAGATGGAGCATTGCTAATGGTGAGTCAACCGATGTATTCAAGGATACCTGGGTCTTGGAGAAAAGCTTAAATAGATGGACAACTTTTAATCACACTCATGACTTCGGTAACTCCACGGAGGACAATTTCATTTCAGATGGCTGCTCGAATGAGGCTGAACTTAGCAAGTTCTTTGGGATTGAACTTGTGAAACTAATCTGTCAAATACAATTTTGTCGGATTTGGGAGAAGATAGAATTGAATTAATATTCCAAAATTCTGGAAAGTCAATTTTAGTACTTGCATTTGAAGCTTCGGTTCATTATAATGCTCTAGTTCAAATCTGGAATTGGATTAGAAAAGCTAAACTGATTCCACGGGTGGAGGTATTTTGGTGGAGAATTTTCCATAATGCTATTCCTACTTATCAATTCTTATCTTATAGGAGATTCTAAAGGGAAAAAGGGTGTCCTAGAAGCTGTAATGAAGTCGAAGACATTGAGCATGTTGCAGTTAATTGTAAGAAGCTATTAGAAGTTTTACAACATCTTAATAGATGGGGTTTTTTTATTTCATCCTTTACTTCGTTTGAAGAATGCTATGAGTGGCTGCCCAAGAAGACTTCTTTGTTAGTCAATTTGTATTGCAATGTGGTTTTCTTTTCATGGAAAGTGAGAAATAAGATGATTCATAAAGGAAAGGATGAAAGTTCATTGGCCATTGCTGCTAATGTCGTGAGCTATGCCTGTATTTCTGCTTCTAATGTTAGTATTAACTCGAGTATATGGGGTGTTAACCAGCCATCTAGGTTGTCAAATAAGCATTGGCATCCTCGTCCACCTGATTGGATAAAAGTTAATGTTGATGCAGCTTTACTACCATCTTGTAAGGCTAGAATTGGCGGTGTATTTCGTGACTACAAAGGCATATTTCTTTTGGCATTTGGTCATGCTTGTGTTCACTGGGATGTATCTAGATTGGTGCTTTTAGCTACTTAATATCTCAAGGAGGTGATCAAAGATTAGATCTACAATTATAAGGGGATCATAATTAAAGGTGAAAATGCTAATATCATTAAGTTTCTTCATGAGGCTAAATCAAGTGGCGATAAGCAATTGGAAGCTCTTCATTCTATAAAAGACTTCAATCATGTGATTTATAATTATATAGATAGAAGTTGTAATAAGTTAGCGAATTCATGTGCTAACTATGCTCTTTTTAGTTCTTTTATTTGGGAAGATATTAGTGTGAATAATGTTCCTCCTTCATTTATTTCTTTATTAAAGGAGGAATATGATGCTTGTTGTTGGTAGTTTGTATTTCCTTTATTAGTATTTAATGCAGTTGGCTGCATTTTCTTCAAAATAAATAAATAAATAAATGTTGTAATATCCTATTGTATACTACATTTTGATAACTCACTTGACCAAAAAAAACCATTAAAATTAAAAATCAAAGATTAAGTATAACATAAAGTTAGAGGGACTTAATTGAATGATTAAAGAACAACAATTCCTACTTTAATAATCATAACATGCAACTAAGAAAAATTATCCAAATTGATACTTCACATTGAACTTAAATGCTATAACACCCAAGCACTGACTTTTGGCCACAAGATTGAATAACTATGTTTAGAAAAAGAAAGTACTTATATTAATTTATTAAACTTATTATAAACTCAAATATGGAATTATTAAACTTATCAAAATCCTTACATAATTCTAATTTAGGATAACTTGAAGGAAGAAATCTAATCATATATTCAGAATTAATATTTTAGTACTCATGAGCATTAATAGAAAGAAATGAAGTAGAATAAAATCAAAAGAAAGAAAGAAAATGAAAAAGAAAAAATAGAGTACTATAACATCAAAAATTGGTATATGATGATGACAGAATTGCTAAAGGATTTTAAAACTTAATTTAAAAAGGAGAGTGTAAGTAAGCTACTACATATGAAGCTTTATAAATTGATTTCAAACTTAACTAATGTACAACCAATTCCTAAATGATAAGCCATTCTACCTAAATTAATATTAAAAATTGGACTTACACTTATAGTTGATGAGTTCAATTTGGATTTTAATAAAGATTATTCCTTAGGATGCTTTGTTCTAGATTGTTTAAAGTAAAATTGCTACACTTTGATCATTGTAATTTACTTCTAAATAGTGAAGTATTATCTTATATTTTAATCCATTTTAATTTGGAATAATAAAGTTACCAAAGTTGCAAACACATTGCCTGAGGATAGGAAAAAACCTAAGCTAGGGGGAATACGTTAAATGAAAATCATGTTCATTTTTACTATCTTAAATTCAAATAAAAATATGTGTTTTAATTGATTTTGTCAAAAAAATACAAAAATTTCAAAGTTAAGAACCACGTCGTAGCACCCCAAACATCAGCATCACAACATCTTCAATGCCCTAATGTCAGAACTAAACATTACAGCGCCAGAGTCTCACAAAAAAATTCATTTAATTTAGCACACTAGTAGAATAAGTGTCAGCATCATAGTGCTTTATCAAATTTATAAATAATTTGACTCCTAAACATCAACCTTTAGAGCTTAATAGTGTCAGATGATAGATTAAGGGTCGTAGCACCCATCAGTAGTACCACAGTGGAACAATTAATAAAAGGAATTTCGAAATCAAATTAGCCAAGCACCACCCTGGCTAGTGTCGCAACATTTGAGTTCATTTATGTAAAGAAAATAAATATTTTTTGTGTTTTGTTTTGTGGGAGAGCTCATGGCATAGTGGGTTTCATCTAGTGGAGTGGTTTGTCATCTTTGCAGTCAGTAAAATAACATTTCTGAGTAAAAATGAGAAGAGAGTGAAGGCGTATGGAGGGATTCACCTAGGAAGAGTTATCTGTAGGATCTGTTTGGGACATTTCAATATGGGTGATAATTTCTTCACCATTTATGAAAGAACTTTTTTCAAGCAAGGAATAAATTGTAGCACCTCCAAATTCAGCATTTGTTTTAACTTATTATGACCTAAATAAAAAGGGTAGATGTTTGAACTTTTTTCTTCTAACTATTTTGTATATGTTTAAGAATGATATGTGTGTATGAAAAGACTTCATGTATTTTGGAGTGAGTACTAAAGGTCGGAATGCATATTAAAAAAATATAAAAATTTTCCTTAGTAGCACTATAATGTTGGGTGCTCTGGCACTAAGATGCTATGTTGACTATTGTCTAGGTGCTTAACAATGATGCTCTGGCATTGTACTCTAAAGTTTTTGGAATTTGAACTAGCGCCTCAGCGCTGGATAGTGGCGTCGCATTGCTGGGCCATTTTCTATGCTTTAATAAATTTTAAGTTGTATTATTCATTCATTTGAGTGTCATGGTAGCCATGTAAGAGAGAGAATGATAGGGACTTAGAGAGACAAAAAGGAATTTGAGCCTCTTTGGGTAATTTTAATCATTGACCCTATTATAAAAGTAATCTAGATCGAGGAAGGTCACACTATGCCTATTTCAATTTTTAAAAATATTGAGATTTTTTGAAATTTTTAATTAAATTTCTATTTTCAATAACAAAAAAAAGAATAACTTTTCACTTGTAACACTTTCATTGCATAAATTTTTATATGTTATAGAAATGGAGATTTTAATATTCTGGAATTTTTTTTTTTAAATTTTATACTAGACAGTCTGGAATTCATAATGTTTTTATTGAATAGAAAATAATCTACACTTTAGAAAATTGTGTTATATTACGATTAAGTCTTAAACATGATTTTACACAATCTCTGGTAATTTGGTTATGATTTGAAATGTAAATTTTTACTCTTTTTTTTTTTTAATGTTGCTAATTGCAATTGATAGAAGAACTGCTTACGAGTAATAAAAAGATCACATTCCTTCTTTAACAAACTAAACAAAAAAGAAGGATTGTTGCCAAAAGAAAAGCTATCAACAAAAAAACTATCTTCTAAAGCTAAAGTAGCAGATAAATCAGCTACTTTGTTACAATCTCTACTAACATGGTGAAAGATCACCTTATTGAAATCATTTAGAATGAATAACTCCTTTGTCTACCAATTTTCCAATTGACACTTTGATTTATTCTTTGAATCTTGGATGAAGTTGATAATATTGAGATTATCACCTTCAATTATTACTCCTTTGCTATCCATCATCCAACTTTGAATGAACTCCCTTATTGACAAGACCGCCTCCAACTCAGGTTATGCCACATCCCAATGAATTCATTTCTTCCCAAAAGTAATGAGAAGTCTTCCGTTTTTATCTCTAAACATTCCTCCGATCCTAGCTAGATTAGATTTCAAAAGTGAAGCATCCACATTCATTTTAATAAACCTAGCGGTGGAGGGTGCCAAACATTATGAAACTCCTTAAGGAGATTAACACCCCAGTTATCTAGCATTGGACTTAATTTTATCATACCTGTAAACAGCACATTAGATGCAACTACCAAATTTGGAAGAGCAGGCTTACGATGTTTGAACTCATTTCAGTTTTTCCAAGATAAAAAAATTGTTGTACAATACGCCTTCACCATGTTAGAATACTAAATTGAAAGGCTTCTAAATTCCCGCAAACAAATTTCCAATGACTGAAATATTGGAATGCAAAAACCCCATTCTCTTAGCTTTAGAATAATCTCAATAAAACATTTTCAATCAATCGCAATATGAGCATAGCTTTCCACTTCTTGACATCCTCTAGCACATAGATCATCACAACAAAGTTTTCTATGTTTAAGAAAATGATTTATTGGAATGGCATGCTTACTCAACCTTCACCAAAATAATTCAACTCTCGGATTGAGTTTCAGTTTTCTTAGCCACTTTGAATATATGAAATCATCCTCCTTAAAGCTACCTTTCATCACTACTTCGTACGACAAAGTAGAAATTTAACTCCTTGAATGATGGAACATAGCTTCCACTTGATCATTTTCAATGGCAGGATTGATAGAAACCTACAAAATCAACAATATAAGATCATTATGGAAACACCATCGAAGCTCCTCCACGTTGCAGCTACGATCAGTAGAAATGAATTGGCGAAGCATCAGACCTTCCACTCCCACATAATCAGCAAGTGTTGGCCAAGTATTATAGCATTTATCTAGAAGCCAAAAATCTTTCACAACATTGATTCTATTTTCATTTCCCACCTTCCATCTAACAAGGGGTTTAAGATGTTTGCTGCCATCCACCAGAATTTTCCACGCAATTGAATCTCCTTTCTTTCATTCTCTCTTCAAAATTTTATCGCCATACATAGCAATAATATTCCTATGGAGTAAAGAATCTAGATTTTGGATGAATCTCCATGCCAACCTAGATCTAAGAGGGCCAACTCTATGAGCAGCCAAATGCAGCCCCAATCCTCCATCATTTTTTTAGTTTACATAATTCATCCCAAGCTACATAATGCAGGCCTTTTATTCCATTAGGATTGTGCTAAATGAAATTGCTACTAAATTTATCCAATTCATGCAATAATCTCTTGGGAACCAAAGAATGTGTTGACAAGAAATTTGGCAATGATAAAAAGGAGGACTTTACAAGAGTAATCCTCCCCACCATAGATAAATGTAAATTTTTACTCAAAAAATTTTATTGCCTACTTGTTTTATAAAGCTATACAATTTTGATATGAGCTCATTTGTACTTTAATTATTACAATGTAATAAAAATGTGCTTATGTGATTGAATTGTGTTATTGTTTTGGTTGAATTAAGAAGTTAGGTGGAAATTATTATGAAAAAAGGAAAAATATTCTAGTGGCTAAAAAGTCATGTTTTGGTGCCTATGGGTATGTCCTTGTGCTATAAGCACATTCGGAGTTATAAAGGGCTAGAATCCTTTAATATTCAATACGGGACCACAGAAATCATATATGTTTTATTTTATGATATGAATTTCAATATATTTGACTCCTAAGTATTACTACTTGAATCTTTTGATAATTGTTATGCTCTAATTACTTTTTTAACATAGTAATTTATTATATTGCATTTAAATATTCTAGAAAACTATTTAATAAAAGTAATATTTTGAAATTTAGATCAATATTTATGGTTTGTTGAACTATTTTAGCTTATTATGGTTTTATATTCTATTTTTAGGATTTGGAAAAGGCAAGGAATCTATTAATTAGTAGTTCAGGATATGTGTCTATAGGTATTTCTTCTTTTGATTTTAGCATTGAAATGGCTAATTTATTAAAATATTTTGTAGCTTTGCTTTACATCTAAGTACTATGATTTTGTATACACATTATGATGATGAATGAAATGTAAATCTTGTAGATGAGTCTATTTTTCAACACTTTGGATCTTTTAGTAGCTATGAAGTCTATTATTTTTTTAAAGGTTTAAATTGGAAGATGAAATCTAATATATTTCTAGAACTTGATCATAGGATTTACCTATCACAAGACACCATAATAGGGCCTATCCCATCAGTGGGTCTTGGCGGGTTAGGTTATTACAAGCATTTGTGGTATTAAAGCTATAATTTTAGAAATAGATTATAAAACAAAGCTATAAAAAATTAATTTGTAAGTGCGATAGTCTGGAATCTATATAGGTGTTCTTTTCTTTTTTTTTCATGTGCATGTATGATTAATTATATATTACGTATTATTATGGATAAACCAGACCAAAATATGGCAGATGGACTGAGTGTCATTCAGGTAACTCCTATATAGAGTACTATTCTAATAGCAGTTTCTCATATAGTTTCATAGTTTGTTAGTTTAATAGTTCAAAAGATGAGTGAAGCACATAACAGAGTTCCTACTATTTGGTTTGATAATGTAGACCGACATCTAAGTAGAGTTCCTACTATTAGATAGAGCAGATGGGCTGACATCTGCAAATCATCTATGTTCTATTTAAAGATTTAATCCCCTGAGGTTTGAGAGCTCTATTGAGCTTGGAGCATCAGAGTACTGGTAAGGAGTCTAAGGAAGATATTTTATGGTATTCATTATTCTTATAAGAGAAAGATATCCTTAGCTATTTTTTTATTAGATGGGGAGGTAGAGCGCTAGTTGATGGACCAGTAAGAGGAGAAATTTTAAGGAAGATTGAACTCTTTGATTAGCTTGGAGATGTTCTTTGATGTGTTTTGAGCCTAGTATATAGTACCTTTTTCACATCAGTGGATCTAAGAGACCTTTTTTAGATTTCTTCATGGGAGCAGGACTATATTATAGTATGAGGTAGAGTTTACTAATTTGTCTTGATATTCTTCGTAGCTCATTAGTACTCCCATAGAGAAGTGCTATAAATTTTTTAGGAGACATTGAAACATCCTAAGATCGCCACTGGCTCCATTTCATATTTTTTAATTCATTGATCATATGGAGAGATTACATCGGATAGTGAATGATCTAATAGCTACTCTGCATTGGTAAACTACTAGTAAGAAGATATTTGGTGGTGAGATTTTTAACAATGGATTTTTTGGGAAAAAGAAGAGAAGGTTTAGACTGATAGAGTCTAGGGGAGGTGGACAGTTTATGTCTATGATGATCCTAGTAGGGCAAGTATTGCTAGTTCTTGGTATTCTATTAGCGGGACACCCCTGTGCGAGAGTTATGGATGATGATATTTTGGTTAGTGTTATGGGATGATTGGATAGTGTTTCTGGTGTTATCAAACTAGACACATGATGGCTGAGTGTCCATAGGCATAATTTGATCAATAATTAATTACTTAATCTGAGAGTTCTATTATATCAATAGGGAGATCAATGGCAGTTCTACTCTGTTCATATTCTCAGGGACCATTTGGTGGAGGTAGTGGATTTAATTCTTTGGTAGGTAAACCATCTATATATCTGAGAAATTATAGTACTTATGTTACACTAACTTTTATTCAGCAACATGCATACAATTTGACTGAGTAAGAGGCTCAAGATGCTCTAGATGCGATTAAAGTTATGGCTTATATTTCTAATCTGCCATGACAAATTTTATTTACTTCTGGAGCCAGTCATTTATTTATTTTTGACTATTTTTTTAATTTACTTCACTTACCTTCAAATTCATTTCCTTCAATTTTAATAAATTTTTCTTTATTTGTTGCTTTACAGACTAGAGATGGTAAGATAGCTAGTAGAGTTCATTTTTATGATATTAAGATTTTTTAAAGAAAGTGAAGGTCTAGTTTGATTTTAATATCCATTTTGAATTTGATGATATTTTGGATATGGATTGGTTGAGTTGGTATGAGTTTAAGATTGATTATTTTAAAAAGCTCATCACTTTTTTTCTGAGTAGTGAGAGTTGTGAATTCTACAAAGTTAGAGGGGTTTTATGCTTTTTGATCTCTAGTCGTGAAAGAAGATAATTTGTGGAAAAGTGTTGCATGAAAATTTTAACATTAATTTAAGATAGCATGGTAGATTCTATTTCTCTTTTGGATGTCCCTAGAGTGTGAGAATTTCTTGATATTTTTTCCTAAGAAGTAGTTAGCTTGCCTTTGGATAGAGACAAATTTTTGTATTGATGTAAGTTGCAAATCTAGATTCAAGCATTATAATTTTGATGATAACAAATATTCATGTTTCCCTACTATTGTTACTACTAAACATATGTTTTAGTTGCCCTGCCTACTAACTTTTTCAGGTCCACAAGGTTAATTGTAATTCAAGCTAGCTCAAGATTGAATAGATTAGGACTGAGTCAGTTTGTAAGTTTAATTCTAATGGTTTTTACTAGTGGCGAAGCCAAAAACTTTTCATAAGGGGGGCATTTAAAAAAAAATTCCTTCAACTTTTTTCATCCGGGCTTGGGACCGGCAATGGCAGTTTTAAAATTTTTTTATTAACAAATAAAGAACTAAATATAAGATGAAGTATACTTACAGCTTATACCGTCTATTCTTCATATTTTGAAAAAACGGAATGATAACATCATTGTCAATACAATTCAAAATTTCTTTTTCAATATAAGCGAATAAGGCATCGTTCATCCATTGATCTCCAATTCGATTGCGTAGTCTATTTTTAATGATAGCCATTGCAGTAAAAGCTCTTTTAACCCCTGCTGTTGCGACAGGTAGTACTAGTGCCAGCTTCAATAGCCTAAAAACAAGGGGATATACTAATTCTTTCCTGCTCTGAATCATTTTTTCAGCAAGACTGCCTATATCTTTTAACAGTGAAAATTGAACATCAAACAGCATATCCATAATATAAGTTTCCAGCTGATTATCAAGAATCATCAAATCCGATGGAGTGAAATCGCTTGAATATAAGTTTTCCATTCAATTAACTTCTCTTTGTTGAATGCATTGAACGAATTTGATGGATTCAAACAAGCAATACACAAAAGTATTTTAGTATTAGCCTCTGTGAAACGATTATTCAACTCTTGAAGTTGCATATCAAGTACTATGTAGAACATTTCAACTCGATAATGATGTAAATTTGTCATTTCTTGAAGTCCACATCGTGGTCTTCCACAGGCAACCCATTTATCATTTAGATTGGGAGTGATAATTTTGTGTTCAACACAAAAGGAAGTCACCTTTTCAATGAATTCATCCCATTTGTTGTCTCTCATATCTTATAATCTAGTTTTTGATATTCGAACTAATGACATGGCATTCACAATATCCTGATCTTTTCTTTGCAAAGCTTCTGATAATTCAGGAGTGATTCCAAGTATGTCTTTCGTTAAGTGCAGGCAAAAAGCAAAGTCAAAGGATTGCATTGAATCTAATAATGCAAAAGCCTCTCCTCTCTGTTCAGAGCTTATGCCATCCTCCGAAACTATTTCAAGCACATTAATAACTGAGGAGAACATTGTAATCAATCGAGTCAGTGACTCATAATGTGAACCCCATCTTGTTTCACCAGCACGCCTTAAAGATATTTCTTGATTTAATCCTCGTCCAGTAAAAACCTCCCGTTCTGTAATGCACTTGATGTAACCTCGCGTTGTCTATCTCTTAACTGATCACGGCGTTTACATGAAACACCAACAATATTCATAACGTTAGAATTTATAGTAAACAACAATGCAATCTGAACATGATTCTTTGCAACTGCTACTAAAGCTAACTGAAGCTGGTGTGAGAAACAGTGAATGTAATGTGCAGAAGCATTATCATTTAGGAAAAGTGCTTTAAGCCCATTAAATTCTCCACGCATATTGCGTGCACCATCATAACCTTAACCCCGAATTTTGGAGGAAGGTAGACAATAATTTGCAAGAACTTGCTCAACTCCTTTTTTAAGACATGTAGCTGTTGTTTCAGGGACATGAACAATACCCAAAAAACATTCAATAATTTGCCCTTTTTCATTCACATATCGTATAACAACAGCCATTTGTTCTTTTCCTGATATGTCATGAGCTTCATCAACAAGAATAGAGAAGTAGTTATCACCAACTTCTTCCTTTATGAAGTTCATAATAGCAATAGAAATAGCTCTACAAATATCC
The DNA here is from genome assembly GCA_019925795.1 of Dendrobium chrysotoxum. Taxonomy (NCBI): domain Eukaryota; kingdom Viridiplantae; phylum Streptophyta; class Magnoliopsida; order Asparagales; family Orchidaceae; genus Dendrobium; species Dendrobium chrysotoxum. The sequence continues at coordinate 47,664,910 of CM034300.1, read as the reverse complement.
TTTTGAATATCAGGGGCAGTTAATTTCAAATTTTCTGGAGCATTCTTTAGTATAACATTACTTATATCTTGATTATGTTTAGCTAAAAATTCAAGCAGCTCTAGAAAATTTCCTTGATTATTTGAGCTGGAACTCTCATTATGCCCTCGAAAAGCTAAACCTTGCCTGAGTAGGAACTTTACACAATCAATGGAAGAATTTAAGCGGACACGATATGCATTTGTTGTTCAATCTAACTGCACCTGAAAGGCAAAGTTAATATGCTGACCTTGTTTCATTAAATCCTCACAATTTTGTCTTGCATTATTATGAGCACTATTAGGTCCTCCTATATGAAGATCAAATCTATCAGGCTTTTTCCAATTAGAGAATCCATTTTTGCTAAATGCCTCATCATCTTCTTTTCCTCTTCCTTCTACTCCAAAAAGATAACAATACAAACAATATGCTTTATCCTTCTGAATACTATACTCTAACCAATCGGAGTATCTATCAAACCATCTCGGATTGAAACGCCTGTCTTTCATCCCAAACTTACTCTTAGGGAAGTCATGATTGCGAGGTTGATATGGCCCTTTTTGCAAATATGATCTTCGAATTTGATCACGAATATTAAAAGTATATTCAGAAATTGGTACACGTAATGCAGGATCTGATTGAAGATTCTCTAAATCTGTTAACGTGTTATTTGATGATTCACCTATTGTTCGATTTCTTTTATTTTGTTGTTCATCTTCATTCTTTTCTGAATTTACTATTTGTGTTGAAACGCTAGTTTGCAAGGATTTCTTAAAATACTTCTCCATAGTCTTTGTGCAAATTCAAACTACCTAAATCATATAAAACTTATATATTATGAACAAAATAAGCAACATAACTTATAAATAAAAAAATATGAAAACAAGGCAATAATTAGGCAAATGAATGGAAAATAGTTTCATGAACAAACTCAACAAATGAATGGAAAATTAGTAGAAGAAGTTTAGAAGAAACCTGATTGCAATCAAGAATACTTAGTTTCCAAGTTCCAACCAACTCAAAATTTGTAATCTGTAGAATTAAAAAAAAACTTCAATCTCATCCTACTACAAAAAAGAAGAGAATGCAATTTGAAAACTCAAATTAACAGTAACAGGAATTTACCAACTGAAATCAGCAAAACTATTGCTTTGCGGTCTGCCTATGCGAACTGTGAAGGTCGATGACTCGACGACTACAAGGCGTTGCTGCATTGGGTTGTGCGAACAGTGAAGTTTGATGAGGGATGTGCCGTGCGAAGTTCGGCGATGAGGCAACCTGGAAGAAGCAAGGTCGACGATGGCTGCAATGTGCGAGTTGTGACGTCTCGATGAGGGCTGTGCCTTGCGATTGTGAAGGTCGACGATGACGAGGGAACCTGGAGAAGCAAGGTCGACGACGACAACGAGGGATGCGTGCTCTGCCTGTGCGAGTTGCGACGTCCGCTGTGCGCCGCTGCTTGCAAGCGCGACACTTTGGAAAAAATTAGGTCACGAAAGGAAAACAATCGCCCGAAACACTAAATCCCATTTTTTTTATTTTTGGACGGAGGGGGCACGTGCCCCCGCGGGCCCCCTCGTAAATCCGCCGATGGTTTTTACCTTTTCTTGAGTCAAATATAATAAGGTGGATCCTGATGCTAAGTAACCTTGCACACACACACTCAGGGGAGAAATTTGGTGAGTTTGAGAGTTCTTCTATTTTTGATCATATCATATAGGACAATCCAAAATCATCCTGAAAAATTAGTTAAAAATAAAAACCCTAATTAGGGCATCTTGGTTAAGCAAATTTGATTAGGCGGATTGTCCTGGATGATCCTCCCATCATCCTGAATGATATGTTTAAATTCAGAAATCAGCCACCGATCACATTTTAGGCAATATTTTATTTTGTATATTTTGGACTAATCATACAGGATGATCTTGATCATCCTAGATGATTCATTACAATCTTGCTTAAAATAATCCCTTGATTAGGAGACTAATTATGGTTAAATTAATCAATGACATCATACCGGACGATCGACTTGATTGTCCCAAATGATCTTTTATATTTTATGGGATGGCCACCATTCGTCCCGAACAAAAACTATAATTTTCTTTTTATAGTCCAGGATATCATCCTAGACATCCTGAACTCTTATCTGGACGGTTTATCGATTTTCATTCAAAATGAATTAATTATCTCGGATGATTGTGTAATTATCCTAGTCAAAAACACATATTTTCTTCTGATCGTCGAGCATATCATCTTGGACGTCCCGAACATTTTTCTGGATGATTTATCGATTGCCACTCAATTTAAACTGATCGTCTCAGAGGATTGTATAATCATCCTGAATGATTTGTAGAAATTATTTCTTCTGATCGTCTAGATAATGGCAATCATCCTGGAAAAAAGGATTATTTTATATTGAGCATACAGAATGATCAAAATATCATCCTAGATGATCTTTAATGGCAAGTTAAAATTTAGGGTACTTTTTGAGGCCTTCTATTTAAGCTCCTCTATAGTTGATGTTGAAAAATATTTTGATGTTTTCCTATCCAAAGAGAGCTTAGAGAAGAGGGAGAGTTTGGCAGGGGTTTAACAAAGGTTGCTCCAAGAAAGGATTTGATCATCTTCTTCCTTCTTCATCCTTGGTTCCTTGGTGGCTCTGGGGAGATAATCATCAGCATCAGATCTAGGTTCTCTGCCTATTTCAGAAGCGAGTAAAAGGATTGTCAGGTTCTCTACCTACTCCAAGAGGGAGTAAAAGGATTGTCAAGTTCTCTACCTACTCCATGATGGAGTAAAAGGATTCTGGGTTCTCTGCCTTTACCGGGGGGGTGAAAAAGGATTCAAGGTTCTCTACCTCATCGGGTGGGTAGAAAGATTTTCTAAGGGCTTCTCCGCCTTGTTGTGTGGGCAAAAGAAGAGACACAATAGTTTAGTGCAACAATTGAGGGGAGGCTCGGAGGAGTGGATGTAGGTCAAGTTGACCGAACTAGTATAAATATGGTGTGATCTTTTCATATACTTTTCTACACTTTAATTTTTATATTATTTACTCTTGATTATTTATGTGGTTAAAATATCATAATTCTATTTCTGTGATATTGTTCTGCTTCTGCCTTGGGATAAATGCAGTTTGTTTAAAAATATCAAAAATTACAAAAATATTTTCCTTATTGTTTAAGTTAAATTTTAAAATACCAATTCCTCCCCCCTCTTGGTTAGCCTCAGGACTAGTTCATAATGGCTTAACAACCCTAAGGAACTTTCAATGTATTTTTTGGTATAATCTTAATTTCTAAGGCTTCAAAAAGGATGGTATCTAAGGAGCTTTAGGAATTAAAGGTTTAGCCTTAGGAGTTGGTCGATAAGGTATTTGTCTTACCTTATGAGTCTTCATGGGGAGCACCTATGTTATTCATGAAGAAAAAGGATAGTATGAAGCATATATGTATTAATTATAAAGAATTGAATAAAATCACTATGAAGAATAAGTATCCTCTACCACAAATTGATGATCTATTTAGTTAGATTGATGGATCTTCTATATTTTTCAAGATTAATCTATGATCTAGATATTAACAGGGGAACGTGAGAGAAGCCTATGTTATAAAAACTACTTTCACAATGAGATATAGACACTATGAGTTTTTAGTCATGCCATTTAGAGTAATTTATGAACCTAAAGTTTTCATGGATCTAATGAATAGAGGATTCAAGGATTATCTGGATAAATTTGTTATTATATTCATAGATGATATTTTGGTTTATTTTATTTCTAAGAAAGATCATTCTAAACATCTAAGGATTATTTTAGAGACTATGAGGAAGCATCAACTATATGAAAATATCTCCAAATATAAATTATAGGTTAATAATAATTCTTTTTGAACATATACTGAGTAGTGTAAGTATTTTTATAGATCCTTAGAAGTTTCAGGCTATTACTGTTTGGTCTGGACCATCTATTATATCTAAGGTACATAGCTTTCTAGGCATGGCCAATTTTTAGAGGATGTTTGCAAAGAAAATTTCTTAAATTTTTACACCTCCTATTATACTAACCCAAAAGTTAGCAGCTTTTGTTTAGACATCTGATTATGAGTTAAGTTTTACAAGGAAATATTATTTGAATTATGCTCTAATTTTGACTCTTTGATTTAGAATTAAAGGATTTTTGGTATTTAGTGATGCTTCACTGAAAGGTTTGGGATGTGTATTGATGAAGCATGGAAAAGTTATAGCTTATGCCTCAAGACAGTTAAAGTCACACAAGTGGAATTTGACACATAATCTAGAACTTGGTGTTGTGGTATTTGCTTTAAAGATCTCAATACATTATCTGTAAGTTGTTAGGTGTGATATTTTAGTGATCAAATAAGTATGAAAGATTTATTCACTCAAAAGGATTTGGATATAATGCAAAAGAATGGATTAAATTGATTAAAGCTTATGATCAAACTATTTAGAACTAGCCTGGCAAGGTTAATATGGTACTAGATGCCCTGAGTAGGAAGTCTCCAAGATTTTTATACATTCAACATACTTCTAATGAATCCTTAATATGGTATATTACGAGATTATTTGTTGGAGGTAATTTTTTTTGTTGATCTAAATTCTAGTATATTGGCTCAGATGATTATTCAGTCTTCTGTACAAGACAGGATTAAGGAAACATAGAAGTAAAATACAAAATATTTAAATTTGATTGATCTGATTAATGCTAGCAAGAAATCTAAACTGTAAATATTTGATTTTGGTATTATCATTTGTAAGAACAGACTTCGGGTTCCTAGTTCAGGAGATTTGAGATCAGTTATTTTACATGAAGCTAAATATTTAGGGTGTACTATTCATCTAAGAAGTAATAAAATGTATAATAATCTAAAAGGAATATTTTGGTGGCACATATTAAAGAAAGATATGGTAGATTTTATTTTTAAATGTGACACATGTATATTTGTGAAGGTAAAGCATAAATGATCAAGAAATTTTCTATATCTATTATCCATGCCTAAATGGAACTGGAAAGAAGTTATTATGGATTATGCTATGAGTTTTCCTAGGTCAAGATAGGGACATGATGTTATTTAAGTTGTTGTGGACTATTTAATGAAATTAGCTCCATTTATTCTAATCTGATAGCTTGATTATTTAGATAAGTTAGCGCAGGTGTTTATGAATGAAATTAACATATTATATGGGATGCTGAGAGTCATAGTCTCTAATAGAGAGGGAAAAATTTACCTTTAGACTATATAGGGGTATGTAACAAGGTTTGGGGATGAAATTATATTTCAATATAGTATTCATCCTCAAACTGATGGACAGTCTGAAAGGAATAGACATGTATTGGAAGAATAACTAAAACTTTGTTCTTTAGAATTTGGTGGTAGTTAGGATGATCTTATTCTTTATATTGAGTATGTTTATAACAATAGCCTTTCAGTTAAGCTTAGGTATGGATCCATATAAAGCTCTTTATTATGGCAAGTATTGAACACCATTGTCATGGACGGAGGTGGATGAAAGACATTTGATTGAGCAAACCTTAATAAATGATTCTACTAAATAGATTCATCTAATCAGAGATAAATTAAAAGCTATTCATGATAAGAATAAATAGTGTTTTAATGCTAGGCATCGGGCTATAGAGTTTCAAGTATGAGTTTTTTTTATGTGAAGATTAGATTGATGAAAGGCATTAGCATATCTGAGAAAGAAGGAAAGTTGAGACCAATGTATGTTGGACCCTTTAAACGGGTTGAAAGGATTAAGAAGTCTATAGCCTCAAGGTACAACATTTTGTTTAACCTATTCTAACCAGAACTAAAAAATATATATGCTTGAGTTATTATGTTTAGAAATCTTTTATAAGTGTTTGGCAATGATATGTGTGTTTGAATAGGTCTGTATGCATATTAAAAAAATCTAAATTTTTTTTCATTGGAACAGCATAATATTTGGTGCTCTAGCACTTAGGTGCTTAATAGTAGTGCCCCAGTATTGTGCTCTCCATTTTTTAGAATTTTAAGAAGTGTCACAATGTTGGATAGTGGCGCCTCAGTGATCAACCATTTTATGCCCTTTAATATATTTAAAATTTGAATATTCCATTCATTTGAGTACAATGACAGGCTTATAAGATAGCAAATGAGATAAACTTTGGATAGAGAGAGAGAAGTAATTTGAGCTATTTCAGGACATTTTTAGCCATCGACCTAGCTTTGAAAGTTGTTCGGATTGAGGTAGATCATACAATGCATATCTTAGTTTTAAAAAATATGAAGATTTCTCAAATTTTCTAATTAAATTTTATTTTTATTACTGAAAAATAAGGATAACTTTACACTGGTAAACTTTCACCACATAACTTTTTATATGTTAGAGAGATTAAGATTTTGAACATTTAAAATATTTTTTGGAAATTTTATACAAGAGGGTATTAAAATTTAAACTATTTTGATTGAATAAAAAATAATTTGGACTCTCAAAAATAATATTATAGTATAACTAAGTCTTAAAATACAGTTTTACACAATCTCTAAAAAATTGGTTATTTTCAAAACTATGAATTTTTACTCACTAGGAATTTACGTTGCATACTATTATATAAAACTGCACAATTCTAATATCAGTTCAATTATGTTGCGAATCTGGATTCAAGGATCATGATTTTTTATGATAGCAAATATTTCTATTTTTTGTTTTAGTGCCTAATCTTTTAGGCTCACAAGATCAATTATAATCCAAGCCAGCTTAAGATCGAGTCAGTCCATTTGAGTTTTCAGGTTCAATATATTTTTTCATCTTTCTTGAGTCAAGTGCAATGTAACAGATCCCCAAGCTAAGTAACCTTGCACACACACACTCAGGGGGAGAGTTTTAGTGAGTTAGAGTTTCTGCTAAAATTTAGTTGAAAACATCTTGGATAATATTCATATCATCCTGGATGATACATGTAAAAAAAGAAACCTTAATTAGGGTGACCATCTTAAGTCAGTCTGATTAAGCAGATCATCCTAGATGATACACCCATCATAAAGGATGATATGCTCAAATCAAAAATTTCAAACCGATAGACCAAGTTAGGCAAGTTTTTATTTTTAGCTTTTTGATCTAATCATCCTTGATGATATGTGTATCATCCTGAATAATGCATTATAATCATGCCTAAATTAGTCAGGTGATTAAGGAAAGTAATTAAGATTTGAGTGATTTGATCATATCATCCTGGACAATCACAAGATTATCCTGGATGATCAATTAAAAAACTTGACCGTCTAGTGCATTTCACTTGGACGACTCGAATAGTCTGGCAGATGATATTCTCAATTTTGAACAAATCATACGGGATGATAGAAATATCATCCTGGATGTTTAAGTAATTTTGAAATCATCCAGCATGATTTACCTTTATGACCCGAATAGTATGCTGGATGATTTTGGTCTTTTTGAACTAATCGTACAGGACGATATACGTATCGTCCTGGACGATCAAGTCATTTTGAGATCATCCAGCACCAGTTCTCCTAGACCACCCGAACAACCCTCTGGACGATATTCCTGAATTGAACTAATCATCCCGGATGATCCTAAAATCGTCCCGGATGACATGAATAGAATTTATCTTCTAATCATCCAAAAGAGCTAGATCGTCTAGGCCAAAAGGGTTTGATTTACACTGATCGTACAGGATAATCTACCGATCATCCTGGATAATCTTTGACAGTAAGTTAAAATTTAGGGCAATTTTTAAGCCTTTATGTTTAAGATCTCTTATCTTCTATCGTTGAGAACTTTTACTGCTATCCTTTCCTGTGAGAGCTTTCAGAAGGAGAGAGAGAGAGCTTGGGAGAGAGAGAGAAGATCTTATGAGGGGGAGTTTGTGAGACGTTCACAAAGGTTGCTCCAAGCAAGGATTTAAGTCATCTTCTTCGGTCGTCATCTCTTATCCTTAGTGTCTATGTGGAAGGATCGTCTACAAGAAGATCAAGGTTCTCTGCCTGCTTCAGGAGGAAGCAAAAGGAGGTAAGGTTCTCTACTTGCTTCAGGAAGAAGCGAAAGGAGACTGGGTTCTCTACCTCACTGGGTTGGTGGAAAGGAGTTTTGTAAAGGCTTCTCCACCTTACTATGGGAGCAGAAGGAGAGTCACTTAGTGTTAGTACAATACCCAGAGGAGAAGCTCCGAGGAGTGGACCTAGGTCAAGTTTATGAAACCACTATAAAATCTAGTGTGTTCTTTCTGATTATTTTCTATGCTTTACTTTTCTGTTGATTATCGTGTGATTGTAGTTATTATTTTATTTTGATAAACTTTTGCACATCATCTAAAATTTATAATTGGTTTTAAACCATTCATAAAGATTTTCTAAATTGTTTTTACTTAAGAATTTTAAAAAATACCAATTCACACCCCCCCCCTCTTGGTTTGCCTCGGGCTAGTTCATAAGGGCTTAACATCCCTAACAAACTTTTAAGTGGTATCAAAGCGGGATTCATAAAATCAAGTTTTGGAAAACTTTTGAATTTTGATCCATGGCTAACTTTGATAATAGAAATACCACTGAAGGTTATTCTATTACTCGACCACCCTTGCTTGATAATATACCTTTTAATTTTTGGAAAACTTGCATGTCCACATTTTTATAATCTATTGATTATCGCATGTAGATACTTGTTAAAGATGGTTATGAAGCACCTTTTAGACTTGTCAATGGTGTTAAAACTAAATTTTCTTTTGCTGAATTGACTTTTGATATCAAGATTTAGCACAACTAAATGTAAATGCTGAACTATTTTTTTGTGCTTTAAAATCTAAAGATTACATGTATGTGTCAACCTATACAACTAGTTATGAAATCTGGGATAAAATGTGTATCACTTATGAGGGCACAATTGAAGTTAAACAGTCTAGATTAAACATCTTGCTTGATGACTACATACTCTTTCACATGAAACCTAGTGAGTCAATATATGAAATGTACACTAAGTTCACACAAATTATCACCTCCCTGCATGCCTTAGGAAGAGAACTCACCAACTATGAAAAAGTTGACAAAATCTTAAGATGTGTGCCTTCTTCCTATGATGCCAAGATAACTGCTATCACTAAATCAAAATATTTGAATAATTATTCTATTGATAACTTACTTGGATCACTAATTGCTTATGAACAAGGAGCAAACCAAAGACAACTTGATGCAGGTGAGAAGAAGAAAGAGAAAACTATGGTGCTAAAGGCCGATGATACAGATAATGATACTTTCGGGTCTAATAGCAATAATGTTGCCATAATCTCTAGGCAATTCAAAAGCTTTCTATGAAATAAACACAAGAACTATTAGAAGTGGAACAAAGGTAAGTCTAGCAGAAATTTTAAAGGTTCTTCTGATACATTTTGTTTTGAATCTAGGAAGCTTGAGCATATAAAGGCTGATTGTCCTACACTTAAGGCTCACCCAAGCAAGGAGAAGAGTGAGGAGAAACCCAAGTTTAAGAAGGATAAGAAACGGATCCAAAAGACTTTCTGGGGGGATTCTACATCTAACTCCTCTGAGATTGAAGCTGAAGAGGAGACAACAAACTTGTGTTTGATGGTGGATGAACACCGTGGTCAGTCTGATCAAGAAGAGGTATGTGAACTGACCTATAATCATTTACTTGATGTTTCTGAGAAAATTAATTCATCATATAAAAAACTTATGAAAACTCATGCTAGTCTAAAATTAAAATTCCGGAATCTGCAAAAAGAGCTTGAAGTGTTAATTAAGGATCATTCTACACTTGATAACAATCACATGTCACTACTTGATGAATTCGATGAGCTAGATAAAAATCATTTTGAATTGATAATTGAGAATGATTCATTGAAAGCATCGCATGTTGAATTCGAAGCTGCATTTAAAGAATTATAAACTTATGCATCTGATTTAGATAGTAGTGAGCATTATCTGAAATTTGAAACTATAAGTCTCAAAAAGGAAAATGAATTTTTAAGTTTAAAAATTAGTACATTTGAGAATAATGAAACACCTCCTACATTTGCACAATTTTACAAACCTCCATCACTTGAAGCAACACATTCAAAATCATTAAAACATGCATCATTCAAATCTTGGAAGAGGCAATATCACCCTTAAAAATTACTGTTGATGAGTCTTGGTTGTGGCATAGGAGGTTATGTCATGCCAGTATGAAAACCATTAGAAGTGTCACCCAAAAGGACTTAGAGGTGTCCCCAAGCTTAAGTTCACTAAGGACCACTAGTGTGATGCCTGTCAGCTAGGGAAGCAAGTCCAATCCTCTTTCCACTTCATTAAGGATATTAGCACCTCTAGAACTTTAGAAGTCCTTCACATGGATCTCTTTGGACCCATTAGCAATGCCAGCTTAGGAGGAAAAGTCTATGGATTTGTGATTGTCGATGATTACTCGAGGTTCACTTGAATTAGATTCTGTCACATAAATCTGAGTCATTTGATGAATTTAAATCTTTCCCCACGTGGATTCAAAAGAAGTTAGGTTGTGAGATTTTGACCATCTATAGTGATCATAGTGGGGAGTTTGAAAATATGATATTTGGAACCTTCTATGAGGAGCAAGGGATTAGCCACAACGTTTTAGCTCCTAGGACCCCTCAGTAGAACAGGGTAGCTGAACGGAGGAATAGGACCTTAGTGGAAGCTGCTAGCGCCATGCTTGCTGAGTATTCACTTCCAAAATACTTTTGGGCAGAAATAGTGAACACAGCCTATTATGTGTTGAATAGGGTGAATGTTAGATCAAATATGAATATGATACCCTATGAGATAATTAAGCGTAGAACTCCAAACCTGGCCCACATCCATGTCTTTGGATGTAAAGTATTCATTCTTAACAATGAAAATCAACCTTAGGAATATTTGACCCAAATCTGATGAAGGAGTATTCTTAGGATATTCAAGTGTGGGGAAATCCTTTAAGGTGTTTAACAAGAGGATATTGGTGGTGTTGGAGACTACTCATATTGTGTTTGATGAATTTGATCATAAGGAGGTTAGAGCTGATGAAGAAGAGGAAGTAGGAGAGATTACCCAAGGAGTAGAAAATACAAATATGGAGGAAAGGGTAGAATCTGAAAAAAATTTCCCTAGAGATTGGAGATATTCTTCGAGTCATCCTAAAGAACTGATCTTAGGAGACCTTTCTGAAGGTATTAGAACTAGGCATGGACTTAGGAAGGAAGTAAACCATTCTACCTTTATCTCAATGACTGAACCCAACAACATCAATCAAGCCCTTCCTGATGAATTTTATATCTTAGCTATGCAAGAAGAACTTAACCAATTTGTGAGGAATGATGTTTGAGAGTTAGTAGAAAGACCCAAGGATCAAAGTGTAGTAGGAACCAAGTGGGTCTTTAAGAATAAATGAATGATTCTAGTGTGGTGGTTAGGAATAAGGAAAGATTAGTAGCTAAGGAGTAAAACCAAAAGAAGGGATTGAATTTTAGGAGACCATTCCCCTGTAGCTAGATTAGAAGCCATTAGGGTACAACTAGCCTTTGCCTATTATAAGGGATTTAAGCTTTTTCAAATGGATGTCTAGAGTGGCTTTTTAAATTAGGTGATAATAGAAGATGTCTTTATAGAGCAATCCACTGGTTTTGAGAGTTCCCAATATCCTAATCATGTTTACAAATTAAAAAAGGCCTTATATGGATTGAAACAAGCACTTAGATCTTGGTATGAGAGGCTTACCACATTCCAATTAGAAAGAGAGTTTGTTTAGGGGAGCGTAGGCACCACCCTTTTTCTGAGGAAAGTAGGAAATGATTTACTCATTGTCCAGATCTATATTGATGATATACTTTTTGGATCTTCGAATAAAAACTTATGTGATGAATTTCTAAAATAATGAGTAAGGAGTTTGAGATAAGTATGATGGAAGAATTATCATACTTTTTGGGGTTTAGTATAAGGCAAATGGATGATGGAACTTTTATTAATAAATCTAAGCGTATAAACGCTCCCATGAGTTCTATTATCCAGTTAGATAAGAATTCAAATGGAAAATCTATTGATCAAAAGAAGTTCAGAGGAATAATTGGATCATTTCTTTACCTGACTGCTAGCAGACCTGATATCATGTTTAGTGTTTATCTTTGTGCTAGGTTTGAAGCTGACCCTAAGGAATCCCACCTGACTGCAGTTAAGAGAATACTCAGATATCTCTTAGGGACCCCAAACTTTGGAATCTGGTATCCTAGGTACAACACTTCTTTTGATATTATTGGATATTCTGATTCTGATTTTGTAGGGTGTAGGGTGGATAGAAGGAGTACTTTAGAAACATACCAATTCATAGGATAGTCTTTAGTCTCCTGGTCTAGTAGAAAACAAAACTCAGTAGCACTTTCCACGGCTGAAGCTGAGTACAATTCCTTAGAAAGTTTTGTGACAAAAGTCCTTTGGTTGAAGCAAAAAGTTTTGGATTTAGAATTAACTATTGGCATAATTTTGAGTTCTATGTGATAACACTAGTGTCATTTGCATCTCTAAGAATCCTATCCAACATTCAAGAATTGAACACATTGATATAAGGTATCACTTCATTAGGGACCATGTTACAAAAGGGGACATTGATATACACCATGTAGCAACTGAAAACCAACTGGCTGACATCTTTATTAAACCACTGGCCTTTGACTCATTCAGCATTTTAAGGACCATATTGGGTGTGATTGACATAAATGCATGAATCTGATGATTACTGATTTTTGAATTTTTTGGTTTTCTTTTTCTTTTAGTTTTTGTTTGATTGGATTATCTATTTCTTTTTAGATCGTTTATTTTTCCTGCTAATTTTTGATTGTTTGATTTGCTTATCGGATTTGGTTATTTCCTTTATGAGCTTACTTCTTTTTTTTTATTTACTATTTATTCACTTCAAAATTAGATCACTGCTCATTACTGTTGATAAACTAGATTTCTGACTAAGAGTTTTGCCTTATTTTTGATTGGAAGCAGTGATTGACTCCTCTGATTCTGTTAAAGGGAAGAAACATTGATGATTTTTTCTCTTCCTCTAACCCCTTTGATAGTGTATTGTTTCTTTTGGATAAAAATCTTCTTCAAAATTAAAAATTTGGTTTTTGAAATAGAGATCTACTTTATCTTCCTACAGTAATCTACCTTATATGAATAGTGTTGTTAAAGTTTTGAATCACTGGTATGTTTTTCTTAATTAGGTGATTGCATTTATCCTACGGAGAATGATTTTATTTTGTGAATTACTCCTCCTTACGTTAGAGGATAAGCTTTTTTTTCTCTGATGTCCAGAAAGTAATCTCATAATTGAGATTATTTAGTGATTATAGAAGGAAGAAGCTTGCAAAAGAAATAAAAAGAGGCATAAAATGGGCCAAAAAATGAAAATATGTGTAATTCTACCAAAAATTAGAAAGATATACAAAGTGTATCAAAAATAAAAAGATGGGTAAAGTGCGCCAAATAAATTGAGAAAAAAGAGGCATAAATGAGCCCACAAAGAAATAAGCTTTCTTCTATTTCAAATCCTTCGATATATTAGAAAAATCCATACGTCACTTAATATTTTTGAAAACTTTAGATTAAAAATCATGATTTCTGATTCCTTACTTTGTAGTACTATTTTATTAGATATTTTTTTGGAACGAGGCTTGAAAGGATCTCTTTTTAAATCTAATTTCATTTCTTCTGAACTAGACTTTTATTTCAAAGGAATTTGAACATGTAAGTTGTCTGAAGTAGGAGTTATGAAAATCGATTGTCCAACTTTTCTGGATTTTAGCATCATCAATTTTCTTCTTACTGGCTTTTGAATTGAAACTTAAGGAAAAATTTTGATTTACTGGAGCTTATCGATTAAAAAAAAAGTATTTTTATTGATGTTTTTCTTATCTTTTTTTTTCTTTTTTGTTTTGGTTTGATTTTGATTTTTTTGTGTGTTTTGGGATCCCTGGTCATTCCTCTCCATCCTTCATCTTTTTTCATTTTTTTGGTCACATTGTCCTAGACGATACATACATCATCCTGGATAATCTGATCAAATCATCCCCATCTTGATCCAACGATTGATCTGAAGCAATTATTAGTGATCGTCCTGGATTATCCATGTGGCAACAGTGGGAAGATTCAAATTTGGCCCGTCTGATTTATTTATTGCATATCATCGTGGATGATCCACCTAATCCTCCTGGATGATACTTTTCGTCAATGGTCGTCCAGCTTGACTCCTCGGGATGACCGCCTGTATCTAATCATCCTGGATAATTTTTTATCATCCTAGATGATCCGTCTATTACAAATCTAGTTTTGATGATGACAAACATGTTTCCATTGTGTTTTTCTTGGCTAACCCGTTTCAGGCACAAAAGATCACGAGCAACTCAAGACAACTCAGGATCGGGTCCAAGTGTGTGTAAGTGTACTATTTTCTTTTTCTTGAGTCAATTGTAATGTAACTGATCCCCTAGCTAAGTAACCTTGCACACACACAATCAGGGGGAGAGCTTGAGTGGATTAGAGTTTGTGTTCAAGTTTTTATTCAGATCATCCTGGACGATATGCACATCGTCCTAGACGATCCAGTAAAAATAGAAACCCTAATTAGGGTGACCAACTTAAGTGTGTCTGATTAAGTACGGGATGATATGCTCAAATCAAAAATTTTTAGCTTCCATCAAGTTAGGCAACTTTTTATTTTAAGATATTTGGTTTGATCGTCCCAGACGATACGTGTATCATCCTGGACGATCCAGTGAAATCATGCCTAAATTAATCTGGTAATTAAGGAAACCAATTAATGGTTAATTGATACGATCACATCATCCGGGATGATCGCAAGATCATCCGGGATGATATTGATCGTCTTGGTCATTTCAGGTGTACTACCCGAACTGTGTTCAAGATGATTTGGGTGCTTTTTGAACTAATCATACAAGACGATAACCGTATCGTCCAAGACGATCAAGTCATTTTTTGGTCATCCAGCACAATTTGCTCTGGACGACCCGAACTGTCTTCTGGATGATATTCCTCGATTTACACTAATCATCCTGGACGATCACAGAATTGTACGGGACGATATGAACAACTTTTTCTACTGATCGTTCAGAAGAGCCAGATCGTCCAGGTTGAAATAGCTGATTTTGAACTGATCGTACAGGATGATCTATAGATCGTCCTGGACGATCTTGGCCGACCAGTTGAGATTTAGGGCAAATTTTAAGCCCTCCTATAAAAGATCTTTTTCTTTCAACAAGAAAATTTTTTTGCCACTTTCCATTCCAGAGAAACCCTATAGAGAGAGAGAGTTTGGGAGAGAGAGAGAGGATCTTGTGAGGGGGAGTTCGTGAGGGGTTCACGAAGGTTGCTCCAAGCAAGGATTAGAGTCTTCTTCTGCGCTCATCGTCTTTCGTCGTGTTGGTGTTCTTCGGGAGAGGATCGTCAGCAAGAAGATCTGAGGTTCTCTGCCTGCTTCAGGAGGAAGCAAAAGGAGGTTAGGTTCTCTGCCTCACCGTATCGGTGGAAAGGAGGTTTTTGTACAGGCTTCTCCGCCTTGCTGTGGGGGCAAAAGGAGAGACACTTTGAGTTAGTGCAATACCCAAAGGGGAGGCTCCGGGGAGTGGACGTAGGTCAAGTTGACCGAACCACTATAAAATCCAGTGTGTTCATTCTGATTACTTTCTACACTTTTATTTTTCTGTGATTAACTGCTTGGGTGAAATTGTGTTCGATCTTTTCATTTGATTGTTTTATTTAATTCCACTGCAAATTAAAGAAAAGATTTTCATTGTTTCTCTCGAATTTTTAAATAACCAATTCACTCCCCCTCTTGGTTAGCCTCGGAACTAGGTCATCAGGGCTTATCATCCCTCTCGAACTTTCAAGTGGTATCAGAGCGGGATTCAAAAATTTAAGTTTAAAAACTTTTGAATTTGATCCATGGCTAACTTTGGTAATCGTAATACTGTTGAAGGTTATTCAATTACACGGCCGCCATTATTTGATAATATTCCTTTTGACTTTTGGAAAACTCGCATGTCCACTTTTCTTCAATCAATTGATTATCGCATGTGGATGTTAGTTAAGGATGGATATGAACCACCGTTTAAATTGGTTAATAATATGAAAACTGAACTACCCTATGCTGATTGGACTTTTGATGATCGTGATTTAGCACAATTGAATGCCAAATGCTTAAACTGTTTTTTCTGTGCTTATAAAATCTGAGGATTATATGCGTGTATCTACGTGTACAACTGGTAAGGAAATCTGGGATAGATTATGCATCACGTATGAAGGTATAACTGAAGTCAAACAGCCTAGATTAAATATTTTGCTGCATGACTATGAACTGTTTCGCATGAAACCTACTGAAACCATTTCTGAAATGTATACAAGATTCACTCAAATCGTCACTTCTTTGCATACCTTAGGTAGAGAACTTACAAACTACGAAAGAGTGAACAAAATACTTAGATGTTTGCCTTCTTCATATGATGCTAAGATAACTGTAATCACTGAATCTAAAGATTTAAATATTTACTCTATTGATAGCTTACTTGGATCACTCATTGCTTACGAGTAAGATGAGTGAACCAAAGACAGCTTGATGCAGGTGAGAGGAAGAAGGAGGTAACAGTGGCACTGAAGGCCAACGATAGTGATTCTTGCTCTTCTGGTCTGATAGCGATGACATGGCCTTGATCACAAGGCAATTCAAAATCTTTATAAGGAAGAAACACAAGAACTTTCAGAAGTGGAACAAGGGTAAGTCCAACAAAAATTTTAAGGGTTCATCTGATACTATCATTTTTGAATGCAGGAAGCCTGGACACATTAAGGCTGATTGTCCTACACTTAAAGCTCATCCAAGCAAAGAGAAGGGTGAGGAGAAACACAAGTTCAAAAAGGACAAGAAGCGGATTCAGAAGGTGTTCTGGGCAGACTCTGCATCTGACTCCTCTGAGACTAAAGCTAAAGAGGAGGAAACAAATTTGTGTCTGATGGCTGATGATTACCCTGGTCAGTCGGACCACGAAGAGGTATGTCAGCTTACTTACGATCAATTACTTGAGGTATCTGAAAAAATTCATGCATCGTATAGGAAGCTTAAGAAAACCCATGTTAGTTTGAAACTGGATTATTTGACTTTACAAAAAGAGTATGATTTTGTAGTTAAAGATCATTCCACACTTGACAACAATCACATGCCTTTACTTGATGAGTTTGATGAATTGAATAAAAAATATTCTGATTTAGTACTGTGTATGATTCATTGAAAACCACTCATGTTGATTTGGAGAGAGCTTTAAAGAATTAGATACCATGGCATGTGAAGTAGAAAGTAGTAATGGTGCTTTAAAATTTGAAATTGCAAGTTTAAATAAAGAGAATGAATTTTTGAAAGTGAAAATCAATGCTTTTGAGAAAAACCAAACACCTACTTTTGCACAGTTTTATACACCTCCACCTTTTGAAGATTCAGATTTAAAATCATCAAAGCATGTTTTGTATAAACCTAGGAAGAGGCACTATCACTCATGTAGATTAGTTAACCCTTTTTCTGGTGTTAGATGTTATTCATGTGGCATATTAGGACACATTTCTCACACCTGCACTATTCACCGTAGTACACATTGGGTGTGGAGGCCCAAACTGCCTGTTTCACAGCACAGCACGCTTGCATTGCATTCTTCTTTGCGTAAGAAGGAACCCAAACCTGTTTAAGTTCCTTAGACTGACATTTGATGATTTTGTAGGTGTGCTCTCACACAAGACCTCGTGAGAGCATGTGATACCTGGACAGCGGATCTTCAAGACACATGACTGGAGATGCAAATTAGTTCATTTCACTGGAGGCCAGGGCTGGAGGTAAGGTTACACTTGGAGATAATACCACCAGGAGGGTGGTAGGTTCAGGTATAATTGGAGATTCAAAGAGTTTTATGATTGACAATATTTTTCTTATAGATGGACTGAAACACAACTTGTTGTGCATTAGTCAACTTTGTGACAAAGGATACAACATCAAATTCCTGCCCACTTGCTGCATTTTAAGCTTAAATGATAAAGTTGTTTTGTAGGGATAAAGGATCAATAATGTCTACAAGCTGGATGTAAGTTGCATTAAAGCTGAAATTTCAATTTGCTTAAAAACTGCTGCTGATGAGTCTTGGTTGTGGCATAGGAGATTGTGTCATGCCAGTATGAAAACCCTTAGGAGAGTCACCCAAAAGGACTTAGTTAGAGGTTTGCCCAAGCTTAAGTTCACTAAGGACCACCTGTGTGATGCCTGTCAGTTAGGGAAGCAAGTCCAGTCCTCCTTTCACTCTGTTAAGGACATTAGCACCTCTAGACCTTTAGAAGTCCTTCACATGGATCTCTTTGGACCCATTAGCACTGTCAGCATAGGGGGGACAGTCTATGGTTTTGTGATTGTAGATCACTACTCGAGGTTCACTTGGATTAGATTCTTGTCACATAAATCTGAGTCATTTGATGAGTTTAAGTCCTTCTCCACTTGGATTCAGAGGAAGTTAGGTTGTGAGATCCTGACTATTCATAGTGATCATGGTGGAGAGTTTGAGAATATGAAGTTTGGAAGTTTTTGTGAGGAGCAAGGGATTGGTAATAATTTTTTAGCTCCTAGGACCCCTCAGCAGAACGGGGTAGCTGAAAGGAAGAACAGGACCTTAGTGGAAGCCGCTAGAGCCATGCTTGCTGAGTATTCACTTCTAAAATACTTTTGGGTTGAAGTGGTAAACACTGCCTGTTATGTGCTGAATAGATTGAATGTGAGATCAAATCTGAAAAAAATACCTTATGAGATCATTAAGGGTAGAACTTCAATCCTATCCCACCTCCATGTCTTTGGCTGTAAGGTTTTCATTCTGAATAATGGGAAATCATCCTTAGGAAAGTTTGACCTCAAATATGATGAAGGAGTGTTGTTAGGCTATTCTAGTGTGGGGAAATCCTTTAGGGTGTTCAACAAGAAAACTTTGGTGGTGGAAGAGACAACTCGTGTGGTGTTTTATAAATCTGATCCTAAGGTGACTAGAATTGAGGAAGAAGAAGAGGTATAGGAGATTACCCAAGGGGTTGGAAATGCAAATCTGGAGGAAAGGGTAGAACCTCAAACCACACTGCCTAGAGATTGAAGATATTCTTTGAGTTATCCTAAGGAACTGATCTTAGCAGACCCTTCTGAAGGTGTTAGGACTAGGTATGGACTTAGGAAGGAAGTAAACCATTCTTCCTTTATCTCAATGATTGAACCCACCAACATCAATCAAGCCCTTTTGGATGAGTTTTGGATCTTAGCTATGCAAGAAGAATTAAATCAATTTGAAAGTAATGATTTTTGGGAGTTAGTAGAAAGACCTAAAAATCAAAGTATTGTGGGAACCAAGTGGGTCTTTAAGAATAAGATGAATGATTCTGGTGTGGTGGTTAGGAATAAGGAATGATTGGTGGCTAAGGGGTATAATCAGATTGAAGGGATTGATTTTGAGGAGACCTTTGCCCCTGTAGCAAGATTGGAAGCCATTAGAGTGCTACTAGCCTTTGCCTGTTATAAGGGATTCAAGTTGTTTGAAATGGATGTCAAGAGTGCCTTTTTAAGTGGGGTAATAAAAGAGGATGTTTTTGTAGAATAACCCCCATATTTTGAGAGTTTCCAATATCCAAATCATGTTTACAAATTAAAAAAGGCCTTATATGAATTGAAATAGGCACCTAGAGCTTGGTATGAGAGGTTTAGTACATTTTTGTTAGAAAGAGAGTTTGATCAGGAGAGCGTAGACACCACCCTTTTTCTGAGGAGAATAGGGGATGACTTACTCATTATCCAGATCTATGTTGATGATATCATTTTTTGATCTTCTGATAAATATTTATATGATGAGTTTTCTAAAATAATGAGTAAGGAGTTTGAGATGAGTATGATGGGAGAATTGTCCTACTTCTTAGGGTTTAGCATAAGGCAATTGGATGATGGAACCTTTCTAAATCAATCTAAATACACTAAGGATATTTTGAAGAAATATGAAATAGGTAAAGCCAAGCCAATTAACACTCCCATGAGCTCCTCTATTCAGTTAGATAAGGATTTAAGTAGAAAATTTGTTGATCAGAAGAAGTATAGAAGTATAATTGGATCACTGCTTTACCTGACTACCAGCTGACCTGATATCATGTTTAGTGTCTGTCTTTGTGCTAGGTTTCAGGCTGATCCTAAACAGTCCCACCTGACTGCTATTAAGAGAATTCTTAGATATCTTTTAGGGACCCCAAACCTAGGAATCTGGTACCGCTAGGCACAGCACCTCTTTTGAGATTATTGGATATTCTGATTCTGACTTTGCAGGGTGTAGGGTGGATAGAAAAAGCACTTCTAGAACTTGTCAGTTCGTAGGACAGTCTTTAGTCTCCTGGTCCAGAAGAAAATAGAACTCAGTTGCACTTTCCATTGCTGAAGCTGAGTACATTGCCTTAGGGAGTTGTGTGGACCAAGTTCTTTGGTTGAAGCAACAAGTCTTGGATTTAGGATTACCTGTCGGCACAATGTCTGTTTTGTGTGATAATACTAGTGCCATATGCATTTCTAAGAATCCAATCCAACATTCTAGAACCAAACACATTGACCTAAGCCATCACTTCATTAGTGACCATGTTACGAAAGGGGACATTGAGCTACATCATGTAGCAACTGAAAATCAGCTGGCTGACATATTCACTAAACCACTGGCCTTTGACTCATTCAGCATTTTGAGGACCAGAT
This sequence comes from Dendrobium chrysotoxum, assembly GCA_019925795.1. Lineage (NCBI taxonomy): Eukaryota > Viridiplantae > Streptophyta > Magnoliopsida > Asparagales > Orchidaceae > Dendrobium > Dendrobium chrysotoxum. The sequence continues at coordinate 47,644,084 of CM034300.1, read as the reverse complement.
TAGGAGTGATTGATATAAATACTTGATTCTGATGATTACTGATTTCTGATTTCTCTGATTTTTATTCTATTTTTGCTAGTTAGCTTTTGTGTTGATCATTTGCTTTCTGTTATTTTTGTTCTACTGATTTATATTTTAACTTTGGTGTTTGTTTGATTTGAGTATTTCTTTTGATGTAATTATCTACTTGTTGTTATTTACTAGTTCATCTCTGTTAGTTACTATTTTATACTTTTCAAAATCCGATCACTACTCGCTACTTCTGATAAAGTGGATTTCTGACTGAGAGTTTTACCTTGTTTTTATTCTAAAGCTGGTAAGCAGTGATTGATTCCACTGAATCTGTTAAAGGGAAGAAACATTGATGATTGTTTCTCTTCCTCTAACTCCTTTGCTAGTGTAGTGTTTCTTTTGGATGAATATCCTCTTCAAAATTAAAATTTTAGTTTTTGAAATAGAGATTTATTTTATCTTCCTATAGTAATTACCTCATATTAATAGTGCTTTCATAGTCTTGAGTCATTATTTTAATTTTCTAAACCAAGTGATTGCACCTATCATATGACGTCTGATTTTTTATTTTTGAATTACTCTTCCTTATTGTGGAGAGCATCTCCTATATCTGGAAGGCAATTTTACAGCTGAGATCCTTTAATGATTTTGAGAGGGAGAAAGCTTACAAAAGATGCGCAGTGTGCCAAATAAATTGAAAAAGAGGAACAAAATGAGCCTAAAGCTGAAAAGATGCGAAATATCGCCAAACTAAAAGATACACAATGTGTATCAAATATTAAAAGATGCACAAAGCGCCAAATAAATTGAAAAAAAGGTACAAAATGAGCCCAAACCAAGCTTTCTTCCCTTTTAGATCTTTAAATGACTTAGAAAAATCCGTGCGTCACTTAATATTTTCAAAGGCTTGAGTTTGAAAATCTTGATTTCTTGTTTATTACTTTGTAATACTATTATATCAGATATTTTTCTGGAATGAGGCTTGAAAGGATCTCCTTTCGATTCTAATTTCTTTTCTTCTGAATGGAATTTTTATTTTGAAAGAGATTTGCATCTATAAGGTGCCTGAGGTGGGAGTTACGAAAGTCAATTTTTCCAACTTTTTCTGGATTTCAGCAATATCAATTATCTTCTTATTGGTTTGCGGATCTAAAATCAAGGAAAATTTTTGATTTACTGGAGCAACTTGATCAAAAAAAAAATCATTGCTTTTGTGTTCTAGTGTCATGTTTTATTTCCTTGGTTTTGTTTTTCTTTTTAATTGTTATATTTTTAGAATCCTGATCGTTCATTTCAATCCTCCATCTTTTTCATATTTTCTTTATATCGTCCTGGACGATTCATAGATCATCCTGGACGATCTTCTTCGTCCAGGATGATCCATAAATCATCCTGGACGATCCATTCAAAACCGTCCCCCCTCTGATCCTGCTGCTGAGAAACACCAATTATTGGTGATCATCCTGGACGATTCATAAATCATCTTGGATGATATGATCCATATCTTCCTGATCTAATCAAACGGTTACGATTGCACCAATTATTGGCCATCGTCATGGACGATCCACCTAATCATCCTAGACGATCTACGTGTCAGTAGCTGGACGATTCGAATTCGGCCCGTTTGACATATTTATTGCATATCATCCTGGACGATCCACCTAATCGTCCTGGATGATACTTTTCATCAACGGTCGTCCGGCCTGACTCCTCGGGATGATCGCCTGTGTCTAATCATCCTGGACGATCTCTGATCATCCAGGATGATCGGACTGCCTTTTTGACCAATCATCCTGGACGTCATAAATGTTCATATCGTCCTGGACGATATCACGATCGTATAGGACGATCCGGCCAAATTCTATTTAAACAGCCAATTTCTTAGGTTTTTTCAAACCTCTCCTTCCATTCTCCCTCACTTCTACTTTCTCATGGCTGGCGGGAAACATTCTAGACAAAAGGGTGCGAGTTCCTCCTGGAGGCATATTGATCCTCGCTTTCCAAATGCAGTCGATCAGGCTGCCTTCGAGTGCTATCGTGAGGTGGGGATCTCCCAATCAAAAATAGTAAATCCCCGCACCCTTACGTATCCCATTCTTGATCCTTTCGCACACACACCTCCCTCACCTTCATCCTTACCTTAGCCTTTCCATTCAGCCTTGAACTTCTTCAAATTTTCATTGTAAATTTGCACATTTCTGCTGATTATTCCACTCTTTGCTCGTATGTCAATCAACATCCCGTGGAACTCACTACCCAAGACTTTCACAACATTCTTCAACTTTCTATCACTGGAGAAAAACTCCAAGCTCTTATAACTGACCCTGACTATGATTGGAGTGTCGCCAATCACTTCCTTCATAATACGAATACACCCTACCATGATAATGCTTGCTCTTCACTTCTTAAGGATGCATGGACCATTCAACACATCCTTCATTCCTCTGTCATTCCAAAGGCGGGGGATCGAGTTCACATCACCCCGTTACTGTCCTTGACAACATACTACATCTTGGTCTACAGGGAGTTTAATGCCACTGACCTTATTATCTGATACAACGAGCACCTTACCACTATTAGGGATCTGGGTCATAGGCGTCACCCAAATCTAGCTTTAGGTCATATCATTGCATATGCCATAGAAACCAAATATGACCTACAGTATCCAGTCCCTCCTTCCTTCTTCACAAACAACTCATTCCATGTACTACACAGCACCCGACTACATCCGGAGCTCGTCCCGGATGTTGAGGAGGAAGAGGAAGAGGCTATTCCAGTTCCTGCTGCACCTGATGCACCTGCTCCCTTTCGCATCGCTTCTCCTTTTGACCATCTAGTGCAGCACTTCGATTAGTGGGAGGCCAGATTCGACTCCTATATTGCTGCGCAGGAGCACCGGCACGCTGAGGACCTGCAGTGCTTCACTGACTATGCTACTCAGTAGCACCAACAGCATGACCAAGACATTGCCTGGATTGGTGCCCACTTTATATCCATTCACAGTTACTTCAACCCACCACCGCCACCTCCTCCTTCCGATCAGGATCCGCCGCCATTTTAGTATTATGTTTGTAGCTATTTTTCTTTTCTGTTTGTACTGATGTTTCAGTGTTTTTGTTTACCCTCCTCCTTTTTTGCGATGTCAAAAGGGGGAGTCAGTTATAGTAGTTTCTGTTCTTGTTATGTTTTAGTAGTTGTGTTTCCTGTATTACTTTGGTTGTTAAATAAAAATGAAAAAAAAAATTGTTTTTCGATCTCCTAGTTATTTTATTTTTTCAAACTACTGTACAAATGTTTACCATCATAAAAAAGGGGGAGATTGTTGCAAATCTGGTTTTGATGATGACAAACATGTTTCCATTGTGTTTTGCATGGCTAACCCATTTCAGGCACAAAAGATCACGAGTAACTCAAGCCAACTCAAGATCGGGTCTAAGTGTGTCTAAGTGTACTATTTTCTTTTTTTAATGTCAATTGTAATGTAACTAATCCCCTAGCTAAGTAACCTTGCACACAGACACTCAGTGGGAGAGCTTAAGAGGATTAGAGTTTCTTTTCAAGCTTTTGTTCAGATCGTCCTGTACGATCCAGTAAAAATAGAAACCCTAATTAGGGCGGCCAAGTTAAGTGTGTCTGATTAAGCAGATCGTCCTGGACGATCATTGGATCGTACGGGACGATATTCTCAAATCAAAAATTTTCAGCCGCTAGATCAAGTTAGGCAAGTTTTTATTTTAAGATATTTGGTCTGATCGTCCCGGACGAAATGTGTATCGTCCTGGACGAACCAGTGCAATCATGTCTAAATTAATCTGATAATTAAGAAAAGCTATTAATGGTTAATTGATACGATCACATCGTCCGAGATGATCGCAAGATCGTCCGGGATGATATTGTTTGTCTAGTTCATTTCAGTTGTACTACCCGAACTGTGTTCAGGACGATTTGGGCACTTTTTGAACTAATCGTACAGGATGATAACCGTATCATCCTGGACGATCAAGTCATTTTTTTGTCATCAAGCACAATTTGCTCTGGACGACCCGAACTGTCTTCTAGAATATATTCTCGATTTACACTAATTATCCCGGACGATCACAGAATCGTATGGGACTATATGAATAACTTTTTCTACTGATCGTCCAGAAGAGTCAAATCGTCAAGGCTGAAATAGCTAATTTTGAACTGATCGTACATGACGATCTATAGATCATCCTGGACGATCTTGGCCGACCAATTGAGATTTAGGGCAAATTTTAAGACCTCCTATAAAAGATCTTTTTCTTTCAACAAGAAAAATCTTTTGCCACTTTCCTTTCCAGAGAAACCCTAGAGAGAGAGAGAGTTTGGGAGAGAGAGAGAGAGGATCTTGTGAGGGGGAGTTCGTGAGGGGTTCACGAAGGTTTCTCCAAGTAAGGATCAGAGTCTTCTTCTCCGCTCGTCATCTTTCGTCGTGTTGGTGTTCTTTGGGAGAGGATCGTCGGCATGAAGATCCGAGGTTCTCTGCCTGCTTCATGAGGAAGCAAAAGGAGGTTAGGTTATCTGCCTCGCCATGTCGGTGGAAAGGAGGTTTTTGTACAGGCTTCTCTACCTTACTGTGGGAGCAAAAGGAGAGACACTTTGAGTTAGTGCAATACCCAGAGGGGAGGCTCTGGGGAGTGGACGTAGGTCAAGTTGACTGAACCACTATAAAATTTGGTGTGTTCATTCTGATTACTTTCTGCACTTTTATTTTTCTGTGATTATCTGCTTGGGTGAAATTATGTTCGATCTTTTCGTTTGATTGTTTTATTCATTTTTACTGCATATTAAAGAAAAGATTTTCACTGTTGCGCTCAAATTTTTAAATAACCAATTCACCCCCCTCTTGGTTAGCCTCGGGACTAGTTCATCAGGGCTTAACATCCCTATTGAACTTTCACTGTCCACCTTTTTTACCAATCATCTCGGATGCCATTATTACTCCTATCATCCAAGACAATCCTATAATCATCTTGGATGATCTAGCTAAATTTTATTTAAACAGCCAAATTGCACCATTATTTCACCACTCCTTCCTTCAATCCTTACTCAATCATCTCCTCATGGCTGGTGGTAAACGCTCTAGGCATTAGGGTGCTAGTTTCTCTCGGGGAAATATCGATCCCCGCTTTCTTGATGCAGCTAAATAGGCTGATTTCCCGAGCTACCTTGATGTTGGAATCACTCAATCCAAAATTGTAAACCCCCATAATGTCACATATTCGGTACTTGATCTTTTCGCTCACACCTCCCTCATTTTCATCCTGACACTAGCTTTTCCATTTAGTACTGAGCTTCTTCGCATTTTCTTTGTCAAATCTTGACATCTATTCCTCTTACTCTGCCCTCCGCTCTTTTGTTAATCGCCTCCCTGTCGAACTAACCACCCAAGACTTTCACGATATTCTCCAACTCTCTATTACTGGCAATAAACTCCATATTTATCCTTTAACCTTGACTTTGACTGGAGTGTCGCCATTCACTTTCTTAGGAACACCAACACCCCATATCACGATAATGCCTGCTCTTCCTTACTCAAGGATGCTCGGACAATCCAGCATGTCCTTTGCTTCACTATTATTCCAAAGTCTAGGGACCGTATCCACATTACCCCTTTGCTCTCCATGACTACCTTCTACATCATGGCCCATTGTGTTTTCAATGCTACCGATCTCCTTTTTTGCTAGATCGAGTAATTCACTATCATTAGGGATTTGGGCCATAGGAGATGCCCAAATCTAGCCTTAGGTCACCTCATCGCCTATTCTCTTGAAACTAAATACAATTTGCAATATCCAGTTCCTGCCAATGTCCAACTTTCCTTCTACTCCAACAACTCCTTCCATATTCTTCATATTACTAGACTTCATCCAGAGCCCAGCATGAATGCTGAGGAAGAAGAGGAAGGAGCTGCTCCTGAACCTGCTGCACCAGCCCCTCTCCATATAGAATTACCGATAGATCACCTGGTGCGCAGGTTTAACTAGTGGGAGGCACACTTTGACTCCTATGTGGTTGCCTAAGAGTAGCAGCATGCTGAGTATGTCAACCTATTCAATGCCTATGTAGCCCAGCAGTAGTATCAGCACAACTGGGATATGGCTTAGTTTGGAGATTAGTTTGCTACTCTCCACAGCCTATTTTAGCCACCACCTCCTCCTCTATTTAATCAGGATCCCCCTTTTTACTAGTCTATCTTCTTTTGCTGATGTCTTGTATTGGTTTTGTACTATTTTTTTTCTTATGTGTCTTTGTGGTGTTTTCCTCTTTTTGAGATGTCAAAAGGGTGAGTAGTTTGTAGTTTGTATTCTTATAGTTTGTAGTTAGTGTACTGGTTAAATTATCAATATTCAGTATTTTATGGATGTTCAGTGTTCTTGTGTTATTGACCTGGCAAATAAAAATTGCACTCCTTAATTTTCATGGCTTTGTTGTTTATATACTAAATTTGGAATTATTAACAAATATTTGTCATCATAAAAAAGGAGAGATTGTTATGAATCTGGATTCAAGGATCATGATTTTGAAGATACTAAACATTTCTGTTTCTATTTCAGTGCCTAATCTTTAGGTTCACAAGATTAATTGTAATCCAAGCCAGCTCAAGATCGAGTCAGTCTGTTTGAGTTTTTCAGGTTCAATGTATTTTTTTATCTTTCTTGAGTTAAGTCTAATATAATGGATCTCCAAGCTAAGTAACTTTGCACACACACACTTAGGGGGAGAGTTTTAGTGAATTAGAGTTTCTATTTAAATTTTATTCAAATCGTCCTGGATAATATTCATATCATCCTGGATGATCCATTGATAAATAAAAACCCTAATTAGGACGACCATATTAAGTCGGTCTAATTAAGCAGATTGTCCTGGACGATAAACCCATCGTATAAGATGATATTCTCAAATCAGAAATTTCTAGCCGCTAGACAAAGTTAGGCAAGTTTTTATGTTTAGCTTTTTGATCTGATCGCCTTGAATGATATGTGTATCATCCTGGATGATATGTTTATCATCCTGGATGATGCATTATAATCATGCCTTAATTAGTTGGGTGATTAAGGAAAGTAATTAAGGTTTGTGTGATTCGATAATATTATCCTGGATAATCGTAAGATCATCCTGGATGATCAATTAAAAAAGCTTGACCGTCTAGTATATTTCACCTGGATGACCCGAACAGTCTGTTAGATGATATTCCCTATTTGAACTAATCGTACGGGATGATAGAAATATCATCCTGGACGATCAAGTCATTTTGAAATCGTCCAGAATGATTAGCCTGTACGACCCGAATAGTACATCGGATGATTTTGGTCTTTTTAAACTAATCATACAGGATGATATCTAGACGAACAAGTTATTTTGAGATCGTCCAGCACCAGTTCTCCTGGATGACCCGAACAGCCTTCTGGATGATATTTCTGAATTGAACTAATTATCCTGAATGATCGCAAAATCATCCCGGATGATATGAACAGAATTTGTCTCCTAATCATCCAGAAGAATCAGATCGTCCAAGCCAAAAGGGTTTAATTTACACTAATTGTATAGGATGATCTACCAATCATCCTGAATAATCTTTGAGCCTTTGTATTTAAGATCTCTTATCTTCTATCATTGAGATCTTTTGCCGCTATCTTTTTCTGTGAGAGCTTTGAGAAGGAGAGAGAGAGCTTGGCAGAGAGAGAGAAGATCTTGTGAGGGGGAGTTTGTGAGGCATTCACAAAGGTTGCTCCAAGCAAGGATCTGAGTCATCTTCTCCAGTTATCATCTCTTGTCCTTAGAGGCTCTGTGGAAGGATCGTCTGCAAGAAGATCAAGGTTCTCTACCTGCTTTAGAAGGAAGCAAAAAGGGGTAAGGTTCTCTGCCTGCTTCAGAAGGAAGCGAAAGGAGTCTAGGTTCTCTGCCTCACCGGATTGGTGGAAAGGAGTTTTGTAAAGGCTTCTCAGTCTTGTTGTGGGTGCAGAAGAAGAGTCACTTAGTGTTAGTGCAATACCCAAAGGGGAAGCTCCGGGGAGTGGACGTAGGTCAAGTTGACCGAACCACTATAAAATCTGGTGTGTTCTTTCTGATTATTTTCTGCGCTTTACTTTTCTTTTGATAATCGTGTGATTGTAGCTATTATTTTATTTTGATAAACTTATGCAAATCATGAAATTATAATTGGTTTTAAAACATTCAAAAAGATTTTCTAAATTGTTTTTAAGTAAGAATTTTTAAAAAATATCAATTCACCCCCCCCTCCTCCCTCTTAGTTAGCCTCGGGCTAGTTCATAAGTGTTAACATCCCTAACGAACTTTCAAATTATTCTTTAATTGCTATAATTGATGAAAAATGTGTTTATGATTGAATTATATGTTTTATTTATTAAATTAAAAAGTTATGGGGAAATTATTGTGAAAAAGGTAAAAAGATTGGGTAGCTAAAAAACTATGTTTTGATGCCTACAGTCCTTTTTTGGAGCTATAAATTCATTGTGAGTCATAAAGAGCTAAAATCCTTTAAGTAAATATTTCGTCGGAAAGTCCGCCGGTATTTCATTGTTTTCCTGTAGTGTATGCTCTATTATGTGATATGAATTTTAGTTTATTTGGCCGTTTAGTATTATTTATTGAATCTTTAGATAAGTAATAAGCTCTTATTACTTTGCTTAGCATAGTGATATATTATACTACATTAAAATATTCTAGAAAAATATTTAATAAAAAAATACTTAGAAATTTATATGGATATTTGTGGCCAGTTGAACTATTTTAGATCATTATGATTTCACATTCTATTTTTAGGATCTGGAAAAAGGACGAAGCCTATTAATTAGCAATACATGATTTGAGTCTACAGGTAGTCCTTTTATTGCATTTTGCGTAATCATGGCTAATTTATTACTCTATTCCAAAGCTTTAATTTATAACCATGTATAATTATTTTGTATAAACACTGATGATGAATAAAAATCAAATCTTTTGGATAATTATATTTTTAGTACTTCAGATATTTTAGTAGCTCTATAGTTTATTATTTTTCTAAAGGTTTAAATTTGAACATGAAATCTAAAATGTTTCCAAATTTAGATCATGGAAATTACTTGCCATGAGCTAACATGATAAGACTTATCCCATCAGTGGGCCTCATCTGGTTTTGTTGTGATAGGAAAAGAATTTTGCTCCAATTTAATTTTATGGCTAGCCAAAACTCCTTATTTGGGTTGCTAATGTGAATAATCTGTACATGTCCTAATGTAAACTTTTGTACTTAAATGTGAATGGTTGTTCACAATTGCTCCCATGCTTCATTTAATTTATGTACTAGTCATGTATGAAGTTAAAATCTAGTGTGATACATTGCTTGCTAGAGAAATGTCGGAACAATTAGGAGAATTGAGATGGAATGTTTTCATACCTAGACATAGAATAATTAGGATTTTAGGTTCTATGGAGATAGGATCTTTGTAGAATGGCCATAAACAATTCTTTACACTCTTATAATCATAATAAAAATCTAATGGGGCATATACTCTAATCCACAACTACTATAGACCAATTTACTTAAGATAACACAGATTCATTAACTATCTTTATCCCATAACATCTTTAATTCTGTGTATCTTAACTATTTTTCATATTTCTCAATATTTATAGTATCTACCAATTCATTCATTATGTAGGATAAATTTTATAGCTTGAGTATATAGTACTATAGTTAGTTGTTACATATTATTTTCCTCATGGGAACAACACTGTCTCATACAGTTTATTACTTGATCAGCATGTGCACATGCATTTTTTGGGAGCTTGCATTATTTTGGAGTGCATAAAACATAAATTGTTAATAGCAAGCAAACTATTAAGCATCACATTGATAATCTCCACTAAGTCCTCATCAAGGAGCTGCTAAGAGGAGTTAGTTATCCATAAGGTGGCTGCCCTGATAGCAGAACTAGAGCAAGCGTGAAAATTATAAGCTGGTATATAAATGCAGTAAACCAAGAGGGGTGATTGAGCTGTGTAGATTCATGGGGCAGTTTTTGAGAAGCAATCAACACAAATTAAGGAGAGTGAGGGGAAAGAGGATTAGATTTTAGATGCTTGTAGTTCTTTCTTTAGTTTTTTTGTAATATTTAAGAACTAATATATTTCATTATCATTTGTAAGCTACAATGCCTTACCATTGCTTAATACATTTAGAATGATGTTATTGTGGGATTTACATTTATTTATTTTACTAGTTGTGTTCATTTTTGTGAATGATACACTACTTATGGGTTAATATAAGTGAATTATCATGAAGTAGTGTTTTTTTCTCTAAGCTACCAGTTTTTCATGGATTTTTCATCAAAAATTAATGCCATAAACTTTTCGCAAAATTATTTGCTAGAATTACCGGTAGAGGTGTCCACCAAAATTACAGGTGGATTTCACCAATAATTCTAGTGGATTACTATACCAGTATTTTGCTAGTGTTGCCTATAGAAATTTTGTTCAGAATTTGCTTGTGCATTATGATGAAAAGCCATAGGAAATCTGCCAAAAATATGTTAAAATTTTCTTGGAAACATAATCAGCAAAAAGAAATTGATGCAAATTTTTTCAATGTGAGTTTTACCGATGGAAGTAAATCCATTAGAAATCCTCCAACAACTCCCATTATTCTTGTAGTGGAATTATGGTACAAGTTAGATCTTTTATATTGGTAAGTCTCCCTACACCTTACCATTAGACTTCAAGATTTTTTACCCTTTAAGCTAACTTAGCACCTGGATAATAGCTCACCACCAACTTTTCTCTCTCTTTGCCTTCTCATTTTTAATTAAATAAAGAGCATGTTATGTTAAATTATGTAGCATGTTATTGTCTTCAATTCTAGTAAAAATGTTATTTTTAGTTGATGTTGTGCAGAAAAGACTCAGGAAATGGAGAAAAATTCACAAGTATTTGACTAGCACCACAGTGTTACCAATGCCTCGATGCTAAAGAGATATTATAGAAATAGAGCCTTAGGAAAATGTCATTTAATTCTGTGTCCTAGTAGAACAAAAGTCAGTTCTACAGCACTTCACAACATCGCAGTGCATGAAATCAGCATAGTAGTGCCAGTCTCAAGAATCTGAACGTCGAAGTCCTAAACTGCACAACATCACGTGCTAGATTAATCATTCAAGCACCCCAACACTCAACTTTTGGAGCACCGTGGTGGAGTAGTTAATGAAATATGGAGCCATGCTGAATCAGCAAAATGATATGTCATTTTAGCTAATAGCCATGTTGGATCATTCTACCACTATAATGGAGCCTACTTAGTAGCACTGATGCACCAATTTAAATTGTAATGCTTTCGCACCACCATGTCGAGCATCGTGATTCTTAAGTCCTTTTATATACTAAAATAAATAATGTTTTAATCTTTTGTTAGGGAGGCTCTATCATTTTAGTGAGTCGTGAGTGCTTAAGTATAGTGCCACCTTGGAGACAAGTTTAAGTGGGACAAGAGGAGAGAAAGATATAGCAATTGGAGTTGTTGGCCTACCTTATTGTGAGAAAATAAGTAATTAATAAAGATAGGAGTGCAAAGAGTGAATTTATACTATCTAAGTGATATCTATTTACAGTTTTCTCCTTGTACTTTCTATTTGGATTAATCCATGGCTTGCTAAAACACCTAATTTTTAGGCTAATTATTTGAAGCCTTAGTAATTACTAAAGAAGACTCTTATGCTTTAATGAGTTAATAATTTTTTTCACTATCTCCAATTTTTAATTTAATCTATACAATGGCCATGTGTAGAGTTAAAATATAGTATGATATATTACCTCGATGGCAGAATATTATAATAGTTAGGAGTATTGAAATGGAACTCTTGCATTCCTTGACTTAGGGTGTTTAGTGTTCTAGAGAGTTTGAAGATAAACTAACTCTAGAAAATCCATAAACCTTCCTTATGTTCTTTACAAGCTTTATGGAGATTTAAGGATGCATAAGCATTAATTCACAAATAACATAAGAGAGTCTACTTAGGAAAGCTTTGGAAACTCACCGTTATTAGTCAAAAATAATTTATATATTAGTATCATATCTTTATCCACATTTCTTACTCAGGAAAAAATTTAAGTTTAGTTTTTGTTGTGTAAGTTAAATCTTGTATCTAGAGTAGACAATATTAGAATAATTGCATAAAAGCATAACAATGCCTCATGGGATCAACACTCTCTCATATCACTTTTATTATTTGATTGACATGTACAAATACCTTATTTTTTGGGCATTTATATCAAAGAAAACCTAAGCATATTTCATGCACCTCTACCTGTGCACACACCCCCATTAAGTTTTTTGTATCATTGCTGGTGAATTAACATGATTTTGTGCAAATTTGTTTTATATTATTAAAAGAGTCATATCCTTAATCCTAGTTACAATCTATGTCTTGTGTCTTATTTACAGTTTCAAGGAGCCCTTCCTAATTATCACAGAAATTGAAAGGGCCTGTACAAAAATTAAAAAATCCAAGAAGATTTTAACAACAGGAATGGCTTAAGCAAATCTAAATCAGGATCCTCCTAGACCTCTTAGGAAGTATGTCAATCCTATAATAGATGGATTTCATTAGAGTATAAACTGACCTACTATTGAAGGAAATAAATTTGAGCTAAAACCTATCATAATTTAGTTGGTTCAAAATTTCCATTTTGGGAGAACTCTTATTGAGGTTCCCAACCTACACTTAGCTTACTTCCTAGAAATCTATGTAATATTTAAGTATAATGGTGTCAGTGATGATGTTATCAGACTTTATTTATTTCCATTTTTGGCTAAGATATAAGATGCGGTTGAATTCCTTACCCTAAGGCTTAATAACCACTTGGAAAGAGGTTGCACATAAATTATTAGCTAAGCATTTCCAACCTTCTAAAACTGCCAAGCTTAGAAATGATATAACTTCTTTTTCTTAGTCTAAAGGAAATTTTATTTATGAGAGTTAGGAAAGATTCAAATAAATGCTTAAAAAGTGACCTTATCACACTTTACCAAATTGGTTGGTTATTCAGACCTTTTATAATGGACTTGTAGGATCCTTAGTTCAATTATTGATGTTGTAGTTAGACATTCTTTGATCTTAAACCCTTTTGAAGAAGCTTATGCCTTTATAGTGAAAGTGCGAATAGGTTGTTAGACCTATTGACTATGTCCCTAGGCTAACTAAGAGGGGGGGGGGGGGGGGGGTGAATTGGTACTTTTTTATAAAAAAATCTCTTGGATATTTTGAAAACCATTTTAATAAAAAACTTTATATCTATCGTACAGTATGTTTAAGTTCGTACAGTACAAATAGTTAAAAAATTTTTATTTTTTCAATCATTGAAAAATAAGGTGCAATACAGAAATTAAAAATGTAGTAAATAAACACATGAATAGAGAACACCGATTTTATAGTGGTTCGATAAAACACGACCTACATCCACTCCCTAGAGACTCCTTCTCTAGGTATTGCACTAAATCAAAGTGACTCTCCTTTTTCCCCCACAGTAAGGCTGAGAAGCCCTTATAAACTCTCTTCCACCAAACCATGGTGCGATAGAGAACAGTCGTCCTTTTTCACCCTACCTGGTAATGGCAGGAACCACTCATCTTTTCATACCCTCCTAGTGTCGATAGAGAGCCAAGCATCCTTTTTCACCCTCCTGGTGACGGCAGAGTACCGAGCCGTCTTTGACAATCCTCTTGCAAGATTCTTCAAGGAGATTGGGAAGAACTTTCAAGAACAAGTAAGAGAATCTCACCGTTGGATAATCTTGTGAATCCCCTCACAATTTCCTCACCCTAGATCTCTCACACTTCACTCTCGAAACACTCTCTCAAACATACTCCTCAAGAGCACTCAAGAGAAATTTGTGGAACGATTATTTGACAGTCAGTTTTTTAGAAACCTTATATCTAAAGGAGAAGAAAAACTGTCTAAAAACTAAAAATTTTAATTTTGACACAGTCAGATCATACTATACGATTGACATTCATATATACGAATAGTTCAAATTGTTGAAAGGTTTATCCCGTACAATCTGTACGAACCAATGAACTCCAATTTTTGTACTCTAGAAAATGATATGCGATCTCAAATCGTACTGTACGAACAGTTTAAAAAATGAACAGTTTATCTTGTATGAACTAGTATGAACCATGTAAGCTCCTATTTTGTACTCTGGAAAATGATATACGAAGCATATTCATACTGTATGATTAGTTCAAAAAATTGAACTATTTATCCCATACGTTCTAGTAAGAACCATGTAAGCTCCCATTTTGTACTCTAGAAAATGATATACGAAGCCTATTCATACTGTACGATCAGTTCAAAAAATTGAACTATTCTTTCTGTATGATCCAGTACAAACCAGGTAAGCTCCCATTTAATACTATGAAAAAATTAAACTAGGCAGGTTCGTATCCGAGGAGAAACTTCACAAATCGTCCCGTATGATTCTACATCGTATAGTACGATTAGTTTTTAAAAAAATTAATTTTTATCTCACTTCCCCAGTGTGTGTGTGCATGGTTATCCAATTTACAATCATGCTCTCTCATACACAAGAAAAGTAAAAAATGCAAACTTCACTTATAATAACCCTTAATTTAATATGTCTTGAAGTCTTTAGCAGTTTGGAGTATGATTTTCCTGAAAAGCATATTTGTACACATAAAAACAAACATTCTAAAATATGTTAGGAGAAACAATAATCAAATAATAAGATTTTGTTATGATCAAAAACTCACATGATTATAAAGATAAAACTTTGAAAACTAATATGCAATAATCTCAACAATCTCCCCCTTTTTGATGATGGCAATACAAATATTGTTTGAGTTAAAAACTGGCATACATTTTCTCCTTAGCTCCCTCTAAATGCATGCTCCCCCTAAATGAATGATCTATTTAAAACAAGGGGTACCACTAAAGATTGGAGAAAAATAAAAAAAATAGAGAGACAAACACACAGAAATACACAGATAACATGCATATCAAAGAAAACATATCAAACAAACTCCCCCTTTTGATAACAACAAAAAGGAAAGCAATCAAAGTAGTTGATGAATAAGACAATGTTAAATGAATTATACTACAATATTAAAATCACATGCAAAAGATATAGACTCAAATGTAAAATAACAGAATAACAAGGATAAGAAAAGTTGATCTATATTAGTGTTGAAATAGACAGATTAAATAACTCGAAATCAATAAAGGAAATTAATAATCACTCCAGAAATCAATAAAGAATCGTTGTAAAACTGATGAAAGTAAAATTAATATTTTTTCTAATTCAATAGTGAAGATCATTGTAGTGATTGAGAAATCAATAAAGGAAAGAGAAATTGGCGACATTGTGCATCTTTTCATATATGTGGCACACTTTATGCATCTTTTAATTTTTGGGCTAATTTTATGCCTCTTTGCAAATGTTTGTCTTTCCAAAATCACTAACTCTTACCACAAATACAATAATGATAACTTTTGAAATTGAAATAAGAGTAAAAGTATGACATGAAATTTGCAACTACTAAAGCTAAGTAATACAAGCCTATATAAAGAATATAAATTAGATCTTCTAATCAATACCCAATCACAAAGCAATCTAAACATTTTGAGAAATTAAATTGTGCACAGAAATTAATATAGTAAAGCAAATTTAACTAACATTTTATGAAAGCAATCAACTACATTTGATTAAAAATTTTTAAAACAATTCAAGTCACAATCACATTTATATAATAATATGCATAAAAACTTGACTTTAACGTTTCATTAAACATCAAATCAAGTACATCATATAACATCATCTAGTAGACCAATACAAGTATAATCAGAATAACTAAGAATAATAATAGTACAAACAACAAGTCAGCAAGCATCCAAGCCTAGAGAAACAACATCGACACAACCAACCCAGAAGATCATCTCTGAAATAGAATAGCACAACCAACAACAACACACCCAAAGCAACAACAAAAAGATAGAAATCGTCACTAGTAATCTGAAGGACCCTAATCTAGAGGTGGTGGTGGAGAAGTAAACATAACAAAGTAGCTATTGATCATGGCAATATTAATGTTCACTGATTCAAATTGATCTTAGATCCAACCTCTATCTTTAGTATACCTGTCATCCTGCTGCTTTAAATGAGCCTCAACATCATCAAATCTTTGATCAAGATGATCAAAGCGCTGGATCATATTTTGATAAAAATCCTGATCGAGTCCAGGTGCAGATACAGGTGCTTCCCCTTCATCTTCAGAATCGTCTCACCCTAAATCTGGATCTTGATGAAATAGTACTCGAAAGGAGGCGTTGGTGAAGAAAATAGATAATTCGGTGGGAGGATCAGGATTGATCAAATTGTATTTCTTCTCTAGAATATAAGTAACCAAATGTACCAAAGCCACATTTTTCTTTCTTTTATTATTAGGTTGTCCAATGCCAGAAAGATTATACAAGTAATCTAAAATGAGTTGGGCATCATCAAAAGGTTTTTTAGTTATAATCAGATAGTTGACAGTGGACAAAAGAGGGGTCATATTCACATGATCACCAGCTTTAGGAATGATTAAAGTTCTCAGAATATGCTGAATGATCCTAGTATTTTGATGCAGGGTATACACACGAGGTAAATGACAGATTTGACAAACACCTCTAAGAACTTGATTCACTTCACTCCAATAAAAATCAGATCTAGAAGTCATTGTGTGTGCCCTTACCCCTTGGGTTCTAAGATGAAGAAAATTTCCTAAGTTTTCTTTAGGGATTAGGACTCTTTGTTTAAAGACATTGGAAGATATTCTGATATGATCTTCATTAAATTTCATGTTGGCCAAAAATAGTTGAAAGGTGTCCTTGTGGTAGGCATGAATCAAGGTTAGGATAAAGGACAGTTGAGTTTCGGCGAAAATAGGCATGATAGAAAAAAATTAAATCCTCTTGAATGAGGACTTTAGAAGCAGTATTCTTCGCTAAATAATACATATTGTATGCTTCCATATTTTCTCTAGATAGGAAATCATCATCTCTCTCCATTCTTGAGGAGGATCACTTAGAACCTCGTGCTCATTTGCTAATGGTAGCCATGAAGATGAGAAGATTTTGGAGGTTGAAAGAATGTGAAGATAATGATAGCCAAACCCTTCATATTTAAAGAAAAATGTAAAATCATACCGTACGAATTAATGTTCATACGTACGATTATGAAATCATACCGTATGAAATAAAATTCGTACATGCGATCACCAGCAGACATAAATAAAATGGCTTTTTGTAAACTACCCCTCTCGAGGCATCCTTTCGTACAGGCTTTTTGACTACAGGATCGTACAGACAAATGACATTTTCGTCCGGGAAGATCAAAAAATGAATTGTTGTCCAAAAACAGATGGGGTCATCATGTGAAATAATGACAACTCAATTGCATAGATAAATAGGCGTTCATCTGGGATGATCAGAAGATTAAAAGATCATTCTGCGATGGTTAGGTTCCTCCTTATCCGAATCGACAACATAGATCATATAGACGAACGATGTGTTCGTACGTACGATCAGCAATAATAACTAACAAAAATTATAAACCCATCCCCATGCATACAGACGAACCTGTACATATCATACAGTATGATGATGTCATCATATAATATGAAAGCTTATAAGAAATATTGTTTTGTTTTCTCAACTCTACATATTTTCATGCATATGCTACAGAATTTGTATTGTATGAAATAATTTCGTACAGTACGAATAGAACATAGAAAACATAGTGCATGATAAACTCAAAAACCTTTCAAAGCCAATCATTCATTTTTTTTAATTTAAAAAAAAATAAAGTTATAAAAAAGATAATTAATATAAAATAAAGCTTACAACCTATACTACACACACACTTGACAAAAATAAGTACACATTTACACAAAACAAGTTTGTAGAATTTGTAATCATGTATTAAGATAAATCACACCTAGCCTTATCCTTAGAATGCTAAATGTGTCTAAAGGCTAGTGGTTTTGTGAAAATATCTGCAAGTTGATCTTTAGTAGCGACATGATGTAATTCAATTTCGCCTTTCGCTACATGATCTCTTATAAAATGATGCCTTATATCAATATACATGGTTCTAAAATGTTGAATAGGATTCTTTGAAATGCATATGGCACTAGTGCTATCACAAAAGTTTAGAATTATGCCAAAAGAAAAAAACTAAGTTAATTAACTGTTGTTTCAACCAAAGCACTTGTGCGACACATCTTTTTAAGGTAATATATTTAGCTTATACAGTTGAAAGGGCTACTGAGTTCTATTTTCCACTAGACCAAGAAACTAAGGAGTTTCCTATGAATTGACAAGTTCCAAAAGTGCTTTTACGATTAACCCTACAACCAGCAAAGTCTGAATCAGAGTATCCAATAATTTCTAATGCAGTGTTATTCTTGGGATACCAAATTCCTAGGTTTTGAGTCCCCAAAAGATATCTCATGATTCTCTTAACTGTAGTTAGATGTGATTCTTTTGGATTAGCTAAAAATCTAGCACATAAATAAAGACTAAGCATGATATCCGATCTACTTGCTGTTAAGTAAAGCAAAGATCCAATCATCCCTCTAAACTTCTTTTAATCAACATATTTTCTTTAGGATCCTTATCTAACTGCACTAAGGAACTTATGGATGTATTCTTTTCATATTTCTTAAGGATGTCCTTAACTTATTTTGACTGTCTCAGAAATGTTCTATCCTCATCCTGCTTAATGCCAAACCCCAAAAAGTAACTCAAATCTCCAATTAAGATCATCTCAAATTCCTTACTTATTATTTTTGAAATTTCATCACAAAGATTTATATAGATAGATTAAAATAAGATATCATCCACATAAATTTTTATAATGAGTATTTCATCTCCTACTCTCTTTATAAAGAGAGTGGTGTCCACACTCCCTTTTACAAATAATCATTCAAGTAGGAAAGTACTTAGCCTTTCATACCAAGCTCTAGGTGCCGGTTTAAGTCCATACAATGCTTTTTCAATTTGAAAACATGATTATAAAATTGTGCATTTTTAAAACCTGGAGGTTGCTCAACATAAACATCCTATTTTATTATCTCATTTAGAAAAGCACTCTTTACATTCATTTGATACAGCTTAAAACCTTTAAAATAGGCATAGGCTAAAAGCACTCTAACTGCCTCAAGTTTGGCTACCAGAGCAAAGGTCTCCTCAAAATCAATTCCCTCAATTTGATTGTACCCCTTAGCCACTAACCTTGCTTTGTTTCTAACAATCACTCTAGAATCATTCATCTTTTTTTTAAATACCCACTTGGTTTCAACAACACTTTGATCTTTTGGTCTTTCTACCAATTCCTCAACATCATTTCTTTCAAAATGATTCAACTCCTCATGCATAGCTAAAATCCAAAATTCATCTAAAAGTGCTTGATTTACAGTAGTGGGTTCAATCATTGAAATAAAAGCAGAGTGATTTGCTTCTTTCCTCAAACCATGCCTACTCCTAACGCCTTCACTTGGGTAACCTAAAATTAACTCTTTAGGATGACTCTTAGCAAATTTCCATTCCTTAGGCTAATGGTTTTCTTCCTCATTTTCATCCCTCCCTTCAACTTTTTCATTTTCAAGTCTTTGGGAAATTTCCTTAACTTCATCTTCATCCAACCTAGACCATCGAATGTTATTCGATTCATCAAAAACAACATGAGTGGTCTCCTCAACTACCAATATTATTAAAAACTCTATAGGATTTTCCAACACTTAAGTATCCTAGAAAAATTCCTTTATCAGATTTAGGATCAAATTTTCCAAAGAGAATTTTTCTGTTATTATGTATTAACACTTTATGTCCAAAAATATATAGGTGTGAGAGGTTGAGAATTATACCTTTAAGAAGTTCATAGGGTGACTTATTTAATTTTGATCTAATATTTACCCTATTCAATACATAGCATACGATACTAACAGCTTCGGCCCAAAAATATCATGGAAGTGAATATTCTGCCAACATGGCTCTAGCAGCTTCAATCAATATCTGTTCTTTCTCTCAACTACTCCATTTTACTGAGGTGTCCTAAAAGCTGACAAGTTATGGTCTATTCCATGGGATTTATAAAAATCATCAAATAATTCATTTTTAAATTCTCCCCCATGATCACTTTGGATAGTAACAATTTTAAATCTGAGTTTTTTCTGAATCCAAGTGTCAAAATCTCTAAACTCTTCAAATGATTCTCTCTTATGATTTAAAAATCTAATCCATGTGAATATTCAATAATCATCCACAATTACATACCCAAACCTTTTTCCTCCTAGACTTAAAGTACTAACAGGTCCAAAGAGATCCATGTGAAGAATTTCTAAGGGCTTGCTAGTTCTAACTTCCTTGATTGAATTGAAGGAGGATTTGACTTATTTTCCTTGTTGACATGCATCATATAAGTGATCTTTTGTATAGTCTAATTTGGGTATACCTCTAACTAACTCTTTTGGGTGATTTTCCTAAGGGTTTTCATGCTAGCGTGATAAAGTCTTCTATGCCATAACCATGATTCATCAAATATAGTTTTCAAATAAAAAGCAGTAGAAGATTTAAAAGAATTCAAATCTAGCATGTGTAAATTATTTACTCTTTCACCATTCAACATAATAATTCCATTTTCACTAATAACATAGCTAGTAGGCAAACATTTTATATGATATCCTTTATCACATAGTTGACTTATGCTCAATAGATTGTGTTTTACACCTTCTACTAACAGAACATTTTTAATAACAAAATTTTTAGAATTTCTAATCATGCCTGAACCTACCACTCTCTTGGTGGTATTATCTCCAAGTGTAACCTTGCCTCTATTCATGGCTTCCAGCGATATAAATTGATTCGCATCTCTAGTCATATGCTTTGAACTGCTGCTATCCAGGTACCAACTACTCTCACGAGGTCTTGTCTGAGAGCATTTCTATAAGAAAATCAAGGGTTAGTCCTGGGAATCCAAATAAGTTTGGGTTCACCTCTTGGCAATTTTAAACCAGATGCATGTGTGATATGCTGTAATTTATGCATCTTAGGTCTCCACACTAAATGTGTTCTATGATGGATAGTACAAGTGTGGGAAATATGCCCAATCATACCCAAGAAAAATATTTTACTCCAGGAAAAGGATTTTCCTATCTATGTGCACTAAAAGATCTTCTCCTAGATTTTGAACTAGTGGACTAGTGGTAACATTTGTGGAAATCTTCAAGTTTGGGTGAAATCCTATTTTCCTTAAGTTCTTTCAACTTAACATCAAGATATGAGTTAGCACTCTTTAGAATGAAATTTTTAATCTTCAAGTTATGCTCTACTATTCGATTCATCCATAAAAGTTTTGAAATCATTTTCTAATTTAGTGTGAGATGATTTTAAAAGTTCATGTTATTTGTTTGAATCATCATATTCATCCAACAAAGTCATGTGGTTGCTATCAATTAATGCATGGTCTTTCCTAAGGATTTCAAATTCTTTTTGCAGTTCTAAGTAATCCAAATTCAACTTAGTATGTAGTTTCTTTAGTCTCCTATATATAGAATGAATGCACTCAGAAACTTCAAATAATTTATCATAACTTATGTCGCATACCTCCTCTTGATTCGAATGATCAAGATTATCAGCCATCAGGCATAAATTTGTGACTTCCTCTTCAGGTGCTATTTCTGAGGATTTTAAAGCCGAGTCTGCCTAAAATGCTCGATGTAGTCTCTTCTTACCCCTTCTATCCTTTGGTTTCTCCTTGGCTTTCTCCTTACTAGGATTGGCTTTGAGATTAGGGAAATTAGTCTTTATGTGTCCTAGCTTCCTGCACTCATAGCAAATAACATCATTAGAAGCCTTTGCATTTTTATGAAACTTACCATTGTTCCACTACAGGTGTCTCCTCTACTTCCTCCTTAGGAAACTTTTTAACTACCTTATCATTAAGGCAATATCCTCTTCATCCTCATACTAGGACTGATCACTCTTCGAGTTATCCACTTTTAGTGCAATGTTCTTTTTTTTCCATCTGTCACCTGCATCAATCTATATTTGAGTCACACCTTGCTTGTAAGGTATCAGTGATCAAAGCTGATTGTCAATAGAGTAAACATTTAAGTCTTTCGACTCCATTATAGCAGTAATCTTTGCATCATAAGTAGTAGAAAAATAATGTAATATCTTAGTTACTTTTTCATAATTGGTAAGTTCTCTACCTAAAGCATTCAATGAAGCTACTATCTGTGTAAAATGAGTATACATGTCAGAGATCGACTCATTTGGTTTCATGCAAAAAAGTTTAAAGTCATGCAGTAGACTGTTCAACGTAGATTGTTTCACTTTATTGGTTCCTTCATATATAATGCAAAGCCTATCCCAAATCTCTTTTCCAGATATATAAGTAGAAACATGCATGTAGTCTTCCATTTTTAATGTATAAAAGAAACTATTTAAAAACTTAGCATTTAATTGAGCTAATTCACATTCTTCTATAGTTCAATCAGCAAAATGTGTTTGAAATCTAATTCCATCTACAAGTATATTAGGTCTGTGAACCTTCCTGTACTAAAATCCATATGTGATAGTCAAGTAATTGCAGAAAAGTAGACATGAGAGTTTTCCAAAAGTCAATTGGGATGTAATCTTATAGTGGAGGTCTAGTGATCGAAAAACCCTCACATGTTTTTCGATTTCAAAAATTAGCCATGATTAAATTTCAAAAAGTAATTTAATTAGTAATTTTAAAAATAGGCTCTGATACCACTTGAATGTGCGAATAGGTTGTTAGACCTATTGATTATGTCCCTAGGCTAACCAAGAGGGGGGGTGAATTGCCAATTTTTTTTAAAAAAATCACTTGGATATTTTGAAAATCTTTTTAATAAAAAACTTTATATCTATTATACAATACAATTAAGTTTGTACAATATGAAAAGTTATAAATATTTTAGTCTTTCAACAACAAAAAAATAAGGTGAAATGTAGAAATTAAAAATATAATAAATAAATAGAAGAATAGAGAACACCAAATTTTATAGTGGTTTGATAAAACACGATCTACATCTACTCCCTAGAGACTCCTTCTCTAGGTATTGCACTATATCAAAGTGACTCTCCTTTTTCCCCCACAGCAAGGCGAAGAAGCCCTTACAAACTCTCTTCCACCAAACCCCGGTGTGATAGAGAACCGTCATCCTTTTTCTCCCTCCCTGGTGATGGTAGAGAACCACTCATCCTTTCACACCCTCCTAGTGTTAGCAGAGAACCAAGCATCCTTTTTCATCCTCCTGGTGATGGCAAAGTATCGAGCCTTTTTTGACAATCCTCTTGCAAGAGTCTTCAAGGAGATTGGGAAGAACATTGAAGGATAAGTAAGAGAATCACACTGTTGGACAACCTTGTGAATCCCCTCAAAATTTTCTTACCCTAGATCTCTCACACTTCACTCTCAAAACACTCTCCCAAACATACTCCTCAAGAGCACTTAAGAGAAATTCGTGGAAGGATAATTGACAGTCAATTTTTTAGAACCGTTATATATAAAGGAGAAGAAAAACCATCCAAAAACTAAAAATTTTAAGCTTGATGCAGTCAGATTGTACTGTACCAACGACATTCATATGTATGAATAATTCAAATTATTGAACGGTTCATCCCATACGATCCTGTATGAACCAATAAACCCCTGTTTTTGTACTCTAGAAAATGATATACGATCTCAAATCGTACTGTACGAACAGTTAAAAAAATGAGTAGTTCATCCCGTACAATCCAGTACGAACCATGTAAGCTCCCATTTTATACTTTGGAAAATAATATACGAAGCCTATTCATACTGTATGATCAGTTCAAAAAATTGAACTGTTCGTCCTGTACGATCTAATACGAACCATGTAAGCTCCCATTTTATACTCTAGAAAATGATATATAATGCCTATTCATACTATACAATCAGTTTAAAAAATTGAATTGTTCATCCCATACGATCCAGTATGAACCATGTAAGCTCCCATTTCGTACTCTGGAAAAATTTTAAACCAGGCAGGTTCATATCCGAGGAGAAATAGCACAAATCATCCCATACGATTCTACATCATACAGTATAATTAGTTTTTTTAAAAATTAAGTTTTATCTCACTTCCCCAATATGTGTGTACACGGTTATCCAATTTATAATCATACTCTCTCAGACTCAAGAAAAGTAAAAAAATACAAACTTCACTTATAATATCCCTTAATCTAATATGTCTTGAACTCTTTAGCAGTTTGGAGTATGATTTTCCTAAAAAGCATATTAGTACACACAAAAAAAAACTTTCCAAAATATGTTAGGAGAAATAATTATCAAACAATAAGATTTTATTATCATCAAAACTCACATGATTATTAAGATAAAGCTTTGAAAACTAATATGCAACAATCTCAACATATAGAGTAAATGAAAATAAATAATTTCTATTAGCTTTTTGATAGGGTGAATACTAAGAGAGTAGTAAGTGTCTATGAGTTGAATGCGTCGTCAATTTTTATAGCTTACATAGTAGCCTTGTCTAAGACATAGAATAGTTTTAAAGTTAGTTCAAGATCTTGATCAACTATGCATTTGAATGAGCATGATTTGAATTTTACTGGTGAGAATAATGCTCAAGGGATTAAAAATATGAATTTGATTAGAAGACAAAATAATCCCTATTCTAATATATATAATGTAGCTTAAAAATACCACCCTAACTTTAGATGGAATAATAATGATGGTAGAAATAATAGTGGAATGATGGTCAATCAAATCTTGGAGGAAATTACAAAAATCCTCACTAACCAATAGAAAATCATAGGCCTTATGATCCCTCAGGCTTTAATAAGAATAATTAGTTTAGAGATAGGAAGACACCTTTGTGTTGAGACTCGAGATCACGAGTTTATTTTTTGATGATAACAAATATTATGGCTCACATCTTTAGGTCTCCTAGTATTTTCATTCTATACTTGTTTGTGTGTATAATAACATTTCAGGAACACCATGCAACATCAAACAAAGATTAAAGGCTTAAGATTGGGTAGAATAGGTTATGCTGTAAAGATCTTTATAATATTCATTGATATATTTTTGATTTATTTAGTCAAGTCATGTAAGAATGTATGCTAGCTTGGTGACCATGCACACACATACTCAATGGGAGTGAGATTGAGTCAAAACCAAAAGTTTAATTTTTGAACTAATCATATTGGATAATTTTTATCATCCAAAATGATCAGCTCCTTGAACTAATTGGACTGGATGAATAATATCATCCCGGACGATCGTTTATGATCTTCAAAAATAGCTGCCAATGATAATTTAGGTAAGCATTTAATATTCAAATTTTATTTTAATC
Organism: Dendrobium chrysotoxum; assembly: GCA_019925795.1. Classification (NCBI taxonomy): domain Eukaryota; kingdom Viridiplantae; phylum Streptophyta; class Magnoliopsida; order Asparagales; family Orchidaceae; genus Dendrobium; species Dendrobium chrysotoxum. The sequence goes on along the minus strand of CM034300.1, from coordinate 47,618,625 downwards.
ATCCTGGATGATCTAGATCATCCTGAACGATCTATAAAAATTATGCCTAAATTAATTGTATGATTAGTCAATCAAATCTACTTAATTTGATATTCTGGTCAAAATGGACGATCACAGAATCATTTCGGATGATCCTATAATCGTCTTGGATGATCAGTACAAATTTGAACAAATCATCGTGGACTATGTGGTAATCATCCTAGATTATCAGGTCAAATTTTACACATCATCCTGGATGATTATTCGATTCTACTGGATGATATTTGGCACTAGAATTAAGTTTTTAGGATTTTTTGAAGCCCTCTATTTAAGCACATCATCCTGGACAATCCTGCTATCGTCCTGGATGATCTTTGCTGCCAGAATTAAATTTTTAGGGTTTATAAAAACCCTCTATTTAAGCTTTCTCCAAAGACATTATAAGTGTCTTTGGCAGCCATTGAGGCTTCATTTTCTTGGACAAAACTTGAAGAGAGAGCCTTTAAAAGGAGAGAGGAAAGGGTGGAGTTTGAGAGAGGGAGAAGATCCTTGGAGGGGGTTTCTAGGGAGTGTGGAGGGGGTTTCACACGGTTGCTCCGGCAAACTTACACCTTAGTACCAGTGAATTCAAAGTTTATCTTGAGAGATGTTTTGGGAAGAAGAAGATCTCTATGGTGTCAAAGGACCAAGTTCTCTACCTTCATCAGGAGGGTAAAAAAGTATTCCAAGTCTCTACCTCACTAGGAGGGTGAAAAGGATTTTAGGTTCTCTGTAAGGGCTTCTTTACCTAGCTATGGGGGCTAAAGGAGAGTCACTAAAGGTTTAGTACAATACCTAGAATGGGAGGTTCTGGGGAGTGGACGTAGGTTAGGTTGGACTGAACCACTATAAATCAGGTATATTCTTTCAGATTGTATTTTGCACTTTATTTTTACTATAATTAATTGCTCGGGTGAAATCTCTGATTTATCTTTTTATAATTGATTTAATTCAGTTTCACTGCAAGATATAAAGAGATTTTTCTTTTCGTTCAAGAAGTTTTTAAATATCCAATTCACCCCCTCCTACCTCTTGGTTAGACTCAGTACTAGTTCTATAGGATTTAACACCCCTCACGAACTTTCACTTTGGAGAAGTTAGTGGTTTGAATGGGAAAGCATTTGCAAAGCCAAGCTGCTTCAATTAAAAACTTATAAAATTAATTAATACTGCTTGTTGTTTCCTTTATTAGTAGACCCCATGGTACCTTGCCCAATAACACTGAAGTTAATCAAAATGAGAAACAAAAAGATCCTATTATAGAAAATTGAGTAGTAGTGACACCACCCAATGAAAGTAACATATTTAGAATAGTCTAACTAAAGACCATAGATATAGCACTAATTGGGAGGCAACATAAATCTATTGATGTTAGATCTTAGATTATTTTTTGAGTTTTTACTAGTCTGTGTAATTATGTTATGTTTATGTCTAAATTATAAAAATATTATGTGTTAAATGTGAGTTACTAAGTAGTTATGACTTAAATAATTTCATGTAAATTTTTTGAGAATTTAAATAACCTACAAATTTAATCCAACACCGTAGCGCTTACTTGCCAAGCACAACAGCATCTCAATTGGGCACCACTGCACTGGAGCCTCAAGGAAATTAGCATTATGTAAGGTTACAACATTATTTACTTAAGCATCATAGCACTACTTTAGCACATTTAGCACTCCAGTACAAATACATCAAGTTCTATAATGCCAAATCCATATTTTCTATAATGCTAATGCATTATATTCAACATTGTTATATAACACAATTGCTTTCACTATGAATCTTAATGGAGTGCCACAATGTTTCCTATAGTGCTGCAGTGTTAGGTTAATTCCATAATTATTAGTTATAGTGCCACAGTGGTTGTCTTTTCAAGCACCACAGCGCTCTCAAAAGTAAAATGGTATGGTCGTTCCATTTTCAAAAATTTGTCGGTCCCCTATGTCCTTCATGTACAGCTTCACTATCAATTTACTTGTTTTTTATTTAGTGCTTTCCAAGCACCGCAATGTTACTCTTCTTAATGTCGTAGTGCTCATTGAGTTTATGTATAGGAAGGGATAATTTCTTTCATTTTCACAAAGCTCTATGTTATTTTTTTTAAATGATTTTATGTGTCTCTACCTTTTTTCTTCAATCCTCTCAATTTCCTATTGCTCATAAGGTTGTGGGTGGCAAGAAGGGAGTGACTTTCTTTTTGGATATGAGGAGATTAATTTTAGCTAAAGATAATGTGAGATAAACCCAAGTTATTTGTATGTAGTTAATCTCTAAGAGAGGTTTTCTAAAAATATGGTGGGGCGTTGATGTAGATTATTATGAATCTTGGCTGGGAAAAATTGTGTGAGGTTCCAAAAGCTTGTGTAGTAAATATAGTGAGGGAATCTTTTGTTAATGCTAAAGATGCCGAAAATAACAAATGCTTTGTGAGCGATAAGTGGTTACCATTTGATTTCAAGAGTATTAACCATGTTTATAGTTACAAATATGGACATGAGACTTATGATTTTGATGATAACAAATATTATTAGATTCTTTACTATACTATCTCATGTTATTATTATTACATATATATTTTTTGTGCACTAACATTTTAGGTCCACCATACACTGTCCAAATTGATTAGCTTAAGACTGAGTAGAGCAAGTTAAGTGTTCTGAAGAGTCTGTATTTTTGCTTTTATTCATTTCTACATTTCTAGAGTCATATCATGTATTTGGTGGATTCTAAACTTGGTGATCGTACACACACTCACTCAAGGGTGTGAGATTGCGAGAAAATTAGGAGTATAATTTTCAAAACTAATTGAATTGTATAATCAATATCATACTGTACGATCAACTATTAAGACAATCCTTTATGTAGATAATTATGATAACTAAATTCATTTGAACTAATTATACTATATGATCTATATCATACAGAATAATTAGCTAAAATTAAGATCTTAGCCACCAATCATAATTTAGGTAATTATTTAAAATTCAAAATTTATGTGAATCGTACAGTTTGATAGGTATCATACTGGAAGATATAATTAAATCTTGCCTAAATTAATACTATAATAAGGAATGATTTTGGATTAATTTATCTTGTTAGATCATACAGGATAATTGGACCCAATCATACTGTATGACCAGATCTTTGTATTGGATGATACATAACAGTTGCCAATCACACAGAATAATAATTCAAGTTGTTTGAACTAATTGTACTGGACGATGCTCAATCATACTGGATGTTCAGCTCAATTTATTGAACTGATCGTACAGTGCCATATTCTTTGTACGGTACTAACAGGGTTATTTGAACAAATCTTACTTTATGATATTCGATCGTAAAATATGATTACTATTTTCATAATTAAATTTTAGGGCTTTTGTGAAACCTTGTATTTAATCTCTCTTAATAGACTTGTTTCAAGTCTTTAGCTGCTGAGTATTCTAGAAAAAATGCTTGGAGAAGAAATCTTGGAGAGATTCTGGAGGAGGAAAGGGAGAGCTTATGTGTGAGGGAGAAGTAGTGTAAGGGGTTCACACGGTTCTTCTGAGCAATTATATTTCCATGTTTCCTCAGAGTGTCTTACTAGGTCTCTTAGGTGGATCCAGGAAGAAGACTATCAGCTCGAAGACCATTGAGGTTCTCTGCCTTCACCAAAATGGTGAAAGGGAGGTTAAGGTTCTCTACCTTCACCAGGAGGGTAAAAAAGGAGGTCGAGGTTCTCTGCCTTCACTAGGAGGGTGAACAAGGAGGTTAAGGTTCTCTGCTTTAACCATGAAGGTGAAAAAGGAGGTCTAGGTTCTCTGCCTTCACCAAGAAGGTGAAAAAGGAGGTCAACGTTCTCTGCCCTCACTAGGAGGTTGAAAAAAGAGGCCATGGTTCTCTGCCTCACCGGGTTGGTGAAAAGATTATAAGGGCGTCTCCTACTAGCTTTTGGGGTCGAAAGGAGAGACACTAAAGTTTAGTGCAGTACTCGAAGAGGAGGACTCCGGGGAGTGGACGTTGGTCATTATTTGATCGAACCACTATAAAATTTTTGGTGTGTTCTTTTTGGTTTTTCATTTTTTGCAATTTACTTTCAATATTTTTTATTTTTCTAGAGATTGCTTGATAGAAATTATATCGTTATTGATATATCAATTTAATCTATTAATCATCATCATAATTAAAATCTCATTACAAAATTTTACTTTCACATTTAGTGATAATTATTGTTATTTTTATGTTATTAAAAATCCCGAAAATATAAGTTTATGTTTTACAATAATATTTTTAAAACTATAATTCACTTCACCCCCCCTCTTAGTGCACCTTGGGTAGTTTACCTAGGATTAATGTCCTACATCAAAATTTCAATTGGTATCAAAGCAGGTCTTGGAATTCACAATTTTAAAATCCCCAAGTAAAGATCTTATGGCACATTTTCGTCATAAAAATACCATAAAAGGTTATTCTATAACTCGTCCACTTCTGTTTGAAAATATTCATTTTTATGTTTGGAAAATTCACATGTCTACATTTCTGCAATACATTGACTTTAGAATTTGGCATATGATTCAAGCTGTTTACTCACTTCTATCTCGAATAGTTAATGGAGCAAAAATCAATGTACCCTTTACTGAATGGAGTTATGAGGATATAAAGCTTCCTCGATTGAATGCTAAATATTTGAATTGCTTTTTCTATACTTTGAAATATGAAGATTATATGAGAATATCTATATGTACTATAGAAGAGGAAGTATGGGATACATAGTGCATCACATACAAGAGAACTAATAAAGTTAAACTGTCTAGGTTGAACAATCTACTCCATGACTATAAATTATTTTGCATGAAACCTAGAAAGATTTTATCTGAAATGTATACTTGGTTAACACAAATAATAAAATCCTTATAGGCATTAGGTAGAGAACTTTCGAATGCTGAAAAATTTAACAAGATTTTATGTTGCCTACCTAGTTCCTATGATGCTAAGCTAACTATAATCTCTGAATCCAAAGAATTAAATATATATTCGATTGATAACTTGCTTGGCTAGCTCATTGCCTACGAGCAAGGCGTGAGTCAAAGGCTATTTGATGTAGGTGACAAGAAAAAGGAGAAGACTAAGGCCTTGAAAGCAGATAACTTAAATAGTGACAACTTTATAGCTGAGGAGGATAATGACATCACTTTGATGAACCATCAATTCAAGAATTTTCTAAAGAAAAAGCAGAAGCATCATCAACAACATTAATGGAGAAAAGATAAGAATAGTAAAAGTTTTAAAACATCATCTAACATAATTTGTTTTGAATGCAGGGAACCAAGCTACCTACAAACTAATTACCCCAACCTCAAAATTCACCCAATTAAGGAGAAGGGTGAAGAGAAGACAAAGTTTAGAAAGGGGAAGCAGCGGACATAGAAAACATTTTGGGCTGACTCAGCCTCATAATTCTCTGAACAAGAAGCAGAGGAGGAGGTAACAAATTTGTGTCTTATGGCTAATAATAATCTAAATTAGTCAGATCACGATGAGTTGTGTCATCTATCTTATGATGAACTTTTTATTATATCTGAAAAAATTTATGATTCATATAAGAAGTTCAAAAAGATGAATGCTAGCTTAAACACTGACTTTTCTAATTTATAAAAAGAGCATGAATGTCTAATAGTTAAGAATTCTACTTTAAATACTAATAATACATTTTTACTTGATGAATTTGATGCATTAAATAAGAAGCATATTGATCTAACCAATGCATATATGCATATGAATCCTTGAAAGAAGAAAATTAAGATACAAGATTCATTTAAATGATAAAAAACATGCACATATGAACTAGATAGAAATGAATATGCATTAAAAGTAGAAGTTGCAAGTCTTGAAAGTGCCAATCATTTCTTAAGGGCAAAAATTCATGCATTTGAACAAAATACAACACCTCCTACACTAACACAATGGTATAACCTCACATTACTACATACATCATAGGCAACACACCCCACATAAATTAGCAAATCCTTTCCCTAGTGTTAGGTGTCATTCTTGGGGTATGATATGTCACATAGCCCACACTTGCATAATACACCGTAGGACACATCTAATGTGGAGGCTCAAATCACATGCACCATTATATAACATGCGTATAAGTCATTCATCAAGGCATAAGGTGTAACCCAAACTCACTTTGGTTCCCCAATCTAATGTTTAATTAACTTTATAGGAGTGATCTCATAAAAGGCCTAGTGAGAGCATCTAGTACCTAGACAACAGATGTTTAAGGCACATGACGGGAGATTTGAAACTATTTATCACGCTGGAGGCTAGGTCAGGAGGCAAGGTCACACTGGGAGATAACACCATCAGGAAAGTGGTGGGCTCAGGTATAATTAGAAACTCAAAGAATCTCATAATTGAGAATGTTTTACTTATTAATGGTTTAAAGCATAATCTTCTTAGTATTAGTCATTTATGTGACAAAGGGTTTGATATCAAATTTTTATCTACAAGTTACATGATTAGTTTGAATCATAAGTTGGTTTTTGAAGGAAAAAAGAGCAAACAATGTTTATATGCTTGATTTAAATTACATTGAATATTCTAATTCTCTTTATTTGAAAACTATTATTGATGAATCCTAGCTATGGCATAGGAGACATACAAGCATGAAGACCCTTAGGAAGATTACCTAGAAAGACTTAATTAGAGGCATATCTAAGTTAGATTTCACTAAGGACCCCCTATGTGATGCCACCTTCTCCCCCTAGATATAGAGGAAATTATAATGTGAGATATTGACCATTTATTATGATCATGGTGGAGAGTTTAAAAATGATAAGTTTGAATCCTTTATTAGGAGATAGGGATAGAGCATAACTTTTCTGCCCCTAGGACCCCTACACAAGATTGAATAGCTAAAAGGAAAAATAAAACTTTAGTAGAAACTACTAAGGCTTTGTTAGCTGGGTATTCTCTCCCAAGATACTTTTGGGTAGAACCAATAAATATTGCATATTATGTGTTAAATTGGGTAAATATTAGATCTAAGCTAAATAAGACACCTATGAGCTCCTTAAGGCTAGGAAACCCAATTTATCTCACTTGCATGTCTTTTGTTGTAGATGTTTTATCCTGATCAATGAAAAATCACCTCTAGGAAAGTTTGATCCAAAATCCGAAGAGGGAGTCTTCTTAGGATATTCAACTGTAGGTAAAGCCTATAAGACTTTTAATAAGAGGACCTTAGTAATAGAAGAATCAACCCATATTGTGTTTGATGAATCAGATAAATCCTTTGAGCCTAGGTTAGAGGAAGAAGAAGTCGAGATTCCGTAATGGATAGAATCCATTGACCTGGGAGATAGAGTAGAACCTTAAGAGCCATTGCCTAGAGAATAGAGATACTCATCTAGTCACCCTAGGGAACTTATCCTAGGAGACCCATCTTAAGGTGTTAAAACTTGGCATGGACTTAGAAAGGAGGTTAGTCATTCAGCATTTACCATAGCGGTACAACCCACCAGCATAAATCATGCCCTAGAAGATGAATTCTAGATCCTAGCAATACAAGAAAAACTAAATCAATTTGTTAGGAATGATGTATGAGAACTAGTTAGAAGGCCTAAAGATCAGAGTGTAGTAGGAACTAAGTGGGTTTTCAATAATAAAATGAATGAGTATAGTATAGTGGTTAGGAATAAAGCTAAATTAGTAGCTAAAGGGTACAATTTGATTAAAAGAATTTATTTTGAGTAGACCTTTGCCCCTGTAGCTAGAACAGAAGCCACTAGGGTGCTACTAGCCTTTTCTTACTTTAGAGGATTAAAGCTTTATTAGATGGACATTAAGAGTGCCTTTCTAAATGGAGTGATTAAAAAAGATGTGTATGTTGAGAAACTCCCAAGTTTTAAGAATTCTCAATTTCCCAATCATGTATTTAAACTAAAAAAGGAATTATATGGATTGAATCTAGCACCTAGAGCTTGGTATGAAAAGCTGAGCACATTCCTTTGAGACTTAGGCTTTGTTAAGGGTAGTGTGGAAATCATACTATTCCTAAAGAACGAATGGGAAGATCAGCTCATTATTAAGATTTATGTGGATGATATACTATTTGGATCTACAAATAAAAATTTTTGTGATAAATTCTAAAAAATAATGAGTGAGGAGGTTGAGATCAGCATGATGGGAGAGCTTTCCTATTTCCTTAGATTTAGTGTGAAGCAAAGGGATGATGGAACCTTTATTAGCGAAATAAATTATATCAAATATATCCTTAAAAAATATGAGATGGATAATGCTAAGGTAATCAATACTCCCATGAGCTCTACTATTCAATAAGATAAGGATCCTAATGGAAAATCAGTTGATCAAAAGAAATACAAAGGATAATTGGATCAATTCTTTAGTTTGTAGCCAGTCGACCTGATATCATGTTTAGTGTATATCTCTATGCTAAATTTTAGGCTAATCCAAAATAAACTCATATGATTGCAGTTAAGAGAATCCTTACATACCTATTAGGCACCCAAAACCTAGGTATCTAATACCCTAGACATAACTCATCCTTTGAAATCATAGTATATTCAAACTCTAACTTTACAGGATGTAGGGTAGATAGGAAAAGTACTTTAGAAACCTATCAATTCATGGGCCAATCATTAGTTTCCAGGTCTAGTAGAAAGCAAGATTTAGTAGCCCTTCCTCTGCTAAGGCAGAATACATTACCGTAGGAAGCTATATTGCTCAAGTCTTATGGAAAAAGCAACAAATCTTAGATCTTGGACTACCTGTAGGCGCTATTCCTATTATGTGTGACAACACTAATATGATTTGCATTTCCAATTTAACACTCCCAGACTAAACACATAGACATTAGGCATCATTTCATTAGGGATCACATAACCCAGGGGGATATAGAGTTACATCATATAGCTACTGAAAATCAATTGGCATATATCATTACAAAACCCCTTACCTTTGAAACCTTTAGCTACTTGAGGACTAGACTAGGCATCATAGATATTCATGCTTAAATGTTTTTATGTAATTTTATTTTTTTCATGTTTTATTATTTGTGTTTGTAATCTAGCTTTTCTATGAATTTATCATTTTTCTTATGTTTTTATAAAGTTTTCCTTATCATATGTAGCCTATCTCGCTGACTATGATTGGGTTCCTGTCAATACTACTCTTAGGGAGACGTCCGTAAACTACCAAATTCCCCATGTTAACACCTTAAGTCAAGAAGCCATAATCATTCAACATATCTTTCGTAATACAGTCATTCCAAAAGCTTGCGATAGAATAAACATTACACCTCTTCTATCACTCACTACAAATTTTATCGTGGCTGAAATTTGATTTCAATGCAGTTGATCTTATTATTCGATATCTTGAAAACCTTACCTCCATTATAGATCCTCCACATAAATGGAAGCCAAATCTTGCATTAGGTCATATTATTGCTTTTGTTCTAGAATCTAAATATAATTTCTAATTCCCTGCACCACCTGACCATCTTCCAACTTTCTACTAAAATAGCTCCTTCCACATCCTTTATAGCGCTCATCACCGAAATGTTAACTATGTAGACCTTCAGCCAGAGGAGGCAGAGGGAGGTTCAGCACCAGCTCTAACACAAGAACCTACTCACTAGACCTCTCAGTACGATGCACTACTTTAGTTATTTGATCAGTGGGAGACTCGCTTTGACACCTACATAACAAAGCAACACCAGCAATATGAAAATGATATGGCTTGGTGTGGAGAGTAATTTGCTTCCATTCAATAATATTTTTAACCATCCCCACCTCCACCTGATCAGGGACCTTCTTATTTTTTGTGTGACTTATTTTAATTTTGTGTTTGTATTAGTTTTTATTTTTATTGTGATGTCTATTTGGTTTTTGGTAGTCTATTCGGTTATTTCTCCTTTTTGGTGATGTCAAAACAAAGAGTAGCCTGTTCTTGGTACACTATACTTACTGCTTTGTTATGATTAGTTCATAATTTTGTCTTTATTCATGCTCATTTTTATGTGATGTTTTTATTCCATAGTTTAAAATTAAAAAAAACTCTCCTTATTTTTAAAAATTCAATTAGTAAGGGGGAGCTTAGGACGTCGCAAAAATTAATTTGAAATCAAAACCAATAATTCTTGCCATCACAAAAAAGGAGGAGATTGTTATAAATCTGGACTCGAGTCTTATGATTTTGATGATAATAAATATTATTGGATACTTTACTATGTTATATGCTTTTATTATTATTATATATATGTTTTTTGGTGTACTAACATTTTAGGTCCACTGTACACTGTGCAAATTGATCAGCTCATGACTAGGTAGAATAGAGTTAAGTGTCCTGAAGAGTTTTTATTTTTACTTTTATACATTTCAACATTTCTTGAGTCATGTCATATATTTGGTGGATGCTAAACTTGGTGATCATGCAAACACACACTCAAGGGAGTGGAATAGTGAGAAAATTAGGTGTATAATGTTCTAAACTAATCATATTGTATGATTAATATTGTGTTGTACGATCAGCTATTCATGAAAATCATTTAAATGACTATTTATAATAAAGTAAGTCATTTGAACTAATCGTAATATATGATCTATATTGTATAATATGATCTCTATATGGGATAATATTTAATTGTCATTAATCGTACAGTACAATAATCCAAGTCATTTGAACTAATCATACTTAATGATCAGCTCAATTTTGTTGAACTAATCATACAATGCCTTATTCATTATATAGTATTATTAGGGTTATTTAAATTAAACATATTATACGATCAGTGTCAATAGAATTAAATTTTAGGGCTTTTTGTGAAACTTTTTTTTTAAATCTCTGTTAAATGACTTGTTTCAAGCCATTGGATGTTGAATGTTCTTAAGAGGGTGGTTGGAGAAGAAATCTTGGAGATCTTTTGGAAGAAGAAAGGGAAATCTTGTGTGTGAGTGAGTAGTGTGAGGGGTTCACACTATTTCTCCAATCAAGTTTCTTGCCTTGTTTCCTCCAGGTGTCTTGCTGGGTTTCTTGGGTGGCTCTAGGAAGAACACAATCAGTTTGAAGACCGTTGAGGTTCTCTTCCTTCATTAGGAGGTGAAAAAGGAGTTTGAGGTTCTCTGCCTTCATCAAGAGGGTGAAAAAGGAGGACCAGATTCTCTACCTTCACTAGGAGGGTGAAAAGTAGGTCAACGTTCTCTGCCTTTTCCAAGAGGGAGAAAGAGGAGGTCAAGGTTCTTTACTGCATCAAGTATGTGAAAAGATTATAAGGTCTTCTTCGCCTAGCTGTGGGGGCTAAAGGAGAGAAACTAAAGTTTAGTACAATACTCAGAGAGGACTCTAGGGAATGGATGTAGGTCATTGTTTGACCAAACCATTATAAACTTTTTGGTGTGTTCTTTCTACTTTTTCATTTTCTACAGTTTACTTTTCTGAAAATTTTATTTTGTTGGAGATTACATGATTAAAATTATAGGCCTAATGATATATTGATTTAATTTGTCAATCATCATCATAATTTAGATCTCATTGCAAAATTTTTATTCTGCATTTGGTGATAATTGTTGGTATTTCTAAGTTTTTAAAAATCCTAAAAATATAAGTTTTTTTTTTTTGCAGTAAGATTTTTAAAACTAACAATTGCCCCCCCCCCCCCCCCCCCCCCCCTGTGCCCATATGGTGTGCCTAAGGTAGTTCACCTAAGATTAATGTCCTACATCAAACTTTCATTCATAACCTTAGGGATACAAAGTTTGATGAGTATACCCCATTTACTTCAATGCGCTTTAACCCTCAAGAGTTGTTGAGAGTTTTGTGTGAGCATAGGAGTGGAGCTATCTAGAAATAATGGGATGGGAAGGTGTTTAATTTTATTGCATCTTATTTAACCTAATTATCTAAGGCTTGGTAATATTTTATGTTTGTTCATTTTTTTCCAAGCAAAAATATTAATGAGGTGAATAAGATAGAGCCTTGTTAAATTATATTATTACAGTTAGTCACTCAATTAAAGTGGGAAAGCTTATTTATTCTTCCTTAATGTACAACAATAGGGGTAATATGTCTATTTGATTACGTCATCCCTCCCTTATTGATTCCCTATGTGTTGTTGTTGGTGTGAGGGGTGATTTTGCTGAGGAGAAACTATTTCCCATTTTTTCTCTTACAAAGTGGAAAATGGAAGGTTTTAAGAAGAAAGGAGATGATGAGGATAAAGGACCAAGTGAGCCTTGGATAGCAAGTTAACCAAGTAGTAGTAAGTCGAGTGCAAGGACCCCAAAATCATTGGAAGAGTAAGTGGCTGAATTGAGAGAGCATATTAAGAGAATTATAAGTTTTTGTGAAGATTATAAGGGATAGAATGCCCATTACTCAGATTTGCAAGAGAAACATTACCACTACACTTCTGAGTTCAATAAAGCATTAGTGGAAATGTTTAGAAGGAGCCAATTTGTTGAAAATCCATATTAGCTTAATTTTTTTCCCCCTATTTATGATCCTTTTGTATGGCACCCTTCTGCTGGTTTTGATGATGATGAGGATGAGGTGGATAGATATTGCAAGTGATGTTGTTTTTCATTATTTTTTCTTTGTTTCATTGCTTATTCTTGAAGGGCAAAGAGAGAGAGAGAGATTGATGGTTGCTTGTTACTGTTATTTTTGGTGATTTTTATTTTTTCTTTATTTTAAATTTTCTTTGGATGGAAGATCCCCCTTGGTCCTTATGGTTGGCTATGATAGCTATGGATGTTGTGATTTCAGTGATTAGGTTGTGATGTTGATGCAATTCTGGAGGGGAATACTGCACGATGTACTTATTAGTATTGATATTAGGTAGTTTGAGTTTCCTTATGTATTTTCTATCATTCTGAATAGAAAGGTATGTTAGTTTATTTTTAATATTTATTTATGTTGTTCTTGTTAATTGTGTATGTTTTTTTTAATTGTAATTTTTATTATTAATGTGTAGGTGAAATTTTCATTCAAGTAAAATTCCTTATATTTCATAACTGTTGAAATTGTACTCTCCATAGCACTTGCACTTTTATAGCTAAATTAACCAAATTAAAAATTACTTAAAATTAAGAATAATACAAATCCTAGGTGCTAAATTGAATAAATATTGAATAACAATTTTTAATTTCAAAATAATAACAATCAACTAAACAAAGCGTCTAAGTAAATATCTCATCTTGTACTTCAAATACTAAACACTTATGCACTCACTAATGATTTCAAGATTGAATAATTAATTTTAAAGAAAGGGAGTGCATAGATTAAATTATGAAAATCATTAAAAACTCCAATATGGACTTAGTGAGCTTATAAAAATCCTTATATTAATTCAATGAAGGGTTTCTTAAAAGAAGAAGGCAATCAGACACTCAAAATCATTAATGTAGTACTCAAATATATTTGAAAAAATAAACTCATGAAAAGCATGCAAATAAGAAGAAAGAAAGGAAAAGAAATATGTGTACTTCAGAAATTGGGATCTGATTTAGTCATATTCCTTAAAGAACTCTAATACTTAAATCAAATAGGAAAGTGTAAGTAAACTAATACATATGAGGGGTTCCAAATGAATTTCTAATTTAACTAGGGGCACAAAAAATTTCTAAATGAAAATTATTTAACTTAGAAACCAGTAGTCAACAATGCACTTACATTTGTAGTAGATGAGTTCAACTTGAATATTAACATGGATGATTTATTAGGATGGATACATATGATTATTTGAATTAAAATTGCAACACTTTCATCATTCTAATTTCCATCTATATGGTTGTGTATTATCTTATATTTTAGTTAACTTTAAATTGGCTAACTTTTATTTGGGCTAATGAAGTCGATCAATAGGTAATTAAACTTCTACTTGAGGACAAAAAAGAGCTTAAGCTATTGGAAATTTATTAAGTGAAAATTATGTAGTATAGTATTATCTTAATCTCCAGTAAAATTATTATTTTTAGTTAATATTATGGAGAAAAGACTCATGAAATAGAGAAAAATTCACAAGCATTAGATCAGAGCCACAATGCCCGAATTATCAGTGTCACAACATTATCAATGCCTCGGTGTCAAACTAGGACATTGCAGCAATAGAGTTTTTGGAAAAAATGTTATTTAATTCAGTGCCCTGATGGAACAATAGTCAGCACTACAGTACTTCATAATGCCGCAGAGCTAGAAGTTAGCATTCTAGTGCCAGAGTTCAAGAAATTTGAGCATCGGAGTGCTAAACTACACAACATTATAGCTTAAGTTTTGTTCATTCAAGCATCATAGTGATCAATTTTAGGAGCACCCTGATCGAGAAATTAATGAAATGTAAAGCCCAACCAAATTAGGTAAACGATGGATCAGTTAAGCTAATAGCCACACTAGATCATTCCAGCTCTATAGGAAAAACTATATAGAAACATCATGATGCTAGTTCATATTGTAACACTGCATTGCTATAATGTCGAGCACCATTGCACTTGAACTAATATTTGTACTTGATATAAATAAATTTTTAATCATTTTGTTATGGGGTTCTATTTTTTTCAGTGAGTCCTGAGTGCTTAAGTGTAGTGCCACCTTAGATTTAAGTATAATGGGGATCAGAGGAGAGAATGATATCGTAATTGAAGTGGTTGGCCTAACTTATTATGATAAATAAAGCAATTAACAAATTTAGGAGTGTTGAGAGTGAAGTTGGACCATCTGATGATATTTATTTACACTTTTCTCATTATACTTTCATTTTGGAGCAATCAACAAAATCAATTTTATTTTATTTTAATTTCATGGCTAGTTAAAACTCCTAATTTTAGGGTAATGATGTGAACCATTAGTAAATACTAATGTAGACTATTATGCTTTAATGAATTAAAGTATTTTTCAATATCTCCCATTCTTAATTCATCTATAAAGTGTCCATGAGTAGAGTTAAAACATAGTGGATATTTTACCTTGATGGTGGAATATTGAAATAATTTTGAGTATTGATATATAACTATTGCATGCCAAGACATAGGATGTTTAGTGTTTCAGAGTCTATGGAGATATAATTACTCTAGGAGTGCAATAAACCTTCCTTTACTTCATTACAGGCTTGATGGAGATCGAAAGACGCATAAGCTCTTATTCGCAACCAACATAGAAGCTTCAACTTAGGAAAGCTTTGAAAAATTTCCATCATTATTTTAAAACACTTAATCTACCAGCATCATATCTTTATTCTGCTTTTCTTAGTCAAGATATAATCCAAACCTAATTTTTATTGTGTAGGATAAATTTTGTATCTGGAGTAGACAGTAATAGAATAATTACATAGAAGTAGACCTCCTCCTCGTCGGATCAACACTCTCTCATATAATTTTTATTACTTGATCAAAATGTGCACTTGTGATATTTTATGGGCATTTATATCAAAGAAAATTTAATCATATTTCATGCACCTTTTCCAACCCACACGCCCACCTTTAGAGCATAGTAAGAAAGTCAACATGACACCTTTTAAATTTTGAATGACACATCAGTTGAGCCCAAATTACTTTTCTCTTCACTATTGTCTCACAAGGAGATTCTCTCTAGACATTTGTGTAGGCTAGTCACTTGCTTCTCCTTATAAAACCTAACATTTATAATTATTAATGATTATATTCTTTTGTTTAGTTATCTAGCGGGCTTCTCAATTCAATCCCGTTGTTTGGCTAAACTCTTCAACTCCCTAGTTCTGTCATGCTTGTCACCCTTTTCACTTTTGAGTCTCTATAATTACTTTATGAATCTTCTAGCTCACCATTATACTTGCATTTATTTGAGTCCCATTAAAAAATTTCATCATTCTCTTCCCCTCTTTTTTGGCTATCATATTTAATGATCTTTTAGCTAATTTATCATCAATGACATTTGGTAGCCTATGCATCTAGTAAGCCATTGCTTGCAAAATGTCAAATTATGGCAAAATTTTTGGTGGACTAAGATCTAACAAAAATTCTCGTTGTAAAACTAGTTGAAGATCCAAAAAAAAATATTACAAAAATTGACAATTTTTTTATGGTTTATCTGTCGATAATACTAGTAGAAATGATCCACCAAAAAATCCACCACATTCACTTAAAAACTAAGGAATGACCATCGGTAATAATACTTAAATATCGATGGACAAATCCATCAGAGATACTGTTGGTAAAGGACTTATTTGTCAATGTGATGCCTCTCTCTCCCATTTCCATTTTTTTCATATTCTTGGTCTCGTTCTCTCCTCCCTTTCCCATTTCTTCATTCCAACTTCAATTTTTTTATTCTTTTAAAATCTAAAGGTAAATTTTCATGTATTTCAACCTTGTAATTTTAATTATGTTTTTTTCTTTTAAATTTTGTTTAAAATTGATTTGAATGTTTTTTGTTGGCATTCTCCTTTTTAAAGCATTCTTTAGATAAGTGTTTTAAGTTTTTGTTATGTTGCATAAACATCATTTTTGTGGTGATTCGTAAGTTATCGTAGGCTTGGACATAAATACTTTTATCAATTTATTATGAATTTTCATTATAAATTAACTCGTATAAATAAACTAATCATATAGCTTAACCATTTGGTTAATGGGATGAAAAATAACATATTAGTTTATTTGTAAACTTTAGTATTAATTTAGAATAATGTAAATGAGTTTGATGAGATTGTTGTAGCCACTACATAGATAATTTAACTTAATTAAGTTTACTTTGATATTCTATTCACCCATATACGTGGTTGTTCTTTAGTTACTTTTGTCCACCTTTTATATATATATCAGAAGCCAAAGGGAATTAATATATAATCGAGTGTTGCTTAAATAAAAAGTAATAATAGATGAATTCATGAAGGGAGACAAAATTTTCATTGAAGTATTCTAACAATAGCCTTCTTTTTGGGAGGTTCAAACATCCTTGCTAAAAGAATAAAAATCAAGCGTACTTTACTCAAAAAGAGATTATGGTAAATTTATACTTTAGAGGATTCACACTAGAATCATAGTGTTGGACTTCATATGGAAAGCAAGAGCTACATATTGACTCTTTTTATGGCCCATCAATAAGTTTTAGAATAGTCAAGGAAAAAATATAAGGTCTTACAAAGATATAATTTTTCATGTAGCAAGTTTGCAATTTAGTGAACGTATAAAGGAGCTGCCAAATATGGATGCATAGAACTTCTTTCAATTACTTTATGCATCTTAACAACTACTTTGGGATGGGTTCATGAGTCACTATGAGTCATCATACATTATTATGATGCTCAATATTAAGATAGAGTACAATATTCCTTGAGGGTCCTTCAAATAGTTTGTTAGGCCTCTTGTTAAGTGAAAGTTATGTAGTATTTTTATTCTATAAATTCCAGTAAACATGTGCATTTTAGTTTATATTAAGTAAAAATGTCTCAAGAAATGGAGACAAATTTATAAAGTTTTCAACCAGTATCGCAGCACCATAACTATTAATGTCGCTGCTTCTTCAATGCCAGACACCAATTTTGGAATGATGTTGTAAAAACTTTTATTATTCCTAATATAGATTAATGTATTTTAAAGTATGAATGATTATTTTTAATATCCCACTCTTCATTTAAATTATGTAGTGGCCATGTCTAAAATTAACATCTAATGTGATACATTATCTCGATAGAGGGATGTTGGAATAAATAGAAAAACTAAAATGGAATGCTTGAATGCCTAAATATTGGATGTTCAGAATTCTATGGTCTATGGAGATAAAGTAGTTATAGGAAGGCCATAAACCATTCTTTACATCCTTTTAAGCTTGATATAGATTTAAGGATGCATATTCTATGATTCACAACTAATATACTAGAGTCTGCTTAGGAAAACATAGGATATTCATTGTCATTAGTCCAAAATACTTTATTTATAGGACTCTTCACTATTTTTACATTTTGCATTAGAGATAGAAATTACCCCATATTTTTCTTTGTAGGATAAATATTATAGCTTTAGTAAATAGTACTAGAAATATTTGTGTGTTGCACAAAATTTTCTTGTAGGATCGACACTCTCTCATTCACTTTATTACTTAATCAGCACTTACATTTGGTGTTTTATCCAAGAAAATATAAAACTAAACATAAATCAACCCAGCTACCATTAAGTTTTTATCATCATTGCTAGAGAAATTTCCTTGTGATTTTACCATTATTCTATAATGTCCGAAAAGCTGGAGATTTAATTCTACTTATATCTTATTTTGTGATTATCATTTGTGAGTTGTAAAATTATAATTCTTTGAAAAATTTTTACTCTATAATTTATTTTCTTGCAAATTCATTATTGTGTTGTTGGTGGATGTGTATCAGAGATAACAAGGAATCTTTATTATTTGACTTAAAAATTGAAAGGACCCTTCCAAAATTGGAAAGCTGAACCACATCCACATTAGGACCATCCTACACCTCTTAGGGAGTACATAACAATTTTCAAATATTCTTACTATTTTATTCAATGATAGAATCTCCAAAAAAGTTTATTTTTATTTCAAGAAGATAATTACTGTAATAAGAGTAAATAGTCATAGTTTACTAAAAGTAAGGCATACTTCCTTGTGTGATCGACACTCTGCTTGATCACTTTTTTACTATATTTGGCTCGTATACCTGCATATATTAAGTGGGGTTTATTATTATTTATACTAAAGAAAACTTAAGCATTATTTAGGGGTGATAGAGCCCTAGATATTTATATAATTTTAAAGCTCACTCCATAGCTCCCATTAATTACTACCAATTTTCTTGAGACTTCTACACAGTAGCCACAGATATAGATGCTTCAATGCTTGGCAAGCAAACATTATTGTGCTCTAAGACCTGACACTATGATGCTAGTCCAATTTTGCAAATTATATAAATATTTAAAAAGTTATTACTTCATCTTCTAATAGTGATTTTTTATTTTCAAACTTATTACTTTGATTAAATTCTAGATTATATGTAGGTTTAGAATTAACGATGGGTTGCTGAGGATTATTTTATTTACTCCTTGATTATTTTTACTAGAATTCTATTGATTATTCCCAGCAATATTATTTCACCAATTAAAATTCAGATTAGTCCTCCAACCTAGACTATATGTATTAGAGAAGGGATCATTTTATCTTCCAATCAAATTAATATTTTTGATCACTTGCACATTATTATTTTTAATTAACTTATGATCCTCCAATTGTATAGATAATTCAATTCTATGCATTTTCTCCTATTACGCTCAACTTCTTAGAAATTATTGCTACTTATGCAGTCAAAGTTGACAATGAATCAAATTTATATACTCATGCTACTCTCTTAGGGTTTACCATTTTAGCAGGCCACTAGAAATTATTAGTAGCCCTCCCATATATTAATTCATATGCTTCCTCAAATAGCTTAGATAGTAATGATCCTTTAGTTGTAGCATCTATTATTGCTCTAAGAGATCCAACAAATCCATTATAAAATGTCTAAATAACCAACCAATTAGGTAAAACACGGTGAGGGCCTTTCCTTAAATTTCTCACAACTCTTATAAATTCATTGTCCTTCAAACTGACAAAAAGAAGTGATATCATTTCTAAGTTTAGCAAACTTTGAACGTCAGAAATAAATAGTAATAAATTTATGAGCGAATTCATTCCAAGTGGTTATAGAGCCTAGGGGTAAAGAATTCAACCACATCTTAACTTTCTCTCTTAAAAAAATGGGAATAATCTAAGTCTAATAGTATCATCATTGACACTATTATACTTAAATATGATACAAATTTCTAAGAATCTAGCTAAGTGTAAATTGGGATCATCAATAGGAGTTCCCCCAAACTAAGAATTTTAAATCATTTGAATTATGACAGGTTTTAATTCAAAAGTATTAGCTTGGATAGTAGGTCTATTAATACTCTGATGAATTTCATCTACTAAAGGGTTAACATAATCTCTAAGAGGTCTTGATTAATCTTGATCTAATACAGGTTTAGCCATATTCACCAACTATTTGGTTTTTTGAATTTTTGAAAAGGTTCTTTCTATTTCAATGTTAAATAATAAAAGTTCCAATCTTTATCAATAAAGCATAAAGCATGAATATTCAATCAGTAAATAAAATAAAATAAATAAATAAAAGATAAGCCTAATAATATAACTATTTCAACAATATAGTTAAAATCTATAAAAAGAAAAATATTTCCTTGGTAATGGTGGTAAAAACACTATGGTGATGTGGAGTAAACATTCAAATTGTAAAAAAATCTAGTGTTCTATCACCCCCAAATAATATTTAAATTTTCTTTGATATAATAATAACAAACTCCACTTAATATATGAAAATATACATGTTGAATCAAGTAATAAATTAATATAGTAGAGTGTTGACCCCAAGAGGAAGTATGCTTTATTTACAACAAATTACTACTGTTTACTCTAATTATAATAGTTATCTTACTAAAATAAAAATTATTTACTTATAGATTCTATCACTGAATAAAATTGAAGAATATTTGATACAATATTTAATTAAAGTGTTTTAGATTAATGATTATAAAGTGCATATCTTTCCTAATGAGACTCTTGAAGGTAACATTATTCAAATCATATGAATCCCTAGATCTCTGTCAAGTTGTAGGGGTGAAAGGATATCTACTGACCTCTCCCAATTATAATATCTCCTTAAGAACCTAGAATATTTTGCATCCTATATCTAGGCATGCAAAACATCCTATCCCAATACTCTTGGTTGTTCTTGCATTCCTCTATTGAGGGTATACATCACACTAAGTGTTAACTATATATATAACCATTATATACATTAAATAAAGAGTAGGATAATATTATAAACATCTTTTAGTAGTTTATAGAACAAGCATCTTCATTAGTACTCAACATCCATTTTATATCATTAATCAAAAATAAGATAATTAGGCAACATGGAATGAATAATAAGCAAACTCATTTTCATTAAACTCGTGGAAGAATGAAAAATACTAGAGAGTGATATCACCAGGGTGGATCAAAGTATCTCTTCCACATTCCTACTCCCTTTAACTTATAGAGATTCTTCAAGAAACATAGGCTAAACACTCCAAATGAATATATCTTATACCTCCTAGCCTCCATTAGATTTTACTCTAAGAGGGAACTAGAGAAGTACTCTAAAAAGTAATAAAATTAGAAAAGTGACTAAACTCCCATACGAACATAAAGCAACATCTATTTATAGAAAAACATAAAAATGAAACTGGCAATGCGGCTCTTGAATTAATGGCACTATGGTGCTTTTGAATGAAACTAGTGCCTTAGTGCAAAAGCTTTTGCACAGCCACTGTGCTTAATAATGTGGATCAGTTGCCTAGTAAAAAGTTGCATCTCTTTACTAACAAAACATGTCCCTTAGAAGTAACAACTGCAATGTTGAGGCACTATGCACATTGGAGCACTAGGGCACCAAAATGCAAAAATGGTGCAATGGAGTGAGAAACTATGGTGCCGCAGCATTTGAAAATAAAGAATACAACGTTGCCATCGTGTTGATAATGCTATGGCGCTATCTGTGTTTCCACCGCATTGCCTAAAAACATAGAACTCACTGCTGCCTTTTGAAAATTTGAGAACCCTAATGATATTAAAGGTAACATTGTGGTATTGTATCGTCAGACACTGTGGTGCTGAAGGCTCCTTAAAATTTCTACCAATTCTTAAGTTTTTTACATCAAAATAATTAAAATAATACATTTTTACTAAAAATGAAATACATTAAATAATATATAATTTACACTTATTAATAATGCAGTTCTAAAGTGCTGTACATTTAGGCACCATAGCACTACTTTGCTTACAAGGTGCTTTAATGCTAATTTACGAAGCACCATAGCTTAAAATTATGTATTTCTATAGTGCTGAGACATTATATTCAATATTGTTGTGTGTGCTCACCTTTTCATTAAGCTTCATTATTGACCACTACAGTGATGTCTTTAGTGTCACAAAAATAAGTCAAACCATAATTAGGTAGTTGGAGCACTTATGTGCCAATCCAGTTCAAATGCCATAATGTTTGTAGGCATTAAACATCTTGGAGGTCTTATAGTCAAAAAGTTGGCATTTAGAGTTCCAATGCTAGCGCAACTATGCCACTTTTTAATTCACCTATGGCACCACTATCCACTTGACCATTTATCATTTAGTCCTTCCTAACAACATAGTGTCACTCATCACATCATCATAGCGCTCGTTGAGTTTTATAAATAGGAAATATTGGTTTTCATTATTTTCATTGATCTATGAGTTTCTTATCTCTCCTCTTACTGTAATTTCATGTTTTCTTGTGTAGTTACTGAAATTTTTTAATGGCACCAAAAATGCAAGCCAGTAAGAAGAGAGTTTCTTCTTCCTTTAATAGAAGGAGATTCATATTTATAGAGGCCGAAGAGTGGTATGCTCAATTATTTGTTAGCAAAATTTTTATTACTGAGAGAGCATTCTTAAATTCTGGAGAGGAGGTTACGACTATCAATGTGAGAAGGGGATAGGAAAATATATGAGGAACCTAGTGCTTCAGTAGTGAACATTGTTATAGAGTTCTTTGTAAATACCAAGGAAACAAAAAATAATAGATGTTTTGTAAGAGATAAGTGGGTACCTTTAGATCCCTAGAGTATCAAGAAGATCAACAAACTAAAATATAAAGAGTTTGATGACTATTATTTTTATAAATGCACATATAGGTCCCTAGGACCTTTTGAGAGTGTTAGCTAATCCTAAGAGTGGAGCGATAAAGAGAGAGAGATGGAGAAGTCATTAATTTTAATTCTTCATGTTTCACTCAATTGTCTAAAGCTTGGCATTACTTCATTTCTTCTAGATTCCTACCAAGCAAAAAATTTGTGAGGTAACACAGGATAGTGTAGTTTAGAATTATGCAATTCAAGCTGGTCACTCAATAGTTGTATGGAAGTTGATCTTTTCCTCTTTTATGTATATCATTAGGGGCTCAACTTTAGTTAGTTTAGGTCATCCACCACTTGTCTATTTCCTTTGTGTCACCACAAGTAATTTAGGAGAGTCTAGTGAGGAGCAACTTTTTCCCATATTTTCTCTCACCAGGAAAAAAAAGAAAGATTTAAGAAGGGAGGCGAGGAGGAGGAAGCATGAACTAATGAGCCTTATTTGCCCAGTCATCCCAGTACAAGTTGATCAAGTGCCTAAACCCCTAGATCTTTCTAAGAATAAGTTGGAAATCTTAGGGAATATATGAAGGGTGTTACTTATTTCTGTGAGGAGAGTAGGAAATGGTAGCATGGTATGTCCCATTGGGTCATTCATTATATGGACATGCAAGAAAGGAAATACAACTACTCTTTAAAATTTAATGAAGCTTTAATTAATATGTTTAGGAGGAGTTAATTTATAGAGAACCTTGTCTAGCTCCAATTCCCATCAGCTCCAACTTATGACCTTATGTTTGGCACCCGCTAGCAGTAGTAGCAGATGATGAGGAGGAGGAGGAGGAAGAGGAGGAGGATTGGGATTTATCCTTGTTAATTTATTTTCATTGATTTCTTATCTTTTCTTGAGAGAGTTAGAGAGAGAGAGAGAGGAGGAGATGATTGATGTTATTATTGATGGTTATTTTTGTTTTCTTTATAATTCATTTCCTTTTCTTGGGGAAGTCCCCAAAGTGTCTATTTTGGTCGTGTTCTTGAGTTAGTTTAGTGCATGATGCACTTATAATCTCTGTATTCTTGTTGATGGATTAATTATTTTGAAAGCAACCTTTTGTACCCTCTATCAATTTAATTAAAAAGGCATATAAATAATTCCTATTTAGTATTGAGTTGTGGTGAGTTTTATTAATTGAGCACTTTACTTTGATTGTTGTTTATGTTGTTTAGTACTATTTCCTATTAATTAAATTTCCTAGTTTGCTTAACTGTTAAAATGTCCTTCATATATTACACTTTGATAGCTAAGTTAACTAAAATGAAAATAGCAATTAAAAAAAATTTTAAAATAAGAATAATACCAAACTCGAGGTGCTAAATTGAATGAGCAATGAACAAAAATTTTAAATTTGAAAATCATAACAATCAATTAAGAAAATTATCTAAGTTAATACTTCAGCTTGAATTTAAATGTTATACTCATAAGCACTGACTATTGGTGATGTGATTGAATAACTAGGTTTAAAAAAGAGAATGCTTAGTTTAATTTATGAGAATCATCATAAACTCAAATATGAAATTAGTGAACTTATAACAATACTTACATAATACCAATTTAGGATAACTTGAAGGAATGAGGCAATCAAATATTCTAAATCATTACTTTAGTACCCAAAAAAGTTTAAAAATAAATAGATGAAAAACAAAAAGATCCAAAGAAGATGGAAAAAGGAAAAATGAGTACTTCAAATATTAAAAGCTACTACCTAATGCAACTAAGTTTCTAAAAGGATCCTAATACTTAATTCCAAAGGGGAGTGTAAGTAAGATAATACTTCTAAAGGTTTATAAATGAATTTCTATATGAACTAAACTATAAACAATTTCTAAATAATACCTTATCCAAACTAAAATCAGTAGTCAATATTGCACTCACACTTTTAGTAGATAAGTTTAAATAGCATACTAATAAGGATGGTTTATTCGGATGATTGTTCATGATTTGTTAAATTAAAATTATCATACTTTGAACATTCCACTTTACATCTAAATTGTAGAGTATTATCTTGCATTTTAAATAATTCTAAATTATAAAATATTATTATTTCGAGTAATCAAGCTAATCAAAGGTGTAATCACAATTGCTTTAGGATAAGCAAGAGTTTAAGTAGGAAAATTTTGTTAAGTGAAAATTATATGGTATTTTTATTCTATTAATTCAGTAAAGAATTTTATTTTAGTTCATGTTGTACAGGAATATCTCAAAAAATGCAACAAAATTTATAAAGTTTATAACCAGCACTGCAGCACCACAACTATTAGCGCCACAACATTTTTAACACCTTAGCACCATTTCAGACGTTACAACATTGAAGTCTTGAGAAAATTTTATCAAATTCAACACCTTAACAGATCGAAGGGTAGCAACACATCATTAAAATTAGCATTGCATCATTGGTGTCTAATAAAAAATTGCAAATAATTCAATATCGGAGGGCAAAAATTGGAAGCACTGCAACACAGAATGACATAAGAAAGCACTGCATTCCCATCTTTACAACATCATGGTGGAACAGTTAAGGAAAAGAAATGTTGCACTGACTCAGATTATCACCAAATCACTTCATTCAATGGTCACGTTGAGTCATCCGAGAACCATAGCAGAGCACATTTAATAGCTACAAGGTACTAGTTCAAGCAGTAGAACCACCTTGTTGAGCATTACGATGCCTAAGTTCATTTATGTATTAAGCATAAATAGTTTTTAACTTTTCTGTGTGCATTTTTTTTTTTTGAGAAGTCTAGAGGGGAGTTAGAGAGAAACTAAAAAATAGTGAGATGCAATATTTTGAGTAGTTGGTCAACATTATAGTAAGCAAATAATCACTTTGAGAGGAAAAAAGTGTAGAGTGCAAAGTTATTATGGGAGATTCATTTAGTGAAGGGTCCAATTGTAGGATCTATTTGGGAATCTTCATTCTATTTTCATTCTTGGTGATATTATTCTTCATCTTATGTACTTATACTTTCTTTCTTGAGCAAGTAGTAAAATTTATGTTGTTCAATTTTAATTCAATGGCTGACTAAACTTATAGTTTCGGACCGATGATGCAAAAAGATTTATTATTCATAATATAGACACTTGTTTTTTAAAATATGAATGGTTGTTTTCAATATCTGCCACTCTTCATTTAACTTATGCAATGGACATGTATAAAATTAACTTCTAGTGTGATACATTATCTCAATGGAGGCTGTAGAGGCTGAGGACATTGTGCACACTGAAGAAGATTAGTGTTAGTTTTAGGAATGTGTCTACAATACCCTATTGTCTTCTTAAATTTTAAATTTATTTTGGAATATATATACTTTATTCACATATTAATGAAGAATTATGCCGTTTGGATTTTATACATATACATTTTATATAATTTGTGATTCTATTGTTTGATTTTGTGTGGTTAAATTACTATGCTTAGCTGTATTATTATATGATTTTCCTCTCTGGGTAATTGTAAAAGATCTCAGCAACAAATGAGTAATTTTTTTTTCAAAATGTTACAGGTTTTTGGTGGATAGTCAGCTAGAAACAATTTGATAAAGGATACCGATAGATTTATGATGCAACCGTTGGAATTTCCAATAGACAAATCCACCAGAATATTTGGTAGAAGAATCCACCAAAAAAATCACTGCTATAGTTTTGGATTTCGATGGAAAACATTATACTTGTTGCTAAGAAAACCCATTACCCATAGGAAGATTTTTTTGTCAAAATATTTTTTGACCTAAATAAATTTCTTACGTGCTTATTTGTGATGGATGAGATTTCACTAGAAATCTATTGGTATACTTACTAACCAGCAAAATTTATTAAATATCTAGTAGATTGGGTTGCCAAAAATTGATGTTATTCTTGCACTGTAGTCCTCTCTATACACCTTATATTTGCTTTGTGCACTATTTGAGGTCATTTGGAGTAGCTAATCCCTATAGTCATAACCTTGAAGAAGGTAACTTTTTTTGTAAACACATCCACCCTTTCATATCGTGTGTTATATAGCGAACACTTGGTCATTATTTAGTACTTAACTAGGTGATCTTTCCTTAACATCACCATTAATATTAGTGAGAAAAGGCTGTTGCAAATCAAGTTTTGATGATGACAAACATGTTTCCAGTGTGTTTTGCTTGGATAACCCGTTTCAGGCAAAAAATATCACGAGCAAATCAAGCCAACTCAAGATCGAGTCCAAGTGTGTCCAATGTACTGTTTTTCATTTTATTGAGTCAATTGTAATGTAACTGATCCCCTAGCTAAGTAACCTTGCACACACACACTTAGGGGGAGAGCTTGAGTGAATAAGAGTTTCTGTTAAGTTTTTGTTCAGATCGTCCTGGATAATATTCACATCGTCCTGGATGATAGGGTAAAAACAGAAACCTTAATTAGGGCGACTAAGTTAAGAGGGTCTGATTAAGCAGATCATCCTGGACGATCTTTGGATCGTACGGGATGATAAGCCCAAATCAGAAATTCTTAGCCGCCAGATCAAGTTAGGTAAGTTTTTATTTTAAGTTATTTGGTCTGATCGTCCCGGGCGATACGTGTATCGTCCTGGACAATTCAGTACAATCATGCCTAATTTAATCTGGTAATTAAGGAAAGCAATTTATTTTTGATTGATACGATCATATCATCCTGGACGATCGCAGGATCATCCCAGACGATCCTAATCATCTAGTGCATTTCAGCTGTACGTCCCGAACTGTGTTCAGGACGATTTGGGCACTTTTTGAACTAATCGTACAGGACGATATCCCTATCGTCCTTGACGATCAAGTCATTTTTTGGTCGTTCAGCACAGATTTCTCTGGACGACCCGAACTGTCTTCTGTACGATATTCCTCGATTTACACTAATCGTCCCGGACGATCACAGGATCGTACGGGACGATATGAACAATTTTTTCTACTAATCGTCCAGAAGAGCCAGATCGTCCAGGCTGAAATAGCTGAATTTGAACTGATCGTACAGGATGATATACCTATCGTCCTGGACGATCTTGGCCGACCAATTGAGATTTAGGGCAAATTTGAAGCCCTCCTATAAAAGAACTTTTTCTTAAAACAAGAAAAATCTTTCGCCACCTTCCTTCCCTGAGAAACCCTAGAGAGAGAGTTGGGAGAGAGAGAGAAGATCTTGTGAGGGGGAGTTAGTGAGGGATTCACTAAGGTTGCTCCAAGCACAGATCAGAGTCATCTTCTCCGCTCGTCGTCTTTCGTCTAGTCGGTGTTCGTCGTGAGAGGATCATTCGCAAGTAGATCCGGGGTTCTCTGCCAGCTTCAGGTGGAATCATAAGGAGTTCAAAGGTTCTCTACCTGCTTCAGGAGGAAGCAAATGGAGGTCGGGTTCTCTGCCTCACCGTGTGGTGAAAAGGAGATGTTTGTACAGGCTTCTCCCCTTGCTGTGGGAGCAAAAGGAGAGACACTTTTTGTTTAGTGCAATACCCGGAGGGGAGGCTCCAGGGAGTGGACGTAGGTCAAGTTGACCGAACCACTATAAAATCTGGTTTGCTTTTCTGATTCAGTTTTGCACTTTACTTTTTCGATATTAACTGCTTGGGTGAATATCTGTGACTGATCTTTTCGTTCTTGTTTACTTATTTCTGCTACTAAGTATCGAAAAGATTTTCATTGTTATCGTGAAATTTTTAAATAACTAATTCACCCCCCATCTTGGTAAACCTCGGGACTAGTTCACTAGGGCTTAACATCCCTTTCAAACTTGAAAGTGGTATCAAAGCGGGATTCAAAATTTAGGTTTAAAAACTTTTGAATTTGATCCATGGCTAACTGTAACAATCGTAATACTGCTGAAGGTTATTCTATTACAAGACCACCGTTGTTTGATAATATTCCTTTTGATTTTTGAAAAATATGCATGTCTACTTTTCTGTAATCTATTGATTATCGCATGTGGATGTTAGTGAAGGACGGATATGAACCACCTTTTAGATTGATTAACAATATGAAAACTGAATTGTCTTTTACTGATTGGACGTTTGATGATCGTGATTTAGCACAGTTAAATGCAAAATGCTTGAACTATTTCTTTTGTGCTTTAAAATCTGAGGACTATATGCGTGTTTCTACTTGTACAACGGGAAAGGAAATCTGGGGTAGATTATGTATAACATACGAAGGTACAACTGAAGTCAAACAGTTTATGTTAAACATCTTGTTACATGATTATGAACTTTTTTGCATGAAACCTAGTGAGACTATTTCAGAAATGTACACAAGGTCCACTCAGATTGTTACCTCTTTGCATACTTTAGGGAGAGAACTTACTAACTACGAAAGAGTGAACAAAATTCCTAGATGTTTGCCTGCTTCTTATGATGCTAAGATTACTGTTATCACTGAATCCAAAGATTTAAATACTTACTCTATTGACAGCTTACTTGGATCACTCATTGCTTACGAGCAAGGGGTGAACCAAAGGCAACTTGATGCAGGTGAACGCAAGAAAGAGAAGACAGTGGCACTAAAGGCCAAAGATTCAGATGCTAGCACTTCCGGGTCTGATAGTGATGATGTTTCCTTAATCACAAGGCAATTCAAAAGCTTTCTAAGGAAGAAATATAAGAACTATCAGAAGTGGAACAAGGGTAAGTCTAGTAAAAATTTTAAGGGTTCATCTGAATCATTTTGTTTTGAATGCAGGAAGCCTGGACACATTAAGGCTGACTATCCTACACTTAAAGCTCACCCAAGCAAGGAGAAGGGTGAGGAGAAACCAAAGTTTAGAAAGGACAAGAAGCGGATTCAGAAGGTGTTCTGTGCAGACTCTGCATCCGACTCTTCTGAGACTGAAGCTGAAGAGGAGGAAACAAACTTGTGTCTGATGGCTGATGATCACCCTAGTCAGTCGGACCAGGAAGAGGTATGTTAGCTTACTCACGATCAATTATTTGAAGTTTCTGAAAGAATTCATACATCTTATAGGAAACTTAAGAAAACTCATGCTAGTTTGAAATTAGATTATTTGACTTTGCAAAAAGAGCATGATTATGTAGTTAAAGATCATTCTACACTTAATTCCAATCACATGTCTTTGCTTAATGAATTTGATGATTTGAACAAAAAATATTCTGATTTAACTGTTGAGCATGATTTGTTAAAAACATCTCATGTTGAATTAGAAGTTGCTTTTAAGAAAGTGAATGATATGGCATGTGATTTAGAAAGTAATGAAAGTGCAAGAACCTTTGAAATTGCAAGTTTAAATAAACATATTGAGTTTTTGAAAGTGAAAATCAGTGCTTTTGAAAAGAACAAAACACCGCCTACTTTTGAACAGTTTTATGCACCGCCACCTTTTGAAAAATCTATTGCAAGTTCATCAAAGCATGTTTCATATGCATCTACGAAGAGGCACTATCACCCACGTAGATTAGTTAACCCTTTTCCTGGTGTTAGATGTTTTTCATGTGGCATGTTAGTACACATTTCCCACACCTACACTGTTCACCGTAGTACACATTGGGTGTGGAAACCCAAACTGCCTGTTTTACAGCACAGCACGCATGCATTGCATTCTTCTTTTCATAAGAAGGAACCCAAACCTGTTTGGGTTCCTAAGACTGATGTTTGATATTTTTGTAGGTGTGCTCTCACACAAGACCTCGTGAGAACATGTGGTACCTGGACAGCGGATGTTCTAGACACATGACTGGAGATGCAAATCAGTTTATTTCGCTGGAGGCCAGAGCTGGAGGCAAGGTTACACTTGGAGATAACACCACCAGGAAGGTGGTAGGCTCAGGTAAAATTGGTGATTCAAAGAATTTTATGATTGATAATGTTTTGCTTGTAGATGGATTGAAACACAACTTGCTGAGCATCAGTCAACTCTGTGACAAGGGATACAGCATCAAATTCCTGCCCACTGGCTACATTTTAAGCTTAAATGATGAAGTTGTTTTGCAGGGCAAAGGATCAACAACGTCTACAAGCTAGATGTAAGTTGCATTAATTCTAATAATTCAATTTCCTTAAAAACTGCTGCTGATGAGTCTTGGTTATGGCATAGGAGATTGTGTCATGTCAGCATGAAAACCCTTAGGAGAGTCACCCAGAAGGACTTAGTTAGAGATGTGCCCAAGCTTAAGTTCACTAAGGATCACCTGTGTGATGCCTATCTGTTGGGGAAGCAAGTCCAGACCTCTTTTCACTCTGTTAAGGACATTAGCACCTCTAGACCTCTAGAAGTTCTTCACATGGACCTCTTTGACCCATTAGCACTGCTAGCTTAGGGGGGAGAGTCTATGGGTTTGTGATTGTAGATGATTATTTGAGGTTCACTTGGGTTAAGTTTTTGTCACATAAATCTGAGTCATTTGATGAGTTTAGATCTTTCTCTACTTGGATTCAGAAGAAGTTAGGATGTGAGATTATTACCATCCATAGTGATCACGGATGGGAGTTTGAAAATTAAAGATTTGGAAGTTTTTGTGAGGATCATGGGATTAGTCATAATTTTTCAGCTCCTAGGACCCCTCAGCAGAACGGGGTAGCTAAAGGAAGAACAGGACCTTAGTAGAAGCCGCTAGAGCCATGCTTGCCGAGTATTCACTTCCAAAATACATTTGGGCTGAAGCAGTGAACACTGCTTGTTATGTGCTGAATAGGGTGAATGTGAGAGTCAAACTGAACAAGACATCTTATGAGATCATTAAGGGTAGAACTCCAAATCTGTCCCACCTTCATGTCTTTGGCTGTAAGGTTTTCATTCTGAACAACGGGAAGTCACCCTTAGGAAAATTTGACCCCAAATCTGATGAAGGAGTGTTCTTAGGATATTCAAGTGTGCGGAAATCCTTTAGGGTGTTCAATAGGAGGACTTTGGTGGTGGAAGAAACAACCCATGTAGTGTTTGATGAATTTGATCCTAAGGAGTCTAGATCTGAAGTAGAAGATGAGGAGATTGTTGAGGTTACCCAAGGAGTTGAAAATACAAATTTGGAGGAAAGGGTACAACCTCAAACCACGTTACCTAAAGATTGGAGATATTCTTCGAGTCATCCTAAAGAACTGATCTTAGGAGACCCTTCTGAAGGTGTTAGGACTAGGCATGGACTTAGGAAGGAAGTAAACCATTCTGTCTTTATCTCAATGACTGAACCCACCAACATCAATCAAGCCTTGTCGGATGAATTTTGGATTTTAGCTATGTAGGAAGAATTGAATCAATTTGGAAGGAATGATGTTTTGGAGTTAGTAGAAAGACCTAAAAATTAAAGTACTGTGAGAACTAAGTGGGTCTTTAAGAATAAGATGAATGATTCTGGTGTGGTGGTGAGAAATAAGGCAAGATTGGTGGCTAAGGGGTATAATTAGATAGAAGGGATTGATTTTGAGGAGACCTTTGCCCCTGTAGCTAGATTGGAAGCCACTAGAGTGCTACTAGCCTTTTCCTATTATAAGGGATTTAAGCTGTTTCAAATGGATGTCAAGAGTGCCTTTTTAAATGGGGTAATTAAAGAAGATGTTTTTGTAGAACAACCCCCAGGTTTTGAGAGTTCCCAATATCCAAGTCATGTCTATAAATTAAAAAAGGCCTTATATGGATTGAAACAGGCACCCAGAGCTTGGTATGAGAGGCTTAGCACATTCCTGTTAGAAAGAGAGTTTGTTAAGGGGAGCGTAGACACCACCCTTTTTCTGAGGAGATTAGGGGATGACTTACTCATTTTCCAGATCTATGTTGATGATATAATTTTTAGATCTTCTGATAAATATTTATGTGATGAGTTTTCTAAAACAATGAGTAAGGAGTTTGAGATGAGTATGATGGGAGAATTGTCCTACTTTTTGGGGTTTAGCATAAGGCAAACGGATGATGGAACCTTTCTCAATCAATTAAAATACACTAAGGACATTTTGAAGAAATATGAAATGGATAAAGCCAAGCCAATCAATACTCCCATGCCCTCCTCAGTTCAGTTAGATAAGGATTCAAATGGAAAATCTGTTGATCAGAAGAAGTATAGAGGGATAATAGGTTCACTGCTTTACCTGACTGCTAGCCAACCTGATATCATGTTTAGTGTCTGTCTTTGTGCTAGGTTTCAGGCTGATCCTAAAGAGACCCACCTGACTGCTGTTAAGAGAATTCTTAGATATCTTTTAGGGACCCCAAACCTAGGAATTTGGTACCCTAGGCACAGCACCTCTTTTGAGATCATTGGATATTCTGATTCTGACTTTGTGGGTGTAGGGTGGATAGAAAGAGCACTTCTGAGACTTGTCAATTCATAGGACAATTGTTAGTCTCCTGGTCCAGTAGAAAATAGAACTCAGTTGCACTTTCCACTGCTGAAGCTGAGTACATTGCCTTAGGGAGTTGTGTGGCCCAAGTTCTTTGGTTGAAGCAATAAGTCTTGGATTTAGGGGTACCTGTTGGCACAATTTCTGTTCTGTGTGATAATACTAGTGCCATCTGTATCTCTAAGAATCAAATCCAACATTCTAGGACCAAACACATTAATATAAGGCATCACTTCATTAGGGACCATGTTACAAAAGGGGACATTGAGCTACATCATGTAGCAACTGAAAATCAGCTGGCTGACATTTTCGCTAAACCACTGGCCTTTGACTCATTCAGCATTTTGAGAACCAGATTAGGAGTGATTGATATAAATGCTTGATTCTGATGACTGCTGATTTCTGATTGTTCGGATTGGTATTCTTGTTGCAAATCTGGTTTTGATGATGACAAACATGTTTCCAGTGTGTTTTGCTTGGCTAATCTGTTTCAGGCACAAAAGACCGCGAGCCACTCAAGCCAACTCAAGATCGGGTCCAAGTGTGTCAAATATATGATTTTTCTTTTTATTGAGTCAATTGTAATGTAACTGATTCCCTAGCTAAGTAACCTTGCGCACACACACTCAGGGAGAGAGATTGAGTGAATTAGAGTTTCTGTTAAAATTTTATTCAGATCATCCTGGACGATCTCCACATCGTCCTAGACGATCCAGTTAAAATAGAAACCCTAATTAGGGTGACTAAGTTAAGAGGGTCTGATTGAGGAGATCATCCTGGACGATCTCCGGATCGTACAGGACGATATGCCCAAATCAGAAATTCTCAGCCGCCAGATCAAATTAGGCAAGTTCTTATTTTTAGATACTTGGTCTGATCGTCCCGTACGATACGGGTATCGTCCAAGATGATCCAGTACAATCATGCCTAATTTAATCTAGTAATTAAGAAAAGCAATTTATTTTTGGTTGATACGATCATATCGTCCTGGACGATCGCAGGAACGTCCCGAACGATCATGATCGTTTAGTGCATTTCAGTTGTACGACCCGAACTGATCGTCCCGAATGATTTGGGGCCTTTTTGAACTAATCATA
This sequence comes from Dendrobium chrysotoxum, assembly GCA_019925795.1. Classification (NCBI taxonomy): domain Eukaryota; kingdom Viridiplantae; phylum Streptophyta; class Magnoliopsida; order Asparagales; family Orchidaceae; genus Dendrobium; species Dendrobium chrysotoxum. Next base: position 47,584,496 of record CM034300.1, on the reverse strand, counting down.
CCGGACGATGACCCTATCGTCCGGGACAATCAAGTCATTTTTTGGTCGTCTAGCACAGATTTCTCTGGACGACCCGAACTATCTTCTGGACGATTTCCCTCAATTTGTACTAATCGTCCCGAACGATCGCAGGATCGTACGGGACGATATGAACAACTTTTTCTTCTGATTGTCCAGAAGAGGCTAATCGTCCAGGCTGAAACAGCTGAATTTGAACTGATCGTATAGGATGATCTACCGATCGTCCTGGACGATCTTGGCCGACCAGTTGAGATTTAGGGCAAATTTTAAGCCCTCCTTTCAAAGAACTTTTTCCAATTTTTGGGAACATCTTTTGCTGCCTTCCTTCCCTGAGAAACCCTAGAGAGAGAGAGAGTTGGGAGAGAGAGAGAAGATCTTGTGAGGGGGAGTTAGTGAGGGATTCACTAAGGTTGCTCCAAGCACGGATCAGAGTCGTCTTCTCCGCTCGTCGTCTTTCGTCTAGTCGGTGTTCGTCGTGGCAGGATCATTCGCAAGAAGATCCGGGGTTCTCTGCTTGCTTCAGGAGGAAGCGAAACGAGTTCGAAGGTTCTCTGCCTCCTTCAGGAGGAAGCGAAAGGAGGTCGGGTTCTCTGCCTCACCGTGTGGTTAAAAGGAGGTGTTTGTACAGGCTTCTCCGCCTTGCTGTGGGAGCAAAAGGAGAGACACTTTTGTTTAGTGCAATACCCGGAGGGGAGGCTCCGGGGGGTGGACATAGGTCAAGTTGACCGAACCACTATAAAATCTGGTTTGCTTTTCTGATTCAGTTTTGCACTTTACTTTTCTGATATTAACTGCTTGGGTGAATATCTGTGGTTGATCTTTTTATCATTGTTTTAATTCATTTCCGCTGCACGTTATAAAAAGATTTTCATTGTTATCGTGAAATTTTTAAATAACCAATTCACCCCCCCTCTTGGTTAGCCACGGGACTAGTTCACTAGGGCTTAACATCCCTATCAAACTTTCAAGTGGTATCAGAGCCCGGGATTTAAAATTTAGGTTTAAAAACTTTTGAATTTGATCCATGGCTAACTGTAACAATCGTAATACTGCTGAAGGATATTCTATTACAAGACCACCGTTGTTTGATAATATTCATTTTCTGTTAGTTAGTTTTTTTGTTTTTATTATTTGCTTTCAGTTGATTTTATTTCCTCTGCTGATTTCTATTTTATCCTTACTGTTAGTTTGATTTAAGTATTTACTTTGCTGTGATTTTCTACCTATTTTTATTCACTGGTTCATATCTTGCACTTACTATTTTATGCTTTTTAAAATCTGATCACCGCTCACTAGTTCTGATAATCTGAATTTTTGACTGGGAGTTTTTACCTTATTTTGGTTTGGAAGCTGGTAAGCAGGGATTGATTCAACTGAATCTGTTAAAGGGGAGAAATATTGTTGATTGTTTTTCTTCCTCTAATCCTTTACTGGTGTATAGTTTCTTTTGGATAAAAATCCTCTTCAAAATTAAAATGTTAGTTTTTGAAATAGAGATTATTTTATCTTCCTACAGTAATCTGCCTCATATCAATAGTGTTTTTCAGAGTCTTAAGTCATTAGTTTGATTTTCTAAATCAAGTGCTTGCATTTATCATATGCTGTATGGCTTTTGTTTTGTGAATCGTTCTTCCTTACTGTGGAGAGTCATCTCCTATATCTGGAAGATAATCTCACAGCTGAGACTCTTTAATGATTATGAAAAGGAGAAAGCTTATAAAAGACGAGCAGTGCGCCAGATAATTTGAAAAATAGGCATCAAATGAGCCCAAAACTGAAATGATGCAAAATTACCAAATTTGATACACAAAGTGTATCAAAAATCAAAAGATGCGCAAAGCGCCAACCAATTTGAAAAAGAGGCACAAAATAAGCCCAAATCAAGCCTTCTTCCCTTTCAGATTGTTAAATGTCTTAGAAAAATTCGTGCGCCACTTTATATTTTCAAAAGCTTGAGTTTGAAAATCCTGATTTCTGATTTTTTACTTTGTAACACTATTATATCAGATATTTTTCTGGAACAAGGCTTGAAAGGATCTCTTTTCAAATCTAATGTCTTTTCTTCTGAATCGGATTTTTGTTTTGAAAGAGGTTTGCATCGATAAGGTGCCCGGGGTCGGAGTTACGAAAGTTGATTTTTCCAACCTTTTTTAGATTTCAGCGCTGTCAATCATCCTCTTATTGGTTTGTGAATCTAAAATCAAGGAAAAATTCTGATTTGCTCGAGCAGCTTGACCAAATAAAAATGTTGCTTTTATGTGTTTTTGCTGTAAGATTTATTCATTTTTGTTTTATTTTGATTTCATGGTTGTGTTTTTGGGTTCTAGTTGTCTGTTTTGTAGTTGTTTTCTTTTCTGTTCTGTCCTGATGTTTTTAGGTTTTCTATTTACCCTCCTCCTTTTTGTGATGTCAAAAGGGAGAGTCAGTTGTAGTCGTTTCTGTTTTTGTTATGAGTTATGTTTCCTGTATTGATTTAGTTGTTAAATGAAAATTTGAAAAAAAACATATTTGTGTTTTGATCTCCTAGTTATTTTTTATTTTCAAACTACTGTACAAATGTTTGCCATCATCAAAAAGGGGGAGATTGTTGCAAATCTTATTTTAATGATGACAAACATGTTTCCAGTGTGTTTTGCTTGGCTAACCCGTTTCAGGCAAAAAAGATCACGAGCAAATCAAGCCAACTCAAGATCGGGTCCAAGTGTGTGCAATGTACTATTCTTCATTTTATTGAGTCAATTGTAATGTAACTGATCCCATAGCTAAGTAACCTTGCACACACACACTCAGGGGGAGAGCATGAGTGAATTAGAGTTTCTGTTTAGTTTTTGTTCAGATCGTCCTGGACGATATTCACATCGTCCTGGATGATAGGGTAAAAATAGAAACCCTAATTACGACGACTAAGTTAAGAGGGTCTGATTAAGTAGATCGTCCTGGATGATCTTTGGATCGTATGGGATGATATGCCCAAATCAAAAATTCTCAGCCGCCCGATCAAGTTAGGCAAGTTTTTATTTTTAGTTATTTGGTCTGATCGTCCTAGATGATACGTGTATCGTCCTGAACGATTCAGTACAATCATGCCTAATTTAATCTAGTAATTAAGGAAAGTAATTTATTTTTGATTGATACGATTATATCGTCCTAGACGATCGCAGGATCATCCCGGACGATCCTGATCGTCTAGTGCATTTCAGCTGTACGTCCCGAACTGTGTTCAGGACGATTTGGGCACTTTTTGAACTAATCATACAGGACGATATCCCTATCATCCTGGACGATCAAGTCATTTTTTGGTCGTCCAGCACAGATTTCTCTGGACGACCCGAACTGTCTTCTGGACGATATTCCTCGATTTACACTAATCATCCCGGACGATCGCAAGATCGTACGGGACGATATGATCAATTTTTTCTACTAATCATCCAGAAGAGCCAGATCGCCCAGGTTGAAACAGTTAAATTTGAACTGATCGTACAGGACGATATACCTATCGTTCTAGACGATCTTGGCCGACCAGTTGAGATTTAAGGCAAATTTTAAGCCCTCCTATAAAAGAACTTTTTCTTAAAACAAGAAAAAATTTTTGCCACCTTCCTTCCTTGAGAAACCCTAGAGAGAGAGAGAGAGTTGGGAGAGAGAGAGAAGATCTTGTGAGGGGGAGTTAGTGAGGGATTCACTAAGGTTGCTCCAAGCACGGATCATAGTTGTCTTCTCCGCTCGTCGTCTTTCGTCTAGTCGGTGTTCATCGTGGGAGGATCATTCGCAAGAAGATCCGGGGTTCTCTGCCCGCTTCAGGAGGAAGCAAAAGGAGGTCGGGTTCTCTGCCTCACCGTGTGGTGAAAAGGAGGTGTTTGTATAGGCTTCTCCGCCTTGCTGTTGGAGCAAAAGGAGAGACACTTTTTGTTTAGTGCAATACCCGGAGGGGAGGATCCGGGGAGTGAACGTAGGTCAAGTTGACCGAATAACTATAAAATCTAGTTTGCTTTTCTGATTCAGTTTTGCACTTTACTTTTCCGATATTAACTGCTTGGGTGAATATCTGTGACTGATCTTTTCATTTTTGTTTACTTGTTTCCGCTGCTAAGTATCGAAAAGATTTTCATTGTTATCGTGAAATTTTTAAATAACCAATTCACCCCTCCTCTTGGTTAGCCTCGGGACTAGTTCACTAGGGCTTAACATCCCTTTCGAACTTTCAAAGGCAAGTGATGGAGGTAAGTAACCGTTTGAGGTGGCTAGATTTGGCTATGGACGCCTAGTTCATAATGTGAGGATATATCTTGACCGGGTACAAATCTTGAGGCAAATCCAAGTTAGATCCTCCGAAAAATAAATTTGGGATAATATGAACTCAAATTTTAGCAAGCTTATAATCAAACTAAAAGTCTTATAGAGCCAAACCTGATGACACCAAAATTAATCTATTCTGAAACCAAATGGGTCCAGGTTGAGAGTCCAAAGCACATCATGATGTTTCAAATGATTAATTGGATGATAAATGACATCTAAATGTGGCATGCTTATAATCAAATCAAACAGCTCGACAAGAAGAATCCAACAAGCCCAAGATTGCTTAATTATAACACCACTAAGGCAACTAAATGCATAATAAACTCTCTATGATTGTGGGAATATATATGAGCTATCGGATGGAATACTCCAAAATGGCCCCAGATCTTCTCCATATTTATAGGCATGCCACTCTCAAAAATATATAAATAGACCGCCACTTCTAACATAAAGGGGTGGTTGGGGACTTTGACCTTTGGTTGGAGTAGAGAGAGCATTGAGGTCTCAAGGATCGTAGAGTTCTACCTAAGCACCACAACTGATTAACATCAGTCGACCACCACTGGACCTTCACCAGGTCACCAACCACCGCCCGACCATTGACCATCGATGAACCATAGCCCGACTGTCGATCACCATTGGACCATTACCCGACTATCATGGGACCACCGCTAGGACACCGATCACCACCAGACCACCTCCCAACCACTGATCTTCACTAAACCTTTACTTGACCATTGTTGGACCACTGCCTTGACACTGAACTACCACCCAACTATCGACCATCTCTTGATAACCTCATATTTGCTAACAATCATAAAAACACCACATGTATGCTGATCACTAGACCTCCACCTGATAGTTTATCGTCGTAGGATCTTCGAGTGCTGTCACCCATCGATTACAGCCATTTTGATCTCCTTTGCCCACCGATTATGTTCTCTCAACTGATTCTTTATGTAGAAGCAATCTTTTCTACAACATTGAAAGGCCATTCATGTCAACATCCTGGGCATAATTTAAGCATGGTAGTCCCCTTATATGATCTATTTTAAACTTTAAAAAAAAGTCCTTCAATATTAAGGGCAACCTCAAAAGGAAAAGCATTATCTCCTATCAACTATCAACCATCATCACATCAATTATTGGGGAAATAATTCCTTACTGGGGTGGAACTTTTGCTCTAACCTCAAAAGGGCATTCATGTCAACATTCTAGGCATGGTACAAATATGATAATCCCTTTACAATGGGTAAGAAGTTCTTTATTATTGAGGATAACTTCATTATAGCAGTAAGTAAACATTATTCTATCACCTCATAACTATCAGCTATTACTGTATCAATTTTATGGGAAGCAAATTTGGACTGGAGGGTAATATCGATTATGATATCAAATATAGTTGTGATCAAGTAGGTCCATCCAATACTTTTCATGTCGAAAAATAATCTTGTTGGCAACCATCTATGTTACAACTTTAAATAAATCCAAAAAGCTTAAATTAAATTACAAACTCTATAATGTCCCCAGATGGACTTCTACTCATTGGGCTAGGTCATAGTCTCAACCTGAAAAAGGTAATAACATTCTGAAGATAAATGATTCTTCACCTTTTATTTGGGACACATGCGACATTTGCCTCCTCCCAATCATGGCATAATTTAACCCAAGGGGTTTGATTTGACCTCTTACATAAAGGTTAACATCATCAAGAAATACTCTGACAAACATTCTCAAATAAGCCAAATATCATTGGTGGATTTTTTAGACCTCTTATATATAAGTTAATAGCATCAAGAAATGCTCTGATAAACAACCTTGGATAGGATAGACATCTTTGATGGATTCTCTAGACCTCTTCCATATAGGTTAGCGTCATCGAGCAATACTCTTACCAATAACATAAGATAGGTCAAACATCCTTAGTGGATTCTCTCGACCTCTTCCATACAGGTTAATGTCATCGAGCAACACTCTGACAAATATCTTCTAATTGGTCAAAAATATTTAAGGGATTTATCTCTACCTCCCCCATACAGGTAAATATTTTCGAGCAATGCTATGATAAACAACCTCAAATATTTTGAATATCCTTGGTGGATTCTCTAGACCTCTTTCAAAAAAGTTAATATCATCGAGCAACGCTCTAACTAACAACTTCGGATAAGTTAATTATCTTTAGTGGATTCTCTAGACCTCTTCCATACAGGTTAATATCATAAAGCAATGATTTTTCTAGGAACCTTGAAAGATTAAATATCCTTAGTAGATTTTCTCAACCTCTTCCATAAAGGTTAATGTTATCAAACAATGCTCTAGTAAGCAATCTCTGATAACACAAACATCTTTAGTCAAATATCCTTGATAGATTCCATCAACCTCTTCCACGTAGCACTTCAAAGCATCAACTTGTTCTTCGAGGAATGATCGATGGCACTATTAGTATGTCACTCGATTGTTGTCATTGGTGCCCAACCTGACCACCTCTATCAATATGCTCACTATCCACCCTTGTTAGTATGGATTTCTTCTACCTTTAATAGACTGTAACTCAACCACTATCATCATCAGTACTTCACTTGAGGGCCGCTGGAGGCCCTTTGCCTCTTAACCACAATCATTAACCCTTCACCTCCTATCAGCCATAATCCGGACCTCGTCAATTACCCTTCACATGGATGCATCCAATCATCACCTTCAGCTCACAGTCTAAGTGCCAACATCAAAATAACTATTAATAGTCCTATAACTCCTTTAAGACAGTCTTTAAAGGAAGACTAATGCCCACATTAGAGGATCGAGCCTTTATTGCTAATGATAGTCTCGTGACTCTTACACGAAAGTTTTTTCCCCTATTATAGAGGAAAACTAGAGGCGATGCAAAGAATTGGGCCTTTATCAAAGACTAACAGTCTTTAGACTCCTCCAGGATAGCCTTCACCCCTGTTACAGACAAAGACTTGAGCCTGTGCAGAGGAGTGGGACTTTACTATAGATTGACAATCTTGAGGTTCCTCTAGGACTCGAGCTTATGTAAAGGACCTGACCTTTATCAAAGATTGATGGTTTCAAAGATTTTGCTAGTCTATTTTTCCCTAAATTCATGGATAAACTTTCTAATGGCTCAGAAGAGTCGTGCCTCTTCTCCCACCTCAAAGGTGAGTATCATAGATCTAAAGCGGGGCAAGTTTAGAAATATTTTTCCTAACTTCATTATGATTCTTTGTATTTATTAGTGTGAAATATCCTAAAATTCCTTTTTTAAATAAATTAAAAGGGAAAAGTAATACATTTAAATAAAAAGTATATAGAAGAAATATATATAATTAATTATTTCCTTTTTAAAAAATATTCTTGATTTTATCTGAAAAAATTACAATTTTTCTTAATTTTTAAAATATTTATAAGAAATAAAATAAATAAAAATAATTATTAAAAATGTAAAATAAAAAGAAAAATGTGTTATTCGTGCACCACTCACATACGCGTCCCGCGTGCCAGCAAACACCAGTGCGGATGGTAGCGGTCACCTATACGTGTTTGGGCCTTTTACTGGCTCGGTCAGTCCATTTCAGATGTTCTCAGGAACCCTAAGACCATATTTTAATATTTTAGGCTCAATTTTGACACTTTAAAGGCCTAACGGATGCTCTACAATCAATTTTAAGAGGATTTTAAAGTTTAGGAGAAAAATTTTCTAATATTGTTTACTCCAATCAATGCCTCAACTTTGTGAGAAGTTTAAATTATAGTTTATGATATTTTACTTGGTCCATGGACCTAAGGGGGGGGGTCCACATTGATGTCCAGGGAGCAGTCGTGCCTTCTAATTATCTGAAAATTATGATTTTGCATTAGAAATTTAAAAAATGTTCGAACACAAAATTTTGAAATATGTAAGCTACAAATTTGAAAGTAGGGGGTAATAGAGACTTCACCAAAAATTGCCTTGATCGGGCTCGAATCTTGAGGCAAAACCAAGTTAGATACACCCAAAATTAAATTTGGGATTATATGAACTCCAATTTCAACATGCTTATAGCTAAACAAAATGTCTCATAGAGACAAATCAAATGATGCCAAAAATAGTCCAATATGAACCCAAATAGGTCCAGATCAAGAGGCCAAACCACATTAAGAAGGTTTAAATCATTAATAGAACACCAAATGATATCTAAATGTGGCATGCTTATAGTAAAATCTAACAGTTCGATGAGACAAATCCAACAGGCCCAAAATCGCTTAATTCTAACATCACTAAGGATGTTAAATATTTAATAAACTCTATCTGATTGAGGGAATCGATACGTTCCATTTGATGAAGCACTGCAAATTGGCCCTCAATTTTCTCCATATTAACGAGTATGCCACTCTCAATAATCTATAAATAGACCCCCACTTCCACATGAAGGGGGAGTAGGGGACTTGGACAATTAGGTGAAGATTAGAGAGAGTTTTGAGGCTTTAAGAATCCTAGGGTTCTACCTAACTAGCACCACCAACAAACTTCTGTCGACCATGCAAGAACTTTGCACGACCGTTGACCACCGTAGGACCATTACAAGGCTGCCAACCATCGATAGACCACAGCCTGGTTGCCGATCTTTGCAGACTGCTCACTTACTAATGTTGGACCATCACCTAGCTACTGACCACCACCGGATTATTGCTAGCCGCCGACCATCATCAAACAACTGCTCGTCGATCTTCACTAGACTTTTGCCTAACCGTCATCAGACCACCGCCTGGCCATCAGACCACCGCCTGGTTGTCAGACTACCACCTAACCTCGGACCATCTTGGGATAATGCTTATCCTCTAATTGTCTCCATAGCACCGCACCCCCCCCCTATACCGATTGCTAGACCTCACTAGGTAGCTTACTATTATTAGACCTCCAACCACCATTGCCCACTGAGTATGGTTCCTTCGATCTCTTTTGCCCACCAACTATGGTCCCTCTGACCACCATCGCTTGTCTACTACATTCCCATCGACCTTCGTTGCCCGCTGACCACGATGCTTATAACCACTACCGTCTGCCGACTATGGTCCTTCTAACCATTGTTGTCCACTTATTATGGTCCCTTTGACCTCTGTTGCCTATAGAACATGGTACCTACAACCTGTGTTGCCCATCGACTATGGTCCATCTGACAGCCATTACTCGCCAACTATAATTTTTTCCAACAAATGTCGCCCGCTGACTATGGTCTCTCCAACTCCTATTACCTTCCGACTATAGTCCCTGCAAACTCCGTCGCCCACCGAATAAGGTCCCTCCCACCACCGTTGCCTGCCAACTTGGGTCTCTTCGACCACCGTTGCCCATCAATTTTTATCCCTTCGACCACCTTTTCTACCGATTATGGTCCCTTCACCCTTTATCGCCCACCTACAATAGTCCCTCTAACCTTCAATACCTAACTATGATCCTTTTGATCGAAAGAACTGGCCAACACTCTCTTGAGAACAACTCTCATTTCACTATGTTCTTCCAACTCCCACCATGTAATTTGCTATATATAATGTTATATTGAGCCAACGTCTCCAACTAAGGAATGGCATCATTTGTAATCAACATTAAACATTAGTGGATTCATTTCAATTAGGAAAGGCTCTATGATTTTTTCCCTCTTCAGGGTTTTCCAGATAAAACTCTTGGTGCCACTTATGACTCTTGCACCCCTACCTTTTATCTGTATGCTTGTTGGATATTCGTTCAAAAAAAAGACACTAAACTTTTTATCTCTCTACCACCCCGAATGTTCTAGGATGCAACAAGACTAAACGTATTTGATATGAAATTTAAGAAAAAAAATATATGAACACAGAGTAATTTTATGGATAAAAATTAATTGTAATAATATTTATCATAAAATTTTTGACAAAATAGTGAAACAAAAACAAACTTCACTTTAAATATTTTATATCATGTATTATATGTCATGAGAGAATGTATTTTATATCAATTATCAATTTTTGGAGTTCATTTGATAGTAATTGAGTCATGATCAAATTTTTTTTCATATGCTACTATTCTTCACAATAAATAATAGTTAATGTTGTGTGATCGGATCGAGAGAAAAAAATAATAAGATTGTTCTCAGCAAGCTCAAGAAAGGGTCCCCTTTGTTCAAGGCTAGCTTGGCGATTTCTTCAAAATTCAATTTCTTTGCTCTGTAAGATCATTACCGCATGAAGATGGCGGATGGGATGCACAGAAGCTGAACATTTTTTGTGGAGATCATTTATCTGAACTTTGCCTAAATATACCTGAGAATCAAAACTTGAATAAAGATCAGCCCGAGTTGATCAATTCCAAAATAGGTATAACAATTAGAGCTTTAGCTTTCAGAACTCTTTGTCAAGTGATAAGTGTGAGGAAGATAAGAATCTTAAATGGTTAAAATTGGTATATTTTAATCCTCAGGTTCATGTGTTCTGGTGGCATTTTTGTAGAGATGCATTGCCTACAAATGACTGCTTAGTTCGAAGAAGATTGAAGGAGGATAGCTGCTTTCCTAGAGGCTGTATTGTAATTGGAAACATTGAACATATTGCTGTAAGGTATGAGAAATTATTGGAAATCATTGGAAAAATTAATCATTGGGGTATTTGTATACTATTTTTTTGTTCAATGTCAGAATGTTTGGCTGAGTTAGAGAATAAGTTTTGGGTAAATCCTGCATTGGCTAGAATTTATTGTACAATTGTATGTGAATCATCGAAATCAAGAAATCTGCATAAACATGTAATGTCGATGCCTTCTGCCTCTATTTCTGCAACTAAGGTTATGTCATATACATTGAATAAACAGATCAAGGATTCCTGAGATGTTAAACAGCTGTCACAGCTGAATGGAAATTATTGGCATCCCCATCTCGATGGTTGGACTAAAATTAATATTGATTCATCCCTTTTAAACAATAATCAAGCTATAGTAGTGGAGGTGATATTTGTGATTATAGAGGAAGATTTCTGCTTGCATATGGTAGGTAATTGATGCATTGGGATATTTCTCAACTTGAGCTGCTTGCAGAATAGCTGTCCGTGAGTTCATACAAGTTTGAAAGTTTAATGTCCAAGGCATTATTATTGAAGGAGATAATGTTAATATTATGAGATCAAATCTTCCAAAAAGATTATGTCAAGATGCTCTGAAGAATGATCTTTCGTTTCTTAAAGATTTCAACTTTGTTATTTTTCATTAAGTTAATAAAATTTATAAAAAGGTGGTTCATTATCGTGCCACCTTAGCCATTGGTGGGGATTTATTTGGGATGTTTTAAGCTTTAATAATCTTCCTCCATCATTTGTTAGGATAGTTTGTGAATTGTGTGATGGGTTTTCTATCACTTAAGTTGTAATTTTCTTTTCCTAGTTTTAATAATAGTGGCAGTTTCTTCAAAGAGAGAGAGAGAGAGAGAGAGAGAGAGAGAGAGAGAGAGAGTAATGCCAGTAATTATAAGGTGCCCCACCATGGGCGAGCAGTAAACTAAATGATAGAATGCCAACAATTCATTGTGCCCGAGGTCCCAAGCTTTTACTATGTGACCAGTGACATAAGAGAATGGAATGGATAATCTAAATTTTTTAGATCTATATTAATAATATTATTAAAATGTTGTTGTAAACTTTATTAAGAAAATCCATCCCTTCAATAAAAATAAATTATAATGAACTTATCATAACTAGGACACTATCAAACGAATCCAATATACCAAAATTGGCCAACAAAATTGACCTAAAAAATTACACCTGCAAAGCTATCACTTAACACTTTGTTAGAATATTTTTTGGGAAATTTAAGGGCAGAGCCCATTTCCATTAAGTAAAAAAATTTACAAGTGAGGAAGTCTAAGCATACAATCTGTGAATAAAAATGAAACCAAAAGGTGAGAATTTGAGCCAAAGCACAACAAGAAGAGAGAAAAAAAAACAACAAAATCCCAAGAAACTGAAAAAACAAAAGATAAGACCGAGGTCTCCAAAAAGTGTAGGGAAGGTAAAGGATTACAATCACGAAGGGCTCTTTCTGTTGGAAGTTAACAGAAAGAAAGAAGCAAAAATAATTCCTATTTTGAATAATAGCTTTTGTTTACTTGATAATGTAGAGGTGACGAAACCAGAAAAGAAATAAGAAAAATCAATTTTTATTTTTGCAGCATCGATGATTCTATTTATATATTAATTTTGGCGGTTATTCTCTTTTGCTCTCTTATGGTTTCTGGGCCTTTGTTTCAGGAGGTGTTTTCATTCCCTGATGCTGGGTTGCCGTGGATTAATTGCTTTTGGTTATTTGGCCTGTCTTGATGTCTTCCTGCTGCTGCTGATCGTGGCTTATGGTTCTTTTCTTCTTCTGGTTTGATGGTTTTATCTTTCGATCTACTGGTCTTTGTTATTCCCATTTCTCATGCTTGGTTACCTGGGCTGTGGTGCTCTTCGTGTGGCTCTATGCTGAGCTCTTTTACTATTTCTGCTGGTGTGGCTGCTGTTTTTTGCTACAGGCATCATCTCCTCAGTTTGGATTTGGTTCACATTAATTGCCTAATCCTTGTCACTCCTTGGAAGGAACCTTGGTTTGAGAACTATATTTGGAGGTACCATAAATTTTTCCACAATATTCACAACTTCTTTTGTTTGCTTTGGCTTTTAGCTTTACTTATTGCTATCTATTATTATTTTCTTTGGATATCTTTGCTTTTAATCTTTTTGTTCAGTATCCTTGCAGGCCTTTTTTCAGGTTTTTGGAGACTTAGTCTCGTCTTGTGCAGGGTGCGGATTGAGCTGGGGAGCTGGATTGACAGTGCTGATGGTGATCTCCCTATTTTAGTTTTTCCTGGAATGTTATTAGGTAGCCGTGTACTTGTGCTTAGTAGGGAACTCTGGCTCCTTGCATTTTATTTAATTTTTTCTGTAGCTCTTCTGAGCAGTAGTGGGCTGGAGGTCCCTTTAAGGACCTTGTACTCCTTTTTTTGGTATTAACACGTAGGCCCGACAGAGGGTTCCCCCCCCCCCCCCAAAAAAAAAAAAAGAACTCAAATGTCATAACAAGGAAAGCAAAATTTTGTCAGAAAGAAACATCAAAATGCTGCCTTGCCCTTAGAATACATCCCCTTAAGAACTTGAGACTTCAGTTTAATTCATAAACTTCTTCACTGAAATGAGGCTACGAATTGAATGGATGAGAAAATATATTTACTTTTGAAGCAATTTAGCATAAATCTAAGTATCACATTCTATAATCGCAATCACCAAATTACTTTATATTGTTTGATTGGTCTCATTTCAAAAGTTAGTATTCTGCCCATTCTTATGTAAAGAATTTGATTCCATCATTATATTATTCAAATTTTTAATTTTTTCGTTCTAAATTTAGAAATATAAAAATTTGATTTTTATAGCTATAATTTTAGAGGTCAGGAAAAAATAATGATCAAAATATAGTTCATCTAAGTGTAATGGGTGAGAACTTGAATAGTCCACCAATAGGGGTTCCATAATGGGAGTACTGAGGACTCGTGACCAAATTCATCAGGCAAAACTTCTTTATTAAGATTTAGGGCCTATTTTGATGCAGGATTTAGGCCAGATTTTGGATAAATCCTGCCAAACGCCAAAAAATACAAAATTAAATCTTATGGTAGGTCAGATCTCTACTTCACAGCATTTTTGCCATTTTTGCACTAAATCCTGGATTTCATAAATCCCACTTTTGTGCGGATTTTATAAATTTGACCGAAGAAGATCACTAAAGGGGAGAAATATCATTACCTTCGTGGCGCGCTCCTGGCATGACTTCCGATCCGGCAGGAAAAACATCATAGGTGGAGGCAGTGAACTTTTGGCCCTTTTATAACTCTAGTTCATGCGAAACAAAACAACAACCAATAAATGCATAAGAGGAAATGCATACCCTATACATGAAAGTTTGAGGAGGCTGTGAGACCTCAATGAAATAGCCCAATGCGCACCAAGAGGGGGGTGAATTGGTGAATTTAAAACTAATTGCTTAATTTGAAACACAAAGATAATATTTTTGGATTTTTTTTTTAATATTTAAAAAAACCAAGTAGAAATTATCACTTAGTGCAGAAGCAAGACAAATTTATCAAAACATGAAGATACTAATAATGAAATTCTAATCAGTAGAGCTTAAGCATTGAGTATGCTTTTCACCAAGAAGTTATAACAAAATTAAGGTGCAAAATGGTAAAATGTGAAAAATAGAAATCAGAATAAATACATCAGAGATTTATAGTGGTTTGGTCAAATAATGACCTAAGTCCACTCCCTAGAGTCCTCCTCTCTGAGTATTGTACTATCACTATAATGTCTCTCATTTTTGCCCCCATAGTAAGGCGAAGAATCCCTTACAAAGTCTTTCTACTGACCATGTGAAGCAGAGAACCTTAAATCATTTTTCACCCTCCTAGTGAAGGCAGAGGACCTAGAATCTTTGTACTCCCACCTAGAGTTTGCAGAGAACCACGAGAATCCTTTTACTCCCTCCTGGAGTAGGTAGAGAACCTGATAATCCAGTTACTCCCTCCTTGACTAAGCAGAGAACCTAGATCTAATGCTGATGATCATCTCCCAGAGCCGCCAAGGAACCAAGGATGAAGAAGGAAGAAGACGATCGACTCCTTGCTTCGAGCAACCTTTATGAATCCCCTCACAAACTCCCCCTCATAAGATCCTCTCTCTCTCGCTCCCAAACTCTCCTTCTCCTTCTCTAAGCTCTCTCAGGTTAGAACATCAGCAAAAGGTTTAATCATTAGTAATTAAGAGAGCTTAAATAGGAGGCCTCAAAAGGTGCCCTAATTTTTAACTTACCATCAAAGATAATCTAGGACGATATATCGATCATATTGTATATTAGTGTAAATCAGCCCCCATCTAGGCAGGATGATCTAAGTTACTTGTATGATCAGAGCAATAAATTTGCACTGATCGTCCAGGATGATTAATATATCATCCTGTACGATTAGTTTAAAACACGATTTATCATCTAGCAGATTGTTCAAGATGTTTAGGATAATTAGAAGAAAAGTGTATTGATCATCCCAGATGAGCTTGTTATCATCTAGTGTGATTAGTTCAAATCTACAATATCATCCTGAAAAATTATTCGTGACGTCCAGTATATTTAGAAGAAAAATCATAGATCATCCTATATGATCATAGGCGATCATCCTGTATGATATAATTATTTAATTTAACGATACTTAGATCTCAAATCACAGGATCAATTTAGGCATAATTGCTACATATTGTTCAGGATGATCAGAATTACCCTATATGATTAGAATAAAATTTCAACTATTAAATCTTACCTAAATCATGTCTGGCGGCTGGATTTTTTAATTAAAGCATATCATCCTATATGATGATAGAATCATCCGGGATGGTTGGTTTAATCAAGATGATTTGACACATAATCCCTAATTAGGGTTTTGATCTAAACAGATCATCCATGATGATACATAATCTTCTTGTAAGATTTGTTCAAAAAATTGAAAATTTTCCTAACTTACTTACTCACTCCCTTGAGAGTGTGTGTGCAAGGTTACTTAGCTTTAGAATCCACCATATTATATTTGACTCAAGAAAATGTAAAAAATATATTAGAATTGAAATTACATACTAACTCAATCCTAATCTACCCAATCCTGAGCTGGCTTGCAAGTGAGTATGTGATCCTAAAATGCTAGTGAGTAGGGAAAATAAAATAGATAAATAAGAATAATAGTAGTAAGGAACAAGTAATATTTATTATCATCAAAATCACTATACTTGAGCATAGATTTGCAACAATCTCCCCCATGGATAATGGCAAATATTGCAAAAAATTTTTCAAAGCCAGAAGAATTTTTGTTTTTGTTCTTTTTTTTAAGATATAAAAAATAGAAATAGAACAATACAATTTTTACTAAAGCATATGCAAATGAACAGACAACAACTACTGCCCCTTTTGACATCACAAAAAGGATGAAGAAAGAAAAGCACTAAAATATAATAAAATACAAACTAAAGACCAGTACAAACATAAAAACACAAGTACTAATAGACTAGATGGAAGAACTGTGATCATTTGGAGGAGGTAGTGGTGGAGAAATCAATAATAAAATAAAAAATATGATAAAAACCAACCATTAAAATAAAATAAAGGTTTTTTTTAATCGATCAGCTCCAGTAAATGACAATTTTACCTCAATTTTAAATTTAAAAACTTGAAAGAAATGAATCGACAACACTGAAATCTAGAACGGTTAGAAACTCAATTTTATAAACCCTACCTCAGACACCATATAGGTTAAAGTTCCTTTTAAACTAAAATTTAAATCAAAAAGGAAGAAATTAGATAAGAAAAGTGATCCATTCAAACTTTGTTCAGAAAAATATCTGATAAAATGGTATTACAAAGTAAAGAATCAAGAATCATGATTTTCAATCTCAAGTGTTTGAAAATATTAAGTGGCATATGGATTCGTCTAAGATTTTTAAATGTTTGAAAAGGAAGGAGGCTTATTTCTTTGTGGGCTCATTTTCATTCTTTTTTTAATTATTTGACACACTTTATACATCTTTTAATTTTTAATACACTTTATGTATCTTGCAATTAATTGATAAATATTATGCATCTTTTCAGTGTTGGGCTCATTTTGTGCCTCTTTTCATTTCTTTTGTGAGTTTGCTTTCTTTCAAAACCTCTTAAGACTCTCATTTCTGAGATTATTTTCCAGATATAAGAGAGGAAGAAAGTCACTCTCTAATATAAGTAAGAGTAAATCATAAAACATAAAAGTGATTCAATGATTTGGAATATTATTCATATGAGATAAATTACTATAGGAAGATAAAATAGATCTCTATTTTAAAGTCCAACTTTTTAATTTTGAAATAGATTTTGATTCAAAAAGAAAAATATATTATTAAAGAAGTTAGAGGAAAAGAAATAATCATCAATGTTCCTTCCTTTAACTGTTTTAGAGAAGTCAATCACTGCTTACAAGCTTCTAAACAAAAATAAGGCAAATAACTCAGTTAAAAAATAAGTTCGTCAATAAAAGTGAGCAGTGATCCAATTCTTAAGAAACTGAAGAAAAATAGCAGAAAATAAAAACAAATATAAAATAAAAATACATAAAAAGAAATCAACAAACAAATCAAATAAAATACTAAGAGTAGAAACATAAACAGAAGGCTTCATTTTCAAGCATGAATACATGTCACACCTTATCTGATTCTTAAGGTGCTAAAGGTTTCAAAGGCCAGTGATTTTGTGAAGATATCTGCAAGCTGATTTTTAGTGGCTACATGCTACAGTTCTATGTCTCCCTTAGTAATGTGGTCCCTAATGAAATCATGCCTTATGCCAATGTGTTTGGTCTTGGAGTATTGGATTTGGTTCTTTAAAATATAGATGGCACTAGTATTATTACATAGGATAGAAATTATGCCTATAGGAAGTCCTAAATCTAGAATTTATTACTTTAACCAAAGGACCTGGGCCACACAACTTCCTAAGGCTATGAACTCAGATTCAGAAGTGAACATGGAAACTTAGTTCTATTTTCTACTAGACCAAGAGACTAAGGATTGTCCTATGAATTGACATATCCCAGAAGTGCTTTTCCTATCAACTTAGCATCCTACAAAATCTAAATCAGAATATTCTATGATTTCAAAGAGGTGTTATTCCTAGGATACCAAATTCCTAAGTCTTGGGTCCCTGAGATATATCTAAGGATTCTCTTAACAGTAGTCAAGTGGGACTCCTTTGGATCAACCTAAAATCTTGCATAGAGACAAATGCTGAATATAATATCAGGTCATCTCATAGTCAAGTAAAGAAGTGATCCAATTATTCCTCTATATTTCTTTTGATCAATAGATTTTTCATTTGACTCCTTATTTAACTTAACACTAGAACTCATGGGAGTGTTGATTGGCTTGACTTTATCCATATCATATTTATTAAGGATATCCTTAATATATTTTTACTGACTAAGGAAAGTTCCATCATCCTTCTGTCTTATTATAAATCCAAGAAAGTAAGTCAGTTCTCCCATCATACTCACTTCAAACTCCTTATTATTTTTGAAAATTCATCACACAGTTTTTCATCAGAAGATCCAAATAGAATATCATCAACATAGATTTGAACAATCAGTAATTCATCTCCTACCTTTTCTATAAATAGGATGGTATCAATGCTCCCCTTAACAAAAGTTCCTTCTAATAGGAATGTGCTAAGTCTTTCATACCATGCCCTAGGTGCTTATTTTAGTCCATATAAAGCCTTTTTTTAATTTGAACACATGATTAACAAATTATGAATTTTTAAAGCCTAAGGGTTGTTCAACATACACATCTTCTTTTATCACCCCATTTAGAAAGGCATTCTTAACATCTATTTAAAATAGGTTGAATCCCTTAAAATAGGCAAAGGCTAGTAGCACCCTAATGGCTTCTAATCTAGCTATAGGGGTGAAGGTCTCTTCAAAGTCAATCCCTTTTATCTGATTATACCCCTTAGCCACCAATCTTATCTTATTCCTCACTATTACTCTAGAATCATTCATTTTGTTTTTGAAAACCTATTTAGTTCCAACCAAACTTTGGTCCTTAGGTCTTTGAACTTACTCCTAAGCATCATTTATTACAAATTGATTCAACTCTTTCTACATGGCTAGGATCTAGAATTCATCAGATAAGACTTGATTAAGGTTGGTAGGTTCAGTCATTGAAATAAAGGAAGAGTGGTTTACTTTTTTTCTAAGTACATGTCTAGTTCTAACACCTTTAGATGGGTCTCCTAAGATATATTCTTTATGATAACTTAAAAAATATCTCCATTCTCTAGGCAGTGAAATTTTAGGTTCTATACTTTCCTGTAGATTTATAGATTCTACTCCTATGGTGACTTCTACAACCTCTTCTTCTTATTCCCTAAACCCTCCAGAATTATCAGATTCATTAAATACAACATGAGTGGTCTCCTCAACTATCAGTATTCTTTTATTGAAGACTATATATGATTTCCCAACACTTGAGTAACCTAGGAACTCTCCTTCATCGAATTTAAGGTCAAACTTTCCTAGTTGAGACTTCCCATTACTTAGAATGAATATTTTACATCCAAAGACATGAAGGTCAGAGAGGTTAGGTGTCCTACCCTTAAGAATTTTATAGGGTGTCTTATTTAGCTTAGATCTAAGATTTACCCCATTCAAAATATAATAGGCTGTTTTCATCACTTCTACCTAGAAGTATTTAGGAAGTGAGTAATCAACTAACATGGCTCTAGTAGCTTCTACTAGGGTCCTGTTCTTCCTTTCAGCTATCCTGTTTTGCTCGGGGGTCCTAGTAGCTAAAAAATTATGATCTATCTCTTGCTCCTTAAAGAAAGACTCAAAATTTTGATTCTCAAATTCTCCACCATAGTCATTATGAATGGTTAAGATTTCACAATCTAGTTTCCTCTGAATCCAAGTGAAAAAAGATCTAAACTCCTTAAATGATTCACTTTTATGAGATAGAAATATAACCCAAGTAAATCTTGAATAATCATCAACTATCACATACTTAAAGACTTTCGCTCCTAGGCTTGATGTGCTTACAGGTCCAAAGATCCATGTGAAGGACTTTTAAGGGTTTGCTAGTGTTAATATCTTTGGTTGAGTGGAAGGAGGATTTGACTTGCTTCCCTAACTAATAGGCATCACCCAAGTGATCCTTAGTGAAATCTAGTGTTAGGATACCTCTCACTAAGTCTTTTTGGGTGATCTTCCTAAGGCTTTTTATACTTGCATGACATAATCTCCTATGTATAGCCATGATTCATGTGTAATTATTTTTAAACAAAGTGCAATATTAGCTTTAAAGCAATTTAGATACAGCATGTAAACATTGTTGATCCTTTTTTTCTGTAAAATAATTTTATCATTTAAGCTTATAATGCAGCTAGTTGGTAAAAGTTTTATGCTGAAGCCTTTGTCACAGAGCTGGTTGATGCTGAGCAGGTTGTGTTTTAGTCCATCTATATGCAAAATATTTTTAATGATGAAATTTATTGAATTACTAATTATACTTGAGCCCACCAAGTGTCATCTTTCCTCCTACCCTAGTCTCCAATGGAATGAATTGATTTACATCCCCATTCATATGCCTTGAATATCGGCTATCCAAGTACCACATGCTCTCATGAGGCCTTTTGTGAGAGCACACCTATAAAATTATCAGATGTTAGATTTGGGAACCCAAACAAGTTTGGGTCCCATCTTATGGAAAGAGGAGTGAGATGCATGCATGTTATACTGTGAATTTTGTAATTTTGGTCTCCACACCAAATGTGTTCTATGGTGAATGGTGCAAGTATAAGAGATATACCCTAGCATGCCACAAGAAAAATATCTAACACCAGGAAAGGGTTTACTAATCTTTTTGGGTTATAATGCCTCTTCTTAGGTTTGAATGATGCATGCTTTGTTAAATAATTATGAAATTCATTCGTTATATGTGGTTTTTTATTTTTGTTGATGGCAGTTAATTCAACTTCTAAAAACTTATTTGCACTTTCAAGAATTGAATTTTCTATTTTTTATGTATGCTCCCTTCTGTCTAAATCAGATGCAAGAATATCTAAATACTTGTATTATTTTCTAATTCAACATGCCATTTTTTCAACGAGTCATGCTCAACAGTTAAATCAAGATGATTTTTGTTCAAAGCATCAAATTCATCTAGTAAAGTCATATGACTGCTATCCAGATTGGAATGATCTTTTCTTAGAATTTCATGCTCTTTCTGCAAATTTAAAAATTCAACTTTAAGGCTAGCATGTGCTTTCTTGAGCTTCATATATGAAGAATGAATTCTTTCAAAAACTTTAAATAATTGATCTTATGTATGCTCACATACCTCTTCTTGATCAAATTGATTAAGGTGAACATCAACCATTAAGCACAGGTTTGTTACCTCCTTTTTTGCTTCAGTTTCAGAGGAGTCTGATGTTGAGTCAGCCTAGAAAGTCTTTTGGATTCTTTTCTTATCCTTCTTAAACTTTAGTTTTTTCTCACCCATCTCCTTACTTGGGTGAGCTTTCAGAGTTGGGCAATCAAACTTCAGATGCCCTGGCTTCCTTCATTCAAAAGTAAATAACATCAAATGAAGCTTTAGAATTTTTATTATTCTTACCTTTATTCCACTTTTGATGATGCTTTTTATTTTTCTTAAGAAGCTTTTGAATTTTCTTATAATTAAAGCAATATCATCATCTTTAGAACCAAAAACATCATTATCAGAATCATTAGCCTTCAAGGCTGCAGTATTCTCCTTCTTATTTTCATCTACATCAACCTTCCTTTGGTTCACTCCTTGCTCGTAAGTAATTAGTGATCCAAGAAAGTTATCGATTCAATAAATATTTAAATCCTTTGATTCAATAATGACAGTAATTTTTGCATTAAAGGAAGAAGGTAAGCATCTCAAAATCTTGTTCACATTTTCATAGTTTATAAGTTCTCTTCCTAAGGCATGCAGGAATGTAATAATTTTTATAAACCTAGTATACATTTCAAAAATTATTTTACTAGGTTTCATGCGAAACAGTTCATAGTCATAAAGTAAGATTTTCAGCCTAAATTATTTAACTTCATTTATTTCCTTATAAGTAATGCAAAGTTTATCCCAAATTTTTTAACCAGTAGAACAAGTAAAAAAACACATATAATCATCTGATTTAATACATAAAAAATAGTTCAAACACTTAGCATTCAGTTGTACTAAATCTCTATTGTTAGTTATACATTCAACAAAAGGAATTTCAGTTTTAACGCCATTAATGAGATGAAAAGGAGCAAAATATCCATCCTTAACTAACATCCACATGTGATAATCAATTGATTATAAAAAGATAGACATACAAGTTTTTCAAATATTAAAAGGAATATTATCAAATAGAGGTGGTCGAGTAATTGAATGCCTTCCACAGTATTATGATTACCAAAGTTAGCTATTGATCGAAATTTAAATATTTTCTAAAACTTGATTTTATGAATCCCACTCTGATATCACTTGAAAGTTTATGAGGGTGGTTAAACCTTATAGAACTATCCTAAGACTAACCAAGAGGGGGGGGGGGGGGTGAATCGGTATTTTAAAAATTCTTAATCAAAAATGAAAAATCTTTTTATCTTCTTAACAATTTTAAAACTAAACAATCCTAAGAAAAAGCAGATATCAAAATAAAAGATTTCAATCATAGAATAAATCACAGAGAAGTGCGAAAATAAAATATTGAAAGTAATAAGAAAGAGCATACAAAATTTTATATTGCTTTAGTCAAATCTGACCTAGGTCCACTCCCTAGAACCTCCCGTTCTATATATTGCACTAATCGTTAGTGTCTCTCCTTTTTCCCTCACAACAAGATGGAGAAGCCCTTACAAAATCTTTTCACTGACCTGATGAGACAGAGAACCTTAAATCCATTTTCACCCTCTAGGTGAAGGCAAAGAACCCGAAATCCTTTTACTCCCACCTGGAGTTAGAAGAGAACCATGAGAATCCTTTTACTCTCTTCTGGAGTAAGTAGAGAACCTGATAATCCTTTTACTACCTCCTGGAATAGGAAGAGAACCTGGATCTGATACTGATGATCGTCTCCCTAAAGCCACCAAGGAACCAAGGATGAAGAAGAAAGAAGATGATCAAATCCTTGCATGGAGCAACCTTGGTGAATCCTCTCACAAACTCCCCCTAACAAGAACCTCTCTCTCTCTCCCAAACTCTCATTCTCCTTCTTTAAGCTCTCTCACGTTAGAACAGCAACAAAAAATTTAATCATCAATAATTAAGAGAGCTTAAATATGAGGCCTCAAAAAGTACCCTAATTTTTAACTTGCCATCAAAGATCATCCAGGATGATCTATCGATTGTCCTGTATGATTAGTGTAAATTAGCCCATCCATGCAGGATGATCTGAGTTACTAGTATGATCATAGCAACAAATTTATACTGATTGTCCAGGATGATTATTAAATCATCCTATACGATTAGTTCAAAATATGATTTATCATCAGGTAGATCATTTGGGGTGTTCAGGATGGTTAGAAGTGTACCGATCATCCCGAACGATCTTGCAATTTTCCTGTATGATATGTTCAAATCAATAATATCATCCTTAAATATCATTTGGGATGTCTAGTACGTTTAAAAGAAAAATCATGGATCATCCTGTATGATCATAGATGATTATCCTGTATGATATGATCATTCAATATAACCATACATAGATCTCTAATCAAAGGATCAATTTAGGCATGATTGTTATACATTATCCAGGATGACCAGAATCATCCTGTATGATTAGAATAAAATTTTAATTATTAAATCTTACGTAAATTATGTCAGGCAATAGGATTTTTTATTAATGCATATCATCCTATACAATGATAGAATCGTCCAGGATGATTGGTTTAATCAAGCATATTTGACACATAAACCCTAATTAGGGGTTAGAGCTAAATAGATCGTCAAGGATAATACATAATCATCCTATACGATTTGTTCAAAAATTTTGAAATTTTCCTAACTTACTTACTCACTCCCTTCAGTGTGTCTGTGCAAGGTTATTTAGCTTCAAGATCCACCACATTATATTTGACTCAAGAAAAAGTAAAAAATGTATTGGAATTAAAATTACAAACTAACTCGGTCCTAATCTACCCATCCTGAGCTGGCTTGCAAGTGAGCTTGTGATCCTGAAATATTAATGAGCAGGGAAAATAAAATAGATAAGCAAGAATAGCAATAGTAAGGAACTAGTAATATTTGTTGTCATTAAAATCACTATACTTGGGCCCAGATTTGCAACACGGTGGACCTAAAATATTAGTGTATAGAAAAAATAGATATGCAATAATAACAATTAACAAAAGATAGCATAGTAAAAAATCTAATAATGTTTGTTATCAACAAATTCATGAGACTTGGGTCTTAATTTATAATAGTTTTTGCCTTTACAAGATGGTAAATATTATTGGTAAATATCTCAAATATATTTTTACTATTTCCTAAACTCCCCCTTACTAGGTGAATATTTCAAAAAAAAAGGGAGTTTGTTTATATGCATAAGTAAAGAGCACATAATTAGTAGGAAAAGAAAAGATTAATCATTCCAATCACAAAGTTTAACCTACCAACAACAAACTACTCCCCCTTTTGACATCACAAAAAGGAAGAAACTGCTAAATAAAGATAATAAAGAGAAACACAGACATCATAAACACTGAAGTAAAAATAATAAAGATACAAGGATGAAATACAAGCTACTTAAAAGTATGAAGGATCATGATCAGGTGGAGGTGGTGGTGGTGGTGGTTGGATGAATCGATGAATTGAAGCATATTGCTCCCCAAACCAAGCTATGTCATTGTCATGATATTATTAATGTTGTGCTACGTAGTTATCAAAGTGAGCCATGTTATTGTTATGCTACTATTATGCTCTACTACATAGGTCCCAAACTAAGCTTCCCATTGGTTTTATCTTTGAACCAGCAAATTGTACTAAGACTGCTAGGGAATAGGTGCTAGTGATGAAATAAGTGTTGATGCTTCTGCTAGACCTCCATTTGTTTTAACTCGCTCATTATTAACATAGCAAATATTACGGCAGAGAGCACTATGAATGATGTGGAAGGAGCCAATGGAATATAAAATTAGAAAGTGATCTGGTGATGCAGGGAATTAGACGTTGTATTTTGATTTAAGGATGAAAGCAATTATGTGACCTAAGGTAAGATTTGGCTTTTTTTATGTTTAGGATCTCTAATACAGGTTAAATGCTCAATATATCTAATGATTAGATTAGCTGCATTAAAAACTATCTCAACCATTATGAAGTAAGTTGTCATGGATAGAATAGGTGTGATATTAATCGATCCCCAGCCTTTGGAATTATGGAGTTGTGAAGGGTATGCTAGATAATTATAGCATCTTACACTAAGGTATTGACATGGGCAATATGGTATCTAAGATTTGACTCCGTAAGGGTAGTGTTTGTAAGGGTCCAATCATAGTCAAGATTTAAAGCTAGAAGGTGAACTTTTTTGCTAATTATGGAAATGTGAAGGAATTCATGAAAAATTTTGTAGGTGATTTTAACAAGCCTCCTATTTGAAAGTTTGTTAGTGATGTTGAACCCCTGTGAGCTAGTCTCAGGCTAACCAAGAGGGGGGGATGAATTGGTTATTTTAAAAATTCGTGAGCAAAAATGATTTAGAAAAATCTTTTGGATGTTTTTAAAAAAATAATTACAATTTCACGATGATGTGCAGATGTTCAACAATATCCTAATAATACTCACAATCACATAATCATCAACAGAAAAATAAATGTGAAAGATAATCAGAAAGAATACACTATATTTTATAGTGGTTTGGTCAACTTGACCTACGTCCACTCCCCGAAGCCTCCCCTCCGGGTATTGCACTAATACTAAGTGACTTTCCTTCTGCTCTCACAACAAGGTGGAGAAGCCTGTACAAAACTCCTTTCCACTAACTCGGTGAGGCAGAGAACCTAGACTTCTTTCTGTTCCTCCTAAAGCAGGCAGAAAACCTGGACTCCTTTCACTTCCTCCTGAAGCAGATAGAGAACCTGGATCTTCTTGCTGACGATCCTCCCATAGAGACACCAACAAGACAAGAGACGATGATTAGAGAAGACAACTCAGATCCTTACTTAGAGTAACCTTTGTGAATCCCTCACAAACTCCCCCTCACAAGATCCTCTCTTTTTCTCTTAAGCTCTCTCTCGCTCTCTCAAGATTCTCTCTCAAAAGGAAGGTGGCAAAAAGATCTTTTATGTTCAAAGAAAAAGATCTTAAATAGGAGGGCTAAAAATAACCTAAATCTCAACTGGTCGTCAAAGATCGTCCGATCGTCCTGTACGATTAGTACAAAATCATATTTATCAGCTTGGACAATCTGGTTTCTCTGGATGATTAGTAGATAAAACTTATTCAGATCATCTCATATGATTCTGCGATCATCTGAGATGATTAGTGTAAATCAGGAATTTCATCCAGAAGATAGCTCGGGTCGTCCAGGGCAACTTATGCTAGACGATCTCAAAATGACTTGATCGGCCTGGATGATATATATATATCATCCTGTACGATTAGTTCAAGAATGATAATATCGTCCTACACACAGCTCAGGTCGTACAGCCAAAATATGCTAGACGATCTCAAATGACTTGATTGTCCGGGATGATATCTTGATCGTCCCATATGATTAGTTCAAAATTAGGAATATTGTCCAGCATAATTCTCGGATCATCCAGGTGAAGTCCTCTAGACGGTCAGGATTTTGCATGTATCATCCAAGATGATATCGTGATCATCCAGGATGATATGATCGTATCAATCAAATATTAATTACTTTCCTTAATCACAAGACTAATTTAGGCATGATTGTAAGGGATCATTCAGGACGATACACATATCGTTCGAGACGATCAGACCAAATCTCTAAAAATAAAAACCTGCCTAACTTAATCTGGCGACTGAGAATTTCTGATTTGAGCCTATCATCCTGTACAATGGGTATATCATCCAGGTTGATCTGCTTAATCAAACTGGCTTAACATGGTCGCCTAATTAGGATTTCTATTTTCACTGGATTGTCCAGGATGATATGAACGAAATTTGAAATAGAAATTCTAACTTACTAAAACTCTCCCCCTTAGTGTGTGTGTGTGTGAGGTTACTTAGCTAGGAGATCAATTATATTATATTTGACTCAAGAAAAGAAAAAATTACATTTAAACACACGAGGACCTGATCTTGAATTAGCTTGAATTGTATTTGATCTTTTGTACCTGAAATATTAGCCAATCAAAATAGAACATAGAAATATTTATTATCATCAAAATTATAATCTTTGAATCCAGGTTTATAACAATCTTCCCCTTTTTTATAATGGCAAACATTCATTTAGTAGTTTCAAATCAAGTAGATTGCAGTAATTAAAGCACATACAAGAGAAGATTTGTAATTACAAATTTTACTAATCATTGATAAACAGTGACATTCAATACACAAAAGAATTTACTACAACATAAAGATAATAAAAAAAACTACTAGTACCATAAAAATAACTCCCCCTTTTGACATCATAAAAAGGAGAAAAAAAGACAAAATAACAACAAACAAAAACATCACAACACACCAAACTAATTGAGAGGCAGATCCTGATCAAATGGAGGAGGAGGTGGTGGATAAAAGTAGCTGTGAATGGTGGTGAACTGCTCACTAAACCAGGCCATATCCTAGTCGTGCTGCTGTTGTTGGTGAGTCACAAATGAATTGAAGCGAGCAACATCTTTTGTATGCTTCTCCTCTTGTGCTTCCATATAGGAGTCAAAGTGAACCACCCACTGGTCAAATCACTACACCAAGTGATCTAAGGGTGATGCTATACGGAGAGGAGCAGGTGTAGCTGGCTCAGGAGAAGCATCCCCCTCTTCTCCCTCAACATCTACTGCGGGCTTCGGATGAAGTCTAGTACTGTGGAGAGTATGAAAAGAGTTATTGGAGAAGAAGATAGGTGGGATTCTGGTTGGATCTAGATATTGAAAATTATATTTTGTTTCAAGGGCATAGTGGATGAGATGTCCTAAAGCTAGATTGTGGTGCCTCCTGTGGCCCAGATCCCTAATGGTAGTTAGTTGTTCAATATAGCAAAAAAGTAGATCAATTGCGTTAAAGTCACGATGGGCCATGATGTAGTAGGTAGTTATGAAGAGCAAAGGAGTAATGTGGATGTGGTCCCCAACCATAGGAATGCTGAAGAAGTGAAGGACATGTTGGATTGTCTTTGCATCCTTGACTAGGGTGGAACAGGCTTGGTCATGGTTTTGGGCATTTGTGTTTCTAACGAAGTGGTTGGGGACACTCCAATAAAAGTTAGGGTAAGATGCTAAAATATAAAGCTTATCGCCAGAAGTGGACAGTTGAAGAATGTTATGAAAGTCCTGGAGGGTTAGTTCTACATGTCGTTGATTAAAAAAGGACTGAAGGACGGCGTAATCAATGGTAATGCGAAGATTGGTAAAGAAAACTCTAAGAAGTTCATTGCTAAAATTAAAAACCAGTGTAAGAATGATGGTAAGGGATGTGTGAGTGAATAGATAAAGTACAAGATAGGTCAGGGTCCGTGGGTTCACAGTTTTTGAGATAGTGATCCTAGCATCAAGATATCTTTGAAATGCAGCTTGATCTACTACATCAGAAAAGCGGGGATTGGTTGTTCTCCAGGAGGAACTAGCACCCTGATGCCAAGATCATTTGCCACCAGCCATTAGAAGATGAGGAGATGAAGGATCGAGGGAAGAACGGTGAAAAATGTTGAAGATGATTATTTAAATAGAAATCATCCAGATCATCCAAAATGATCACAAGATCATCCAGGATGATAGGAACAATTATGATGTCCAGGACGATTGATCAAAAAGGTGGTCGGATCATCCAGGATGATTAAACACAGACAATCATCTCAAGGAGATAGGCTGGATGACATTTGACTAAAGGTATCATTCAGGATGATTATGTGGATCGTCCAGGATGATATGCAATAAATGAATCGAACGGGCCAAAGTGAAATCGTCCAACTTCTTCCTCGTGGATTGTCCAGGACGATGAGGTGGATCTTCCTGGACGATCACCAATAATTCAGGCAAACCAGCCATGGGATCATGTGGGGATGATTTGAATGGATCGTTCGGAATGATGTATGGATCGTCTAGGACGATGTCAGATTATCCAGGATGATGTGAAGAAAAAAGTAAAAAAGATGAATGATGGAGAGGAAAGATCAATATTCCCAAAAACACACAAAAAAAGAAAAATCAAAATCAAATAAAAAAAAATAGAAACGAGAAAATAACAGTAAAAATATTGATATATATATATATATATATATATATTTGAATTGATCAGCTCCAGTGAAACAGAATTTTCCTTGATTTTTAATTTAAAAGCCAATAAGAAGAAAATCAACCACACTGAAATCCAAAAAAAGTTGGAAAATTAACTTTCGTAACTTCTACCTTGGACACCTTACAGATTTCAAGTTCCTTTCAAACAAAAGTCTAATTTAGAAGAAAAGAAATTAGATTTGAAAAGAGATCCTTTCAAGCCTCGTTCCGAAAAAATATTTGATAGAATAGTATTACAAAATAAGGAATCAGAAATCATAATTTTTCATCTCAAACTTTTGAAAATATTAAGTGGCGCATGGATTTTTCTAAGAAATTTAAAGATCTGAAAGGGAAGAAACCTTGTTTGTTTTTTAGCTCATTTTGTGCCTCTTTTTTAATTTGTTTGGCGTACTTTGTGCATCTTTTGATTTTTGATACACTTTGTGTATCTTTCTAATTTGGCGACATTACGCATCTTTTCAGCTTTGAGCTTATTTTATGTCTTTTTTTGGCACTCTTTGAGCATCTTTTAAAAGCTTGCTTCCTTTCATAATCGTTAAAGAATCTCAGTTGTGAAATTACCTTCCAGACATAAGAGAGGACAAAACTCACTCTCTTCAATAAGGAGGAGTAATTCACAAAACAAAAAATAACACATCACATGATAAGTGCAATCACCTAATTAAGAAAAAACATAACAATGATCCAAAACTTTGAAAGCACTATTCATATGAGGTAGATTACTATAGGAAGATAAAGTAGATCTCTATTTCAAAAACCCACTTTTTAATTTAAAGAATATTTTTATCCAAAAGAAATAATACACCATTAAAGGAGTTAGATGAAGATGAAAGTTCGATAGGGATGTTAAGCCCTTACGAACTAGTCCCGAGGCTAACCAAGAGGAGGGTGAATTAGTAGTTTTAAAAATACGAGAGCAAAACAATGATTTAGAAAATCTTTTTGAATTTTTTAAAACTTTTATAGTTATGTGATGATATGCAGATATTTAACGATAACATAATAATAATCACAATCACACAATCCTCAACAGAAAAGTAAATGCAAAAATAATCAGAAAAAATACACTATATTTTATAGTGGTTCGGTCAACTTGACCAACGTTCACTCCCGGAGCCTCCCCTCTGGATATTGCACTAACACTAAGTGACTCTCCTACTGCTCCCACAGCAAGGCGGAGAAGCCTGTACAAAAACTCTTTTCCACCAACCCGGTGAGGCAGAGAACCTGAACTCCTTTTGCTTCCTCCTGAAGCAAGAAAAGAACCTAGACTCCTTTTGCTTCCTACTGAAGCAGGCAGAGAACCTGGACTCCTTTCACTTCCTCCTGAAGCAGGAAGAGAACCCAGATCTTCTTGCAAATGATCCTCCCATATAGATACCGATAAGATAAGAGACGATGAACAGAGAAGACGACTCAGATCCTTTCTTGGAGCAACCTTTATGAATCCCTCACAAACTCCCCCTCACAAGATCCTCTCTCTCTCTCTCCAAAGCTCTCTCTCTCTCTTAAGGTTTTCTTTGGAAATGAAAGTGGCAAAAGATTTTTCTTGTTGGAAGAAAAAGATCTTAAATAAGAGGGCTCAAAAATTGCCCAAAATCTCAACTGGTCGTCAAAGATCGTCCAGGACGATCGCAGGATCATCATGTACGATCAGTATAAAATCTCATATTTCAGCCTAGATGATATGGTTTCTCTGGAAGATTAGAAGAAAAATTTGCTCTGATCGTCTCGTACGATTATGCGATCATCCAAGATGATTAGTATAAATCAGGAATTTCGTCTAGAAGACAGCTCTGGTCATCCAGGGGAACTTAGGCTGGACGATCTCAAAATGACTTGATCGTCCAAGATGATACACCTATCATCTTATACGATTAGTTCAAAAATGACAAAATTGTCTTACACATAGCTGTAGACGTACAGGTCAAAAGATGCTGGATGATTTTAAAATGACTTGATCATCCCAGATGATATGTCCATCGTTCGGTACAATTAGTTCAAAAATGACAAAATTATCCTGCATGTAGCTCTGGTCATACAAATAATAGGCACTGGATGGTCAGGATTTTAACATATCATCCCGTACGATCTCTCGATCATCCAGGATGATACGATTGAATAAATAAACATTAATTACTTTCATTAATCACCAGACTAATTCAGGCATGATTGTAATGGATCATCCCGGACGATACGCGTATCGTCTGGGATGATCTGACCAAATCTCTAAAATAAAAACTTACCTAACTTAATCTGGAGGCTGAGAATTTTTTATTTAAGCCTATCATCTTGTATGAAACAAAGATCCTCCAGGACGATCTTCTTAATAAGATCGACTTAATATTGTTACCCTAATTAGGATTTTTATTTTTACTAGATCGTCCAAGATGATGTGAATATCGTTCAGGATGATCTGAATAAAAAAAATGAACAGAAACTCTAATTCACTAAAACTCTCCCCCTGAGTGTGTGCATGCAAGGTTACTTAGCTAGGGGATCCTTTACATAACATTTGACTCAATAAAGATGAAAACAGTACATTGGACCTGAATTATAAAACAGACTGACTCGATCTTGGGCTGGCTTGAACTTGCAATTGATCCTACGGACCTGAATGATTAAGCAGGCAACTAAAAATAGAAATGTTTGCTATCATCAAAATCATAACCCTTGAAATTAGATTTGCAACAATCTCCCCCTTTTTGATGATGACAAAATTTTGTTAAGTAGTTTCAAATCAACCAGATTACAGTAAATAAAGCACAGGCGAGAGAAGATAAATTTTCTTAATCATTGATAATCAGTGATAATATTCAATACAATAATTGAAACTACTACAACACAAAAAATAACTCCCCCTTTTGACATCATAAAAAGGAGGAACAGAAAAGATAAAGGCAATAACAGACTAAAATAGAATGTTTATTTTCAGCTCCAGTAAAATAGAATTTTCCCTGATTTTTAATTTAAAAGCCAACAAGAAGAAAATCGACAACACTGAAATCTGGAAAAGTTGGAAAATTGATTCTCGTAACTCCTACCTCGTATACCTTACAAGTTCAAATTCCTTTCAAATAAAAGTCTAAATCAGAAAAAAAGAAATTAGATTCGAAAAGTGATCCTTTCAAGACTCATTCCAGAAAAATATCTGATAAAATAGTAACAAAGTGAGGAATTAGAAATCATGATTTTCAATCTCAAGCTTTTGAAAATATTAAGTGGCGCATGGATTTTTCTAAGACATCTAATGATCTGAAAGGGAAGAAAGCTTATTTCTTTGTGGGCTCATTTTGTACCTCTTTTTCAATTTAATTGGCACTTTACATATTTTTTGATTTTTGATACACTTTATATATCTTTCAGTTTGGCGACATTTCGCATCTTTTCAGCTTTGGGCTCATTTTGTGCATCTTTTTCAATTTGTTTGGTGCACTGCGCATCTTTTGCAAGTTTGCTTCCTTTTATAATCGTAAAAGAATCTCAGCTGTGAAATTACCTTCCAGACATAAGAGATGACATACTCACTCTCTACAGTAAGGAAGAGTAATTCACAAAATAAAAACTATACGTCATATGATAAGTGCAATCACTTGATTAAGAAAAAATATAATAATGATTCAAAGCTTTGAAAATACTATTCATATGAGATAGATTACAATAGAAAGATAAAATAGATCTCTATTTCAAAAACCAACTTTTTGATTTTGAAGAAGGTTTTTATTCAAAAGAAATAATACACCAGTAAAGGAGTTAGAGGAAGAGAAACAATCATCAAAGTTTCTTTCCTTTAACAGATCCAGAGGAGTCAATCACTATTTACAAACTTTCAAACAAAAATAAGGCAAAAATCTCAATTAGAAATTCAGTTTATCTGTAGTAGTGAGCAGTGATCTGATTTTGAAGTGAGTAATCAGTAAACAAAATAAGAAGTAAGAAAAAATAGACACGAAAAAATTAATAAATGAAAACCAACAAATAAAAATCAGTAGAAAATAATCAAATCTGATAAGAAAATCAGACAACTAAAATCTACAGAAAAAAAAATTCTAAAGTAAAATGGACAATCAAAACTGAAAAAACTAAAAGTAAAATGAAGAAAATAGAGAAACATCAAAAGTCAGTAATCATCAAATTCATGTATTTATGTCAATCACACCCAATCTGGTCCTCAAAATGCTGAATGAGTCAAAAGCCAGTGGTTTAGTAAAGATGTCAGCCAGTTGATTTTCAGTTGCTATATGATGTAGCTCAATGTCCCCTTTTGTAACATGGTCCCTAATGAAGTGATGCCTTATATTAATGTGTTTGGTTCTAGAATGTTGGATGGGATTCTTAGAAATGCAGATGGCGCTGGTGTTATCACATAGAACTAAAATTGTGCCAATAGGTAATCCTAAATTTAAAACTTGTTGCTTCAACCAATGGACTTGGTCCACAAAACTTCCTAAGGCAATGTACTCAGCTTCAGCAGTGGAAAGTGCAACTGAGATCTATTTTCTACTGGACCAGGAGACTAAGGACTATCCTATGAATTTTTAAGTTCTAGAAGTGCTCTTTCTATCCACTCTACACCCTGCAAAGTTAGAATCAGAATATCCAATAATCTCAAAAAAAGTGTTGTGCCTAGGGTACCAGATTCCTAAGTTTGGGGTCCCTAAAAGATATCTAAGAATTTTCTTAACAACAATCAGGTGGGACTCTTTAGGATCAGCTTGAAACCTAGCACAAAGATAAACACTAAATATAATATCAGGTCGGCTAGTAGTCAGGTAAAGCAGTGATCTAATTATTGACCTAAACTTCTTCTGATCAATAGATTTTCCATTTGAATCATTATCTAACTGAACAGTGGAACTCATGGGAGTATTGATTGGCTTGTCATTATCCATTTCATATTTCTTCAAGATATCTTTAGTGTATTTTGATTGATTTAGAAAGGTTCCATCATCCATTTGCCTAATGCTAAACCCCAATAAATAAGATAATTCTCACATCATACTCATCTCAAACTCCTTACTCATTATCTTAGAAAAATCATCACATAAATTTTTATCATAAGATCCAAAAACTATATCATCAACATAAATCTGGACAATGAGTAGATCATCTTTTACTTTTCTAAGGAAAGGGTGGTGTCTACGCTCCCCTTAACAAACTCTCTTTCTAGTAGGAATGTGCTAAGCCTCTCCTACCAAGCTTTGGGTTCCTGTTTCAATCCATATAAGGCCTTTTTTAATTTGTAAATATGATTTGGATATTGGGAACTCTCAAAACCTGGGGGTTGCTCTACAAAGATATCCTCTTTTATTACCCCATTTAAAAAGGCACTCTTGACATCCATTTGAAATAGCTTAAATCCCTTATAATAGGCAAAGGTTAGTAGTACCCTAATGGCTTCCAATCTTGCTACATGGGCAAAGGTCTCCTCAAAATCAATCCCTTGAATTTGATCATACCCCTTAGCCACTAATCTTGCCTTATTCCTAACCACCACACCAGAATCATTTATCTTATTCTTAAAGACCCACTTGGTTCCCACAATACTTTGATTCCTAGGTCTTTCTACTAACTCCCAAACATCGCTCCTTACAAATTGATTCAATTTCTCTTGTATAGCTAAGATCCAAAACTCATCGAAAAGGGGTTGATTGATGTTGGTGGGTTCAGTCATTGAGATAAAGGTATAATGGTTTACTTCCTTCCTAAGTCCATGCCTAGTTCTAACACCTTCAGAAGGGTCTCCTAAGATCAATTCTTTAGGATGACTCGAACTATATTGCCAATCTCTAGGCAAAGTGTTTTCAGGTTCTACCCTTTCCTCCAGATTTACATTTTTAACTCCTTGGGTAATCTCTCCTATATCTTCTTCTTCCTCAACTCTAGTCTCCTTAGGATCAGATTCATCAAACACCACATGAGTTGTCTCCTTCACCACCAAAGTCCTCTTATTAAATTCCCTAATGGATTTCCCCATACTAAAATAGCCTAAGAACAATCCTTTATCAGATTTGGGGTCAAATTTTCCTAAGGATGATTTCCTATTGTTAAGAATGAAAACCTTATAGCCAAAGACATGGAGGTGGGACAGGTTTGGAGTTCTACCCTTAATGATCTCATAAGGTGTCTTATTCAGATTTGATCTAACATTCACCCTATTCAAAACATAACAGGCAGTGTTCACTAATTCAGCCTAAAAGTATTTTGGAAGTGAATACTCAGTAAGTATGGCTCTAGCGGCTTCCACTAAGGTCCTATTCTTTTTTTCATCTATCCCGTTATATTGAGGGGTCCTAGAAGCTAAAAGGTTGTGGCTAATCCCTTGCTCCTCACAGAATGTTCCAAATCTCACATTTTCAAACTCTCCACTATGATCACTATGAATAGTCAAGATCTCACAACCTAACTGCTTCTGAATCCGAGTGGAGAAAGACTTAAATTCATCAAATGACTCAGATTTATGTGACAAAAATTTAATCCAAGTGAATCTCGAATAATCATCAACAATCATAAATCGATAGACTCTCCCCCCTAAGCTGGCAGTTCTAATGGGTCCAAACAAATATATGTGATGGACTTCTAAAGGTCTAAAGGTGTTGATGTCCTTAATTGAGTGGAAAGAGGAGTGGACTTGCTTCCCTAATTGATAGGTATCACACAAGTGGTCCTTAGTGAACTTAAGCTTAGGGACTCCTCTAACTAAGTCCTTTGGGTGACTCTCCTAAGGGTTTTTATACTGGCATGACATAATCTCCTGTGCCACAACCAAGACTCATCAGTAGCAGTTTTAAAGTAAATTGAAATATCAGTTTTAAAGCAGCTTACATCCAGAATGTAGACAATGTTGATCCTTTATCCCTACAAAATAATTTTGTCATTTAATCTTATAATGCAGCAAGTGGGCAGGAACTTGATGTTGTATCCTTTGTCATAAAGTTGGTTGATGCTCAGCAAGTTGTGTTTCAATCCATCTACAAGCAAAATATTATTAATCATGAAATTTTTTGAATCACCAATTATACCTGCTCCTACCACCTTCCTAGTGGTGTTGTCTCCAAGTGTAACCTTGCCTCCAACTCTGGTCTCCAGTGAAATGAACTGATTTGGATCTACTATCATATGTCTTGAGCATCCACTGTCCAGGTACCACATGCTCTCATGAGGCCTTTTGTGAGAGCACACCTTTAAAAACATCAAATATCAGATTTAGGAACTCAAACAGGTTTGGGTTCCTTCTTATGAAAAGAATAATGCAATGCATGTGTGCTGTGCTGTGAAGCATGCAATTTGGGTCTCCACACCAATATGTACTACGGTGAACTGTGCAGGTGTGTGAGATATGTCCTAGCATGCCACAAGAAAAATATCTAATGCCAGGAAAAGGATTGACTAATCTATGTGGGTGATAGTGCCTCTTCCTAGGTGTATATGAAATATGCTTTGATAATTTTGAAATAGATTCTTCAAAAGGTGGAGGTACATAAAATTGTGCAAGTAGGAGATGTTTCATTTTTCTCAAAAGCACAAATTTTTAGTTTTAGAAATCAGTTTCCTTCGTGAGACTTGAAATTTCAAACTTCAAGTAATGCTCATCACTAGCTAAGTTACATGTGATGGTGTCTAGTTCTTTATAAGCCTTTTCTAAATTAACATACATTATTTTTCAATGACTCATACTCAATAATTAGTTCATAATACTTTTTGTTCAATTCATCAAATTCATCATGTAACGATATATGATTGCTATCAAGTGTAGAATGATCCTTAATCATAATATCATGCTCTTTTTGCAAATTCAGGAAATTCAATTTCAGGCTGGCATGTATTTTCGTAAGTTTCCTATACGATGAATGAATTTTCTCAGAAACATCTAGCAATTGATCATAGGTTAGCTCACATATCTCTTCTTAATCAGACTGATAAGGATGATCATCAGCCATCAGACACAAATTTGTAGTCTCCTCCTCAGCTTAAATCTCAGAGGAGTCAGATGCAGAATCTGCCTAGAACTCCTTCTTAATCCGCTTCTTATCCTTCCTAAACATGGGTTTCTCCTAACCCTTCTCCTTGCTTTGGTGAGCCTTAAGTGTAGGACAATAATCCTTTATATGTCCATGCTACCTGCATTTAAAGCAAACAGTATCAGATGAACCTTTAAAATTTTTGCTACTCTTACCTTTGTTCCATTTCTGAAGGTTCTTATGTTTCTTCCTTAGAAAGCTTTTTAATTTCCTAGTGATTAAGGCAACATCATCGCTATCAGACCCAGAAGAGTCAGTGTCAGTATCGTTGGCCTTCAATGCCATAGTTTTCTCCCTCTTCTTCTCACCTGCATCAATTTTTTGTTGGTTCACTGCTTGCTCGTAAGTAATGAGTGACCCAAGTAAGTTATCAAAAGAATAAGTGTTCAAAACATTAGATTCAGTAATTGTAGTTATCTTTGCATCAAAAGAAGAAGGCAAACATCTCAGAATTTTGTTCACTTTTGTTATAGTTTGTAAGTTCTCTTCCTAAAGCATGTAAAGAAGTGACAATTTGAGTTAACATAGTATACATTTCAAGAATCGATTCACTAGGTTTCATGCAAAAGAGTTCATAGTCATGAAGTAAGATGTTAAACTTAGATTGCTTAACCTCAGATGTACCTTCATTAGTAATGCATAATCTATCCCAAATTTCTTTACCAGTAGTATAAGTAGAAACATGCATGTAATCTTCAGATTTTAGTGCACAGAAAAAATAGTTCAAATATTTGGCATTCAATTGGGCTAAGTCTCGATCATCAAGAGTCTATTCAATGAAAGGCAATTCAGTTTTAACATTATTAATCATTCTAAAAGGTGCTTCATAGCCATCCTTAACAAGCATCCACATGTGATAATCTATATATTGAAGAAAAGTGGACATGTGAGTTTTCAAAAAATCAAAAGGTATGTTATTAAATAATGGTGGTCATGTAATTGAATAACCTTCAGCAGTATTACGATTACCAAAGTTAGCTATGGATCAAAATTTAAAAGTTTTTAAACTTTATTTTTGAATCCTGCTCTGAAACCACTTGAAAGTTTGATAGGGATGTTAAGCCCTTATGAACTAGTCCCGAGGCTAACTAAGAGGGGGGTGAATTGGTAGTTTTAAAAATTCGAGAGCAAAACATTGATTTAGAAAATCTTTTTGAATGTTTTAAAACTTTTACAGTTATGCGATAATGTGTAGATATTCAACAATAACAGAATAATAATCACAATCACACAATCATCAACAGAAAAGTAAATGTAAAAAATAATCAGAAAGAATACACCATATTTTATAGTGGTTCGGTCAACTTGACCTACGTCCACTCCCTGGAGCCTACCCTCTGGGTATTGCACTAACACTAAGTGACTGTCCTTCTGCTCCCACAACAAGGTGGAGAAGCCTGCACAAAAACTTCTTTCCACTAACCCGGTGAGGCAGAGAACCTGAACTCCTTTTGTTTCCTGCTGAAGCAGACAGAGAACCTGGACTCCTTTCACTTCCTCCAAAAGCAGGCAGAGAACCTGGATTCCTTTTGCTTCCTCCTGAAGCAGGCAAAGAACCCGGATCTTCTTGCTAACAATCCTCCCATAGAGATACCGATAAGATAAGAGATGATGAAATGAGAAGACGACTCAGATCCTTACTTGGAGCAACCTTTGTGAATCCCTCACAAACTCCCCCTCATAAGATCCTCTATCTCTACCAAGCTCTCTCTCTCTCTCTCTCTGAAGGTTTTCTCTGGAAAGAAAAGTGACAAAAGATTTTTCTTGTTGGAAGAAAAAGATTGTAAAAAGGAGGGCTCAAAAATTGCCCTAAATCTCAACTGGTAGTCAAAGATCATCCAGGATAATCGCAGGATCATCCTGTACGATCAGTGTAAAATCTCATATTTCAGCCTGGATGATCTGGTTTCTCTGGATGATTAGAAGAAAAATTTGTTCTTATCGTCCCGTACGATTATGCGATCGTCTGAGATGATTAGTGTAAATCAGGAATTTCGTCCAGAAGACAGCTCTGGTTGTCCAAGGGAACTTGGGCTGGACGATCTCAAAATGACTTGATCGTCTAGGATGATACACCTATCATCCTGTACGATTAGTTTAAAAATGACAAAATCATCCTGCACACATCTCTGGTCGTACAGGTCAGAACATGCTGGATGATTTTAAAGTAACTTGATCGTCTCGGATAATATGTCTATCGTCCGGTACGATTAGTTCCAAAATTACAAAATTGTCCTGCATACAGCTCTAGACGTACAAGTAATAGGCACTGGTAGGTCAAGATTTTTAACATATCATCCCGTACGATCTCTCGATCATCCAAGATGATATGATCAAATTAATTAAATATTAATTACTTTTTTAATCACCAGATTAATTTAGGCATGATTGTAATGGATCATCGAAGATGATACACGTATTGTCCGGGACGATCAGACCAAATCTCTAAAAATAAAAACTTGCTTAACTTAATTTGGCGACTGAGAATTTCTAATTTAAGCTTATCATCCTATACGATATAAAGATCATCCAGGATGATCTTCTTAATCAGACCAACTTAACTTGGTTGCCCTAATTAGGGTTTCTATTTTCACTGGATCATCCAAGATGATGTGAATATGATCTAGGATGATCTGAATAAAAAAATGAACAGAAACTCTAATTCACTAAAACTCTCCCCCTAAGTGTGTGTGTGCAAGGTTATTTAGCTCGGGGATCCTTTACAATATATTTGACTCAATAAAGATGAAAATATTACATTGGACCTGAATTACAAAATAGACTGACTCGATCTTGGGCTGGCTTGAACTTGTAATTGATCCTGCGGACCTGAAAGATTACGCAGGCAAGCAGAAATAGAAATGTTTGCTATCATCAAAATCATAACCCTTGAAACCAGATTTGCAACAGAAGAGAAATAATCATCAACGTTTCTTCCCTTTAACAGATTCATAGGAGTCAATCACTACTTACAAGCTTCCAAACAAAAATAAGGTAAAACTCTTAGTCAGAAATTTAGTTTATCAACAGTAGTGAGCAGTGATCTGATTTATAAGAAAAGCAGTAAAGTAAGAATAGGTACAAAATTACATCAAAATAAATACTCAAATCAGGAAAATAACAACAACAAAAAGAAAATAAGTAGAGAACAAAAATAAATAGAAAATAGATAATCAAATCAAACACAAACTAAATGAAAAAATTAAAACCAGAAAATTTAGAAGTCAGCAATCATTAGATTCATGCATTTATGTCAATCATGCCCAATCTAGCCCTTAAAATGCTGAATGAGTCAAAGGCCAGCTGTTTTATTAAATATGTGAGCTAGTTATTTTTTAGTTGCTACATGGTGTAGCTCAATGTCCCCTTTTATAACATGGTCCCTAATGAAGTGATGCCTTATATCAATGTATTTGTCTCTAGAATGTTGGATTATATTCTCAAAAATGCAGATGGCACTGGTGTTATCACATAGAACTAAAATTATGCTAACAGGTAATCCTAAATCTAGAATTTGTTACTTCAACTAAAGGACTTTGACCACACAACTTCCTAAGGCAATATACTCAGCTTCAGCAGTGGAGAGTGCAACTGAGTTCTATTTTCTACTAGACCAAGAGACTAAAGACTTTCCTATGAATTGGAAAGCTCAAGAAATGCTTTTTTTATCCACCCTACATCTTGAAAAATCAGAATTAGAATATCTAATAATCTCAAATGAAGCACTGTGCCTAGGATACCAGATTCCAAGGTTTGGGGTCCCTAAGAGATATCTAAGAATTCTCTTAATAGCAGTAAGGTGGGATTCTTTAGGATCAGCTTGAAACCTAGCACAAAGACAAACACTAAACATGATATCAGGTAGGCTAACTATCAGGTAAAGTAGTGATCCTATAATTCCTCTATACTTCTTTTGATCAATAGATTTTCCATTTGAATCCTTATCTAACTGAACAGATGAACTCATGGGAGTGTTGATTGGCTTGGCTTGTTCCATTTCATATTTCTTCAAAATGTCCTTAGTGTATTTTGATTAATTCAGAAAGGTTCCATCATCCATCTGCCTTATGCTAAACCACAAAAAGTAGGACAATTCTCCCATCATACTTATCTCAAACTCCTTACTCTTTATTTTAGAAAAATTATTACATAAGTTTTTATCAGAACATCTGAAAAGTATATCATCAACATAGATTTCGATAATGAGTATATCATCTCCTACTTTTCTCAAAAAAAGGGTGATGTCTACGATCCCCTTAACAAACTCTCTTTCTAATAAGAATGTACTAAGCCTCTCATACCAAACTCTAGGTTCCTGTTTCAATCCATATAAGGCCTTTTTTAATTTGTAAACATGATTAAGATATTGGGAACTCTTAAAACCTGGGGGTTGCTCTACAAAGACATCCTCCTTTATTACTCCATTCAAAAAGGCACTCTTGACATCTATTTGAAACAGCTTAAATCCCTTATAACATGCAAAGGCTAGTAGCACCCTAATGGCTTCCAATCTAGCTAAAGGGGCAAAGGTCTCCTCAAAATCAATCCCTTTAATTTTATCGTACCCCTTAGCCACTAATATTGCCTTATTCCTAACCACCCCACCAAAATCATTCATCTTTTTCTTAAAGACCCACTTTGTTCCTACTATACTTTTATTCCTAGGTCTTTCTACTAACTCCCAAACATCGTTCCTTACAAATTGATTCAATTCCTCTTGCATAGCTAAGATCCAAAACTCATCAGAAAGGGTATGATTGATGTTGGTGGGTTCAGTCATTCAGATAAAGGAAGAATGGTTTACTTCCTTCCTAAGTCTATGCCTAGTTTTAACACCTTTAGAAGGGTCTCCTAAGATTAGTTTTTCTGGATGACTTGAAGAATATCTCCATCTCTAGGCAAAGAAACACCACCTTCTACCCTTTCCTCAAGATTTATAGGTTCTACTCCATGGGAGACTTCTATAATCTCTTCATCTTCTACTTCAGATCTAGACTCCTTAGGATCATATTCATCAAACATTACACGAGTAGTCTTCTCTACCACCAATGTCCTCTTATTAAATACTCTAAAGGATTTCCCTACACTTGAATATCCTAAGAACACGCCTTCATCAGATTTTGGGTCAAATTTTCCTAAGAGTGACTTCCCATTATTGTGAATGAAAACCTTACAGTCAAAGACATGTAGGTGGGAAAGGTTTGGAGTTCTACCCTTAATGATCTCATAAGGTGTCTTATTTTGATTGGATCTAACAATCACCCTATTCAGTACATAACAGGCAGTGGTCACTGCTTCAGCCCAAAAGTATTTTGAAAGTGAATACTCAGCAAGCATGGCTCTAGCGGCTTCCACTGAGGTCCTATTCTTCCTTTCAGCTACCCTGTTCTGCTGAGGGGTCGTAGGAGCTGAAAAGTTATGGCTAATCGCTTACTCCTCATAGAAGGTTCTAAATATCACATTATCAAACTCTCCACCATGATCACTATATATGGTCAAGATCTCACAACATAACATCTTCTGAATCCAAGTGGAGAAGGATTTAAATTCATCAAATGACTCAGACTTATGTGACAAAAATCTAATCCAAGTGAACCTCGAGTAGTCATCAATTATCAGAAATCCATAGACTCTTCCCCCTAAGCTAGCAGTGCTAATGGGTCCAAAGAGATCCATGTGAAGGACTTCTAAAGGTCTAGAGGTGCTGATGTCCTTAATGGAGTGGAAAGAGGATTAGACTTGCTTTCCTAGTTGACAGGCATCACACAGGTGGTCCTCAGTGAACTTAATCTTGGCAACACCTCTAACTAAGTCTTTTTGGGTGACTCTTCTAAGGGTTTTCATACTGGCAAGACATAACCTCCTATGCCATAGCCAAGACTCATCAGTAGCAATTTTTAAGCAAATTAAAACATCAGCTTTAAAGCATCTTACATCCAGCATGTAGACATTATTGATCCTTTTTCCTTGCAAAATAATTTTATCATTTAAGCTTATAATACAACAAGTTGGCAGGAACTTTATGTTGTATCCTTTATCACAGAGTTGACTGATGCTGAGCAAGTTACATTTCAGTTCATCTACAAGCAAAATATTGTCAATAATGAAATTTTTTGAATCACCAATTATACCTGCTCCTACCACCCTCCTAGTGGTGTTATCTCCAAGTGTAACATTGCCTCCTGCTCTGGTCTCACATGAAATGAACTGATTTGCATCTCCAGTCATGTGCCTTGAATATCTGCTATCCAAGTACCACATGCTCTCACGAGGCCTTCTGTGAGAGCACACCTACAAAATCATCAAATGTCAGATTTAGGAACTCAAATAAGTTTGGGTTCCTTCTTATGAAAAGAAGAATGTAATGCATGTGTGCTATACTGTGAAGAATATAATTTGGGCCTCCACACCCAATGTGTATTATGGTGAATAGTGTAGGTATGAGAGATATGTCCTAACATGCCACAAGAAAAACATCTAACGCCGGGAAAAGGGTTAACTAATCTATATGGGTGATACTGCCTCTTCCTAGGTTTGAATGAAATATGCTTTGATGATTTTGAATGAGATTCTTCAAAAGGTGGAGGTGCATAAAATTGTGCAAAAGTAGGAGGTGTTTCATTATTCTCATATGCACTAATTTTCACACTTAGAAATTCATTTTCTTTCTTGATACTTATAGTTTCAAATTTCAAATAATGTCATTACTGTCTAAATCAGATGCATGAGATTTTAATTTCTTAAATGCAGCTTCTAATTCAACATGTGATACTTTTAATGAATCATGCTCAGTAATCATATCAGAATACTTTTTATTCAACTCATCAAATTCATTAAGTAATGACATATGATTGCTATCAAGTGTAAAATGATCTTTAATAAAAATTTCATGCTCTTTTTGTAAATTCAGAAAATCCAATTTCAGGCTAGCATGAGTTTTCTTAAGCTTCCTATATGATGAATGGATTTTTTCAGAAACATCAAGCAATTGATTGTAAGTCAGTTCACATACCTCTTCTTGGTCGGACTGACCAAGATGCTCACCAGCCATCAAACATAAGTTTGTAACTTTTTCTTCAGCTTCAGTCTCAGAGAAGTCGAATGCAGAATCCACCCAGAAAGTCTTTTGAATAATTTTCTTGTCCTTCCTGAACTTGGGTTTCTCCTCACCCTTCTCCTTGCTTGGGTAAGCCTTAAGTTTAGGACTTAAAAGAACCTTTAAAATTTTTACTATTCTTTCCTTTGTTCCACTTCTAATAGTTCTTCTGTTTCTTCCTCAGAAAGCTTTTGAATTACCTAGTGATTAAGGCAACGTCATCATCATCAGAACCTGAAGAGCACGAATCAGAATCACTAGCCTTCAGGGCTAT
The DNA here is from genome assembly GCA_019925795.1 of Dendrobium chrysotoxum. Taxonomy (NCBI): domain Eukaryota; kingdom Viridiplantae; phylum Streptophyta; class Magnoliopsida; order Asparagales; family Orchidaceae; genus Dendrobium; species Dendrobium chrysotoxum. The sequence continues at coordinate 47,539,772 of CM034300.1, read as the reverse complement.
AGTCTTCTCTTTCTTCTTCTCACCTGTATCAAGCTATCTTTGGTTCACCCCTTACTTATAAGCAATAAGTGATGCAAGTAAGTTATCAATAGAATAGGTATTCAAATCTTTGGATTTAGTAATTACGGTTATCTTGGCATCATAAGAAGAAGGCAAACATCTCAGAATTTTATTCTCTTTTTCATAGTTAGTGAGTTCTCTTCCTAAAGCATATAGAGAGGTGACAATTTGAGTAAACCTAGTATACATTTCAAAAATTGATTCACTAGGTTTCATGCGAAAGACTTCATAATCGTGAAGCAAGATGTTCAATCTAGATTGCTTAACTTTAGATATAACTTATAAGTAATGTACAGTCTATCCTAGATTTCTTTACCAGTAGTACAAGTAGAGACACGCATGTAATCCTCAGATTTCGAAGCACAGAAAAAATAGTTCAAGCACTTTACGTTCAGTTGGGCTAAGTCTTGATCATCAAAAGTCCATTCGGCAAAAGGCAGTTCAGTTTTAATATTATTAATAAGTCTAAAAGGTGCTTCATAGCCATCTTTAATAAGCATCCACATACGATAATCAATAGATTGTAAAAAGGTGGACATGCGAGTTTTCTAAAAATCAAAAGGTATGTTATTAAACAATGGTGGTCGTGTAATTGAATAACCTTCAGCAGTATTACGATTACCAAAGTTAACCATTGATCAAAATTCAAAAGTTTTTAAACTTAATTTTTGAATCCTCTCTGATACCACCAGAAAGTTCGTTAAGGATGTTAAGCCCTTATGAATCAGTCTCGAGGCTAACCAAGAGGGGGGGTGAATTGTTAATTTTAAAAATTCATATGCAAAAATGATTTAGAAAAATCTTTTGGATATTTTTAAAAAAATAATTACATCTTCGTTATGATGTACAGATGTTCAATAATATCAGAATAATAATCACAATCGCACGATCATCAATAGAAAAATAAATGCGGAAGATAATCAGAAGGAACACACTAGATTTTACAGTGGTTCGATCAACTTGACCTACATCCACTCCCCAGAGCCTACCCTCCGAGTATTGCACTAATACTAAGTGACTCTCCTTCTGCTCCCATAGCAAGATAGAGAAACATGTACAAAACTCCTTTCCACCAACCAAGTCAGGCAGAGAACCTGGATTCCTTTCACTTTCTCCTGAAGCAGGCAGAGAACTTGGAGTCCTTTTGCTTCCTCCTGAAGCTGGCAGAGAACCTGAATCTTCTTGCGGAAGATCCACCCACAGAGACACCAACAAGACAAGAGATGACAACTGGAGAAGACGACTCAGATCCTTACTTGGAGCAACCTTTATGAATCCCTCACAAATTCCCCCTCATAAGATTCTCTCTCTCTCCCAAGCTCTCTCTCTCTCTCTCTCTCTCTCTCTCTCTCTCTCTCTCTCTCTCTCTCTCTCTCTCTTAAGGTTCTCTCTCAAAAGGAAGGTGGCAAAAAAATCTTTCTTGTTGAAAGAAAAAGATCTTAAATAGGAGGGCTAAAAATTATCCTAAATCTCAACTTGTCGTCAAAGATCATCCAGGATAATCGGTCAATCATCTTGTACGATCAGTACAAAATCACACATATCAGCCTGGACGACCTAGTTTTTCTGGATGATTAGTAGAAAAAATTTGTTCAGATCATCCCGTATTATTCTGCGATCGTCCGGGATGATTAGTGTAAATCAGGAATTTCATTCAGAAGATAGCTCGAGTCATCTAGGGCAACTTATGCTGGATGGACTTAAAAAGACTTGATCGGCCGGGATGATATCTATATCATCCTGTATAATTAGTTCAAATATGACAATATAATCCTGCACACAGCTTGAGTAGTACATCCACAACATACTGGATGATCCCAAAATGACTTGATCATCCAGGATGATATCTCAATCACCCTATACGATTAGTTCAAAATAAGAAATATCGTCCAGCACAATTCCCAGGTCAACCAGATGAAGTGCTCTAGACGGTCAAGATTTTGTATGTATAGTCCAGGACGATATTACGAACGTCCAGGATGATATGGTCGTATCAATGAAATATTAATTACTTTCCTTAATCATCAGACTAATTTAGGCATGATTATAACGGATCGTTTAGGATGATACACATATCATTCTGGACGATCAGACTAAATCTCTAAAAATAAAAACTTGCTTAACTTAATCTAACGGCTGAGAATTTTTTATTTGAGCCTTTCGTCTTATACGATGGGTATATCATCCAGATGATCTACTTAATCAAACTGACTTAACATGGTCGCCCTAATTAGGGTTTCTATTTTTACTGGATCATCTAGGATGATATGAATATCATCTAGGATGATATGAATATCATCTAGGATGATATGAACAAAATTCGAAACAGAAACTCTAACTCACTAAAACTCTCCCCCTTAGTGTGTGTGTGTGCAAGGTTACTTAGCTAGGGGATCAATTATATTACATTTGACTTAAGAAAGGGAAAAATTACATTTAAACACACGCAGACCTGATCTTGAATTGGCTTGAATTGTATTTGATCTTTTATACCTGAAATGTTAGCCAATCAAAACAGAACATAGAAATGTTTATTATCATCAAAACTATAATCCTTAAATCCAGGTTTATAAAACTATTTACATAGGATTAGAGGGTATTTCCCTCACTATTAATTCAGAGACTAGAAAAAAATTTGAAAAGAAGTTCAGAATTAAATGGGTAGGCAAGTGTGAGAATAAACTGAAGGGTGGTGTGAGCAAAGAGAGAGAAAGAGCACTTGGAAGTTTAAAACTTCCTAGTTTTTTATCTTGGAAGGCATGATCCCAAAAGGCTTTGTATTGATTGTAAGCCTCTTCATCAACGGTTTCAACAAACTAAGGATCATCAGGGCATCGAAAAGAACTTCTTAGTAGAGCTTGTGAAATCTTTCCTCTGACCATTTCAATAATTAAGATCTTTAGGGAGGACATAAGAAGAGAGAAATGAGTTGAGTGAAGAAAAGCTTCGAATTTCCTCTCTTTAAATAGAATGGCTATATCGTATAGTACAATAGAGACATCGTACAGTATGATTGAGTGCATTGAATTTCATCCAGTACAATCAGTCAAAATGGTGGTCTTATTGTACAGTATGATCAAAATCATACTGGACGATAAGAGAGAAGTTCATCCTAAGGCGTAAACCTAGATGATTGTTAATTGTTCAGATCATCATGTATGAATAGTTATTCGTATAGTATGATATAATATTAAATATCATACCATTCGAATTCAATTCATTTAACATCAACTACCATAGGTACCATACAGTATGGAGTAGGTGTTCGTACAATACGATCACCAATAATTGATGAATATTAGCCATTGGATGTGCTGTGATTAAAGATTTAGCATTTTTGTGAGGATCATAGAGTACAATGTTAATTCATATAATATGATGTTAACAAAATTTAGAAAGTGGTGTGTCATGATTAAGAAAGATCCAAAAAAATACCATAAAATAAATCACAAGAAATAATACAAATAATTATAAAATAGATTTAAAAGAAAAACACATAACTACATTTTTTTCTTTTATTTTCAAATCATCCTGATTCAAGCATGAATATTTATAACACTTAGTCTAGTCTTTAAGGTGCTAAAGCTTTCAAAAGCTAGGGGTTTTATAAATATATCTGCCAATTGATTTTCAATAGCTTCATGATGTAATGTTATATCCCCTTTTGTCACATGGTCTCTAATGAAATGGTGCCTAATATCTACATGTTTGGCCCTTGATTATTGGATTGGATTCTTTGATATACATATAGAACTAGTGTTATCACAAAAGATTTGAATGGTGCCTACAAGTAGTATAAGATCTAAGATTTGTTGTTTAAGCCTTACGACTTATGCAACACAACTCCCTACAGCTATATATTCCACTTTAGCTATAGATAGGGCTATAGAGTTTTATTTTTTACTGGACCAAGAGACTAAAGATTATCCTATGAATTAGCATATTCCAGAGGTGCTTTTCCTATCAACCCTATAACCTACAAAGTTTGAATCAAAATATCTTATGATCTCAAAAGAAGTATTATGTCTAGGATACCAGATTCCTAAAATTTGGGTTCCAAGAAGATGTCTAAGAATTCTTTTAAATAGTAGTCAAGTGGGATTCTTTGGGATCAGCCTAAAATCCAGCACAAAGATAAACACTAAATATTATATTAGGTCTACTAGCAGTCAAGTAAAGTAGTAATCCAATTATTCCTCTTTACTTCTTCTGATCAACTAATGTTTCATTTTAGTCCTTTTCTAACTGAATAGTAAAGCTCATGGGAGTATTTATTGCCTTAGCATTATCTACTTCACATTTCTTAAGGATGTCCTTGATGCATTTTGATTGAATAAGTGAGGTTCCATCATCCTTCTCCTTCACACTAAATCTAAGAAAGTAGTTTAGCACTCCCATCATGCTCATCTCAAACTCCTCACTCATAGTTTTTTAAGAATTTATCACAAATATTTTTATTTATAGATCCAAACATTATGTCAATAATATAGATTTATACTATGAGTAGGTCTTCTCTTTCTTTCTTTAGAAATAAGGTGGTGTCTACACTAGCCTAAACAAAGGCTCTATCTAGAAGGAATGTACTGAACCTTTCATACCAGACTCTAGGTGCTTGCTTTAACCCATACAAAGCCATCTTTAGTTTGAATACATGATTAGGGAAATTAAATGTCTCAAAACCTGGGTGTTGCTCAACATATACATCCTCTTTAATTATCCCATTTAGGATGGCACTTTTAATATCCATCTGATATAGTTTAAATCCTTCAAAGCAAGCAAAAGCTAAGAGCACTCTAATAAATTCTAGTCTAGCTACTAGGGAAAAAGTCTCTTGAAAGTTCATCCCTTAAATTTGATTGTACCCCTTAGTTACTAATCTGGCCTTATTTTTTACTACCATTCTAGAGTCATTCATTTTATTTTTGAACACCCACCTTATTCCAACAATACTCTAATCCTTAAGTCTTTTAACTATTTCACATACATCATTTCTAATAAATTTATTCAATTCCTCTTGCATTACCAGGATCCAAAATTTATCGTCTAAGGCATGATCTATATTGGCGGGTTCTATCATAGAGATGAAAGCATAATGACTAACTTCTTTTTTAAGTTCATGCCTAATTTTAGCAACTTCAAATGGGTTCCCCAATATAAGTTCTTTAGGATGACTAGAAGAATATCTCTAATCTCTAGGCAATGACTCTAGAGGTTCTACTCTATCTCCTATGGGAATGGCTTCTACCCCTTGAATGACCTTTACTTCTTCTTCAGGTTCATATTTAGGGGTCTTATCTAATTCATCAAATACCATATGGGTAGACTCTTCTACTACTAGGGTCTTTTTATTGAAGATTATATAGGCCTTACCTATAAATGAGTAACCTAACGAGACACCTTTATCAGACTTGGGATCCAATTTTCCTAAGGGTTATTTTCCATTGATTAGAATAAAGCATCAACACCCAAAGACATGCAAACGAGGAAGGCTTGGTTTCATACTCTTAAGATGTCTGTAGGGTATTTTATTTAATTTGGATCTAAAATTCAACCTATTTAAAATACAACAAGCAGAATTCACTACTTCTGCCCAAAAGTATTTAGGGAGTGAATATTTAGCTAGTATGGCCCTAGCAGCTTCCACCAAGGTCCTAATTTTTCTTTCAGTTATTTCATTCTGCTGAGGGGTCCAAGGCGCAGAGACGTTAGGTTTTATTCCTACCTCTAGATAGAAGGATTCAAACTTATCATTTTCAAACTCTCCACCTTGATCACTATGAATGGTTGAAATTTTAAATCCTAATTTCCTTTAAATCTAGTTGGAGAAAGTTCTAAATTCCTCAAATGACTCACTCTTATGTGCTAGGAATCTAACCCAAGTAAATCTAGAGAAGTCATTACTATTATAAATCCATATGACTTTCCTCCTTAGTTGACTATACTAATTGCTCCAAATAGGTCCATATGAAGGATTTCTAGTGGCCTAGAGGTGTTGATGTCTTTAATTGAGTAAAATAAAGACCTAACTTATTTTCCTAGTTGGCAGGCATCACATAGGTGGACCTTACTAAAATCTAGCTTAGGTATGCCTCCAACTAAGTTTTTTTGTGTGGTATTTCTATGGGTTTTTATGCTTACATGACATAGTCTCCTATGCCTTAGTCAAGATTCATCAATTATGGTTTTCAAACATAAGGAGGTAGAATATTTTATATAGTTCAAGTTAAGCTTGTAAATATTATTTATTCATTTTCCTTTTAAAATAAATTTTTCATTTAAACTAATCATGTATTTTGTAGAAAGAAATTTAATGTAAAAACCCTTATCGCATAATTAACTAATGCTTAGTAAGTTATACCTTAGACCACGCACAGAAAAAATATTTTTTATTATAAAATTGCTTGAGTTTCCAATTGTACCTGAGCTAACCACTTTCCTATTGGTGTTATCTCCTAGTGCTACATTGCCTCCAGACCAAGCTTCCAGTGTGATGAATTGCTTCAAATCACCAGTCATAAATCTTGAACATCCACTATCAAGGTACCACATGCTCTCACTAGGTCAAAGTCACTTAAATATTAGATTTAAGAATCCAAGTGAGATTGGGTTCCACCTTATGCTTGAATGAATGATATGAATGCATGATATGTTGTGTTGCATGTAATTTTGGCCTCCACGCTAAATGTTTTCTATGGTGGATAGTGCAAGTGTAGGCTATGTGTCCTAACATGCCATAAGAGTAACACCTAACACAAGGAAATGGATTTACTAATCTAAGTTGGTTATGGTGCCTCTTCCTAGGGTTATGTGATGTATGCTATAATGAAGGGTTATGAAACTATTCCAATGTAGGTGCTGGTTTATTATTTTGAAGTGCTTTTTCTTTTTTTTCCAAAAACTTATTTGCACTTTTTAGAACAGATACTTCTATTTTCAATGCATGCTCACTTTCATATATTCCTAATACACATATTTTTAATTTTTTGAATGATTTTTCTAGTTCAATATGTAAGGTTTTCAAGGAATTATATACATTAGATAGATCGGTATACTTCTTATTTAATGCAGCATATTCATCAAGTAAAGTCATATAATCATTATCTAAAGTAGAATGCTCGCTTACCAAATTAATGTGATATCGTCATCTTCCTTTGCTATAAAACTATCACCATATGAATCATTTGCCTTTAGGGCCTCAGTTCACTCCTTTTCACTTGTATTATTTTTCATTTGACTCACTCCTTATTTGTAAGCAATGAGTGACCTAAGTAAATTATCATTAGAGTAAATGATCAAATCTTTATTTCAATAGTTGTAGTTATTTTAGCATCATAAAAACTAGATAAGCATCATAAAATCTTATTAACTTTTTCATAATTTGATAGTTCTTTGCCTAGTGCATCCAAGAATGTCACTATCTGGGTGAACCTAATATACATTTCAGATATAATCTCACTAGATTTCATGCATAAATGTTCATAGTCGTATAGTAGAATGTTTAGCCTGGACTATTTAACGTTACTAGTTCCCTCATAAGTGATGCATAACCTATCCCAAATTTCATTCCCTATAGTGCATGTAGAAACTTACATATAATCCTCAAATTTTAAAGAACAAAAAAAATAATTTAAACATTTAGCATTTAATTATGTGAGTTCTCTATCCTCATAACTCCATTTAATAAAGAGAACAACATTTTTGACACCATTAACTACATGAGATGGAAGTGAATAACCAATTTGAATCATATGTCAAATTCTATAATCAATGAATTATGAAAATCTAGACATGCAAATTTTCCAAAAATCAAATGAGATATTTTCAAACAAAGGTGGACGGGTTATGGAATAACCCTCAGCAGTATTCCTATTGCCAAAATGTTCCATTCGATCAATACTTAAAGATTTTAAAATCTAAATTTAAAGACCCGCTCTAATACCACTAAAAAGTTAGAGGAGGTTGTGAAACCTTAATGAACAAGCTGAGGTGCACTAAGAGGGGAGTGAATTGGTGAATTTAAAAACTAATTGCTTAATTTAAAAAACAAAGATAATATTTTTATTTTTTTATATTAAAAAAAACAAGCAAAATTATCACTTAGTGCAAAGGCAAGATGATATTATCAAAACATGAAGATAACGATGATTAAATTTTAATCAATAGAGCATAAGCATTGAGTATGAATTTCACTTAGAAGTTATAATGAAATTAAGGTGCAAAAGGCAAAATATAGAAAATAGAAATTAGAACAAACACACTAGAGATTTATAGTGGTTCGATAAAATAATGGCCTACATCTACTCCTCGGAGTGCTCTTCTCTGAGTAATGCACTATCACTATAGTGTCTCTCCTTTTGCATCACACAATAAGATAGAGAAGCCCTTACACAATCCCTTCCACCAAACCCGGTGTGGCAGAGAGTCGGAAGCTTTATCACCCTCCAGGCGATGACAGCAAACCATCAATCTTTTTCTCCCTCCTAGAGAAGGAAGAGTACCTTGAACTCCTTTCTCACCCTCCTAGTGATGGCAGAGAACCAGATCCTTGAGCTGAAGACTTTCTCCTTGGAATACTCCTACTAGAATAGTATAAAGAGCTTGGTGCTATTAACCAGTTCAAGGAATTGAGCTGATCTTCTAGGATGATTTAGATCATCATACATTATGATTAATTCAAATGATATGGATTATTATCCACTATGATTGGCAATACATTAATTATTATCCCATACAGGAATTGGGTCATATAGTACAACTGGTCAAATCATCTTGTATGATCTGACTATATCAATTAATCTAAATTTATTCCCTAATCATAGGATTAATTTAGGTAAGATTTAATTACATCATATAGTATGATATCTATCATACAGTATGATGAATACAAAATTTGAATTTTAAAATATTGCCTAAATTATGACTGGCGACTAGGATCCTGATTTTCAACTGATCATCCTATACGATATAAATCATACAATATGATTAGTTCATCTTATATAAATTATCATAATTAGCCATTTTAATCATTTTTAATTAGCTGATCATATTGTACGATATGGATCATATAGTATGATTAGTTTTAAAAATTTAACTTCTGATATTGCCACTAACTCACTCTCTTGAGTGTGTGTGTGCATGGTTACCAAGCTTAGTGTCTAATAAAGTACATGATTTGACTCAAGAAAGGTAAAAATACATAACAAATAAAAATACATATTTTTTTTCACAGCATACTTAACCCTAGTCTACCCAATCTTGAGTTGATCAAACTTGTAAGTGAATGGTGGACCAGAAATATTAGTGCATAGGAAAAATAGATATACAATAATAGCAATTAATAGAAGATAACACTGTAAGAAATCCAATAATGTTTGTTATCATCAAAATCATGGGACTTGGATCTAGATTTGTAATAAGACAGACAATGGGGAACACACTAGAACATATTTGAGGCAAGCTGGAACCTTTGGTGAGGTGATATCCCCCAAGATACGATTGATCTATTACCGAGGAAGATTCTTACTCAAGGAAGCTCCAATAAAGACCGGGATTCTCTTACGCAATTCCTTACTAGTCGTTGGTTAGCCTAAGCCTAAGCATCGAAATCAGAGGTTTTGCGGGGCTGCTAGGCTCCTTTATCATGGTCTTGGGAGGGGGAGTGGCATACTAAAAGGGCAGAAACATTATGGGAAGAAGAATTGCTTCTTTCAACAAGCGTGAACCGTTGAAGAAGGTGACAATTGCTGACCTCGCTCTTGAGAAAAGGAAAAGAGAGGAATCAGTCACAGAGTACATAACCAGGTGGAGAAATCTCAGCATGAAATGTGAGCAACAAGTCACTGAAAAGCATGTTGTCGAGTTATTGATGGGGAACATAGATGACTTTCAGGTCTGATTGTTCTATGTGTTAAGCATAGAAAGATTATTGAATATGAGGGAAGCAACTCATTAGAACCTCGACCCCATGCAAACCAATGAAGCTGAAGAGGGACGCTCTACCTCACGAGAACTACAATGACGAAATTGAAGAGGGAAAGCCAACCCGCCTATAAGGATTAGATTAATTCTTCATTTCTTAATTAGGCATTAATTTAATTAGCTTAAATTTTTATAATTTAAAATATAACTTAAAGAGATTAATAGTTGTATGAATATTAATTCAATATTTAGTTATTAATAAAATATTTAATAGAACAATTTAATAATTATAAGCATAATTAGTAATTAAAATTTCTTAAAAAAATTATAAAAATAAATGAAATATGAAAAAACATTAATTAAATTATTAACTATTTTAAAATATAATTAGATAGTTATCATTATAATTAGCACTGCAATTTTTTTTTTAGAAAATGGAAATTTCATTTCATCAAAAAAATAGATACGAAGTCCATAGAAGGGACCAAATCTCACTGATGTTCAAAGAGTTATATCAAAAATAAAGATAACAAGCCTGGTGAGTAATAATCCCAAACTAGATTACAATTAAAAAAAAACCAAAAGGTTGAACAATAGTTCGACCCAAAAAATGAATTGATAATCTATTAGCTCGAGGCAAAACACCCTACAAAAAGGAGTACAACTGAGGCAACATAAAGGAAAGTCTTAGAGCCCAAATACAAGCTATAGAAAAACAAGCCATAAAGGAAAGACAACATTCTTCAAACAAAATCGACAACGGTCCAACACAATCTATAAATGAAAGACAACAAATAGTAAAGGATCTCCAAGTGATAAACAACTAATGACAAGATAACACCTATCCAATACAAAAGCCTCCAGAATTAGGAAATGAAAAATGCCAACCATAAATCACAACTTGGATACCTCGCATAAACAAGAAAAGAGAACTACACCGTGTAATGAATGCAAAGACAGAAAATGTAGAGGAAACTTCAAAGATTAGTAAGAAAAAATAAACCTATTCTAAGAGACAGGAATAAGGCAAGAAAATAAGGCATATAAAATTAAAGTCCACCCTAAACAACTGGGCATATGATCCAAATGTATACTAAGAGAAAGGAAGTTAGGGAATACAAACAAATTATAAAAATGGAGAAATAAAAGAAAAAATGATAGAGAAGATAGAAACACATAATTATAAGATATGAACCACAAAAGAAATGCTAAAGATAGAAAATAACTGAATTTGGGAAGAAATTTATTTTATGATATAAGAAATACCTAGAGCATCTAATCTTATCATCCCATTCAACATTTTAAAAGAACAATTCTTTTTAAAGTATTCAACATTCAAAAGAGTCTTGCTCTCTTAGCCAATAAGTCAGCACAAACATTTCTTTCTCTTCAAATTTGAGGAATGATGTAATTAACCTGGCCTAAAGGAGCCATAGTTTTATTGAATAACTAAAAATGTATTACAATATAAGAGTAACTAAAAGATATTAAAGAAACAAGCACTTGAGAATCCATTTCAAACCAAATGCTTGACATGCTTATGGAGATACACAAATTTCTACCAAAATATAAAGCACTTAATTCAACAAAAATGGCATTGCATTTAGGAAGAGGGGATGAAAAAGCATTAACATAGCTCTTTTGAAATCTTTAATTAAACCACCATAACTAGAAATAAGTTTAATAGTAGAACCATAAATATTTAGCTTAACTTAATCCATAGCAAGTTTAATCCAGTGAGTAATCTTGTAGGAGGGATCTAATATAGAATGATAAAAATTGATATAAAAGTAAGAAGAGCAGGAAATATTCCCTTTAAAATGCTTTTGATTAAGCATCTTGGCAATGAAGAGTTGATCTTATTTTTGAGACAAGTGATAAATTTATCACTGCTCTTTTTTAAACTAATGTGTTTGCAATTATTCCTTTCATACCACAAAAGCCAAAGAATAATCATAGGTATGATAGTGAAAATATGGTATTTAGGTTTATTAACAAATAAAATGGATAAAAAGGAAGGAAATTATTATAGCTAAAATAGACATGTAAATCATTCTCCACAATAGCCCACCCTTTGGTAGCAATATACTCATTAAAGTTTCAATATGAAAACAACATTGACATTTAGACACCATGAAAATACCCTTGTTAATTAATATGTTATCCACATGAATAAAACCTTTAAGAATCTACCAAATAAATAATGAAATATTAGCAAGGGTAACAGAGTTAGAAATTTTACTAAAAATTATATTACATTGTCATTGTGATCTAAAAGAATTCCAAGCCCCATTGAAATTGAAATCACCATTCATCAGAAATTTAAAAAGAGGGAGGTCATTAACACTAAGGCTTTTAGGAATATCACAAATTCTATTGACAAAGTTGTAAGGAAGTTGTCTAGCAGGACAATTAGAAAACCATCTACCATTCAAGATGAAGATAGAGATTTTAATAGAATTAAGAGAATGTTTGTTAAAGTAAGATTCAAGGGAGCCAAAACTAGTCCAATCATCTAGCCGAAAGAAAAGGGAAGACCCATTTTCAATCCCCAGATAACAGACCTCTCCCCCTATAATTTGATCTTGCACGTTTTATTCCAAATAGATGATTGACTGTTCTTGAAGAAGCTTATATTTGGATACATATTTTTACAATATTTTATGTTCATGAAATTAGCCCATAATGAGTTGTTAACTTTAAACTTCCACCACAATTTATATGAAAAAGCAAGAACCATCTTCCGAATAGATTTGCATCCTAAACCGTCTTCATTAATAAGGAAGCTACAAGAATTCCAATATAACCAATGAATTTTTTTGGAAGTATTAGTAGAACCCAAAAATAATTTATTGATAAGGTTATCAAATCTTAAACAAACTTCTAATTTAGGATTAACAATGTCTTACAAATAGGCATGGAGCATAAAATGCTTTTAATCAAAATTAACCTAACTCCCATGGATAATAATTTGATTTCTCAAGTAAAGAATTTCTTAAGAATAATAGCAAACATTTTGTCAAATATAAATGTTCTTTTATGACCCTTGTGAAGAGGGGTCACAAGATAATAAAGAGGCAAAGATTGGTTTTTGAAACCAATGATAAAACTAATATAATTGATCTTATCGCTAGCCATACCCTTTCCCAAAATAAAAGTACCCTTACTATTACTAAATTTAGGACCACTTTCCTTTTTAAAAGCATTAAGAAAAGTTTTGATTATATTAACATTATTTCTGGAGCCATTATAAATAAAATAATATCATTTGTATAACATAACTGAGATATATTAAGGCCAAAATAATTTTTGAAGGTCATGCCTTTAAAAATAGGGAAAATGTACTACAAACCTTAGGATAAATATTTAGCATCTACGATAAAGGGTAGTTGAAGGAGGGTCCTCATGTTTGACTCCCTAGTTGGATTTGAAGAAGCCATAAGACTTACCATTAATGAGGTAAGAAAGCCAAACATTTTTAATAATATTCTTAATGACAGTGAAGCTATTATTATCAAACCTAAAGAGGTGGATGATATTAAACATAAAACACTATGAAATATTATCCTAAGCTATTTAAAAATTATATTATGGCCAAGAACTTTTTTGTGAATGTCATGGATAAGTTATTGAGCAAGCAAAATATTTTTTAAAAAATCTCTACCTTTAACAAAACTAGTTTAATTCAGAGAGATAATTTTAGGAAGAATAAAAGAAAGTAGCCAAGATCTTTGAAACATTCTTATTAAAGATAGTGTATAAACTTATGGGTCTAAAACCATTCCAAGTAATTAGATTATCACATTTAGGAATGAGAATTAAAGTAGTACTAGCAGGAAACTTTGGAATAATAAAGCAATAAAAATATAAATTTACATTACACAAATCCTCTTTAATAATAGACCAACATTTTTTATAACGAGCAATAGTAAAACTATTAGAACTAGTAATAGAGTGCTTATTCATAACCATAATGGAGTTATAGATTTTGAACTCATCAGGAGATTTAGAGAACTTAAAGTTATCATCAATAGTAACAAGAGCACAAATAATATAAGAATTATAAATTTCCATCACATAGTTAGAGTAACCCAATAAACCATTAAAGTGTGAGATATTAGAGGCACATATGGTATCTTGATTATCAGCTCAAACACTAAACTCCAATTTAATTTTATTGATATAGGTTCTAGATTTGTTTTATTAATGAGAGCATGAAAGTATTTAGAATTCCTCTCACCTTAAAATAGAAGTTTAACGGTAGCCTTTTGTTTCCAAAAGACCACTTCTCTATTATGAACATCCTCAGAATATTTTTAGCATTACCCAAGGCATCTCTATTCTCATCACAATTGTCATATACACAAATATTCTCAAGCTAAATAACCTCCTCCTAAGCATTGAGGATGTTAGCAAAAATATTACTAAAAACTTGTTTGATCAAGAATCTAAGCAGTTGTTTAAGGAGCTTCAATTTTAATGAAAAAGAAATAAGAGCATTATGATAATCCAAGCAAAATAAAGGAGCCATTTAATTATTTTTCACAACATTAAAGAAGTTAGGCACTTGAAGCCACATGTTTTGAAAATGAAAAGAATGAAAGCCATTATTATTAAAAAAATTAATTTTAGCCAGTAGAGGAGCATGGCTAGAAGCTGTTCTACTGAGGTGTTCAATAGAAGTATTAGAGAACATAACTAACTAGTCATTATTAAATAAGATTCTATGAAACATTTTCCAACTTTTACCATTGAATAAAGAAATACTAGGACCAATAAAACCAATATTAGATAGGTCATATACTAAAAACATATTATTGAAATCATTAATAACAACTAAATTAGGAGGAGAAACACCAATTTTGTTAGAAGTAGAGGAAATAATAATAAAATCTCCTCCAACAGACCAAGGACCATTATAAAAATTGCCAAAATCTTGTAGCATCTGCCACAAGTTTAATCTCCCAGATTTAAAACATTTAGAATAAATAATAGAACCCATAGAAGAATCATTAAAATTTGAAAAGAATTACAATGCAAAACTTGGTCAAAATCTCTAATAATAGAAAGTTTTAAAGAATCTTTAAAAAATAATCAAATTTTACCAGAAATGTTAGCATAGGAATAGTCAAAACTTAATTGACCTTGACAAAGTAGAAGTTTGAATGCATCAACCATTGGTTCAAGATCAACTAAGAGAAAAATATTTGAACTCTACATAATTAGTTTATCAATGCCTCTATTATTCCAAATTAAATGAACTAATCATAAAAATAATCTTGGCAGAAGATTGAGATCTACTAACCCTTAAAGTAAATGCAGGGCCCTAAAAATATTTCTTTTTTTCATTTTTTGGCAATAAGATTGAAATCATCAAGTCACTATGGGAAAATGCTTTGTTGCCGGCAAATGAAATCCATTGGTAACAATCAAAATCCTCTAGAAATATAAGATTTCAGGCAAAATTTTGATGTCAAATGATCCGATGGTAATTCGTGCGTCGGAAAATCTAAACTGGCAAATTTTTTTTATTGGAAAAATTTTTGGTGGCTTTTTTGACAAAATTCTAGCAAAAATATTATAGGAAACCAACACCTTTTTGGTGGCATTTTCCAACATATAATTCATCGGTAATTTTGATAGAAACTGTACGTTGGAAATATCGATGGATAATCCGCAGCATTAATCTACCGAACTGTTATTGACGGACTTTACCATCAGAATATCTGCCGAAAGTATACGCCGAAAATATTATCCGACAGAAATTATTAAACACAAACATATACACAATAACAAAAACAAGAAGAATATCATCAACAAATATCCAATAATTAAAAATTAAAGATGTCCAAAAAATAAATAAGTAAACATGTCTAAAAACATATAATTACAGATGTCCACATCATTAAAATAAATAACATCTACTCTAATTCAATCTCCTTCTTTGCTGATGTTGTACTCCTCCCACTCATCTTCTCCCTCATCTTTTGCATCTCCTCTGACATTTGAGTTTGTTGCATCTGCATCTACTACTGCATCTCCATCTGCTGCTGCATTTATATCTACTACTCAGCTTCACTATAGGTAAATGCTTCATTACAGTTGAATTTTTTGGTGGATAAATATACGCTAGAAAATGTTGTAGAATAATCAGTGGAATATTCGCTAGTAATGTTACGAAGAAATTTTCAGTGGAATTACCACTACTGCTAAACCAACGATAAATCTATCAGTTTTACATTGGTATTCTAAATATTTTAGCGCATATTCTACTGGTAAATATCGACGGAATTACCAGCACATTTTGCACCAACTTACTTAAACCCGATGAAATAATACCGGTGTTATATCAACCGGTAAGATAACTGACGGATAATCCACCGAAAAAAAATCTAGTAATGGCCCTATTTCGTCCTATCCACACCTTGCTTCTCATTTCTTTCGCAATTCCATTCTCACTTCTTTTGACTTCATTCCTTTGTCACTGCTCGAGTTTGCTCCTTTGAGGATGATCCCTTTCTATTAGATCAGAAGTTACAACATTTTTTGATTGGAAGCTGCAATAGGAGCTCACTTGCTGTGAAGGTAACTTTCTCCCTTTCACATGCATTGTTGTTCAAGTTTGCTCCTTCGACGACGTTCCCTTCCTATTGGAGTGGATGTTACAACATCTTTTGATTGAAAGCAGCAACGGGAGCTCGCTTGCTATGAAGGTAACTTTCTCCCTATCATGCATCGCTGTTGGAGTTCGCTCCTTCAACGATGTCCCTTCTTATTGGATCAAAAGTTATGAACATTTTTTTAATTGGAAACTTACTGTGAAGGTAACTTTCTCCATTTTACAGGTCATTATTCGAGTTCGCTCCTTTGATGATGTTCCCTTCTTATTGGATTGGAAGTTATCACATTTTTTGATTGGAAGAAACAATGGGACCTCACTTGCTGTGAAGGTAACTCTCTCCCTTTCTCTATATATCACTCCTATTATATCTTATATTTTGCATAAAGATTAGACATCAAGGTTTCATATGACTAAGTGAGTGAAGTTGGTCATCATTACAAGGTTGGATTGTAAGTCCAAGCGATGGATATTTTTAATTTATGGTTGCGTTTTATTTAGAAGCTCTATCATTGTGTCTGTATTAGATTAGGTCATGGATTACAACTTTCTCCCATTCACACACTTCTTCGGCCAAATCCTGTAAATCTTCTGAACTAAAGGACTTTGTAAATCCAGGATTTACCATGAAAAGAGGGAATTTCTTGTCAACTGCGGCTTTGATTTATTATGAGATTTGGTTTTGGATTTTTGGCCATTTGGCTAGATTTAGCTCAAACCCACTTCAATTAATATATTGTTATTGTAATTGATACAAATAAAGAGGGAGTTGAAGGTAACCTTGAATTGAAGACATGATATGAAAATAGCATATATGTAAGAAGGTTGGAGTAGCTCTAATGCAAGATAAAATTAGAGAGACTCGCCTTGGATGGTTTGGTCACTTAAAAAGATGGCCTTACGAGGAAACTAAGACTCTTTATATGTTTCTTCAATAAATGTTACAATTATTGTGTTGTATTTTCTTATAAGTAGTTTTAATTATGGAAATTAGTTTTCAAAAGGAAAAAGATTTTTTTGTTTATGCTATAGGTTTTTGGTGGATCTTTCACCGAAAACCCTATCGGTAAGACTATATGATGACTTTTTCGGTGAAAATTTGCACCAGTGATTCCGGTGGATATTGCGACGATATTATACACTGGTAATAGGCCATCATTTTAATAAAAGATTATCTACCGGTATTTCTGGCAGATGATTTCGGCCAAAAATGCCGGTGGATAAAATGCCAAAATGCAACAACATGAAAGGCCTCGTCTTGTCCAAGGTTTCTACCGGTATTCCACCAGAAAATCCCTCAAAAATATTTCTGGCAAAAAAAATGTCGGTAATGGTTTTTCAATGCGTGAATTACCGTTAGAATAATTTTTGTCAGAAATAAACCAGAAACTTGGAATTTTTGGGGTATTTTTGTTATTACCGGTGGATTCCATCCACCGGTAAAAGCTAATTTCTTATAGTGCTTGTGCTTTCCTTACCTGCGCTAGCTCAGTTGTAAGGGCAACTATCTGCTGGGTATATAAAGACTCCTGGGTATTTACTGAGAAATTGGAGCAACCAGATGTCTGCCCCTCGTATGCATAGGCTTGCAAACCTAAATCGTATACTTTGCCATGTTACATTCCACCTATTGCTTGCGACCAAGTGCGGTAGTCAGAATATTCACCACTAGAAGAACCTTCACCTACTACAAACTGGCTCTCTCAAAGCCGTGTATACTCCTATAAAAGTTAATAAAATTTAAGCAATTTATGCATGACATCAAAAAAATTAAACTTATATACTTACATAGGCTCTCCTTGCTCGCTCATCAACCCATTGTTCGTCCTCCTGCCACTTAAGGGTATAACTGTGAAATTCAACAGGGGTTGATTCTCTACCCAGTACCTCTTTCTATAATAGACTTATATTTGTATTTATATTAAAGTAAATTATTAGAACATTTTAAAATTCCTTACCAAATGTCTTCTGTGCTTAGTATATGGAACAGAACCCCCAGTATGAAGGGAACTACCTATGCCCCCAACATCAAAAGCTCTATTTTGTCTATTTTGATCCCTCCTCTTACTATAGTCTAGGCTAACCCAAGTACTATTCAACACAGCCCATATACTCTCAACAATCCAGAGTGGTCGCTCTCCTGACTTTTTAATATCTGTAAATATGTCTCGCATATGAGTCGACCCATGCTTCTTAAAATTCTTTCTAATTTTATCATAATATTATGGCAGCCAACCAAAATCTTTCTGCTTTTAAAAACATATAATAAAGAATTCATATTTTTATGAGCTTATGTAAATAAGATATAATACATAACATATTTATATAATAACTAACCTCAAACTGTATAAACCACATGTCCCATACTTCTTTCAGGACTTTCTTCCAAGAAACATAAGGAGCATCATACCTGCTCTGTATTATATCCATATTTTATGTGTTGGTTGCTTTAATGGATGAAACTTGAATAAAATATGTTAGTTGTCAAAAAAATTTATTCAATTTTATTTGCATATTTGAAATATAATTAGTACATACATATCACCATCAGGTTCAATCAATATATGACCCTTTACGCCTGCTTTGATGCAGTTGGGGTGGAAGGCCCACCTACAACGGGCTGAGGTGGTGGTGGGGGATAGTATGGCAGAACATATGGTAGATATGGATATGTAGGAGGACTAGCATGAGAAGGTGGGGCTGGGTAGTAGGGGTAGAAAGGAGTACTCTACATGATGTCCGGCAAAGGAAAGCATGGGTCTGGTGAGTAGAACTATGGGCTACTGGCTGCAGGTGTAGGTAAAGGTGGGCTAGGCTGACTCTAAGTAGTAGGCTGAGATGAAGAGGTGCCCTCAATATGTATAAGCCTACTATATGGGTAAATAGTTACCTTCTTGCTACACCTACCAAAAATATTCTTTATTAATCCTCCATGACAGACATCACCTGAAGTCATCTATACAAAAAATTTAAGAAATATTAGTAACATAAATTATAATAAAAATTGAATATAAAATAGTATAGTAATTAAATAAATGAAGTACAAAAAAAATTAAATATAAAAAATATTATTAATATAAATTATTGATTCATAATTGATTGTTAAAAATTATTTACCTTGTGTTGATTCACTTTAATATGATGACACTTCTACACCACTATTAGATTCCTCATGACTTTCTTCTATTTTAAATCTACTTCCTCTAACTGCAACTCACTCTCAGTAGTTATAATTTGATCATCCACATCATTAAGAAGATCTTTTAATTTTAGTATAAACTCTTCTTTATATACTAGTGGTATTGATGTATTCTTTTCAATAACTCCCTTGGGTTTGGTCTTCATAACTATGAGTCAATCTTATTTGCTTCGGACTCTACTCAGATAGTTAGCAAAATAGACTTGGCTTGCCTAACTAGTAATAATGAATGGGTTAAACTTTGAATATCTCTTACCCCGCTTAACTTCTGTTATACCATAAAGCAGATGTATTATTATACCTCTACTCTATACTAGATCAAGCCACTCACAATTGAATAGATACATATTGTTCCTATGACTAGAATATTCCAACTATAATATTTCTTGTAATACCCCGTAGTACTCAGAATCATCACCTATATAGGTATTCCCTCATACACATACACTAGAATTCTTTGTCCTCCTATCTTCAACCAAAATTTTATTTGGAATTTATAACCATTAACCAAAAAAATTAAATAACATTTCACAGCTCTATTTGGTCCCCAAGCTAGATCAAGTAGCCTATGATACTGTAAATTACTATCTTGAGTGTGAACCAAGTTAGTAGATAAAGTATGTCATTAGTATGCTTATTAACTCGTTAAAAGATATATTAATTGAAATGAATAGTTAAAATATGTACCATATTTTTAACCAAATAGGGAATTCTATTTCTACTATCTTTTGGACTTCTACTTATTCTGTTGTATTCAAACAATCAATGATACTCCACTAAATGTTAAGATTTAGATAGAATTTATGAGTAACAAATTTATGAGCAAGCTTATTCTTACTTACTCGAGATATGACTCAACTTCATCACAATTAAGCAAAACATACAATGTGGCAACTCACATCTCCTTAACAGTAAAATAGTGCTTGGTGCTAGCACCTATGGATTCACCACTTCTGTTGAATACAAATAAATTTGAAGATTGACCCACATTTTCAGGGGCAAAGCTCTGACTTAATTTTGACATAGTTTCAAAGTAATATGAGCAAAAATGGGTTATCACATATATTAAATATGCTTCGCATAATGAGCCTTCAGGATGTATTTTATTTTTAGTAGTCTTCTTAAGCTTATTTAAATACCTCTCAAAGGGATACATCCACCAATACTAAATAGGTCCACCGACTCCAATCTCATATGATAAATTCATGGGTAGATGCTCCATAGAGTTAAAAAAAGTTGGAGAAAATTTCTTCTTAAGTATACCTAGAATAAAAGGGATATGCTGCTTCATTAGAATTAGGTGCTCTGTATTTAGTTTTAAATAGTATAATTCTTTGAAGAAGATACTTAGCGCAATGAAGGGCTTTAAAATCTTTTCTAGCAGATAACTAAAGGTAGTTGGTAGCAGACATTGCATAAAGATATGACAGTGATCACTCTTCATACTAAATAATCTCTTAGTTCTTATATCAATACATCTACTATATTTAAAAAATATCCATCAAGTACCTATAGAGACTTTAGCAATTCACAAACAGCTTGCCTCTACTCTAAAGTCAAGGTGAAAGGAGCTTTTGGTTTAAAAAATTTTTCATTTCCACCATCCTTCATTTCTAATGCTTTCCTCTTGTAAATCTCTTTTAAGTCCATCATTACTTTTATGTTGTCTTTGGATTTATCTTTGATGTCCATGACTGTATTGAATACATTACCAAAGATATTTTTCTCTATATGCATCATATCTAAGTTATATCTGATCAAGTTTATCCTCCAATATGGCAATGACAAAAAAATACTTCTTTTAGTCTAATTATGGTTGACACCATACCCTGGCAATTTATAATCAGCTAATATTGGAGAATCCACTATTGTAGGCATAGACCTCACTCTTTCAAATATTTCTTCACTACTTAATCTAGGAGGAGGCTACAAACTCACCATTTTATTTTTAACAAAAGCATCCTTATTTTACTTGAAAGGATGACCTGTAGGTAAGAATATGTGATGATAATCACACCAAGTGTTCTTCCCTCCATGCTTTAAAGTGAATGACTTCATATATTTCATATAATATGGATAAGCTAATTTTCAACAAGTGTTTCAACCTGAGAGCATACTATATGTAGGGAAGTCACCAATTGTCCAAAGTAATGCTGCCCTCATTATAAAGTTTTGTTTGGTGGAGATATCATATGTACTTATTCCCTCTTCCTATAATAAATTTAAATCAATAATTAATTATTATAAGAATACATCAATCTTTTCTTTTGGATTATGTGGCCCTGGAATGATAAGCATCAAAACATGTAAGGAGTTATTATACACAACTCTGGTGGAAGATTATATGGGGTGACTATCACGGGCCAGCATGACTATGGTGAAGCAGACTGGCTAAATAGAGTAAAACCGTCTGTACAGAAACTTAATCTTACATTTCTTAATTTTGAGATGAAGGTGGGATGTGTACGATCAAAGTGTTTCAAGGCATCTACTTCTAACAAATGTGTAATAAAACCTTCTTGTGAGATATGTTCTTTATGCCATCTCATATGTGCAGCATATCTTATAGATGCATATAACTGTTATAGTCTAGAAATTATGGGTAAGTAAAATAACATACTGGCTGGTACTTTCTTCAGCTTTTTTAGTGATAGATTTTGATTTAAATCTTGGTGCATTATTGTAATGGCATGCACTCTCTGATTGATCATTATTATAGAATAACATGCATTAATTGACACAACAATCTATCTGTGTGTATGCCAAACCAAGCTTGAAAAATAACTTCTTAGTATGATATAAATTTGTAAGAATTATGTTATTTGCTTTATTAGTTTCTTTAAGCAGTCCAATAAATTATGAGACATATTATAATCTTCCATGATGCTTAATATTTTAATAGAAATAAATAACTCTGAGTGAGTGGTGCACCCCTTCCATATTGGTTGTTGGGAAGCATGCAATAAATCATAAAAATTTTGTGCCTTCTTATTAGGTGACTCTTCTGTATATTATTTAAATTATTCTCCAATTTTATCATGAATTAGGTCCTTAGGATTAGGTCGAATATTTTCTTCCTCAGCTATATTAGCACTTTTCGATGTGCCGCATCAAAATTCAAAATATGGTTCATACTCACTATGAGAAGTCCAATACTAATATTCATGAATGAAGCCTTGACGATATAGATCAATTGTTACGTCACCTAGGCTTAGGTACACCTGATTTTTATATTTAAAACATGGGTAATGAAACTTTTCATCTGAGATGAAGCTGGATAGTTGAGAAGCTATCTAAATGAAAAAATTCACCCCTTTAATGAACTCATCCGTTAATGTCTTTCATCTTTATGCTAATTAATATTACATCCAACTTCTTTAAGTTCTGATATACATAATATAACCTACATATAATATGGATATATTAGATAATGTTGTAATATTTATTAAAGGAGAATAGATGAATTTTTAATTTTACATAAGTCCTCTATCAATAATGGCCTCCGTTTAGGGAAAATATAAAGAGTTTTAGAGTGATTGGAAGGTCGTCATTTTATGTGACCAAACCATCCAAAGAGACTCTCTCTAATCTTATCTTCCACTAGAGTTACTCTAACCTTCTCACATATATGCTACTTGGTCAACCTAAGTGTACAAATATAATCAAGTAGCCAAATAACAATTAACTTGTACAGGCATGTTGTGAAAGTCTAGGTGTTCATCATACAAGAATCATAATAGTGACATATTGACACATCAACAAATCCACATGAGTGAAGGGCACATAAGCCGCCCACTTCAAAAGTAAAATGGTGATGCAAAAGGCAAGTCAAAACAAAAGGTTCTATCAGATACTCCTAAAAATCTAAAGAGCTAAGTCAATCACATAAAATACTAAGATGACCACCAAAACCAAACAAACATCAGCACAATTATGTGGTCAACACCTTAACACTCCAAATATTAAGTTTTAGATCTACTTATGAGAAAACATTTAGACTCTAAGGTTGATCTAATTTCTCTTACAAATGTCTACTAAGAACATCCATAACTAAAGCCAAAAGCATACACTAAATTACATTCTCTTACAAATGTCTAGTAAGAACATCCATAACAAAAGTAAAAGCATACACCAAGCTTCATTCTCTTAAAATGTCTAGTGAGAACATTCATAAAAAAAATAAAAAAGCATACACCATGATACCTTCTCTTGCAAATGTCTAGTGAGAATATCCAAAATAAAAGCAAAAAGAATACACCAAGATACCTTATCTTATGGAGGCAATGACCTCTTACCAGAGGAGGCAGGAAGAGACAAATGATGGTGGCAAAAGTCGATGAGGGTGGTCGCATTCGGGGCAGCTCTCAGATGCAAGCCAAGCTAAGCGAAGAATGGTGCAAGTTCAATAGAGTCAGCGAGGGTTCAGTCATGTTCAGGGTTCAGTGGAGTTAGCAAGGGTCCGATAAAATTCAGGGTTCGGTGGAGTCGGCAAGAGTATGATTGCATTCGGGGCAGCTAAGCGAAGTAAGTATAAAGAAATGAGAAGAAGGAGAAGAAAGATGGCGGTGGGGTCAAAATTGGTCCCTTTCTATCACATTTTCCTATGGATTATCCCTCGATCAGGTCACTGATGAAAAATGCATCAGTAAAAATTTGTCGAGTTTAAGTAAGCCGGCATAATTTTTTTCGATAATTTTGCCCGTAAAAATTGGCAGAATTTTTGCCAAAAAATTCCTATTTTTTGGTGAAATTCTGTCAAAATATATGCTGGTATTCGTACGGCAGAAAGTTTTCCAAAAATTACGTCAAAAATTTACCAACGTACATTCCATCGATTTTGCCGTTGCATTTTTCTGGCGTATTTCTATCTGCCAAGAACTTCGATAGTAATGACATATTTTCCGATGGTGAGTGATTCATGTAAACTATTAAAATGTACATCATTCAAGTTTCCAGTGAATTAAGGATCCTTAGAGGAGTTGATTTCCTCTTCCTCCCAATTTGGAACCACTTTAGCTGAGGGGGAAATCCCCTCCAAATTATCTCTAGACTAAAGGTCACATTAATGAGCATCAGGAATAGTGATAATAGGCACTGGATTAGAAACATCAACACTACCTATGATTTTATCAGAAGTAAGAGAGTTTGTATTTTGAAATGGAATGGCATCCTTATTCATATTAGTTATAACATCAGTTTCCAAAAGGATATGACCACTCATACTTCCCATAGGATTCTTGATAGAAGAAGCAAGGGTTGAACCACATTATTGAAAGCATCCGTTACTAAATAGGGTTAAAATTAGTCACATTTCCATCAGGCTCCTTATTAGGAATAGTTAGAGAATGATTACTTTCATCAGGCTCCTTAGGGCAGTGTTTTCCTCAATAAAAGAAATCTTAGAAATAAGAAAGTTATTAGCATAAAGGAGCAATAGAAATATTCTCCAACATAATAACCAACAATGATTTAGGATTTAACATCATTTTTTTCTTAAATGAGGGTGAAGGAAATAAAAATCATCTTTTTGATGACCAAGAGTTTAATAATGTTCATAAAATGGTAAAAAATCCTCCATCACAACTTTTCGAATATACCCAAATTGTTTAGGCCCAAGTTTTTCAGTAAGGAATCTAAGCCATGGAAAATCCTCAGAGAAAATAAATGGTGTCGAAGATCACGGAAAGAAATCCAAATAGGGATGATTGGGGATTCCACAGAAATGTCAATAAGTGACCATTTAATCAATTTCATAAAGCAATTGTTAACATAATAAGATCTATGAGTTGAAACTCTATTGTAGTCCATAACATTAGACATTTTGATCAAAACATGCTTAGGATCCTGAAGTGTAACTAAAAAAATCACCACCAAGCTTTCTAGTAAAGAAAAAATTTCTAAATAGAGTCCAGTTTAGGCAAGCGAGTGGTAAATTTATCAATAAACTCAAATTAAAATGGGGCTGCAAGGGCATCAATTTGTTCTTTTCAAATCCAAAGTGAAGGTAAACCATGGTGGGTTGTGGCTTTGAGATCAGGGAAAACAACAGAGAAAGAAGCACCCAAAAGAACATCTTTATAATAGAGATACTTAATTTTACTACTAAGAAGATCAAATCTTTCACCAAAATATTATTAACTGCCATTTTTGTTGATGAATCAGTCAAAGGTGGAAGATTCATGGATAAAAGGAAAAAAATTGATAAAAATGAGCTACAAAAAAACCCTAGCCAGCCAAAGGATGAATAGGGAGAACATTTATAAATGTAAGAAATATCCCCATATGAGGTAGATCCAAAACTAGCAAGTTTTTGGAGGCAAAGTGGAAGGGAGTTGGATGGTTCAGGCGGCTAGGGTGGAAACCTAATCAGAGCAGAAAATAAAGAGCATTAGTGATGATAACTAGCATTGATGTATTTATTTAAATAAAACCAAAATAAATTATTAATAAAATATTTATTATAATATCACTTTAAATTTTATATTCATAATTATAATTTATTTGTGTTAATTTAAATTATAATTAATAAGTAACACATATTTAAAACTTAATTGTTATATGATTTAACCGCTTTAAATCCAGAATAGCATTACCAAATAATCTTACATGATTTGTCAAGATTAAATATGTTTCTAACCAAACAATTTTTAGGATTTAACCCACTCAAGATTTGGTAAATCTAGATTTAGAAGATTTATAAAGTCCTACTTAAATTAAATCCTACTTGCATCCGAACAAGCCCTTAGTATCCTTTTATAGAGCACATGCCACAAATCCACAAACTAGTGGTCCCGCATCTAGATGCAAAGTAAACCTATTTCATAGCATCAATACAATCTAAGCATGCTAAGAACATTATGTGCCACCATTTACAGTCGTTAATTGGGGCTGCTTCTCCCTCTCTCTCCAAATTGGGATTATTGGAGATTCTATAGTAATGTCAAAAAATGGTGACCATTTAATCAATTTCATAGAGCAGTTGTTAGCACAATAATATCTATTAGTAAAAACTCTGTTATAGTCCATATGATTAGACAATTTGATCAAAATATGTCTAGGATCCATAAGTACAACTAATAATTCACCAACAAGCTTCATAGTAAACAAAAAAATATGAATAGAGTCCAATTTAGGCATGCGAATGGTAAATTTATCAATCAATGCAAATTTGAATGGGGCTGCAAGGGCCATAATCTCTTATTCTGAAATCCAAAGCAAAGGCAACCCACGGTGGGTTGTGGCTTTGAGATCTGGGAAAACCACAGAGAAAGTAGAACCCAAAAGAGAATCTTTAAAAGAGTGATACATAATTTTAGTATCTAAGAAGCCCAGATCTTTCACCAAAATGTGATTAACTGCCATTCGAGCTGACAAATCAGTCAAAGGTGGTGGAATCATGGAAAAAAGGAAATCAATTTATGAAAAATGAGCTACAAAAAACACTTTAATTATAATATTCATAATTATAATTTATTTTTGTTAGTTAAAATTATAATTAATAAGTAACACATATTAAAACTATAAATTTTATATGAGTTAACCGCTTAAAATTCTGAGTAGAGTTGCCATATAATCTCACTAAAATTGTCAAAATTTAATATATTTCTTACCAAATAATTCTCAGGATTTAACCCTCTCAAGATTTGTACATCTGGAATTAGAGGATTTTTAAAATCCTACTTAAATTAAATCCTATCTGCATCCAAAGAAGCCCTAAGTATCCTTTTATAGAGCCCTTACCAAAAATCCACAAACTAGTGGTCCCCCATCTAGATGCAAAGTAATCCTATTTCATTGAATTAATATAATATAAGTATGCTAAGATCTATGTGTGCCACCATTTACCACCATTAGTTGAGGCTACCTCTCTCACTCTCCAAAAAGGGATGATTGGAGATTCCACAAAAATGCCAAAAAATTGTGACCATTTAATCAATTTCATAAAGCAGATGTTAACATGATATGATCTATGAGCAAAACACTAATATAGTTCATATGATTAGATATTTGATCAAAACATGCTTAGGATCCATAAGTATAATTGATAAACTACTGCCAAGCTTCAGAGTAAAAAAAATTACAAATAGAGTCCAATTTAGGCCTATGAGTGGTAAATTTATCAATCAATGCAATTTTGAATGGGGCTGTAAGGGCCATAATCTCTTCTTTTGAAATCCAATGTGAAAACAATACTCCGTGGGTTGTGGCTTTGAGATCAGGGAAAATTATAGAGAAATTAAAGAAGCACCCGAATGAGCATCTTTAAAAGAGTGTTACTATATTTTATTGGCTAAGAAGCTCGGATCTTTCACCAAAATATGATTAATTGCCATTCGAGGTAACGAATCAGTCAATGGTGGAGGATTCATCGAAAAAAGCAAAATAAAAATTGAGAAAAACCCTAGCTGACCTGAGGACAAGTAGGAAGGAGAACATCTATAAATGTAAGAAAACTTCCCTGAGGAGGCATATCTAAAACCAGCGAGGACTGAGCGACAGAGTGGACGGGAGAGGGATGGTGGAGGCCTCTATGGTGCAAACCCTAGCAGGGCGCAAAATAGAGAGCGTGAGTGATGATAATTAGCATTGATGTATTTATTAAAACAACACCAAAATAAGTTATTAATAAAATATTTATTAAAATAACACTTTGATAATTATGTTCATAATTATAATTTATTAATCTTAATTAAAATTATAATTAATATGTAACACATGTTTAAAATGCAAATGTTATATGTGTTAATCGTTTTAAATCAAGAATTCATTATGAAATAATCTCACATGATTTGTCCTGATTTAATATATTTCTTACCAAACAATTTTTAGGATTTAAAACCCTCTCAAGATTTTGTAAATTCAGATTTTGAGGGTTTATAAAATCCTACTTAAATTAAATCCTACTAGCATCCAAACTGGCCCTTAGTATCCTTTTATAGAGCCCTTGCCACAAATCCACAAACCAGTGATCCCCCTTCTGGATGCAAAGTAAACCTATTTTGCAGCATCAATTTTGTATTTTGGAGTAGTGAGGGACTTTCTGCTCCTAGGTTTTCTTATATTTGATATTTGTAGCTCCTTGGAGTATTAGTGAGCTGAAGGCCCCCCTTTGGGCCTTATAATTTTGGATTTATATTAGCGTGTAGGCCCCTCTATGGGTTTCCTTCCCAGCCCCCCCCCCCCCCCCCCCCCAAACAAAAAAAAGCACCCTACGATTGTTGTGTGCCACAGTTTGCCGTCGTTAGACGAAGCCATGCTGAGCTCGCATATGACATATGCTATTCTCTCATAACTACGAACTTGATATCCTTGTTTTGTAGCCCCCATTCTTAAAGAAGAAGGTCGCTTCACTCGATTTCCTTCTTTGTTCATAGAAGCGAAAAGGTATAAGAAAAAAATGTTTGAATTTGTTGGTTCAAGTAGTTTACTTCTTAATGATTGTTTTATCCTTTATGAAAGATGAGAAGAGGGAATATATATTAGTTTATTATTTGACATATGTTATTTTGGAA
Source organism: Dendrobium chrysotoxum (assembly GCA_019925795.1). NCBI lineage: Eukaryota > Viridiplantae > Streptophyta > Magnoliopsida > Asparagales > Orchidaceae > Dendrobium > Dendrobium chrysotoxum. The sequence goes on along the minus strand of CM034300.1, from coordinate 47,510,464 downwards.
AGCTTGGCATATACTATGGCTGAAGCTATTTTTTGAGATTATAAATTTATCTATTGAATTTCAAAAAAATATACACCTAATACTGTAGTTGTTTTCACATAATTTTCAAAATAATAGTTTAGTATATGGCACCTGCAATAATATTAAACATATTAAATAAAAAAAAGATTATAAAATAATTCTAATATATTTTTAAGTTAAATGAAAATTTAATTACTTTTATTATAGTAAGAATATTCATAGAATAGTATTACTATAATAAATTATTTTAATATTTGAGAATATCTGACTACCTTCATATGTGTTAATATATGTAAAACCTTTGAACAAATATATTAAATGCAAAACTACTTGGAAATGTGTTTCAACAATTTTAAAAATGACATGAAATAGAGTTAGATCTATCTCATGTTTATAAAATTGTGTTCTGAATTGACTGAATGAATGAAGGTAATACAAGTCCAAAGTTTGGTAATTGCTATTCAATCTTTTATAAATATTAATAATAAATGACCTCAATAATAAGTTTCTCATAAGCATATATAATTTCATATTAACTCTATAATAATATTTTTTAAGCACCATTAATATCGGTCTCAACTTAAATGAAAAGTATTGAGGGGATTTTAGAAGTTATTAATTTGTCCCCACTAGAAAACTTTCCTAGCCCTAATAGCTAGGGGTGTAAATGAGTCGAGCCAAAGTTGAATCACTTATAGCTTGAGTTTGATTAATTAATCAAGTTCGAGCTAGTGCTCGAGTTCCAGCTTTCTTTTTTAATTTTGAGCTGGCTCTTTATTATACAACGAGGAAAAAATATTATGATTCAATCAATTATTATAATAAAATGAAAAAAATAATGGGAAATTAAAAAAAATAATAATAAAGAATTACTTAATATAAGAAAAACAAATATAATTTTTAAATATTTTTAAAAACCTTTTATTTAAAATAATGAATGCTAATATAGTTTTTAGTATATTTTATATAAATATTTTATTACACATTAGCTTTTCGAGCTCGACTTCTGAGCTATTTATTGAGCCAAGCCTGAGCTAGCTCATGAGTCACCTTGCCTCACTTACGCCCCTAACTCGAACCCTCCAAGTTCAAACATAATATATTTAGATAAGTTCGGTGCATCATCGAAAATCATCTTGATCAGGCATGAATCTTGAAGCATAATGGAAGTAAAAAACTTTTAAAATTAAATTCTGAACCAATCAAACTTTGATTTCCCCATACTTATAGTTAAGCTAAACATCTTGATGAGATGAGCCTTATGACACAAAAAATGGGACGATGCGAGCTCGAATGATCCCAAAAAAAGGGCCTAAAGCATAATTAGAAATAATAAAATATTAATTGGATGACCAAATGATCTATAAATTTGGCATGTTTATAGTCGAATTGAGTGGCTCGACGAGAATAATCCAATGAACCCAAGATTGCTTAAATTCAGTATCATTAAGGCACGTAAATGCTAAATAAATGGCTTAAATGCTTTAAGAATCCTAAAGCAACACCAGAGCATTTCCATTGGGACACTGTCCTAACCATCGTCATTGATCCTTCGTTAGCTTATTAACTATGATCTTTCAAACGCCATTGCTTGACTACACTTATTCTAACATTTATTGCTTGTCAATTACATTCATCCGGCCTCTATCGCTCGCTAATTACAATCCTCAAACTACCATCATTTGGCTATCGTACTTAGATCACCTGATTATGTTCCTTTGACCATATTGCCTTCTTACAATGATCCTTTGGCCATGCCATGTACTAACTATTATCCTTTGTTCATCGTTACCTGACTATGATCTTTTGTACCTCTATTACCAGACTATTATAGTCCTTGAACTACCGTCGCCTAACTATAGTCCTCGGACCACCTTTGTTCTCCTATGATCCTTCTAACCTCAATTGCTCACTAACTACAATCCTTTCACCTCCGTCACTCATCAACTGTAGTATACAAACCATCATCATCCTACTATGATCCTTGGATAACCGTCACACATCTAGGATTCTTCTGACCTCTATCATCCATCAAGTTCTGTCCTTTTATCTCTATCACTTCCCGATTACATTGCTTCTACCGACAATCTTTCGACAAGGATCACCTGATTACTCTGACGCATACTAACTTAATCATCCATCATCACCAATAATACCAACATTAGCCATCACTTAGATGATTGTTGCACACCATCAACATTAATTTGACTTCCAACTTCAACATTAGGATTTACACTAGATTTCATAGTTTCATAGCTATTAGAGATGGTTCCCCAGCCATGGAGCTCTTACTACTTTAACCAAGTCATATGTTTTGTATCGATGTGTACCGTTGATGGAGGACATCATTTGTAATTTATTATAAGCCCTAGTATAATAATTTTTATTTAGTTAGACCCCTTGATTTTTCTCTTTCTAAGAATTTTTATGTAAAAGTACTTCTCTTATAATTTTTGCACTTTTCTCTCATCTATTTATCTCCTATATTTTTGTGCAAAGTTAGGACATTAAGCTCTCTATCGCATTATCACCATGGATGCTCTGGGACACAAGAATAATAAAAATTTTATTATAAATTTGAATCAAAATAAAACAAATATGATCAAAAGAATTTTAAAAATAACATATATCTACCATAAAAAGATTTTTGACCTAATAACGGAAGAATTTTTTTTTAATCATTAACTTAAACTATATATTTCTCAGAGCTCAAATTTTAAAAATATTAATATTCTAAAATTACCCGCAACCTATCAACGTCAAATTTATGAGGACACAGGCTGTCAAGGACCTCGGGTCATCACCAGTGGTGAGTTTGCTTTGTTCTTCGGTCGCCTAGTGGCGAGAGTGCCCTTGCCAATGGGATCACGTGGGAGCGTACTATTCTTTCTCGTACGTATCTTTAAGGATGTCACATCGCTTTTCTTTCTCACGCCATTGGGTTCGTCGATTAGATAACAATCTGTAACAAAAGTGGGTGGGATTGGTGACTGCCTTACAACGAGAAAATTTATCCGTTGAAAAAGATTATTTTTTGAATTACGAATTATTATAAAAAATATGCCATTTAATTTTTCGTGTGAATTTTCAAAAAATATTCAAATAATTAGAGAAAAAAATCTAAATCATTTTAATAAATTAATTATGTTTTTAATAGTATTTTTTACAAATATAAGGTTTATCTTACTTTTTTTATATACATGAGATTTTTGAGTTGGTATGTTCTCCCTTCCTCTATGCATACTTGTATTAATTACATCCCTGAATTGTACAGAAAGAAATAAAATAAGTACTGAATAAAAAAATTATTTTATGCATTTTACTTTTTGTTCGATAGAACTTTTGTGGAAGTTGATAGAAAACTTAGAAAAAAAAAAAACTCAGTCAAACTTGACATTTTTTGACAAGCCATGGCTGATATGGATTCTACCTTGCTCTTGTTCTTTTAAGCTAAAAGACTTTGGCTGATCATATTAGCCGACAATGATCATTATCAAATTAGCCCAAGTTGAAATTCAGAAAAAATTAGATACAAAGGAGTTCATAAATCTATAAAAATAAGTAAACATATATGCTACCCAAGTTCAAATAATTTCAAGTTTTAGCATAACAAATAATAGTGAAACACCACCCAAAGGCATGTGGCGGGTTAAAAAATACAAAAATAAAAATTAAGAGATTTAAATGAAAACTAATACATCATCTAAAAATTCATCTCTTTCAGCAAGAATCTTGAGACAGTTGGTTGTTGTCCGCTGCAAATGACTTTCGTAGCAATTTTGCATCTGAAGGGGAAGAAAAATTGCATCGTTAATATTCGTAATCACAGGTTTATTAATGTATTACATGTCTATAGGAGATGAAACCCGCCGATTCTAAACTTTTAAAAAAAATGGATTTTACGATGGGATTAGGAATTTATTTTGCATACTTTGCTAGGGCATCTATTCTAGAATTTCTTCCATGCATGATTCTATATAATCATAATAGAAAATTGCTTAATGAGTTTCATTACGTATCGACAGTATTATAAAATTTGGGATTTTGGTACCTTACAAATTCCGTCAAATTAGTTTAAAACTAGTTATGAATCTTCGAAGATCTTAGACACTTCAATATTGATTAAAATTGCAACTTTCATGACTATTATCAAAGCTTGAAATTCGAATTCATTATTTTTATTAGTTTATCACAAATAATAAGAATATAATAATATTTCTTTCTCTGGCGTTATAAGAACTACCTACCTTTTAGCTTTCATTTGGAGAGCATATTATTTTTCATTACAATTTTATGAAAATGTTTCTGTCAAAATCTAATTCTGAAGTAGAGTATTTTTACTCTTCCAAACTCATGATCTATTTATTAGTAATATTATTGTTCAGATAGGACTACATAGGATTCATGTTTACTAGTAATAATTTGGCCAATATTTGACCTTTCACTGCATGCAAGGGTATATAAGTTGCATCAAATAGTAGAAAAAATGTGGACCAACATTCCAAGTGTTTGAATAACATTGGATGGGTAACAAGACATTATAAAGTGTTATTTCAAAAGATTAAATATTCCTTATGAGAATTTATGAAATGCCTTCACTACTAAGTAGCAAAAAATAGACCAAATAATGATTTTAATCAGTTTAAACTAACATGACTCCAACATTCTAGCTAAAAGCTATAGTTTAAGGAATTAAAGGCTTTTTTTATTATAAGAGCAACCAACATTTAAGGGGCATCTAGTACCATTTTATAAAGTTAAAAGGTTTATGATACATATCATGCCAGTAAAACATACAATCTTTTGTATATAAAGTAGCAAATGGTTGACATCATTTATATAAGTTTGAATTAAAGAATATTTGATAAACCAATCTTCTTTAAAATAAATAAATTTAGCAAGAATCTTAGAAGGTTTTATTACTAAGATAGTTTTGATCTTCACAAGATCAACCTCAATTTTATTGTTCCTTAATACAATGTCTAAAAACTTTCTTGAGGTTCATTTTAAGATCATAGTGAGACAACCATTCAAAAAATAATTTTCAAATCCTAATGCCCTAATCCTTTTCCTTGTTCTTAACCATTAGATCATTAATATAACATTCCACTTTATTATGGATATGTTAATCTAAGATTTAGTTCATGGCCAGCAAGTAGGTTGCACAACTATTTTCGGAAGCCATGTCTTATTCTTAAAAAGATAGATTTGAATAGATTTTCTAATTGTAATAAACTTCTCCTTTTTATGTTGGAGTTCCACCAAGAGTTTAATCAATTATGATTTATTATATTGTCTTTGGAAGGACTCAAAAATGTCGTAGTGTTGATGGGTTTACCTTAGAAAATGTTAGAATTGAGTGGTGCTCAAGAGTCATGCAATTAAAGGTTGTATATGTATGGGTGCTAGAATTTTTGCCAAATTTTTGTTAGAGGTGCTTTGTCTTTCAGGGCTTCTAATGGGTAGAATCTCATGACTCATAAATACTTGAAGATGCAAGAGGAATATCTTAAGAATAATTATGGAGTTTCTCACCACATTCTAAGGGGTTTTAATGGGTCAAATAAATGCTAGAATCTAGCTTTAAAGAGGGGGGGCGGGGGGGGGGGGGGGGGGGGGGGGGGGGGTGTAGAATTTTATGGTGATAATGCAAAGAAATGGGTATGAGAATGTGTGGAGATAAGCTTAGAAATATTTTAAAGTAAAATAAAAATATGACATGCTTTCCACTCACCGAGGTAGCAAGATTGAACATATTACAAAATCTCTTCTTATGTGGCTAGACTACCAAGCCTCCTCTTCTTAGACGAAAATCCAAATGCCAACATAACAACAACCACCACTTTTCATTCTTAATTCCATAATATTTTTAGATATTCTAAAACATGTGATATTTAAATAATATCATATAGAGGGAGGAGTTTGGGCAATCCCACTTGACACTTGAAATGGTATATGGGTAAAGATGTACATCTTTTATAAAAGTTTTACTACCACTTCCAGTGAGGAAGCTGATTATAACTACTTCAGAATTTATATTTTTATTTTTTAGCACTAAATGCATTTACATTTAATTTAATATTCCTTCATTATAATCCCTCAAGAATTTCAATATCCAAAATTCAAATTTTTAAAATTTTTAATTTTTAAAATATAAATTTCAAAAAATTTTATTTTATATATTCATATTAAAATTGCAACCATAAATTACAAATAAACAAAAGATAGTAATTTATACCAATTAACACACTCCTAAAATATAAATTCTATTCAAGACATAGTCATAAAATAAATTATTGCTTAAGATCTTTCATTTAGCTTATTGTCCAAGGCCCTTGATTCTTGTTCCTGGATGTGGCATCTTGTTCCACATCATTTTTGGAGACATTTTGATTTGGATAAAACCAGATAATTCATCTATGATGTAGAAACTTACATTTGAAGAAGTCATATCCACCTAATGCTCTAATATTGGTAATGGAAACTCATTTTAAAAATTAGATTTATTCAAATTCCTAAAGTCAACACATATGCAAACTTGAAAATTTTTCTTCTTAATTAAAATAATGCTAAGGAACCAAGGAGGTGCTCATTATAGTAAACAAAAACTTATAAATGAATTAATATAAAGAAAATTAGGCTAAGCAGTACTATGATGCTATGCTGAGTGGCGCTACAGTGCTGGGTTGACTGGTATTGTGGCTCTGGGCTGAGTGGTGTTGCAACATTGGGTTAAGTGGCACTATGGTGCTGGGCTAAGTGGCACCGCAACATTGAGCTCTAGACTTTTTTGGAAATAATTTAGTGCACCAGCATTGGGGTCTTTGGTGTTGTGGAGCAGGGTCAAAAAAATTAATTTTTTAATAAAATATCACATTTTATTAGATTAAATCCTTCACCAATCTATCCCCTCCCTCATTTCTTCTTTGCTTAGTTGAGAGAGAAGAGGAGATAAAGGAGAGGGAGGAAGAGTGAGGGAGGAGAGAGAAATTTTGCTTTGGGTTATTTTCATCACTTGCTTTAGTTAGGAAAAGTGTTCTGATAGAGGTATGTAATCCAAACACAACCTCTCTTTTCAATGAATTTGTATTTTTTTCTATTTTATCTATCCTAAAATTGATTAAAATACAATATATCTCATTTTAGTAATTTTTCACAATATAACTTTTGATATGTATATATCATTACTCTGAGTATTTTGACTATTTAATATTAAAATTACAATCAGTGCTTTTCTTCTTATGTTATTTCAATTAAAATTAGTAGAAAAATATTAAGTATTAAATGTCAGTATACTACATTTTGACATGAAATAAATAATATGCATATATTTTATGTTCATTTAATTCAATATACATTTTTTACATACTACAAATATATAGATGAGTTTAATGATAGTGGTATTGGGTGTATATGCTATTCTAATCTACATGATGTGTGTGGGAAATTATATTGCTAGTGGATTTTTATTTATATTTTATAATCAAATCTGAATAACTAATAACATACTATCTTAAAAGATAGAAATAGTATTTTATATTAATTAAAAATTAGCGATATATTTTATAAAGAATATTTTGATATCTTGAAAGATAAAGTGATATTCAACTATCATTTTATTAATAAAAATAGACCATGATAAAGATTATTTACGCTCAGAGTTTTTTCCTCTTCTTTAGTGAACTAAAGTAGGGTTTTTTTACTAGGGTTCTATGTTCCCCACAAAGGAAAGGCTCTATGGTTAATTATATCCCTGGAAAGCTCCAAAGAAAACTCTTGATTAAAGTGGCAACTAATTCTTTATCAAATTATAAAGATTTTAGGCAAGGATTTTAATCAAAATTTACCAATAGGAAATTAATCAAAATTTGAACACTTATTCTTGGAATTCGAGCGAGGAAAAGGTAAAGAGTGCTTGAGATTTTGGGATACCCAAAAACACTTTAACCTATACTAGAGTTGGGATTTAACCAATCTATAAGATGATTGAATTTTAGATTTAAGTTGATAATTTATTAGATATTTGGGAGTAAAATCTAAAAAGAAAATGCAAGAATTGTATAAATTATGTAAACTAGACTTATGTCGAGCTAAGTGGATGATCAACTAACCTCTTAGGCATTTTTATAAAAATATGATTTGAAGTCTAAAGAATGCAGGATACATAGCCTATTTACTTAGGAATCAAGATTTAAAATTCAAAATTTAAATCAAGATTTCAAAGATGCTATGGGTTTAAATGCACCTAATTAATATAATTTGAAATGAAATTTATCCTAACAGGTAAAACCATTACAGCTTTAGCTATTCAAAAGTCTTTGTCTACTGATATGTGTGAGGAAGATAACAATTTTAAATTGTTAAAATTGGTAAAGCTTAATCCTCAGGTTTGTGTGTTCAGGTGGCATTTATGTAGAGATGCATTGCCTACAAATTACTGGTTAGTTCGAAGATGATTGAAGGAGGATAGTTGTTGTCCTAGATCTTGTATTACAATTGAAAACATTGAACATATTGCTGTTAGGTGTGAGAAATTATTAGAAATCATTGAAAAAATTAATCATAGGGGTATTTGTATACCTATTTTTTGTTCAATGTCTGAATGTTTGGCTGAGTTGGAGAAAAAGTCTTGGGTAAATCTTATATTTTCTAGAATTTATTGTACAATTGCATATCAATCAAGGAAACCAAGAAATCTGCATAAGCATGGAATGTCGAGCCTTCTGCATCAATTTTTACAACTAAGGTTGTCATATACATTAAATAATCTGACCAAGGATTCTTGGGATGTTAAACAGCTACGACAATTGAATGGAAATTATTGGTATCCCCATCCCCATGGTTGGATTAAAATTAATATTGATGCATCCCTTTTAAACAATAATCAAGCTAGTATTGGAGGTTATATTCGTGATTATAGAGGAAGATTTATGCTTGCATATATATGGTAGGCAATTGATGCATTGTAATATTTCTCAAGTAGAGCTGCTTGCAGTAATAGCTATCCGTGAGTTCATACAAACTTGGAAGTTTAATGTCCAAGGCATTTTTATTGAAGGAGATAATGTTAATATTATGAGATCATGCCATGAATCTTTCAATAAGGTTATATGTCAAGATGCTCTAAAGAATGATCATTCATTTCTTAAATATTTCAACTTTGTTGTTTTTCATTATGTTAATAGAATTTGTAATAAGGTGGTTGATTATCGAGCCACCTTAGCCAATAGTGGGAACTTTATTTGGGATGTTTTATGCTTTAATAGTCTTCCTCCATCATTTGCTGGGTTAGTTTGTGATGAGTGTGATAGGTTTTCTATCACTAATTAGGTTGTAATTTTCTTTTCCTAGTTTTAATGCTATTTACAGTCTTCAAAAAAAAAAGAGAGAGAGGAAGAAAAATTAATGCCAGCAATTATAACGTTTTCTTTTTTTTTTTTTGGGGGGGGGGGGGGGAACCCTCTGTCGGGCCTTCGTGTTAATATAAAAAAAAAGGTTACATGGTCCTTAAAAGGACCACCAGCTCACTACTACTCAGAAGAGCTACATGGAAAGAACAGAAAAAACCTAAGAGCTAGCGGTCCTTGCTACTAACCAGTACACGATCCCCTAATAACATTCTATGGAAACCAAAAAAAGTAATCCAAAAAGAGAAGAAAAAAATAGTACCGTTCGGCACAGTCTTCTCACAAAATAGATGGCCCTGCACAAAACGAGAGAGACTCTCCAAAAACCTGCATAAGAGGCCTGCAAGGACAAATGTAATATGCAGAAAAGGAAGCAAGGAAAAATTCACCCAAATAGAAATAGCTGTGGGAAGAGAAAGAAGGTTTCTAACATCTTTAAAATTACATAATCTAACCTCTTTAGTAATCCAATTATAGATCCCAAAAAACTTATAGAAGCTTAAGGAAATCTCAATAGTATAAATGAACAAACACCAACAAAGGTCTTGAAGAATGATAGCAGCAAAGCAATAATAATCCTTACCCATGGACACGTTGAAAGGAACATCCATACCAAAAGGAACACAATAAAACAAATGAACCAACAGAGACATATTACTCAAAATAAAACCAAAGAAAAAGCAAGGCTCCAGGATAACCAAAAACGAAGAGCCGACGTAAACCATATTCCCGTTGTTTAAAATGCTGCCAGCAACTACATGGCACAAAATAGAACCAAAGAACAAGAAAGGAATGCTACAACCATATTCCCTTGCATAGAAACCACCAACCCAAGAACCACAACACAATAACCAGGTAAAAGAAATGTAAAAAATAACCTCAAGCCCCAAAACCAGGGAAGGCTCCAGACAACCCCACAACAGAAAAACAGAGGAACAGAGGCAATAAGAAACCACCTGAGCCAAGCCAACAAATAACACAAGAGCCACCAAATTGAACATTAATGATTCCTGATATAGGGAATCCCCATACGATCCAGCTTAACCAACCCCATGAGCTTACCATTAGTCAAACTGATGATAGAGCTCCCAGCAAAATCCATAAAGTTCATAAGATTGCAACCCATATTCGCCAAACAATCAGCAGCAGAGTTCCCCTCCCTATAAATATGGGATATGGTGAAATTAATACGGGAAAGGCTCTGCCTAATGTCCCTAATATTATAAAAATAAGAGGGATTAAAATTAGTGGTATTATTGATATAATTGATCACAAGGTTGGCATCAACCTCAATCCAGACATTCAAGATCCCCAAAGAAATGCACATCTGAATACCATACTTCAAAGCATAAAGTTCGGCCATAATAGCATTTTTTTATAGGAGATGGGCTAGCAAACGCAATAATGATGTTACCCACATGGTCGCGGATGAGCCCACCACAACCAGCATTAACCAGTTTAAAAGACCCATCAGTATTGAGTTTGTGAACCCCAACCGGAGGTTTCAACCATTTAACAATCGTATCTTTACGGAAAGAACTGAACGAGCCAAGCTTAATATCAAATAACTCAGCAATATACCAATAACATTTAAAGTTGCTCTCATTAATCATGTTAGCCACATAAAGTTGTTTAATTTTGTTCTTGACCTTAGTAATAATGTCCAACATATTCATGCCAATGTTCTCATGTTTGGATTCGTTTCTACTCTTCCAAAGGTACCAACAGATAATAACAGGAATAATATTACGAATGCTACCTTTAGAGGCAACCAACCAGTCACGTAAAATATTGTTGATATTATGATACTCCTTACAAACTTGGTCTTTAAAGAACTTGTCAAAGAACAACCATACTTGCATAGCAACAGGACCATCAGCAAACACATGATTAGAATTCTCTAAATGAAAATAACATTGACATTTAGAAACAATAGTTAAACCTCTTTTGATCAAATTACTATCTACAGGAATATAATTGTGCAATATTGTCCAAGAAAGAATAGAGTAAGAGAGAGGGATACCTTTGTTCCAAATAGCAGAAAAAGTTTGAGATATATCGAACGATTCCCTAATACAGTGCCAAACCTCTTTGAATTTAAAACCACCATCATTAGATTTGTTGAACAAAATACAATCTTTCTGATCAATCTGAAGGGGAATCTTAATAATAAGATTAATAACAACCTCAGGCAACATTTGAGAAAGATAATCCATATTCCACTTACCATCCCGAAAAAAAATAAAAACTTTACAAGCATTGGTAGTATGAGTGTTAAGCAAATTATCAATAGAATAGGGGCCCAACCAATTATCCTACCAAAAGTAAATATCCTCTCTCCCTAAACCCCATTGAATGAAATTCTCAGCAACCCATTTAATGGAAGACAACCTCTTCTAGACAAAAGAATCGCCCTTCTTAAAAGAAGTTAAAAGGGGGTGTTGCCCAGCACAGTATTTAGCATTCATAAATTTAGCCCAAAGACTACTATTGGAACAAAGTTTAAACCAAAGTTTAATAGAAAAACCACGAGCCATATCACTTAAATTTTTGAAACCAAGTTTTCCTTCATCTTGGGTACCAGAGCGCTTCTCCCAAGATGACCAACAGATAGCATATTTACCTTCTTTAAAACCCCAAAAACACTTATTGAAAATCCTCTCAAGCCTATTACAAGTGTTCATAGTGGGATGTAAAGTGTTAAATAGAAAGATAGGAATAGAACACAGGACACTCTTGATCAACACTAATCTACCCCCAAAAGAGAGATAATTAAAAGCCCAAGAAGAAAGTTTAGAATGAATAGCAGTAAAAATATCATCAAATAAGTGTGATCTTTTCCTCCCTTTAAAAAGAGGAGTGCTAAGATACTTAAGAGGTAATTGCTTATGGATAAAACCAAAATTATTTTGAATAATATTGATCCTTTGAACATAAATAGATTTCACAGTACTAAAGTAACTTTTCAGAGGATTAAATAATAAGCCACTAGCATTTTGAAAAAGAACAAGAAACTTAAAAAGGATAGTAAGCATTTTTTTAGATCCGTCAGTGAAAATAATGAAATCATCAGTAAAACTTAGGTGCATAATAGGTAAACCACCCAAAGTCCGATAATGGAGCTTAGGGACATTTCTAAACAGATTATTAAGGCCTCTAGAAAGAAATTCCACAGCCAAAATGAACAAACCGGGGGATAAAGGATCACCTTGTCTAAGACCATGAGAAGACTTGAAGAAGCCATGACACTTGCCATTAATAATGATAGAGAAAAAACAGTTTTCAATACTATTTTTAATGAGATTGATAAAGACATTATTGAAACCAAAAGCATTAAGCATAGAGTAGAGAAAATCCCATTTAAGGTTGTCATAAGCTTTAGAAATATCAATTTTAAATATAGCATTACCACCACAAACCTGTTGCAAATCTGGTTTTGATGATGACAAACATATTTCCAGTGTGTTTTGCTTGGCTAATCTGTTTCAGGCACAAAAGACCACGAGCCACTCAAGCCAAGTCAAGATCGGGTCCAAGTGTGTCCAATATACTGTTTTTCATTTTATTGAGTCAATTATAATGTAACTGGTCCCCTAGCTAAGTAACCTTGCACACACACACTCAGGGGGAGAGCTTGAGTGAATTAGAGTTTCTGTTCAGTTTTTGTTCAGATCGTCCTGGACGATATTGACATCGTCCTGGACGATATTGACATCGTCCTGGATGATCAGGTAAAAACAGAAACCCTAATTAGGGTGACTAAGTTAAGAGGGTCTGATTAAGCAGATCGTCCTGGATGATCTTTGGATCGTACGGGACGATATGCTCAAATCAGAAATTCTCAGCCGCCAGATCAAGTTAGGCAAGTTTTTATTTTAAGTTATTTGATCTGATCGTCCTGAACGATACGTGTATCATCCCGAACGATTCAGTATAATCATGCCTAATTTAATCTGGTAATTAAAGAAAGCAATTTATTTTTGGTGGATACGATCATATCGTCCTGGACGATCGCAGGATCATCCCGGACGATCTTGATCGTTTAGTGCATTTAAGCTGTACGTCCAGAACTATGTACAGGATGATTTAGGGCCTTTTTGAACTAATCGTATAGGATGATGTCCCCATCGTACTGGACGATCAAGTCATTTTTTGGTCGTCCAGCACAGATTTCTCTAGACGACCCGAACTGTCTCCTAGACGATTTTCCTCGATTTGCACTAATCGTCCCGGACGACCGCACGATCGTACGGGACGATATGAACAATTTTTTCTACTGATCGTTCAGAAGAGTCAGATCGTCCAGGCTAAAACAGCTGAATTTGAACTGATCGTACAGGACGATCTACCGATCGTCCTGGACGATCTTGGCCGACCAGTTGAGATTTAGTGCAAATTTTAAGCCCTCCTATAAAAGAACTTTTTCTTAAAACAAGAAAAATCTTTTGTCACCTTCCTTCCCTGAGAAACACTAGAGAGAGAGAGTTGGGAGAGAGAGAGAAGATCTTGTGAGGGGGAGTTAGTGAGGGATTCACTAAGGTTGCTCCAAACACGGATCAGAGTCATCTTCTCCGCTCGTCGCCTTTCGTCTAGTCGGTGTTCGTCGTGGGAGGATCATTCGCAAGAAGATCCAGGGTTCTCTGCCCGCTTCAGGTTGAAGCAAAAGGAGTTCGAAGGTTCTCTGCCTGCTTCAGGAGGAAGCAAAAGGAGGTCGGGTTCTCTGCCTCACCGTGTAGTGAAAAGGAGGTGTTTGTATAGGCTTCTCCGCCTTGCTGTGGGAGCAAAAGGAGAGACACTTTTTGTTTAGTGTAATACCCGGAGGGGAGGCTCCAGGGAGTGGACGTAAGTCAAGTTGACCGAACCACTATAAAATCTGGTTTGCTTTTCTGATTCAGTTTTGCACTTTACTTTTCAATATAAACTGCTTGGGTGAATATCTGTAATTGATCTTTTCATTCTTGTTTACTTGTTTTCGCAGCTCAGTATCGAAAAGATTTTCATTATTATCGTAAAATTTTTAAATAACCAATTCACCCCCCTCTTGGTTAGCCTCGGGACAAGTTCACTAGGGCTTAACATCCCTATCGAACTTTCAAGTGGTATCATAGCGGGATTCAAAATTTAGGTTTAAAAACTTTTGAATTTGATCCATGGCTAACTGTAACAATCGTAATACTGCTGAAGGCTATTCCATTACAAGACCACCGTTGTTTGACAATATTCCTTTTGATTTTTGAAAAACACGCATGTCTACTTTTCTGCAATCTATTGATTATCGCATGTGGATGTTAGTTAAGGACGGATACGAACCACCTTTTAGATTGATAAACAATGTGAAAACTGAATTGCCTTTTGCTGATTGGACGTTTGATGATCGTGATTTAGCACAGTTAAATGCAAAATGCTTGTACTGTTTCTTTTGTGCTTTAAAATCTGAAGACTATATGCGTGTTTCTACTTGTACAACGGGAAAGGAAATCTGGGATAGATTATGTATAACATACGAAGGTACAACTGAAGTCAAACAGTCTAGGTTAAACATCTTGTTACATGATTAGAAACTTTTTTGCATGAAACCTAGTGAGACTATTTCAGAAATGTACACAAGGTTCACTCAGATTGTTACCTCTTTGCATGCTCTAGGTAGAGAACTTACTAACTATGAAAGATTAAACAAAATTCTTAGATGTTTGCCTGCTTCTTATGATGCTAAGATTACTGCTATTACTGAATCTAAAGATTTAAAAACTTACTCTATTGACAGCTAACTTGGATCACTCATTGCTTACGAGTAAGGGGTGAACCAAAGGCAACTTGATGCAGGTGAACGCAAGAAAGAGAAGACAGTGGCACTGAAGGCTAAAGATTTAGATGCTAGCACTTCCGGGTCTGATAGCGATGATGTTGCCTTAATCACAAGGCAATTCAAAAGCTTTCTAAGGAAGAAACATAAGAACTATTAGAAGTGGAACAAGGGTAAGTCCAATAAAAATTTTAAGGGTTCATCTGAATCTATTTATTTTGAATGCAGGAAGCCTAGACACATTAAGGCTGATTGTCCTACACTTAAAGCTCACCCAAGCAAGGAGAAGGGTGAGGAGAAACCAAAGTTCAGAAAGGACAAGAAGCGGATTCAGAAGGCGTTCTGGGCAGACTCTACATCCGACTCTTCTGAGACTGAAGCTGAAGAGGAGGAAACAAACTTGTGTCTGATGGCTGATGATCACCCTGGTCACTCGGACCAGGAAGAGGTATGTGAGCTTACTTACGATCAATTATTTGAAGTTTTTGAAAAAATTCATACATCGTATAGGAAGCTTAAGAAAACTCATGCTAGTTTGAAATTAGATTACTTGACTTTGCAAAAAGAGCATGATTCTGTAGTTAAAGATCATTCCACACTTGATTCCAATCACATGTCTTTGCTTGATGAATTCGATGATTTGAACAAAAAATATTTTGATTTAACTGTTGAGCATGATTTGTTAAAAACATCGCATGCTGAATTAGAAGTTGCTTTTAAGAAAGTGAATGATATGGCATGTGAGCTAGAAATTAATGAAAGTGCAAGAACCTTTGAAATTGCAAGTTAAATAAACATATTGAGTTTTTGAAAGTAAAAATCAGTGCTTATGAAAAGAACAAAACACCGCCTACTTTTGAACAGTTTTATGCACCGCCACCTTTTGAAAAATATGTTGCAAGTTCTTCAAAGCATGTTTCATATACATCTAGGAAGAGGCATTATCACCCACGTAGATTAGTTAACCCTTTTCCTGGTGTCAGATGTTTTTCATGTGGCATGTTAGGACATATTTCCCACACCTGCACTGTTCACCGTAGTATACATTGGGTGTGGAAACCCAAACTGCCTGTTTCACAGCACAGCACGCATGCATTGTATTCTTCTTTTCATAAGAAGGAACCCAAACCTGTTTGGGTTCCTAAGACTAATGTTTGATACTTTTGTAAGTGTGCTCTCACACAAGACCTCGTGAGAGCATGTGGTACCTGGACAGCGGATGTTCTAGACATATGACTGGAGATGCAAATCAGTTCATTTCGCTGGAGGCCAGAGCTGGAGGCAAGGTTACACTTGGAGATAACACCACTAGGAAGGTGGTAGGCTCAGGTATAATTGGTGATTCAAAGAATTTTATGATTAATAATGTTTTGCTTGTAGATGGACTGAAGCACAACTTGCTGAGCATCAGTCAACTTTGTGATAAGGGATACAGCATGAAATTCCTGCCCACTGGCTGCATTTTAAGCTTAAATGATGAAGTTGTTTTGTAGGGTCAAAGGATCAACAACGTCTACAAGCTGGATGTAAGTTGCATTAAATCTGATAATTCAATTTGCTTAAAAACTGCTGCTGATGAGTCTTGGTTATGGCATAGGAGATTGTGTCATGCCAGTATGAAAACCCTTAGGAGAGTCATCCAAAAGGACTTAGTTAGAGGTGTGCCCAAGCTTAAGTTCACTAAGGATCACCTGTGTGATGCCTGTCAGTTGGGGAAGCAAGTCCAGTCCTCTTTTCACTCTATTAAGGACATTAGCACCTCTAGACCTTTAGAAGTTCTTCACATGGACCTCTTTGGACCCATTAGCACTGCCAGCTTAGGGGGGAGAGTCTATGGTTTTGTGATTGTAGATGATTATTCGAGGTTCACTTGGGTTAAGTTTTTGTCACATAAATCTGAGTCATTTGATGAGTTTAGATCTTTCTCTATATGGATTCAGAAGAAGTTAGGATGTGAGATTATTACCATCCATAGTGATCATGGAGGGGAGTTTGAAAATGAAAGATTTGGAAGTTTTTGTGAGAATCAAGGGATTAGTCACAATTTTTCAGCTCTTAGGACCCCTCAGCAGAACGGGGTAGCTGAAAGGAAGAACAGGACCTTAGTGGAAGCCGCTAGAGCCATGCTTGCCGAGTATTCACTTCCAAAATACTTTTGGGCTGAAGTGGTGAACACTGCCTATTATGTGCTGAATAGGATTAATGTGAGAGTCAAACTGAACAAGACACCTTAAGAGATCATTAAGGGTAGAACTCCAAATCTGTCCCACCTCCATGACTTTGGCTGTAAGGTTTTCATTCTGAACAACAGGAAATCACCCTTAGGAAAATTTGACCCTAAATCTGATGAAGGAGTGTTCTTAGGATATTCAAGTGTGGGGAAATCCTTTAGGGTGTTCAATAGGAGGACTCTGGTGGTGGAAGAAACAACCCATGTAGTGTTTGATAAATCTGATCCTAAGGAGTCTAGATCTGAAGTAGAAGATGAAGAGATTGTTGAGGTTACCCAAGGAGTTAAAAATATAAATTTGGAGGAAAGGGTAGAACCTCAAACCATATTGCCTAGAGATTGGAGATATTCTTTGAGTCATCCTAAAGAACTGATCTTAGGAGACCCTTCTGAAGGTGTTAGGACTAGGCATGGACTTAGGAAGGAAGTAAACCATTCTGCCTTTATCTCAAAGACTGAACCCACCAACATCAATCAAGCCTTGTCGGATGAGTTTTGGATTTTAGCTATGCAGGAAGAATTGAATCAATTTATAAGGAATGATGTTTGGGAGTTAGTTGAAAGACTTAAAAATCAAAGTATTATGGGAACTAAGTGGGTCTTTAAGAATAAGATGAATGATTCTGGTGTGGTGGTAAGAAATAAGGCAAGATTGGTGGCTAAGGGGTATAATCAGATAGAAGGAATTGATTTTGAGGAGACTTTTGCCCCTGTAGCTAGATTGGAAGCCATTAGAGTGCTACTAGCCTTTGCCTGTTACAAGGGATTTAAGCTGTTTCAAATGGATGTCAAGAGTGCCTTCTTAAATGGGGTAATTAAAGAAGATGTTTTTGTAGAACAACCCCCAAGATTTGAGAGTTCCCAATATCCAAGTCATGTCTATAAATTAAAAAAGGCCTTATATGGATTGAAACATGCACCCAAAGCTTGGTATGAGAGGCTTAGCACATTCCTGTTAGAAAGAGAGTTTAAGGGGAGCATAGACACCACCCTTTTTCTGAGGAGATTAGGGGATGACTTACTCATTGTCTAGATCTATGTTGATGATATAATTTTTTAATCTTCTGATAAATATTTATGTGAAGAGTTTTCTAAAATAATGAGTAAGGAGTTTGAGATGAGTATGATGGGAGAATTATCCTACTTTTTGGGGTTTAGCATAAGGCAAACAGATGATGGAACCTTTCTCAATCAATCAAAATACACTAAGGACATTTTGAAGAAATATGAAATGGACAAGGCCAAGCCAATCAATACTCCCATGCCCTCCTCAGTTCAGTTAGATAAGGATTCAAATGGAAAATCTGTTGATCAGAAGAAGTATAGAGGGATAATAGTTTCACTTCTTTACCTGACTGCTAGCCGACCTGATATCATATTTAGTGTCTGTCTTTGTGCTAGGTTTCAGGCTGATCCTAAAGAGTCCCACCTGACTGCTGTTAAGAGAATTCTTAGATATCTTTTAGGGACCCCAAACCTAGGAATTTGGTACCCTAGACACAGCACCTCTTTTGAGATCATTGGATATTCTGATTCTGACTTTGCGGGGTGTAGGGTGGATAGGAAGAGTACTTCTGTGACATGTCAATTCATAGGACAGTCATTAGTCTCTGGTCCAGTAGAAAACAGAACTCAGTATCACTTTCCACTGCTGAAGCTGAGTACATTGCCTTAGGAAGTTGTGTGGCCCAAGTTCTTTGGTTGAAGCAACAAGTCTTGGATTTAGGAGTACCTGTTGGCACAATTTCTGTTCTGTGTGATAATACTAGTGCCATCTGTATCTCTAAGAATCCAATCCAACATTCTAGGACCAAACACATTGATATTAGGCATCACTTCATTAGGGACCATGTTACAAAAGGGGACATTGAGCTACATCATGTAGCAACTGAAAATCAGCTGGCTGACATATTCACTAAACCACTGGCCTTTGACTCATTCAGCATTTTGAGAACCAGATTAGGAGTGATTGATATAAATGCTTGATTCTGATGACTGCTGATTTATGATTGTTCTGATTGGTATTCTGATTTCTGTTAGTTAGTTTTGGTATTCTGATTTCTGATTTCTAATAGTTAGTTTTGGTGTTCTGATTTCTGATTTATGTTAGTTAGTTTGGGTTTATTATTTGCTTTCAGTTATTTTTATTTCTTCTGCTGATTTCTGTGTTAGCCTTACTGTTAGTTTGATTTGAGTATTTACTTTGTTGTGATTTTCTACCTGTTTTTATTTACTGGTTCATAACTTGCACTTACTATTTTATGCTTTTCAAGATCTGATCACCGCTCACTACTTCTGATGATCTGAATTTTTGACGGGGAGTTTTTACCTTGTTTTGGGTTGGAAGCTGGTAAGCAGTGATTGATTTCACTGAATCTGTTAAAGGGAAGAAACATTGATGATTGTTTCTCTTCCTCTAACTCCTTTACTGGTGTATAGTTTCTTTTGAATAAAAATCATCTTCAAAATTAAAATGTTAGTTTTTGAAATATAGATTATTTTATCTTCCTATAGTAATCTGCCTCATATCAATGTGGTTTTCAAAAGTCTTAAGTCATTAGTTTGATTTTCTAAACCAAGTGATTGCATTTATCATATGTTGTATGGCTTTTGTTTTGTGAATCGTTCTTCCTTACTGTGGAGAGTCATCTCCTATGTCTGGAAGATAATCTCATAGTTGAGACTCTTTAATGATTATAAAAAGGAGAAAGCTTATAAAAGATGCGCAGTGCACCAGATAATTTGAAAAAGAGGCATAAAATGAGCCCAAAACTGAAAAGATGCGAAATTGCCAAATTGGACATACAAAGTGTATCAAAAATTAAAAGATGCGCAAAGCGCCAACCAATTTGAAAAAGAGGCACAAAATGAGCCCAAACCAAGCTTTCTTCCCTTTCAGATTGTTAAATGTCTTAGAGAAATCTGTGCGCCACTTAATATTTTTAAAAGCTTGAGTTTTGAAAATCCTGATTTCTAATTTTTTACTTTGTAACACTATTATATCAGATATTTTTTTGGAACGAGGCTTGAAAGGATCTCTTTTCAAATCTAATGTCTTTTCTTCTGAATCGGATTTTTATTTTGAAAGAGGTTTGCATCGATAAGGTGCCCGGGGTCGGAGTTACGAAAGTTGATTATTTCCAACCTTTTCTGGATTTCAGCGCTGTCAATCGTCCTGTCATTGGTTTTTAAATCTAAAATCAAGGAAAAAATTCTGATTTTCTCGAGCAGCTTGATAAAAAAATGCTTTTATGTATTTTTGCGGTAAGTTTTATTCATTTTTGTATTTTTTTTGATTTCATGGTTGTGTTTTTAAGATCCTGATCGATCATCTTCATCCTTCATCTTTTTCTATTTTCTTCACATCGTCCTGGACGATACCACTATCGTCCTGGCCGACCCACTTCATCCTGGACGATCCAAAAAATCGTCCCCACACTGCTCCTGCTGCTAAAAAATTCCAATTATTGGTGATCGTCATGGACGATCCTTACATCGTCCTGGACGATATGATCCATATCTTCCTGATCTGATCAAACGACTAACATTGCACCAATTATTGTCCATCGTCCTGGATGATCCACCTCATCGTCCCGGACGATCCACGTGTCAGCCGCTGGACGATTGGAATTTGGCCCGTCCGACATATTTATTGCATATCGTCCCGGACAATCCACCTAATCGTCTTGGACGATACTTTTCATCAACGATCATCCAGCCTGACTCATCGGGACGATCGCCTGTGTCTAATCATCCTGGACGATCGGACCGCCTTTTTGACCAATCGTCCAGGACGTCATAAATGACCAAATCGTCCTGGACGATATCGCGATAGTACGGGACGATCAGGACATTTTATATATAAACAGCAGTTTTCTTCAGATTTTTCACACTGTTTTTCTTCCACTCTCCTTCTACTTTCTTACTCTTTGGGTTCCTAATGGCTGGTGGCAAAAGGTCTCGTTAAAAGGGTGCCAGTTCGTCCCGGGGACATGTCGATCCTCGCTTCCCGAATGCCGCCGACCAGGCGGCTTTCGAATGCTATCGTAATGTGGGCATCACGCACTCTAAGATTGTAAATTCCCGCACTCTCACTTATCCCATTTTAGATCTGTTCGCACATACCTCCCTCACCTTCATTCTGACCTTAGCCTTTCCCTTCAATCTTGAACTCCTTCAAATCTTCTTTGCCAACTTGCGCATTTCCACGGACTATTCCACTCTTCGATCCTACGTAAATCAATACCCCGTGGAACTCACGACCCACGATTTTCACAATATTCTCAACCTGTCTGTTACTGGCGACAAAATTCACACGCTTATCACCGATCCTGACTATGATTAGAGTGTCGCCAATAACTTCCTTCGCAATACCAATGCACCCTATCATGACAACACTTTTACTTCCCTTCTCAAGGATGCCCGGACCATTCAGCACGTCCTTTGTTCCTCCATCATTCCAAAGGCGGGGGATCGAATTCACATTACCCCGCTCCTGTCCTTGACCACCCACTACATCATGGCCCATCGAGAATTTAATGCCTCTGATCTGATTATCCGATACATAGAACACCTAAACACCATTAGAGATCCGGGCCACAGGCGTCGCCCAAATCTAGCTTTAGGTCATCTTATTCATTATGCCTTAGAGACAAAATATGACCTTCAGTATCCTGTCCCTCCTGATGTCCCTCCTTCCTTCTTCACAAACAACTCATTCCACGTCCTACACAGCACCCGACTACATCCGGAGCCTGCCCTGGATGTTGAGGAAGAAGAGGAAGAGGCCATTCCAGTTCCTGCTGCACCAGAGTCACCTGCACCCCTTCTCATTGCCTCTCCTTTTGACCACCTGGTGCAGCGCTTCGATCAGTGGGAGGCCAGATTTGACTCCTACGTGGTTGCCCAGGAGCAGCGGCACGCCGAGGACATCCAGCACTTCACTGACTATGCTGCGGAGCAGCAACAGCAGCATGACCAGGACATCGCCTGGATTGGAGCCCACTTTCAGGCCATTCACCATTACTTCAACCCTCCACCGCCACCTCCTCCTTCCGATCAGGATCCGCCTCAGTTTTAGTTTCCTGTTTTGTAGTTGTTCTCTTTTATGTTTTATTTTCGTGTTCTATTTTTCCTTCCTCCTTTTTGTGATGTCAAAAGGGGGAGTTAGTTGTAGTCATGTCTATTTATGTTTTATGAGTCATGTTTCCTGTATTGTTTTAGTTGTTAAATGAAAATTTAAAAAAATGTTTGTGTTTTGATCTCCGAGTTTACTTTTATTTTCAAACTACTTTACAAATGTTTGCCATCATAAAAAAGGGGGAGATTATTGCAAATCTGGTTTTGATGATGACAAACATGTTTCTAGTGTGTTTTGCTTGGCTAATCTGTTTCAGGCAAAAAAGACCACGAGCCACTCAAGCCAAGTCAAGATCGGGTCGAAGTGTGTCCAATGTACTGTTTTTTATTTTATTGAGTCAATTGTAATGTAACTGGTCCCCTAGCTAAGTAACCTTGCACACACACACTCAGGGGGAGAGCTTGAGTGAATTAGAGTTTCTGTTCAATTTTTGTTCAGATCGTCCTGGACGATATTGACATCGTCCTGGACGATCATGTAAAAATAGAAACCCTAATTAGGGAGACTAAGTTGAGAGGGTCAGATTAAGCAGATCGTCCTGGACGATCTTTGGATCGTACGGGACGATATGCTCAAATCAAAAATTCTCAGCCGCTAGATCAAGTTAGGCAAGTTTTTATTTTAAGTTATTTGGTCTGATCGTCCCGGATGATACGTGTATCGTCCCGAATGATTCAGTACAATCATGCCTAATTTAATCTGGTAATTAAGGAAAGCAATTTATTTTTGGTGGATACGATCATATCATCCTGGACGATCGCAGGATCATCCCGGACGATCTTAATCATTTAGTGCATTTAAGATGTACGTCCAGAACTATGTACAGGATGATTTAGGGCCTTTTTGAACTAATCGTCCAGGACGATGTCCCCATCGTACTGGATGATCAAGTCATTTTTTGGTCGTCCAGCACAGATTTCTCTGGACGACCCGAACTGTCTTCTTGACGATTTTGCTCGATTTGCACTAATCGTCCCGGACGATCGCAGGATCGTACGGGATGATATGAACAATTTTTTCTACAGATCGTCCAGGCTGATACAGCTGAATTTGAACTGATCGTACAGGATGATCTACCGATCATCCTGGACGATCTTGGCCGACCAGTTGAGATTTAAGGCAAATTTTAAGCCCTCCTATAAAAGAAATTTTTCTTAAAATAAGAAAAATCTTTTGCCACCTTCCTTCCCTGAGAAACCCTAGAGAGAGATAGTTCGGAAAGAGAGAGAAGATCTTGTGAGGGGGAGTTAGTGAGGGATTCACTAAGGTTGCTCCAAGCACAGATCAGAGTCGTCTTCTCCGCTCGTCGTCTTTCGTCTAGTTGGTGTTCGTCGTGGGAGGATCATTCGCAAGAAGATCAAGGGTTCTCTGCCCGCTTCAGGTGGAAGCAAAAGGAGTTCGAAGGTTCTCTACCTGCTTTAGGAGGAAGCAAAAGGAGGTCGGGTTCTCTGCCTCACCATGTGGTGAAAAGGAGGTGTTTGTACAGGCTTCCCGCCTTGCTGTGGGAGCAAAAGGAGAGACACTTTTTGTTTAGTGCAATACCCGGAGGGGAGGCTCCGGGCAGTGGACGTAGGTCAAGTTGACCGAACCACTATAAAATCTGGTTTGCTTTTCTGATTCAGTTTTGCACTTTACTTTTCAATATAAACTGCTTGGGTGAATATCTGTAATTGATCTTTTCGTTCTTGTTTACTTGTTTCCGCTGCTCAGTATCGAAAAGATTTTCATTATTATCATGAAATTTTTAAATAACCAATTCACCCCCCTCTTGGTTAGCCTCAGGACAAGTTCACTAGGGCTTAACATCCCTATCGAACTTTCAAAACCTTAGCTTCCAAATCATGAACTAACTCTTGAGCCAAAAGCACATTATCAAAAATAGACCTCTCTTTAACAAAGCCAATTTGTTCAGGAGAGATCAGATTAGGGAGTATATTTGCTAATCTATTCATAATCAGCTTGGTATTGAGCTTGTTAAAAAAAGAGCAAAGACTAATGGGCCTGAATTCATTCCAATAATTAGTGTTGTTGCTTTTGGGAATAAGCGCAATAGAGGTAGAAGTAAAAATTTAGGGTAAGGATTACCCTTGAAAAAATTAATAACAGCGCTAGTTAAATCCTCTTTAATAATATGCCAGGTTTTCTGAAAAAACTTGGTCGTAAAATCATCGGGACCGGCCACAGAATCCGTTTTCATGTCCTTGATAGTCATCCAAATTTCATCAATAGAAGGAATTTTAGTAAGCATAGTATTGTCACCTTCAGAAATAATAGAGGGGATGCATGAGAAATCCACATTAGAATCCGGATTAGAAGCCTTATTAAAACATTCTTAAAATAATGGATGCCATAATCATAAATTAAATCCGGCGAGTCAATATGAGATCCATCAGGGGTAATGATTTTATGAATAAAACTAGTGGATTTCTTATGATTAGCAATATTATGAAAAAACTTCGTATTCCTATCACCCTCAACAAAAAATTTAGAGGTAGCTTTTTGCCGCCAATAAGCTTCTTCTTGCATTTGAAGCTTATATAAAGCCTCTTTTTCCCCATTCAGTAAAGCAAGATTATGTAAAGAAGGCTCCATCATATACGTGTTGTCAGCCAGAGAAACTTGATTTTCAGCATGAATAATATTAGAAAAAGGTTTTTGAAAATAGTTTTATTCCACCACCTCAAATTCTGCTTAAGCCTTTTGAGCTTAAGCCAAAGTCTCTTCATGCCAACAATATTATCAAAAGGAAAAAGAGGCGCCTTCCAATTGCATTCAACGTTATAAAGAAAGGAATCATGAAGCAACCACATATTTTGAAATATAAAAGGAGAAGGGGAAATATTCTGATGCATAGAAATATTTAACAGTAAAGGAGAATGATCAGATAAAGTACGAGATAAATGCTCAATATGAGTAGAGGGATAATTAGCAATCCATTTATTGTTAAAGAGAATACGATCCAACCATTGCCACATCGTAGCTTGATTCCAAGTAAAAGCATGGCCAGTAAAGCCAATATCATGCAAGTTGGAGTTTAATATCATTTCATTAAAGTCCTCCATAGCATGGTAATTGTGTTGATTGCCACCAACCCTCTCAGAAGCATTAGTGATCATATTAAAATCACCCCCAATCATCCAAGGATCCAAAATAATATTAGCAAAATCCGTGATTTGAGACCAAAGCAACCTTCTAGTAATCATAGAACAAGATGCATAAACGAAAGAAGCATAGCAGGAAAATTGAATATAGTTAATACTCGTATGAATGAGTTGACGGTGATCATGCATAATGTTTAAGTGGACCCATTTTCTCCAAAAAA
The DNA here is from genome assembly GCA_019925795.1 of Dendrobium chrysotoxum. Lineage (NCBI taxonomy): Eukaryota > Viridiplantae > Streptophyta > Magnoliopsida > Asparagales > Orchidaceae > Dendrobium > Dendrobium chrysotoxum. The sequence goes on along the minus strand of CM034300.1, from coordinate 47,484,541 downwards.
ATCCAAATCTTATTAGAACAATTGCTAAAAGCACAATCAAAACCCAAATTAATACGGGTAGAATCAAGCTTGGAAACAGAAATTAAAGGTTCAAGTAAAACCAACACATTAATGTTATGAATCATGCATAAGTTTTTAGCCCGCTCCAAAGAAGGCAGATTCCCCACTCCCCTGATATTCCAAATAATGGCTTTAACCATTAACAATGGAGGAATTGGAAGTTCGAGTAGTAGCCCTAGAGGAGGGGCCATCCGGAGGTTTATTGTTTTTATTTTTCTTTCTTCCAACTTTAGTAAATCCATTTTCATTATTTTTGTAAGTTTGATTAGTATTAGGGGACCCTAATGAAACTTCATTAACCCCTTCGGCATTGTCAATAAAATAAGCCAACTTGGAAGTAGTAATTTCACCTTCTTCTAAATGTTGTTCCTCATTAACCTTCATAAGAGGGTCAATAGTAAACTTAGATTGCATATCTATCCCATCCTTATTAATAATAGAAACGTGTTCTATATCAGCAACTGTAATCACAACCTCCAACGGAATTCTAGTTTCCTGTTCTAAAATAGTTAAGCCATTACTAATTTCCATTCCCTCCGAGAGGTTAGTTGGTATAGGGTCCTCCCTTTGGTTTTCTAAAGTTTCCTCTTGATTCCTAATAGGTATCTTAGTGTTAGAACCTTCCAAGTTCTCCCCAACCCCCAAATTTTCAACATTTTCTTCTGCCGGTACAGAGTATAGAGCCTTCCCCTGCACCTTTTCATCTATATTTCTTCCTTTAGTTCCTATCTTGAGATTGGGATGAGCAAAAAAACATTCATTAAAGCAATGATCGTGTACCTTACAGTGAGAACAGAAATTAGAGATATTTTCAAACTCAACCTTTTGGAAATAACTGGCAACCTCAGACCCAATCCAGACTTCTTTAGGATGTTTAATGGTAATGTCCATTTCCACAAGGATTCGTGAAAGTTCGAAAGGGATGTTAGGCCTTAGTGAACTAGTCCCGAGGCTAACCAAGAGGGGGGTGAATTGGTTATTTAAAAATTTTACGATAACAATGAAAATCTTTTCGATACTTAGCAGTGGAAATAAGTAAACAAGAACGAAAAGATCAATCACAAATATTCACCCAAGCAGTTAATATCAGAAAATTAAAGTGCAAAACTGAATCAGAAAAGCAAACCAGGTTTTATAGTGGTACGGTCAACTTGACTTACGTCCACTCCCCGTAGCCTCCCCTCCGGGTATTACACTAAACAAAAAGTGTCTCTCCTTTTGCTCCCACAGCAAGGCGGAGAAGCCTGTACAAACACCTCCTTTTCACCACACGGTGAGGCAGAGAACCCGACCTCCTTTTGCTTCCTCTTGAAGCAGGCAGAGAACCTTCGAACTCCTTTTGCTTCCACCTGAAGCGGGCAGAGAACCCTGGATCTTCTTGCGAACGATCCTCCCACGACGAACACCGACTAGACGAAAGACGACGAGCGGAGAAGACGACTCTGATCCGCGCTTGGAGCAACCTTAGTGAATCCCTCACTAACTCCCCCTCACAAGATCTTCTCTCTCTCTCCTAACTCTCTCTCTCTCTCTCTCTAGAGTTTCTCAGGGAAGGAAGGTGGCAAAAGATTTTTCTTGTTTCAAGAAAAACTTCTTTTATAGGAGGGCTTAAAATTTACCCTAAATCTCAACTGGTCGGCCAAGATCGTCCTGTACGATCAGTTCAAATTCAGCTGTTTCAGCCTGGACGATCTGGCTCTTCTGGACGATCAGTACAAAAAATTGTTCATATCGTCCCATACGATCCTGCGATCGTCTGGGACGATTAGTGCAAATTGATGAATATCGTCCAGAAGACAATTCGGGTCATCCAGAGAAATCTGTGCTGGACGGCCAAAAAATGACTTGATCGTCTAGGACGATAGGGATATCGTCCTGTACGATTAGTTCAAAAAGTGCTCAAATCATCCTGAACACAGTTCGGGTCGTACAGCTGAAATGCACTAGACGATCATGATCATCCGGGACGATCCTGCGATCGTCCAGGACGATATGATCGTATCAATTAAAAATAAATTGCTTTTCTTAATTACCAGATTAAATTAGGCATGATAGTACTGAATCGTCCAGGACGATACACGTATCGTCCAGGACGATCAGACCAAACAACTAAAAATTAAAACTTGCCTAACTTGATCTAGCGGCTGAGAATTTCTGATTTGGGAATATCATCCCGTACGATCCAAAGATCGTCCAGGATGATATGCTTAATCAGACCCTCTTAACTTAGTCGCCCTAATTAGGGTTCCTGTGTTTACCTGATCGTCCAGGACGATGTGAATATCATCCAGGACGATCTGAATAAAAATAGAACAGAAACTCTAATTCACTCAAGCTCTCCCCCTGAGTGTGTGTGTGCAAGGTTACTTAGCTAGGGGATCAGTTACATTACAATTGACTCAATAAAATGAAAAACAGTACATTGGACACACTTGGACCCGATCTTGAGTTGGCTTGAGTGGCTCGTTGTCTTCTGTGCCTGAAACAGATTAGCCAAGCAAAACACACTGGAAACATGTTTGTCATCATCAAAACCAAATTTGCAACAATTCGAGCAACTGAGGGTCTAGTTCTAGAAGCGGTAGCTTGATCAGATTGAAGCAGACGGCCGAAAATAGAACCCAATGTGTGTAAGACATGTGAGTTAAAAAAATGCAAACGAAGATTAGGAAACGAAATCCATATAGGCACTATAGGAGATTCTTCTTTAACATCAAAGAAAGGAGTTCATTTGAGAAGTCTCATCTGGCAATTAACGATGTAATATGAATGCCTAGCAAAAACACGACTATAGTCCAGATCATTCGATAACTGGATAGAGATGTGTCTAGGGTCAAGCAGACCTATAGAAAATTTACCAGACAGTTTCAACTTTCCAAAGAAAATAAGAATAGCATCTAGGTTAGGGCGCCTTACCGAGAACTTACCGACCAGAGTAAATTGATAAGGGCTAGCCAGTTTCAATATGTCATCATCTGACATTAAAATAGCAGGAACACCTTTTACCATCGATTTGGTGAAGGAAAAAGATGGATCTGCAGAGGACGACGGACACGCGAGAACTTCTCTAAAGGAGCGGGAAGTAGAGCCAGCCGAAGAAGAAGACCTCAAACCTTTAGAGTTTGAAACTTTAAGAGGAACGCCCCATGCATCAGAGACCGCCAAGGACGGCTCCGCCTCCATGAGGAAAACCCCGATCTAGGGCAAGAAGCCCTCCGCAATCGAGAGTAATAAAAAGACCCCAGACGATTAACGAAAAAATCTACGCTACAATGGAAACCACGAAGAGGAAAAGTGGAAAATGAGCTGGAACGCAAAATCGCCAGAGCAAGCTAGCCGTTGCTCTCAACGTGAAGTGAGGAAATTAAATTCATGCCAGCAATTATAACGTGAATCACCATGGGGCAGCAAATTAAATGATAGAACGCCATCAATTCATTGTACCTGAGGTCCCATGCTTTTATTATGTGATCAGTAACATAAGAGAATGGAATGGAAATTTTATGATCTATATTAATAATATTATTAAAATATTGTTGTAAACTCTATTAAGAAAATCCATCCCGTTCATTATTCATCTTTTGAATCTAATTTTCCAATCTAAAAGATCTTACAAAAATTTATAATTATAAAAAAAATATTCAGTAAATCTAAATTAAAGCTAATAAACTTATTAGTTATAAACTAAAAAAAAGACCACAGGGAAAGCTAAATTTTGTCGGAAAGAAACATCAAAATGTTGCCTTACCACTTAGAGTAGATCCCCTTAAGAACTTGAGACTTCAGTTTATCCATAAACTTCTTCACTGAAACGAGGCTAAGAATCAAATGGATGAGAAAATATATTTACTTCTTAAGCAATTAAGCATAAATCGAAGTATCATATTCTATAATCGCAATCACCAAAATACTTTATGTTGGTTGATTGGTCTCATTTCATAAATTAGTATTCTGCCCATTCTTTTGTAAAGAATTTGACTTATGTCATTATATTATTCGAATTTTAAAATATAAATATTTTATTTTCATAGCTAAAATTTTCAAGGTCAGGATAAAATAATGATCAAAACTTAGCTCATCAAAATGTAATGGGTGAGAACTTGAATAGTCCACCAATAGTGGTTCCATAGTGGGAGCACTGGGGACTCTGATCCAATGACCCGACAAAACTTCTTTATTAAGATGGATGGAGGATTTAGGCAACATTTAGACAAGATTTGGGATAAATCCTGCCAAACACCAAAAAATTATCTTACAGTAAGTCAAATATCTAGTTCACAGCAGTTTCACCATTTTTGCACTAAATCTTGAATTTCGTAAATCTGACTTTTGTGCTGATTTAATCATTTTGATCGAAGAAGCGTGGAAAAGAGGAGAAATATCATTACCTTCATGGCGAGCTCCCGGCGCGACTTCGATCCAGCAAGAAAAACATCATAGACGGAGGCGAACAACTTTTGACTCTTTTATAACTCTACTTCATGATAACTCTACTTCATGTGAAACAAAACAACAACCAATAAATACAGAAGAGGAAAAGCATACCATAGATAGACAATGGCAAGCAACTCGTTGGAAGCTCGACCCCACGTAAACCAGCAAAGTCTAAGAGGGATGCTCTACCTCACGAGAATGGCAACGAAGAAACTGAAGAGGGAAAGCCAGCCCGCCTATGAGGATTAGATTAATTCTTCATTTCTTAATTAGGCATTAATTTAATTAGCTTAATTGATATAATTTAAAATATAAATACTTAAAGAGATTATTAGTTGTGTGAATATTAATTAAATATTTAGTTATTAAGCATAATTAATAATTAAAATTTATTAAAATAATTTATAAAAATTAAAGAAATATTAAAAAAACATTAATTAAAAGATTAATTATTTTAAAATATAGTTAGATAGTAATCATTATAATTTGCATTACTTTTTTTTTTTGGAAAAGGGAAATTTCATTTAATCAAATAGATAGGTATGAAGTCCTTAGAAGGGACCAAAGCTCACTAATGCTCAAAGAGCTACTTCAAAAATAAAGAGAATAAACCTAGTGAGTAATAGTCTCAAACTAGATTACAATTACAAGAAAACATAAAGGTTGACCAATTGTTAGACCCAAAAATGAATAGATAATCTGTTAGCTCCACGAAAAACTCCCTGCAAAAAGGAATATAATTGAAGCAATAGAAAGGAAAGTCTTAGAGTCCAAATACTAAGCTATAGCAAACAAGCCATGAAGGATAGACAACAATCAGCAAATAAATCTGACAACAACCCAACACCAGCAATGAACGAAAGATAAAAAAAGTAAAGGAAATCCAAATGATAAACGACTAATCCGAAGATAACACCAATCCAATATAAAAGCCTCCAAACTTAGGAATTGGACAACGCCAAACATAAATCATAACTTGGATACCTTGCATAAACAAGCGAAGTGAACTGCACCATGTGATGAATGCAAAGACAAAATAGAGGAAACTGCAAGGATTACTAAGAAAAAACAAACCTATTCTAAGAGATGGGAACAAGGCAAGAAAATAAGACATACAATTAAACACCACCCAAAATAATTGGGCATATGATCCAAATGTGAACTAAGCAAAAGGAAGTTAGGGAATACAAACAAAAGAGGATAATAGAGAAATAAAAGAAAAAATGGTAGAGAAGATAGAAACACATAATTATAAGATATGAACCATACAAGAAATGCTAAAAATAGAAAATAACTGAATTTGGTAAGAAATTTAATTTCTGATATAAGAATACCCAGAGCATCTAAGCTTATCATCCCATTTAGCATTCTAAAAGAATAATTCTTTTTAAAGTATTCAACTTTCAAAAGAGTCGTGCCTCTCTAAGCTAACCAATCAGCAAAGACATTTCCTTCTCTCCAAATATGAGTAATGTTGTAATTAACCTGGCCCAAGGGAGCCATAGTTTTATTGAATAAGTGAAAATGTATTGCATTATTAGAGTAATTGAAAGATATTAAAAAAACAAGCACTTTAGAATTAGTTTCAATCCAAATACTAAACCTGTTTTTGGAGATACTCAAATGAATGCCCAAATATAAAGCACTTAACTCAACAAAAATGGCATTGCATTTAGGAAGATGGGATGAAAAAGCATATAACATAGCTCCTTTGAAATATCTATTTAAACCACCCTAACCAGAAAGAAGTTTAATAGTAGAACCTTCAATATTAAGCTTAACCAGATCCATAGTAAGTTTAATCCAATGAGTAATCTTGTAGGAAGGATCTAATTTAAAATGATAAAATTAATATTAAAGTAAGAAGAGCATTAAATATTGCCTTTAAAATGCTTTTGATTAAGCATCTTGGCAATGAAGAGTTGAGGAATCTTATTTTTGAGACAGGTAAAAATCTTTCAGAGCTCATTTCTAAATTATTGTCGTTGCAATTGTTTCTTTCATACCACAAAAACCAAAAAAGTAATCATAGGAATAATAGTGAAAATATGGTCTTTAGGTTTATTATCAAATAAAATGGATAAAAAGAAAAGGAAATTATCATAATTATTTCTAAAACCGACATGTAAATCATTCTCCAAAATAGCCCACACGCTGGAGGCAATAAGCTCATTTAAAAAAAAAACATGGTTCAAAGTTTTAATATGAAAACCACATTGACATTTAGACACCATGAGAATACCCTTGCTAATTAATAAGTTATCCACAGTAATAAATCCTTTAAGAATCCTCCAAGTATATAAGAAAATATTAGTAAGGGTAACAAAGTTCAAAATTTTACTAAAAATTATATTACATTGTCATTGTGATCTAAAAGAATTCCAAGCCCCCTTGAAATTGAAATCACCCTTCATAAAAAATTTAAAAAGAGAGAGATCATTAACATTGGGATTTTTAGGAATATCGCAAATTCTATTGACAGGGTTATGAGGAAGTTCTCTAGCAAGATGATTAGGACACCTTCTACCATTCAAGATAAAGTTATAGACTTTAATAGATCAATAGAATGTGTGTTAAAGTAAGATTCAAGGGGGCCAAAACAACTCCAATCTTCTTGCCAAAAGAAAAGGGAAGACTTGTTCCCAATCCCCAGACAATAGACCACTATCCCTACAATTTAATCTTACACATTCTATTCCAAATAGAAGATTGCCCATTCTTGAAGAAGCTTATATTAGGATGCATATTTTTGCAATATTTTATGTTCATGAAATTATCACATAATTTGTTGTTAACTCTAAACTTTGATCACAGTTTATATGAAAAAGCTTGAACAATATTTTAGAGTAGATTTGCATCCTAAACCTCCTTCACTAATAGGGAAGCTACAAGAATTCCAAGAAGACCATTGCTTTTTTTTGGAAGTATTAGTAGAACCCCAAAAGACTTTACTGATGAGCTTATCCAATCTTGAACAAGCTTCTAAAGTAGGTGTAACAGTCTCTAACAAGCAAATTGGCATGGAGCATAACATGCTTTAAATCAAAATTAACCTAACTCTTATGGATAATAATTTGAATTCCCAAGTAGATAATTTCTTAAGAATACTAGCAAACATTTTGTCAAAGATAAAAGTTCTTTTATGACCCTTGTAAAGAGGGGTCATAAGATAGTTAAGAGGCAAAGATTGGTTTTTGAAACCAGTGATAGAACTAATATAATTGATCTTATCCCTATTCATGCCCTTTCCAATAATAAAACTACCCTTATTGTTACTAAAATTAAGACCACTTTCCTTTTTAAAAGAATTAAGAAAAGTTTTGATTATATTAATGTTATTTTTTGAGCCATTACAAATAAAATGATATCATCTGCAAAACATAAGTGACATATATTAAGGCCACAATAATTTTTGAAGGCCAAGCCTTTAAAAATAGTGAAAATTTACTACAAACCTCTGGATAAATATTTAGCAGCTATAATATAATGGGTAGGGGAAGGAGAGTCACTGTGCTTGACTCCCTGGTTTAATTTTAAGAAGCCATAAGACCTACCATTAATAAGGACTGAGAACCAAACATTTTTACTAATATTCTTAATGAGTGTCAAGCTATTATTATCAAAACTAACGAGGTGGATGACATTAAACATAAAAGACCATAAAGTATTATCATAAGCTTTAATAATATCATAACTAAGATTATATTATGGCAAAGAACTTTTTTGTGATTTCATGGATAAGTTCTTGAGCAAGCAAAATATTATCCAAAATATCTCTACTTTTAACAAAACTAGTATAATTCAGAAAGATAATTTTAGGAAGTATAGAAGACATTGTAATAGCCAAAATCATTGAAATGATCTTGTTAAAGTTTGTGCATAAACTTATGGGTCTAAAGTCATTCAAACTAATTAGATTATAACATTTAGGATTGAGAACAAAAGTAGTACTAGCAAGAAACTTTGGAATAAAAAAGGCATTAAAAAATCCAAAATCACTTTACACAAACAATTATTAATGTTTGGCCATCATTTTTTTTAACGAGTAATAGTAGAACCATAAGGACTAGTAACAGAGTCCCTATTCATAGCCATGATGGTCTTATAAATTTTGATCTCATCAGGAGATTTAGAGAACTTAAAGTTATCATCATTAGTAACAAGAGCAGGAATAATATGAGAATTAGAAATATCCATCACATAGTTAAAATAACCCAACAAACCATTAAAGTGTGAGATAGCAGAGGCACATATGGCATCCAGATTATCATCTCAAACACTAGACTCCAATTTAACTTTATTGATAGTGGCTCTAGATTTGTTTTAATAATGAGAGCATGAAAGTATTTGGAAATCCTCTAACCTTCAAATAAAACTTTAAATGTAGCCTTTGGTTTCCAAAAGTCCACTTCTCTTATAATAAAAAGGTTTAAAAAACCATTCAAAAATGATCAAATCTTACAAAAAATATTTATGAATTGTTAAAACCCAATTTCTATTGACAAAGTAATAGTTTGGATGCATGAACCATTGGTTCAAGAACAACTAAGAAACAAATATTATGAACTCTGCGTAAATTACTTAAATGATAACGTGTATCCAGTTTACCAATGCCTTAAATATTCCAACTAATAGAATTAATTATAAAAATCAATCTTTGCAGAATCTTGAGATCTAGTGATTTTTAAAGTAAAAGCAGAGCCCTAAATATATATATATATATATATATTTGGTAACAAGATTGAAATCATCAAGTGGTTCATGTAAACCATTGGAATGTACATCATTCAAGTTTCCATTGAATTGAGGTTCCTCAGAGGAGTTGATTCCCCCTTCCTTCCAATTCGAAATAGTTTTAGCATAGGTAGGAAGCCCCTCCAAATTATATCTCAACTAAAGGTTACATGAATGAGCTTTGGGCATGCGAGTGGTAAATTTATCAATCAACTCAAATTCAAATGGGGCTTCAAGGGCCACAATCTCTTCTTCTGAAATCCAAAGCGAAGGAAACACATAGTGGGTTATGGCTTTAGATCAGGTAAAGCCACATAGAAAGAAGGAGCCAAAAGAGCTTCTTTAAAAGAGAGATACCTATTTTACCAGCTAAGAAGCCCTGATCTTTCACCAAAATATGATTAACTGCCATTCGAATTGACGAATTAGTTCAAGATGGAAGAATAATGAAAAAAAGTAAAATTTTGAGAAAATGAGCTTAAGAAAAATCCTAGCCGACCCAAGGACAAGTAGGAAGAGAACATCTATACATGTAATGAAACACCCTTGAGGAGGCAGATCTGAAACTAGAGAGGAACAGGAGGCAGAGTGGAAGGGAGATGGATGCTGGAGGTAGCTAAGGCTAAAACCCTAGCAGAGTGCAAAATAGAGAGCATGAGGGATGATAATTATCATTGATGTTTTTATTAAAATAACAACAAAAAAATTTATAAATAAAATATTTATTAAAAAAAATTTTATTATAGAATTCATAATTATAATTTTTTATGTTAATTAAAATTATAATTAATAAGTAACACAAATTTAAAATGAAATTGTTATATTAGTTAACTGCTTTAAATTTTGAATAGAATTGCCAAATTATCTCATAAGACTTTTCAAGATTTTATATATTTCTTACCAAATAGTTTTTAGGATTTAACCCTCTCAGGATTTTATAAATCCAAATTTAGAGGATTTATAAAATCCTACTTAAATTAGATCATACTATCATTCAAACAAGCCCATAGTATACTTTTATAAAGCCCTTGTCACAAATCCACAAACCAATTACCCCCATCTAGATGCAAAGTAAACCTATTCCGTAGCCTCGATACAATATAAGCATGCTAAGATCGTTGTGTGCCACTATTTGCTATCATTAGTTGAGGATGCTTCTCTCTCTCTCTCTCCAAATATGGATGATTGGAGATTCCACATAAATGTCCAAAAAAGGTAACCATTTAATCAATTTCATAAATTAGTTTTTACATAATAAAATCTATGATTAGAAAGTACATTGTAGTCCATATGATTAGACAATTTGATCAAAACATGCCTAGGATTCGGCAGTGTGACTAAAAAATCACAACCAAGATTCAGAGTAAAGCAAAATTTATGATAGATTTGAGTTTAGGTCTGTGAGTGGAAAATTTATCAATCAATGAAAATTCAAATAGTGCTGAAAGGGCCTCAGTCTCTTCTTCTAAAATCCAAAGTGAAGGAATCCTACAGTGGGTTGTGGCTTTGAGATCACCAAAAACTACATAAAAATAAGCACTCGAAGAGCGTCTTAAAAATAGCGAGACTTAATTTTATAGACTAAGAAGCCGAGATCTTTCATCAAAATATAATTAACTTCCATTCGAGCCAACAAATCAGTCGAAGGTAGAAGTATCATGAAAAAAATGAAAACAAAATCGATAAAAACAACCTACAAAGAAACACTAGCTGACCCGAGGACGAGTAGGAAGGAGAACATCTATAAATGCAAGAAAACTCCCCAGAGGAGGCAGATCTAAAACCAGCGAGGACTAGGCGGTAAAGTGGAAGGAAAATGGACAGTGGAGGCGGCTAGGGTGGAAACCCTAGTAGAGCGCAAATCAGAGAGCATGAGTGATGATAATTAGCATTGATGTATTTATTAAAACAAAACTAAAATAAGTTATTAATAAAATATTTATTAAAATAACACTTTAATTATATTATTTATTATTATAATTTATTGGTGTTAATTAAAATTATAATTAAGTAACACATTAAAAATGCAAATGTTATATGCGTTAACTGCTTTAAATTAAGAATAGCATTGCAAAATAATCTCACATGATTTGTCAAGATTTAATATATTTCTTACTAAACAGCTTTTAGGATTTACCACTCTCAAGATTTTGTAAATCTTGATTTAGAGGATGTACATCTTTTGTAAAAGTTTAACTACCACTTCCAGTGAGGAAGCCGATTATAACTACTTCGGAATTTATATTTTTGTTTTTTAGCACTAAATGCATTTCTGTTTAATTTAATATTCCCTCATTATAATCCCTCAAGAATTTCAATATCCAAAATTCAAATTTTTAAAATTTTAAAATTTTAAAATATAAAATTTCAAAAATTTTAATTTTATATATTCATATTAAAATTGCAACCATAAATTAAAAATAAACAAAATATAGTAATTTATACCAATTAACACACTCCTAAAATATAAATTCTATTCAAGACATAGTCATAAAATAAATTACTGCTTAAGATCTTTCATTAGCTTTTTGTCTAAGGCCTTTGATTCTTGTTCCTGGATGTGGCATCTTGTTCCACATCATTTTTTGTGACATATTGATTTGGATAAAACCAGATGATTCATCTATGATGTAGAAACTTACATTTGAGGAAGTTATATCCACCTAAAGCTCTAATATGGGTAATGGAAACTCATTGTAAAAATGAGATTTATTCAAATTCCTAAAGTAAACACATATGCAAACTTGAAAATATTTTTCTTAATTAAAATAATGCTAAAGAACCAAGGAGGTGCTCATTATAGTAAACCAAAATTTATAAATGAATTAATATAAAGAAAATTGGGCTAAGCAGCACTATGATGCTATGCTGGGTGGCACTACAGCGCTGGGTTGAGTGGTACTGTGGCGCTGGGCTGAGTGGTGTTGCAGCATTGGGTTAAGTGGCACTATGGTGCTGGGCTAAGTGGCACCGTAACATTGAGCTCTAGACATTTTTGGAAATAATTTAGTGCACCGGCATTGGGGTCTTTGGTGTCGTGGAGCAGGGTCAAAAAAATTAATTTTTTAATAAAATATCAAATTTTATTAGATTAAATCCTTCAGCAATCTATCCCCTCCCTCATTTATTCTTTGCTTAGTTGAGAGAGAAGAGGAGATAAAGGAGAGGGAGGAAGAGTGAGGGAGGAGAGAGAAATTTTGCTTCAGATTATTTTCATCACTTGCTTTAGTTAGGAAAAGTGTTTTGATAGGGGTATGTAATCCAAACCCAACCTCTCTTTTCAATGAATTTGTATTTTATCTATTTTATCTATCCTAAAATTGATTAAAATACAATATATCTCATTTTAGTAGTTTTTCTCTATATAACTTTTGATATGTATATATCATTATTTTGAGTATTTTGACTATTTAATATTAAAATTACAACGAGTGGTTTTGTTCTTATGTTATTTTAATTAAAATGAGTAGAAAAATATTAAGTATTAAATGTCAGTATACTACATGTTGACATTAAATAAATAATATGCATATATTTGTGTTCATTTAATTCAATATACATTTTTTACATACTACAAATATAGTGATGAGTTTAGTGATAGTGGTATTGGGTGTATATGCTATTATAATCTCATGATGTGAATGTTGAAAATTATATCGCTAGTGGATTTTTTATTTATATTTTATAATCAAATCTAAATATCTAATAACATACCATCTTAAAAGATAGAAATAATTTTTTATATTAATTAACAATTAGGGATAGATTTTATAAAGAATATTTTGATATCTTGAAAGATAAAATGATATTCAACTATCATTTTATTAATAAAAATAGACTATGATAAAGATTATTTACGCTCAGAGTTTTTTCCTCTTCTTTAGTGAACTAAAGTAGTTTTTTTTTACTAGGGTTCTATGTTCCCCATAAAGGAAAGGCTCTATGGTTAATTATATACCTGGAAAGCTCCAAAGAAAACTCTTGATTAAAGTGGAAACTAATTCTTTATCAAATTATAAAGACTTTACTGATGAGCTTATCCAATCTTGAACAAACTTCTAAAGTAGGTTTAACAGTCTCCAAAAAAAATAGGCATGGAGCATAAAATGCTTTAAATCAATATTAACCTAACTCTCATGGATAAGAATTTGAATTCCCAACTAGATAATTTCTTAAGAATACTAGCAAACATTTTGTCAAAGATAAAAGTTCTTTTATGACCCTTGTAAAGAGGGGTCACAAGATAGTTAAGAGGCAAAGATTGGTTTTTGAAACCAGTGATAGAACTAATATAATTGTTCTTATCCCTATTCATGCCCTTTCCCATAATAAAACTACCCTTATTGTTACTAAGTTAAGACCACTTTCCTTTTCAATAGCATTAAGAAAAGTTTTGATTATATTCATGTTATTTTTTGAGCCATTACAAATAAAATGATATCACCTGCAAAACATATGTGAGATATATTAAGGCCACAATAATTTTTGAAGGCCAACTTTCAAAAATAGTGAAAATGTACTACAAACCTTGGGATAAATATTTAGCAGCTATAATATAAAGGGTAAGGGTTGGAGAGTCACCATGTTTGACTCCCTGGTTTAATTTTAAGAAGCCATAAGACTTACCATTAATAAGGACTGAGAACCAAACATTTTTACTAATATTCTTAATGAGTGTCAAGCTATTATTATCAAAACTAACGAGGTGGATGACATTAAACAAAAAAGACCAAAAAGTATTATCATAAGCTTTAATAATATCATAATTAAGAATTATATTATGGACAAGAACTTTTATGTGAATGTCATGGATAGTTCTTAAGCAAGCAAAATATTATACGAAATATCTCTACTTTTAACAAAACTAGTATAGTTCAGAAAGGTAATTTTAGGAAGTATAGATGACATTGTAATAGCCAAAATCATTGAAATGATCTTTTTAAAGGTTGTGCATATACTTATGGGTCTAAAGTCATTCAAACTAATTAGATTATCACATTTAGGAATGAGAACAAAAGTAGTACTAGCAAGAAACTTTGGAATAACAAAGGCATTAAAAAAATCCAAAATTACTTTACACAAATAATTTTTAATGTTCGACGAACATTTTTTATAATGAGCAATAGTAGAACCATAAGGACCAGTAACAAAGTCCCTATTCATAGCCATGATGGTATTATAAATTTTGAATTCATCGGGAGATTTAGATAACCTAAAGTTATCATCATTAGTAATAAGAGTAGGAATAATGTGAGAATTAGAAATATTCATCACATAGTTAAAATAACCCAATAAACCATTAAAGTGTGAGATAGCAGAGGCACATATGGTATCCAGATTAACATCTCAAACATTAGACTCCAATTTAATTTTATTGATATAGACTCTAGATTTGTTTTAATAATGAGAGCATGAAAGTATTTGGAAATCCTCTAACCTTCAACTAAAAGTTTAAACATAGCCTTTTGTTTCCAAAAGACCACTTCTCTTATAATAAAAAGGTTTAAAAAACCTTTTCAAAATGATCAAATCTTACAAAAAATATTTAAGAATAGTCAAAACCCAATTTCCGTTGACAAAGTAATAGTTTGGATGCATGAACCATTGGTTCAAGAACAACTAAGAAACAAATATTATGAGCTCTGCATAAATTACTTAAATGATAATGTGTATCCATTTTAGCAATGCCTCTAATATTACAAATAATAGAATTAATTATAAAAATCAATCTGGGCAGAATCATGAGATCTAATGATTTTTAAAGTAAAAGCAGGGCCCTAAAAATATTTCTTTTTTTTTAATTTTTTTGGTAACAAGATTGAAATCATCAAGTGATTCATGTAAACCATTTGAATGTACATCATTCAAGTTTCCATTGAACTGAGGTTCCTCAGAGGAGTTGATTCCACCTTCCTCCCAATTCGAAACAGTTTTAGAGTACGGAGAAAGCCCCTCCAAATTATATCTCAACTAAAGGTTACATGAATGAGCTTTGGGCATGCGAGTGGTAAATTTATCAATCAACTCAACTTCAAATGGAGCTTCAAGGGCCACAATCACTTCTTCTGAAATCCAAAGTCAAGGAAGCACATAGTTGGTTATGGCTTTAGATCAGGGAAAGCCACATAGAAAGAAGCACCCAAAAGAACATCTTTAAAAGAGAGATACCTATTTTACCAGCTAAGAAGCCTTGATCTTTCACCAAAATATGATTAACTACCATTCAAGTTGATGAATCAGTTGAAGATGGAAGAATAAGGAAACAACAACAACAACAAACAACAACAACATCAAGCCTTTATCCCACTACGTGGGGTCGGCTACATGAATCCTTTTTCTCCATTATGTCCTGTTAAAAGTCAAATTCTTGTTTAAATCTAATAAAGAAAGATCATTTCTAATATTTTCTAACCAAGTCTTTTTAGGTCTACCTCTACCTTTCTTAACATAAGTCAAATCTAAGACATCTACTTTCCTAATCGGGTCATGTAGAGGCCGCCGTTTTATGTGCCCAAACCATCTAAGTCGACTCTCTCTAATCTTATCTTCCATTGGAGCTACTCTAACCTTTTCACAAATATGCTCATTTCCTATCCTATCTCTAAGGGTAAAGCCACTCATCCACCTGAGCATCCTCATCTCTGTAATACTTAACTTAGAATTATGCTTCTCTTTTAATGGCCAACATTCAGCACCATAAAGCATTGCAGGTCTCACCACCATCTTATAGAATTTTCCCTTAAGTTTGAGGTGTACTTTTCTATCACACAATAAGCCCGATCCATTCCTCCACATCATCCATCCAACTTGGATTCTGCTGATAATATCCCAATCTATTTTACCATCACTCTGAACAGTAGATCCAAGATATCTAAAACGTGTACTCAAGGAAAAAAAGAAAAATTTTGAGAAACTGAGCTTAAGTAAAATTCTAGTCAACCCAAGGACGAGTAGGAAGAGAGCATCTATACTTGAGGAGGCAGATCTGAAACTAGCGAGGACCAGGAGGTAGAGTGGAAGGGAGATGGATGGTGGAGGTAGCTAAGGTGGAAACCCTAGCAGCGTGCAAAATAAAGAGCATGAGAGATAATAATAAGCATTGATGTTTTTATTAAATTAACTCCAAAATAAGTTATAAATCACATATTTATTAAAATAACACTTTTATTATAGTATTCATAATTATAATTTTTTATGTTAATTAAAATTATAATTAATAAATAACATAAATTTAAAATGCAATTATTATATCAGCTAACTCCTTTAAATTCTGAATAGCATTGCCAAATTATATCATAAGATTTGTCAAGATTTAATATATTTCTTACCAAATAGTTTATAGGATTTAACCCTCTCAGGATTTTATATTTTGAATTTAGAGGATTTATAAAATCCTACTTAAATTAAATCATATTATCATTCAAACAAGCCCTTAGTATCCTTTTATAGAGCCCTTGTCACAAATCCACAAAACAATTACCCCCATCTAGATGCAATGTAAACCTATTCCATAGCCTTGATACAATATAAGCACGCTAAGATCATTGTGTGCCACTAGTTACTATCGTTAGTTGAGGCTGCTTCTCTCTCTCTCTCTCTCTCTCTCTCTCTCTCTCTCTCTCTTCAAATATGGATGATTGGAGATTCCACATAAATGTCAAAAAAAGGTGACCACTTAATCAATTTCATAAATTAGTTTTTAAAATAGTAAAATCTATGAGCAGAAACTATATTGTAGTCCATATGATTACATAGTTTGATCAAAACATGCCTAGGACTTCAGAAGTGTGACTGAAAAATCACCACCAAGCTTCAGAGTAAAGCAAAATTTATGATAGAGTTGAGTTTAGGTCTGTGAGTGGTAAATTTATCAATCAATGCAAAATCAAATAGTGCTGAAAGGGCCTCAGTCTCTTCTTCTAATTAAAATCCAAAGCGAAGGCAACCTACGGTGGGATGTGGCTTTGAGATCATCGAAAACCATAGAAAAAGAAGCACTGGAAAGAGCATCTTAAAAAGAGCGAGTCTTAATTTTATAGGCTAATAAACCGAGATCTTTCATCAAAATATGATTAACTGCCATTCGAGCTAACGAATCAGTCGAAAGTAGAAGTATCATGAAAAAAATGAAAGCAAAATCGATAAAAACAACCTACAAAGAAACATTAGCTGACCTGAGGATGAGTAGGGAGGAGAACATCTATAAATGTAAGAAGACTCCCTAGAGGAGGCAAATCTGAAACCAGCGAGGACCAGGCAGTAGAGTGTAAGGGAAATGGACGGTGGAGGAGGCTAGGGTGGAAACCCTAGTAGAGCGCAAAACAGAGAGGTTGAGTGATGATAATTAGCATTGATGTATTTATTAAAACAGCACCAAAATAAGTTATTAATAAACTATTCATTAAAATACCACTTTAATTATATTATTCATTATTATAATTTATTGGTGTTAATTAAAATTATAATTAAGTAACACATATTAAAAATGCAAATGTTATATGAGTTAACTGGTTTAAATTAAGAATATCATTGTAAAATAATCTCACATGATTTGTCAAGATTTAATATATTTCTTACTAAACAGTTTTTAGGATTTAGCACGCTCAAGATTTTGTAAATCCGGATTTAGAGGATGTATAAAATTCTACTTAAATAAATCCTTCTTGCATCCGAATAGGCCCTTAGTATCCTTTTATAGAGTCTTTGCCACAAATCCACAAACCAGTGATCCCCCATCTGGATGCAAAGCAAATCTATTCCGCAGCATCAATGCAATCTAAGCACACTATGATCATTGTTTGCCATCGTTTATTGTCGTTAGTTGAGGCTGCTTCTCTCTCTCTCTCTCTCGCTACCCCCCCCCCCCCCCCCATCTTTGTTTATAGAAGCAGAAAGGTATGAAGAAAAAAATGTCTTTGTTAGTTTGTTCAAGTTTACTTCTTAATGAACGTTTTATCTTTTATGAAAGATGAGCTTAGAGAATATATATTAGTTTATTATTTGACGTATGGTATTTGGGAAAGCTTGACATATGGTATGACTGAAGCTATTTTTTGAGATTATAAATTTAACTATTGAATTTCAAAAAAAAAAAAAACCCGATACTACAGTTGTTTTCACATAATTTTCAAAATAATAGTTAACTATATGACACCTGCAATAATATTAAACATATTGAATAAAAAAATATTATAAAATAATGCTAATATTTTTAATTTAAATTGAAATTTAATTACTTCTATTGTAGTATGAATATTAATAGAATTGTATTACTATAATAAATGATTATAATATTTGAGAATATCTAACTACCTTCATATGTATTAATATATGTTAAATGCAAAACTACTTGGAAATGTGTTTCAAAGATTTTATTAAATGCAAAACTACTTTAACTCATCAAGTTCGAGCTAGCGCTCGAGCTCCAGCTTTTTTTTTTAAATTTGAGCCAGCTCGTTTATTATACAACGGGAAAAAAATATTATGAATCAATTAATTATTATAATAAAATGATAAAAATAATGAGAAATAAAAAGCAAGATAATAAAGAATTACTTAATCTAAGAAAAGCAAATTTTATATTTCAAATATTTTTAAAAACTTTTTACTTAAAATCATTAATACTAATATAATTTTTAGAATGTTTTATATTAATATTATATAGCTCATTAGCTGATCGAGCTCGGCCCCTAAGCTATTTATTGAGCCACTCAGGAGTCACCTTACCTCACTTACGCTCCTTACTCTAACCCTCCAAGTTCAAACATTATATATTTTGATATGTTTGATACATCATCAAAAATCATTTTGATCAGGCATGAATCTCGAGGCATAATGGAAGTAAAAACTTTTAAAATTAAATTCAGTACCATCTAAACTCTAATTTCCCCAAACTTATAGTTGAACTAAACATCTTGATGGGATTAGCCTAACGACACAAAAAATGGGTGATGCGAGCTTGAATGATTCCGAATAAATAGCCTAAAGCGTAATTAAAAACTTTAGAATATTAATTGGATGACTAAATAATCTATAAAGTTGGAATGTTTATAGTCATATCAAGTGGATCGATGAGAAGGATCCAATGAGCCCAAGATTGCTTAATTCTGGTATCATTAAGGCACATAAATGCTGAATAAAATCCCTAAATGCTCTAAGAATCCTAAAGCAACACCGGAGCATCGTCATTGGGCCACTATCTTGACCATCGTCATTGATCCTTTGTTGGCTCACTAACTATGATCTTTCAACCGTCATCACTTGACTACACATATTCTAACCTTTATTGCCTATCAATTACATTCATTCGACCTGTATCGCTTGCCAATTATGATCCTCGGACTACCATTGTTTGGCTATCATACTCAGATGACCCGATTATGTTCCTTTGACCTTATCTCTTGCTTACAATAATCCATGGGCCATGTCATGTGCTAACTATTATCCTTTGTCCATCGTTACCTGACTATGATATTTCCAACCTCTATTGCCAAACTAGTATAGTTCTGGGACCATCATGGCCTACCAATTATCCTCGGACCTCCATTGTTCTCCTATAATCCTTTTGACCTTAATTGCTCGCTGACTACAATCCTCTAACCTCCTTCACTCACTAACTACAGTATACAAACCATCATCACCCTACTATGGTCCTTGGACCATCGTCACACAATTACGATTCTTTTGACCTCCATCATCCATATATTATTGTCCTTTTTTATCTATCATTTCGTGATTACATTGCTTCTACCTACAATCTTTTGAAAAGGATCACCTAACTACTTCGACACATACTAACTTCATCATCTATCATCACCAATAAGGCCAACATAGACCATCACTTAGATGATCGATGCACACTGTCAACATCAATTTTGACTTCCAAATTCATCATTAGGATTTACACTAGATTTCATAATTTCTGACCTATTAGAGATGGCTCCCAAGCCATGGGGCTTTTCCTAATTTAACCATGTCATATGTTTTGTATCGATGTGTGCCCTCGAGGGAGGACATCATTTTTAATTTATTTTAAGCCCTAGTATAATAATTTTTCTTTAGTTGGACCCCATGAATTTTCTCTTTCTAAGATTTTTTACGTAAAAGTACTTGTCACTTATAATTTTTGCATTCTTCTCTCATCTATTTGTATCCTATTTTTTTGTGCAAAGCTAGGATGTTAAGCTCTCTATCTCATTATAACCATGAATGCTCTGGGACACAAGAATTATAAAAATATTATTATAAATTTGAATCAAAATAAAACAAATATGGTCAAAAGGATTTTAAAAATAACATATATCTATGATAACAAGATTTATGACCTAATAACGGAAGAGTCTTTTTAAAAGGAGCTTGTTTAATACATAAATATACGGATGAATCGCATTTAAAAAAAATTAAAAAAGGAGCGAAACCGGACTATAGAAATCCGGTTCTTAAAAACCGGATTACAAAATTCCGGTTTCTAGAAATCGGAATTTTGTAATCCGGGCTTCTTAAGATACCAGATATACATCATCCGATTTCTAGAATAAATATTTTAATATTAATAGAAATTTAAATATAAACATGTTAATTCTAATAAATATGAAATTCTAATAAATTCATTTGAATGTCTTAATGATATCAGAATTTGGCAATCCTAGGCTCATTGGATTCGTCTCATCGAGCCGCTCGATTCGACTATAAGCATGTCATGTTTTGAAAGCATTTGGTAATCCAAATTATGATTTGAACCTTCCAAATGCGCTTCGGGTCTTTGATTTGGACTCATTTGGGTTCGGATTGAGTTGGATTTGGTGTCGTTGTGTTCGTATTTTCGAGATGTCAGTTCGCCTACAAATTTGATGAAATCGAAGTTCAGATAGTCTCCGATTTAATTTTTTGATTATATATCAAATATAAACATTTTATTTTAATTTACTTTTTAAAATATTTAAGAAATCTAATATTATGGAATTTCATTTTAATTTCATAAATTTATGGGAACAAATAAAATAAAACGATAAATATATTATTTTTAAATTTTAAATTTATTTTATATTCATTAAATTTTCTTTTTTTATTTACATTGTTTAAAACAAAAAATAAAAAAATTAAATGTTCAAACTGGATATTTTTAAACAAACCAATAGTTTTTAAAAAAAAATAAATAAAAAGTTTGAATTTAAATTTAAATTTATATTAAAATATTTATTCTAGAAACCGGATGGTGTATATCTAATTTCTTAGGAAACTTGATTTCTATAGTTCAGTTTCGCTCCATTTTAATTTTTTTTTAAATACGTTTCATCTGTATATTTATATATTAAAAATTTTTTATTTTTTATAATTTGACCTTTTTTTTACCAATTAACTTAAATTATATATTTTCTTGGAGCTTAAAATTTTAAAAATATTAATATTCTAAATTACCCGCAACCTATCAACGTCAAATTTATGAGGACACAGGCTGTCAAGGACCTCGGGTCATTACCAGTGGTGAGTTTGCTTTGTTCTTCGGTCGCCTAGTGGCGAGAGTGCCCTTGCCAATGGGATCACGTGGGAGCGTACTATTCTTTCTCGTACGTATCTTTAAGGATGTCACATCGCTCTTCTTCCTCACGCCATTGGGTTCGTTGATTAGATAACAATCTGTAACAAAAGTGGATGGGATTGGTGACTGCCTTACAACGAGAAAATTTATCCGTTGAAAAAGATTATTTTTTGAATTACGAATTATTATAAAAAATATGCCATTTAATTTTTCGTGTGGATTTTCAAAAAATTTTATAGCAAATATTTCAAGATGGAAGAGGAATATTTTAAGAATAAATATGGAGTTTCTCACCAAATTCTAAGGGGTTTTAAGGGGGGGGGGGGGGGTTGGGGGGGTATGTGTAGAATTTTATGAGAATAATGCAAAGAAATGGGTATGAGAATGTGTGGAGATGAGCTTAGAAATATTTTATAGCAAAATATAAATATGACATGATTTCCACTCACCGAAGTAGCAATTTTGAACATATAACAAAATCTCTTCTAGTGTGGCCAGACTACTAAGCCTCCTCTTCTTAGATGAAAATCCAAATGCCAACATAACAATAACCTCTTTTCATTCTTAATTGCATAATATTTGTAGATATTTTAAAACACGTGATATTTAAAAAAAATCATATCAAGGGAGGAGTTGGGGCTATCCCACTTGACACTTGAAAAGGTACAATGGTAAAGTTATACATCTTTTGTAAAAGTTTAACTACTACTTTCAATGATGAAGCCGGTCATAACTACTTCAGAATTTATATTTTATAATTTTTTACCACTAATTGCATATAAGTTTAATCTAATATTCCCTCATTATAATCCCTCAAAGATGATTTCAATATCCAAAATTCAAATTTTAAAAATTTTGAATTTTTTAAATATAAAATTTCAAAAATTTTAATTTTATATGTTCATATTAAAAATGCAACCATAAATTACAAACAACAAATACATAGTAATTTATGCCAATTAACATACTCGTAAAATGTAAATCCTATTCAAGACATAGTCATAAAATAAAATACTTCTTAAGATCTTTCATTTTGCTTATTGTCCAAGGACCTAGATTCTTGTTCTTAGATGTGGCATCTTATTCCACATCATTTTAGGAGAAATTTTGATTTTCTTAAAATCATACGATTCATCTTTGATGCAGACTTACATGTGAGGAAATTATATCCACCTAAAGCTCTAATATGGGTAATGGAAACTCATTTTAAAAATGAGCTTTATTCAAATTCCTAAAGTGAACATATATACAAAATTGAAAATTTTTCTTCTTAATTAAAATAATGCTTAGGAACCAAGAAGGTACTCATTGTCGTAACCCAAAATTTATATATGAATTAATATAAAGAAAATTGGGCTGAGCAACACTACGATGCTAGGTTGAGTCGCGCTGCAGCACTGGGTTGAGTGGCTCTGTGGCGCTGGGCTGAGAGGCATTACAACATTGGGTTGAGTGGCGCTTTAGTGCTCGGTTAAATGTCACTGTAGCATTGAGTTCTAGGTTTTTTTTAGAAATAATTTAGTGCACTAGCATTGAGGTCCTTGGTGTTGTGAAGCAAGGTAAAAAAAAATAATTTTTTTAATAAAATATTACATTTTATTAGATTAAATCCCTAACCCATCTATCCCCCTCCCTCATTTCTTTTTTGCGTAGGTGAGAGAGAAGAGGAGATAAAGGAGAGAGAGGAAGTGTGAGAGAGGAGAGAGAAATTTTGCTTCAGGTCATTTTCATCAATTACTCTAGTTGAGAAAAGTGTTCTAATAAAGGTATGTAATTCAAATCCAACCACTCTTTTCAATTAATTTGTATTTTATATATTTTATCTCTTCTAAGATTGATTAAAATGAAATATATCTCATTTTAAAAATTTTTCACAATATAACTTTTGATATGTAGATATCATTACTCTGAGTATTTTAGCTTCTTAATACTAAAATTACAATAGGTGGTTTTGTTCATATGTTATTTTAATTAAAATGAGTATGAAAATATTAATTATTAAATGTTAATATACTACATTTTGACATGAAATAATTAATATGCATATATTTTATGTTCATTTAATTTAATATGCATTTTTGACAAACCATAATATAATGATGAGTGTAATTATAGTAGTATTGGGTGTATATTCTATTATAATCTACATGATCTGAATGTGGGAAATTATATCGCTAGTAGATTTTTATTTATATTTTTATAATTAAATCTGAATAGCTAATAACATACCATCTTAAAAGATAGAAAAAATATTTTGTATTAATTAAAAAATAGGGATATATTTTATAATTTTCATAATCAAACACAGCATAAAGAATATTTTGATATCTTGATAGATAAAAAGATATTCAACTATTATTTTTTTAATAAAATAGACCATGTTAAAGATTATTTATGCTCGAAGATTAATCCTCTTCTTTAGTGAACTAAACTAGGGTTTTTTTTGCTAGGGTTCTATGTTCCCCATAAAGGAATGCCTTTATGGTTAATTATTTTTAGGAAAAATATAAAGAAAACACTTAATTAAAGTGGCAACTATTTCTTAATCAAATTATAAAGATTTTTGGCAATGATTTTAATCAAGATTTACCAATAGGAAATAAATCAAAATTTGAACACTTATTCTTGGAATTCGTAGGAGTAAAAGGTCGAGAGTGCTTGAGATTTTGGGATACCCAAAAACACTCTAACCTATACTAGAGTTGGGATTTTACCAATTTATAAGATGATTAAATTTTAGATTTTTTTTTTTTTTGAGAATGCAAGAAGCAATTTTATTGAATCAGCTACTTACAACCAGATTCCTCCTTTAACAAGGCTAAAAAAGAAGGAGAAAAATTATTCTGAGAAACATCATAAAAAATTAGAAATAAGAGCATAGTTAGCGCATAAATCAGCTAACTTATTATATTCTCTCTTAGAAAAGAAAAAATAAATTGCTTAAAATTAGATAGGAAATCTAAATCCTTAGGATTTAGAAACTCTTCAGCATGAATAGGATTTCTTAAAGAATTTTGAAAAATGTTGATGACATTGGAATTGTCTCCTTCAATCATAATACCCTTTGCATCAAACATCCACTCTTGAATATAATTCCTCAAATCAAGAATAGCTAAGATCCCCACTTGAGAGCAATCCTAATGAAGGCAGCCAAAACCAAAAGCAGCTAAGAATCGACCTTTGTAATCCCTGAAAACTCCTCCTATGCCAGCCTTATTATTTAATTGCACCGAAGCATCTACGTTTACCTTGATCCAACTAGGAGGAGGAGGACGCCAAGAAGATTGAGACAGCTTGTACAACTGATTAGCATCCCAATTATCCCGAATTAGACAAGTATGAAACGAAGCAACAACATGAATGATAGAATTTGTAGCAATGATTGAACAGCTATCATTCGCGCCTCCATAAACTAACTTGTTTATGCTTTTCCAGCAAAAGAATACCATAGAACAAAATAAATTACCAAGGAATGGATTGAAATCTGAAAGTTTACTAAATGACCGATAGCAATCACTCAAAGAATCAGAAAGAGGAATATGAAAATTCCTAGTAGCAAGAAGATACACCACTTCTTTCACCATAAAGCACTAGATAACAACATGTTCTGCATTTTCCACCCCCACACATCCTCTCAGACACCCTTCAAACTCAGCCAATCTCCTATAATGCATGAAACCATATGTAGGAATTGCATCCCTACACAGACGCCACCAAAAGAGTTCAATTTGATGCCTTAACTTCAGCTTCTTTCTCCAATGCCAAAACTCATCTTCCCTATTATCTTCATACTTCTTACCATAGACTATAGCTACTACAGATTTCCCAATGCATTTACACGTAAGCTCCAACTGATCATCACCGAATCCTGACTGAATAGGAACTGAAGTAATAACCTCAATCAACTTTTGTCCAAAACAAAGCTTCAGCTTATTCAAAATCCAGTTCCCGTCAGATATAAAGGCCGATAAACGAAGGAATTCATGACTTAAATCAGCTACAAAGGTAGGCCATTTATCAATGCTCTTATCAAGGATCCAAGTATCTTTAAAAGTATCAACTTTATCACCATTAGAGATTCTCCTTCTCATGATGGGATGCAGAAAATCTGCTCCATTCATAATAATCTTTTAAGTTGTATAATAACACCTTTTACTATCAGCATTCCATAAATCCTCTCCATACTTGGACCTCAAGGTTCTATTGAGAATAGAGTTGGGATTTTTAATAAAGTTCAGAGAAAATTTAGCCCTCAAAGGCCCCAGTTTCTCCACCATCGACTGCAAACCACACCCACCTTTATTCTTTGGCTTACACATGACATCCCAAGTAACATAATGAATGCCAAAACTTCCATCCCTCTTATTCCAAAGAAAATTCCTACACATTTTATCCAATTCATTCAAGACCCCAAGGGGACTAATGAATGATTAGATAGATAAATAGGTAGTGAAAGAAATGATGCATTGATTAAAGTAATTCTTCCTGCAAGAGAAATGAATTTGGTTCCCCAAAGGTTCAGCCTACCCACAGCTTTAATAATAAGATTACTAAAATTAGATTTTACCAGTCTTCTTAAAGCAATCTTGACTCCCAAATACTCCATCTCATTTACCACCTTCATGTTAAAAATGTTAGAAAGAGATCTACCATTCCTCTTATTGATAGATTTACCAAATAACATTATCGATTTGAGCAAGTTAATCTTCTGGCCGGTCCACCTGCAATAATTTTTTAGAACCTTATTAACCTTCTTCAAGCTTTTACAGCTAGCCTCTGAGAAGATTGCAATGTCATCTGCATACATTAAATGAGAGACTATAGGAGCATTAGGAGAAACCTTCAAACTGACCCCTCTGCCTCTTCGAGCAAACTCTTCAGACAATAATTGGGAGCACAAGATAAGGAGGTACGGAGATAATGGGCAACTTTGTCTGTATCCACTTTTGGCCTCAATCCACTCAGAATTTTTTCCATTGATCAAAATAGAAAATTTCGGATCAATAACACATTCCATAATAAGCTTAGAAAATCTCTTGGGGAAATCGAACCAATCAAGCACTTGAGTAAGAGTGGACCAACTCATACTATTATAGGCTTGTTCCATATCAACTTTGATAGCCACCAAACCCATTTTAGATTTAGAAAATCTAAATTTACTAAACAATTCTTGAGAAAGAAAAATTTGATCAGATATAGATCGGCCCTTTACAAAGGCATACTGCACTTCAGAAATAATTTTGGGAAACAAAAAACTCATCTTATTTAAGATCATTCTTGCCACAATTTTGTAAATGGAATTACACAAACTAATAGGATGATAATTAGAAGGCACCAAAGGGTTTTCCATTTTAGGAATCAACACCACATTTGTCTCTCTCCAAGCAGGGCAAAGAGAACTAAACATGAAAAAATCACTGATAGCTGACCACACATCATAATGGACAATAAACTAATATGACTTGGTAAAAGAGTAAGTAATACCATCATTACCTCGAGACTTGTTAGCTCCCAAATGTTTAATGACCTCCTCCAACTCCTCCCTAGAGAAATCTTTGTCGAGTATTCTTCTATCCTCATCATCAAACTCCTTAGAAGCAGACGGCCAACGTCCCAAGCTACAGTTCCTTAACCTCCATTTATTTTTAAAGAACTCCAGAAAAACCTCTTCAATATTCTGATGGTATTCACTAATCAAGTCATCATTATCTTTAACATGATTAATCTAGTTACCATTTCTTCTAGCCGTAGCATATGCATGAAAGAACTTAGAATTAGAATCACCCTCCTTCAACCATTGCACTTTTGCCCACTGCTTCCACCACGTGCTGAGACGCTTGAGAGTAGCATTAAGATCAGCAACCTTAGACCTAATATAGAACAATTTAAGATCGGATAGACCTCCTACCGTAACTTCCTCTTCTTGCAGTTCCAGAATTTCCCTCTTTAAGCTTTCTTTCAAATCAAATAAAGTCTTGTGCTTGGCCTTACTCCAAAGAACAAAGATCTCAATGTTCTTCTAAATTTTATATTCAAAATATCTGCAGAATTACCAAACGCATATTTGTTCCAAGACGCCCGCACAATGGAATGAGAAGCAGGGTAAGTAGACCAAACATCTTTAAACATAAAATTCCTCCTTTTCGTAAGCCCAGAAGAAAGGATTTTAATCTTGATGGGACAATGTTCCGAAGCCACTCTTGCCAAATGCCTAACCATCGCAACTTGAAGAAGATTTAAAGCAGCACAATTAAGGAGACAACAATCCAACCTCTCTAAGATCCGAGCTCCACCAGTTTTATTATTACACCAAGTGTATTTAGGACCCAAAAATCCTACATCATGAAAGTCGCAATTCCTCATAAAAGATAGCATATCTTGAGGTCCTTGGGAAAGAGCAAATTTTTTACCACCTCTCTTCTCACTTTGAGACAAAATGCAATTAAGTCTCCCCCAATAATCACTAGTAATTCATTGCCTAAAAGATTCTCCAACTTACTCCAAATGAACTTGTTGCAAATTTGGCTTTTAGGATTATAGTTTTGATGATAATAAACATTTTTGTGTTCTATTTTTGTTTGGATAACATTTTAGGTACAAAAGATCAAATGCAATTCAAGCCAACTTAAGATCAGGTCCATGTGTGTGTGAATGTAATTTTTCCCTTTCTTGAGTAAAATGTAATGTAATTGATCCCCTAGCTAAGTAACCTTACACACACACACTCAGGGGGAGAGTTTTAGTTAGTTAGAGTTTTTATTTTCAATTTTTGTTCATATCATCCTGGATGATATTCATATCATCCTGGATGATCCAATGAAAATAAAAACCCTACGTAGGGCAACAATGTTAAGATAGTTTGATTAAGCAAATCATCCTAGACAATAGACCCATCGTACAGGATGATATGCTCACATAAAAAATTCTCAGCCGCCAGTTTAAGTTAGGCAAGTTTTAATTTTTAGATATTTAGCCTGATTGTCCCAGACGATACGTGTATCATCCTAGATGATCCTTTATAATTATGCCTAAATTAATTTGGTGATTAAGGAAAGTAATTAATATTTGATTGATACTATCATATCATCCTAGAGAATCACGAGATCATCCTGGATGATGAATGTAAAATCCTGACCATCTAGAGCACTTCACTTGTACGATCTGAGAAATATATTGGATAATATTCCCAATTTTGAACTAATCATATGGAATAATCGTAATATCGTCCCGGATGATCAAGTCATTTTAAGATCATCTAGGATATTTTGGCTATACGAACAGAGCTGTGTGTAGGATAATTTTGTCATTTTTGAACTAATCGTACATGATGATACACTTATCTTCCCAGACGATCAAGTCATTTTAAGATCATCTAGCCCAAGTTTCCCTGGATGAACAGACCTATCTTCTAGATAAAATTCCTCATTTACACTAATCATCCTAGACGATCATAAAATCATATGGGACGATCAGAAAATTTTTTTTTACTAATTATCCAGAGAAACCAGATCGTCCAGGCGAATACATATAATTTTGAACTGATTATACAGGACGATCCTTCGATCATCCTAGATGATCTTTGATGACCAGTTAAGATTTAGGTCAATTTTTGAGCCCTCCTATTTAAGATTTTTTTCTTCCAACAAGAAAAATCTTTTGCCACTTTCTTTACCTTGAGAGAGAGAGAGAGCTTGGGAGAGAGAGAGAGGATCTTGTGAGGGGGAGTTTGTGAGGGATTCACAAAGGTTGCTCCAAGCAAGGATGTGAGTCATCTTCTCCGTTCATCGTCTCTTGTCTTATCGGTGTCTCTGTGGGAGGATCATACGCATGAAGATCCAGGTTCTCTGCCTGTTTCAAAAGGAAGTGAAAGGAGATCGGGTTCTCTACCTGCTTCAGGAGGAAGTGAAAGGAGTTCAAGTTCTCTGCTCCACAAGGTTGGTGGAAAGGAGTTTCTATATAGGCTTCTCCACCTTACTGTAGGAGCAGAAGGAGAGTCACTTAGTGTTAGTGCAATACCCGGAGGGGAGGCTCCGGGGAGTGGACGTAGGTCAAGTTGACCGAACCACTATAAAATTTGATGTGTTCTTTCTGATTATTTTTCACACTTACTTTTCTGTTGATGATTGTGTGATTGTGATTATTATTCTATTATCGTTGAACATCTTCACATCATCATATAACTGTAAACATTTTAAAACATTTAAAAAGATTTTCTAAGTCATCGTTTGCTCATGAATTTTTAAAACTACCATTTCACCCCCCTCTTGGTTAGCCTCAGGACTAGTTCATAAGGGCTTAACATCCCTAACAAACTTTCAAGTGGTATTAGAATGATATTCATAAAATCAAGTTTTGAAAAACTTTGAATTCGATCCATGGCTAACTTTGGAAATAGAAATACTACTGAAGATTATTCAATTACTCGTCCACTTTTGTTTGATAATATATTATTTGATTTTTGGAAAACTCGCATGTGCACATTCTTACAATTTATTAATTATCGCATGTGAATGCTTATTAAGGATGGTTATGAAGCACCTCATAGACTTGTAAATGTCATTAAAATTGAACTTTCTTTTACTGAATGGATATTTGATGATCGTGATTTAGCACAACTGAATGTAAAATATTTGAATTATTTTTTCTATGCTTTAAAATCTAAAGATTGCATGCGTGTTTCTACTTATATGAATGATAAAGAAATATGGGAAAGATTATGCATTACATATGAAGGTACATCTGAGGTTAAGCAATCTAGATTGAACATCTTACTTCATGACTATAAACTCTTTTGCATGAAACCTAGTGAATCGATTTCTGAAATGTATACTAGATTCACTCAAATTGTCACTTCTTTACATTCTTTAGGAAGAGAACTTATAAACTATGAACAAGTGAATAAAATTCTGAGATGTTTGCCTTCTTCTTTTGATGCCAAGATAACTACAATTATTGAATCCAAAGATTTGAACACTTATTCTACTGATAACTTACTTGGGTCACTCATTGATTACGAGCAAGGAGTGAACCAATGATAAATTGATGCAGATGAGAAGAAGAAGAAGGAGAAAACTGTGGCACTGAAGGCCAATGATATTGACACTGATTCTTCCAGATCTGATAGCGATGATGTTGCCTTAATCACCAGGTAATTCAAAAGCTTTCTAAGGAAGAAACATAAGAACTTTCAGAAGTGGAACAAAGGTAAGAGTAGCAAAAATTTTAAAGGTTTATCTGATACTATTTTTTTTTAATGCAGGAAGCCTGAACATATAAAGGCTGATTATCCTACACATAAGGCTCACCCAAGCAAGGAGAAGGGTGAGAAGAAACCCAAGTTTAGGAAGGATAAGAAGCAAATTTAAAAAGCATTCTGGGCAGATTTTGCATCTGACTCCTCTGAGATTGAAGCTGAAGAGGAGACTATGAACTTGTGTTTGATGGCAGAGGATTATCCTAGTTAGTCTGAAAAAGAAGAGGCATGTGATCTAACCTATGATTAATTGCTTAATGTTTCTGAGAAAATTCATTCATCGTATAGGAAACTTAAGAAAACCCATGCCAACCATAAATTGGATTTCTTAAATTTGCAAAAAGAGCATGATGTTTTGATTAAGGATCATTCTACACTTGATAACAATCACATGTCATTACTTGATGAATATGGTGAATTAAATAAAAAAAGTTTTGAACTAATTATTGAGTATGATTCATTGAAAATATTGCATGTTGATTTAGAAAGAGCTTTTAAAGAATCAGACAATATGGCATGTGACTTAGAGAGTAGTAAGGGAGCATTGAAATTTGAAATTATAAGTCTTAAAAAGGAGAATGAATTTCTAAGAGTAAAAATTAGTACTTTTGAGAAAAATAAAATACCTCCTACTTTTGCATAATTTTATGCACCTCCACCTTTTGAAGAATCTAATTTAAAATAATCAAAGCATATTTCATTCAAACCTAGGAGTTGGCACAATCACCAAAGTAGATTAGTTAACCCTTTTCTTGGCATTAGATATTTTTCTTATGGCATGCTAGGACATATCTCACACACCTACACTATTCACTGTAGTACACATTGGGTGTGGAGACCCAAATTACATGTTTCACAGCACAACACATATATATTGTATTCTTTTTTTCATAAGAAGGAACCCAAACCTATTTGGGTTCCTAAAACTAACATTTGATAATTTTATATGTGTTCTCTCACAAAAGGCCTTGTGAGAGCATGTGGTACCTGGATAGCAGATGTTTAAGACATATGATTGGAGATGCAAATCAGTTCATTTCGCTGGAGACCAGAGCTGGAGGAAAGGTTACACTTGGAGACAACACCACCAGGAGGGTGGTAGGAGCAGGTATAATTAATGATTCACAAAATTTCATTTTTGATAATATTTTACTTGTAGATGGATTTAAACACAATCTACTCAGCATCAGCCAGCTATGTGATAAAGGCTTCAATATTAAGTTCCTGTGTACTTACTGCATTATAAGCTTAAATGACAAAATTATTTTGCAGGGAAAAAGGGTCAACAATGTCTATATACTGGATTTAAATTGCTTTAAAGTTAATGTTGCTATTTGCTTAAAAACTACTGCTGATGAGTCCTGGCTGTGGCATAGGAGGTTATGCCATGCTAGTATGAAAACCCTTAAAAGAGTCACCTAAAAAGATTTAGATAGAGGTGTCCCCAAGCTTAAGTTCACTAAGAACCACCTGTGTGATGCATGTCAATTAGGGAAGCAAGTCCACTCCTCTTTCCACTCAATTAAGGATATCAACACCCCTAGATCTTTAGAAGTCCTTCACATGGATTTGTTTGGACCCATTAGCACTGCCAGCTTAGGGGGGAAAGTCTATGGATTTGTGATTGTTGATGATTACTCGAGGTTCACCTTGATTAAA
The DNA here is from genome assembly GCA_019925795.1 of Dendrobium chrysotoxum. Taxonomy (NCBI): domain Eukaryota; kingdom Viridiplantae; phylum Streptophyta; class Magnoliopsida; order Asparagales; family Orchidaceae; genus Dendrobium; species Dendrobium chrysotoxum. The sequence goes on along the minus strand of CM034300.1, from coordinate 47,451,863 downwards.
TTTTTATCATATAAATCTGAGTCATTTAATGAATTTAAATCTTTCTCCACTTGGATTTAGAGAATATTAGGTTGTGAAATCTTGACTATTCATAGTGATCATGGTGGATAGTCTGAAAATATGAGATTTAGAACATTCTGTGAGGAGTAAGGGATTAGCCATAATTTTTTAGCTCCTAGGACCCCTCAACAGAATTGGGTAGCTGAAAGAAAGAATAGTACCTTAGTGGAAGCCGCTAGAGCCATGCTTGCTAAGTATTCACTTCCAAAATACTTTTAGGTTGAAGTGGTGAACACATCCTATTATGTGCTGAATAGGGTGAATGTTAGATCCAATCTGAATAAGACACCTTATGAGATTATTAAGGATAAAACTCCAAACCTGTCCCACCTCCATGTCTTTGGTTGTAAGGTTTTCATTCTGAACAATGGAAAATCATCCTTAGGAAAATTTGACCCCAAATCTGATGAAGGAGTGTTCTTAGGCTATTCTAGTGTGGGGAAATCCTTTAGGGTATTTAATAAGAGGATTTTGGTGGTGGAAGAGACAACTCATGTAGTGTTTGATGAATCTGATCCTAAGGAGTCTAGAGTTAAGGAAGAAGAAGAGGTAAGAGAGATTACCCAAAGAGTTGAAAATATAAATCTAGAGAAAAGGGTAGAACCTGAAAACACATTGCCTAGAGATTGGAGATATTCTTCGAGTCATCCTAAATAACTGATCTTAGGAGACCCTTCTGAAGGTGTTAGAACTAGGCATGAACTTAGGAATGAAGTAAACCATTCTACCTTTATCTCAATAACTGAACCCACCAATATCAATCAAACCCTTTCTGATGAATTTTTGATCTTAGCTATGCAAGAGGAATTGAATTAATTTATAAGGAATGATGTTTGGGAGTTAGTAGAAAGACCTAGGAATCAAAGTGTAGTGGGAACCAAGTGGGTCTTTAAGAATAAGATGAATGATTCTGGTGTGGTGGTTAGGAATAAGATAAGATTGGTGGCTAAGGGGAACAATCAAATTGAAGGGATTGATTTTGAGGAGACCTTTGCCCCTGTAGCTAGATTGGAAGCCATTAGGGTGCTACTAGTCTTTGCCTGTTATAAGAGATTTAAGCTGTTTCAAATGGATGTCAAGAGTGCCTTTTTTAATGGGGTAATAAAGGAAGATGTCTTTGTAGAGCAACCCCAAGGTTTTGAGAGTTCTCAATATCCAAATCATATTTTTAAATTAAAAAAGGCCTTATATGGATTGAAACAGACACCCAGAGCTTGGTATGAGAGGCTTAGCACATACCTTCTAGAAGGAGAGTTTGTTAAGGGGAGTGTAGACACCACCATTTTTCTTAGAAAAGTAGGAGATGATCTACTCATTATCCGATATATGTTGATGATATACTTTTTGGATCTTTTGATAAAAATTTATGTGATGATTTTTCTAAGATAATGAGTAAGGAGTTTGAGATGAGTATGATGGGAGAATTGTCCTACTTTTTGGGTTTTAGCATAAGGCAAATGGATGATGGAATATTTATGAATCAATCAAAATACACTAAGAACAACATGAAGAAATATGAAATGGACAAAGCTAAGCCAATCAATACTCCCATGAGTTCCACTATTCAATTAGATAAGGATTCAAATGGAAAATTTGTTGATTAGAAGAAGTTTAGGGGAATAATTGGATCACTGTTTTACCTTATTGCTAGTCGACCTGATATTATGTTTAGTGTTTATCTTTGTGCTAGATTTCAAGCTGATCCTAAGGAATCTCACCTGATTACAATTAAGAGAATCCTTAGATATCTCTTAGGGACCCCAAACCTAGGAATATGGTATCCTAGGCACAACACTTTTTTTGAGATTATTGGATGTTCTGATTCAGATTTTGCAGGGTGTAGAGTAGATAGAAAGAGCACTTCTGAAACTTGTCAATTCATAAGACAGTCTTTAGTCTCCTGGTCCAATAAAAAATAGAACTCAGTTGCACTTTCCACTACTGAAGTGGAGTACATTGCCTTAGGAAGTTGTGTGGGCCAAGCCCTTTGGTTGAAGCAACAAGTTTTGGATTTAGGATTACCTGTAAGCACAATTTAAGTTCTATGTGATAACACCAGTGCTATCTATATTTTTAAGAATCCAATCCAATATTCTAGAACCAAACACATTGATATAAGGCATCACTTTATTAGGGATCATGTTACAAAAGGGGACATTGAGCTACATCATGTAGCAACTGAAAATCAACTGGCTGACATCTTTACTAAACCACTGGCCTTTGACTCATTTAGCATTTTGAGGACCAGATTGGGTGAGATTGACATAAATGCATGAATATGATGATTACTGATTTTTGATTTTTCTATTTTCATTTTGCTTTTAGCGTCTGTTTGATTTGAGTAACTATTTCACTTTCAAATTTTTTTTCTTTTCTTACTGATTTTTATTGTTAGATTTGCCTATCGAATTTGATTATTTTCTGTGGTTTTTTATTTGCTGATTTTTATCTACTAATTTTAGTGTGTCTTTTATTCTTTTGTTTATTTTTATTTACTGTATACTCTCATCAGAATCAGATCACTGCTCACTACTGCTGATAAACTGGATTTCTAACTAAGTATTTTACCTTGTTTTTTTTTTTGAAAGCTTATAAGTAGTAATTGACTCCTCTGAATCTGTTAAAGGGAAGAAACATTGATGATTATTTCTCTTCCTCTAACTCCTTTAGTGGTGTATTATTTCTTTTGGATAAAAATCTTTTTCAAAATTAAAAAGTTAGTTTTTGAAATAGAGATCTATTTTATTTTCCTATAGTAATCTATCTCATATGAATAGTATTTTCAAAGCTTTGAATTAGTGTTATGTTTTCTTAATCAGGTGATTGCACTTATCATATGATCTATAGTTTTTATTTTGTGAATTAATCCTCCTTACTGTAGAGAGTGAGTTTTTGTCTTCTCTTATGTCTGGAAGTAACTTCACAACTGTGATTCTTTAACTATTATGAAAGGAAGCAAGCTTACAAAAGATGCGCAGTGTGACAAACAAATTGAAAAAGAGGCACAAAATGAGCTCAAAGCTGAAAAGATGCGTAATGTCACCAAATTGAAAAATACACAAAGTGTATCAAAAATTAAAAGATGCGCAGTGTGCCAAACAAATTGAAAAAGAGACACAAAATAAGCCCACAAAAGAAACAAAATTTCTTCCCTTTAAGATTTTTAAATGCCTTAGAAAAATCCATGCCCCACTTAATATTTTCAAAATCTTGAGATTGAAAATGATGATTTCTGATTCCTTACTTCATAATACTATTTTATCAGATATATTTTTGGAACGAGGCTTGAAAGGATCTCTTTTCGAATCTAATTTCTTTTCTTCTGAATTAGACTTTTGTTTGAAAGGACTTTAAATCTGTAAGGTTTTCGAGGTAGGAGTTACGAAAGTCAATTTTCTAACTTTTTTGGATTTCAACATCATCGATTTTCTTCTTATTGGTTTTTAAATTGAAACTCAAGGAAAAATTTTGATTTACTGGAGCTAATCAATTAAAAAAAAATTATTTGTTATACTTTTGTTTTCTCGTTTCTATTTTTTATTTAATCTATTTTTATTTTCTTTTTATTTTGTGTGTTTTTGAGATCCCTGATCTTTCCTCTCCATCCTTCATCTTTTTTCATTTTCTTCACATCGTTCTGGACGATCCCTTCTGATTAGGATCCACCTCTTTATTTGTTTTCTATGTTGTGATATTTCTTGTTTGTGTTGTTTTGTCTGTTCTTCCTCCTTTTTGTGATGTCAAAAGGGGGAGTTGGTTTTTGAGTTACTAGTAGTTTTTTTACTATTTTTTGTGTTGTAGTTATTTCCTTTATTGTATTTAGTGTCACTGTTTGTCAATGTTTAGTAAAATTTGAAATGAAAATTCTTCTCTCGTATATGCGTTGATTACTCCTGTCTGCTTTATTTGAAACTACTGAATAAATGTTTACCATCATAAAAAAGGGAGAGATTGTTGCAAATCTGGCTTTAAGGATTATAGTTTTGATGATAACAAATATTTTTGTGTTCTATTTTTGTTTGGCTAGCATTTCAGGTACAAAAGATCAAATGTAATTCAAGCCAACTCATGATCAGGTCCGCGTGTGTGTGAATGTAATTTTTTCATTTCTTGAGTCAAATGTAATGTAAGTGATCCCCTAACTAAGTAACCTTGCACACACACACTCAGGGGGAGAGTTTTAGTATGTTAGAGTTTCTATTTTCAATTTTTATTCATATCATCCTCGACGATCCAATGAAAATAGAAACCCTACTTAGGGCAACCATGTTAAGGCAGTTTGATTAAGTAGATTGTCCTGGATGATTGACCCATGATACAGGACGATATGCTCAAATCAAAAATTTTCAGCCGCCAGATTAAGTTATTCAAGTTTTTATTTTTAGATATTTGGTCTGATCATCCTAGATGATACGTGTATCGTCCTAGAGGATCCTTTATAATAATGCCTAAATTAGTCTGGTGATTAAGGAAAGTAATTAATTTTTTATTGATACAATCATATCATCCTAGACGATCACGAGATCATCCTGGATGATGCATGCAAAATTCTGACCGTCTAGAGCACTTCACGTGGACGATTCGAGAAATATGCTGGATGATATTCCCGATTTTGAACTAATCATACAGGATGATCGCAATATCATCCCGGACGATCAAGTAATTTTAAGATCGTCCAGGATATTTTGGCTATATGAATATAGCTGTGTATAGGATGATTTTGTCATTTTTGAACTAATCGTACAAGATGATACACTTATCATACCAGACGATCAAGTCTTTTTGAGATCATCCAGCCCAAGTTTCCCTGGATAAACAGAGCTATCTTATGGACGAAATTTCTCATTTACACTAATCATCCCAGATGATTGCAGAATTGTACGGGATGATCAGAACAAATTTTCTAGTAATCGTCCAGAGAAACCAGATCGTCCAGGCTGATACATGTGATTTTGAACTGATAGTACAGGATGATTCTTTGATCATCCAGGATGATCTTTGACGACCAGTGGAGATTTAGGGTAATTTTTTAGCCCTCCTATTTAAGATCTTTTCTTCCAACAAGAAAAATCTTTTGCCACTTTCGTTTCCAGAGAAAATCGAGAGAGAGAGAGAGAGAGAGAGAGAGAGTTTGGGAGGGAGAGAAAGGATCTTGTGAGGGGGAGTTTATGAGGGATTCACAAAGGTTGCTCCAAGTAAGGATCTGAGTCATTTTCTCTGTTCGTAGCCTCTTGTCATGTCGGTGTCTCTGTGGGAGGATCGTCCGCAAGAAGATTCGGGTTCTCTGCCTGCTTCAGGAGGAAGCGAAAGGAGTTTGGGTTCTCTGCCTGCTTCAGGATGAAGTGAAAGTAGTCTAGGTTCTCTGCCTGCTTCAGGAGGAAGCGAATGGAGTCCAGGTTCTCTGCCTCACCAGGTTCGTGGAAAGGAGTTTCTGTACATGCTTCTCCACCTTGCTGTGGGAGCAGAAGGAGAGTCACTTAGTGTTAGTGTAATACCCAGAGGGGAGGCTCCGGGGAGTGTATGTAGGTCAAGTTGACCGAACCATTATAAAATCTGGTGTGTTCTTTCTTATTATTTTCCGCTCTTACTTTTCTGTTGATGATTATGTGATTGTGATTATTATTCTGTTATCATTAAACATCTGCACATCATAATATAACTGTAAACATGTTAAAACATTTAAAAAGATTTTCTAAATTGTCGTTTGCTCATGAATTTTTAAAACTACCAATTCTGCCCCCCTCTTGGTTAGCCTCGGGACTAGTTCATAAGGGCTTAACATCCTTAACATAATTTTAAAACTTCCTTTACAACTCTCCCTACTACCATAAGCCGTGGTTAACAACCAGATCCATATATTATAAATGTTCAATTCACCCATCATTACTTTCCTGTTTGCTTCTACAATAGAAAAAGAAGCCAAGTCAGACCTCCAGCAAAACATCATGCCATCTAATAAGCCTACTACAGGAAACAAGAAAAAATCCCATTTATCTCTAATAAATCTCTTAAATTCAAACGACTCCATAGTTGAAATCTTAGTATCAACATGGCCCACAAAAATTGCATCATTATCCTTCACAACTTCTTTCAAGTACCTAGAGGCTTCAACTTTTTAGCCCCCCTACAATTCCTAAAAAATATGGAACTCATCTCCTCTTTGAAGTGGGATTAGACCCACCGCAAATCTCCTTACCCAACTCACACTTCCTGGTTTTGAACTTCAAGGTTGCATTACCCAAGGATCTAAGTTCTTTTTGCAATTTGAACTTAGTCACACTTAGATTACTATCTTTCACCATATCCTGAGATTTTTCCATCTCCTTTTCAACCTCCACCAGCTCCCCTCATCTTTATCAGCCACTGTACAACCCACCATACTTTCCATATTTCCATCCTCATTAACTGACCGAAGAATCATGAACCTATTCTTCTCCTCAGGTATGTCAGGTAACCCATCAACCGATCTCATACCAGCCACCGATTCAGTGGGCTGGTTAAAATTACTCACAGGAACAGGAGTTACCACATTTCCATTACTAAGACTCCTATTTGCTGCATCATCTTTACTCAACAACTTGCAAGTAGTTTCCTTCAAAATCTCCACATTCATGCTAGCCTCCAGCATATTATCATACAGCCCGACAGATTATCCTGCCTCCTTATTCCTAATCTTTTTTTGCACCTTCATACTGACCACTTTTTGTATAGGATTCCTAATTGAAACACCCTTGGAACCCTTTTTATTTCTATTATAATTAACATGGATCCAAGGTCCATAGGTAGTATTACTATCCATACTATGCCCAAGATTACCATTGTTCCCTAGTTTTTGCTTGAATACTTCACCACCAAGATCACTGTCCAATGGAGCACCCTTCTTACATTCTGACTTCACATGCCCAATCAAGCCACAATCAAAGCAAAAAGAAGAAATCCTCTCATATTCAATCTTTTGAAAAAATCTTCCCCCCATACTTTCCACCCAAACCCCGAAAGGAAGAGGTTTATCCAACTTCACACGAACACAAACCCTAGCAAATTCCCTTCTTCCCCACTGGAACATATTACCATCTAGCATCATAGGTAAGCCAACCATAGAAGCAATCCTTGCCACATTAACCTCATCCCAACACTGCAAAGGCAATTGAGGCATTCTAATCCAAATTGGAGACGAAAGACCTTTAATGAATGATGGAGAAAACTCTGGGGACCATCTATCCATACCAATAATGTGGCCATTTACAAACCAAGGGCCTCCTGAAAGAATTCCATCCAGAGCTTCAACATTTTTGAACGAACACAAAAACCAACCCATCCCTTGGGAAGAAAAATGAAATTGATCAAAATGGGCCCATTGTCACCTTAATTCCCAAGCCATGACATGAGAAGGGATGTCTTTACCAAAAACCTTTACAACAAAAGAATTATGGAGTCGTTTAGCATTCAGAACTTCAATAGCCTCATCCAATTTAACAGCTTTACCATCATTCGTTAAAATAGTGTCCCATTCTTTAAAATTCAATTTAATATAAGGTTTCTTACTCCATGAAAAATTCTCATTCCCACTATTCACAGGCAAATGATCAAGCACCAGAATTGCACCATGTCCAGTATTCGAAGAAGAATCCACTCTACAACCATCAAGAACTTCTTCGACAGAATTACAAAAATATTTGTTAGCAGATAACAAGGAATTCACATTTATTACCCTGTCAACAGGGATTGCATTTGAATTTTCAAATCTATTAACAAAAAGATTCATACCCGACGAAGAAGCCTCAATATCATTGGTTTTTAAAGGAGAAAAACCAAAAGATTTCACCAGCCGTGGAGTTCTACAATCAGAAACATGAGAAATAGACTTAACCTTACCTTCCACAAACGATTTCTTCTTAGCAACAGAACCATTACTTTCATTAATAACAAGAGAGCCCAAAGATCTTTTTTCCCCACACCATCAGCATTCCGAAACAAACCACCATTCGTTTGAGTCAAATTACCTTTAACCTGAACGATCGATCCACCATCTTCGAGGACTTCCTCCAAAGACAAGACCGATGGCTGGCGGTGAACCGCCGCCATCCTCTATCACCCTGCACAAAAATGGAAAAAATCGTGAACCAAGGAAATTTGAAAAAATGAGACTTTCTCTCACTAACGGGACTTTCTCTCACTATTGAGAACCAAGGTTATCAATGAATCTTTTTCATACCGAACCCTCCTTGATTAACAGGATTAAATTTTAGATTTAAGTTGATAATTTATTAGATATTTGGGAATATAATCTAAAACAAAAGTGCAAGAACTGTATAAATTATATAAACTAGACTTATGCCTACCTGAAGTGGATGACCAGCTAACCTCTTAGGCAATTTTATAAAAAATTGAGTTTAAGTCTAATGAATGCATGGTACATAGGCTATTTACTTAAGAATCAAGATTTAAAGTTCAAAATTTAAATCAAGATTTCAAAGATGCTAGGGGTTTAAATGCACCTAATTAATACGATCTAAAATGATTTTTTTTCCTAACATCTAGAATTTTTATATGTGACTAATGCAAAAAATATAACCATCTTTCTAAGAAAAAAATAGCAGCATAACTGCCCAATACGAACTAGGATAATAGTCCCAGCCTCATAACTTAGGATGTTGCTAGTTTTTGAGCTCATTTTTTGATGAGATCAATGATCTAAATAAAAATTCAATTTTCATAAATTAAACTCATTGATCAAACCCATTATAAACTTAAAACTCTAAAATTTAGTGTCAAAATAAAACCCAAAACCCTTTAGTCCATAACCTATTTTTGAAGAAATTTTCATTTACTTGAAATCTGACCAAATGATGTTGGATTCTTGATTTATCACTTGCATATTAATTAGGCATGTCCCCAAGGTGTACCACCTTAGTTTGAAGGCATTCGATGATCCTCAACTGCATAAATTGAAAGCATTTTCATGTGCTATAAAACCTTTAAATATTTATAGCCTATGTCACTAAACATATCATATTGTAGGGTTTGATCTTCAAAGCTTCACTAAACTCATTGAACATCACCAAACTCATTGAACATCACCATTGAACTAAATATATGCATTGAGCCAACATTAAACATTGGTTGACCATGGTTGATCAATGTTGACCACAAAACCCTAATACCCTAAACCTTAAAAATTAAATTTTCCTTAAACCTCACCATGGATTTGTCAAGCCAAGCCATCCAACCTTCTACAAATATATTCAAAACACCATTTGACATCCATTGAACTAAACCCTAAGCCCTGGTCAACCCTGGATGATTAAGTTAACCTAGGTTGACCAAATTACCCTTTCACCCTTTAAATTACATCACATGTATTTAGACCCCATGAAACCTTGGGACCATCCCCAACAAATTCAAAATATCATTCAGAATACATTGAACCAAATTTTAGCCCTTAGTCAAACCTGATTGGCCAAGTCAACCATGGTTGACTAAATAGCCTGTTAAGCCCTTAAATATGTATTTTGCACTAAATGACCTCACTAATGCATGGAACCATATTTAATAACTCCAAAACACCATTTGGAAAGAGTAAGACCCACCTTTAACCCCTAGTCAAACTTGGTTGACCAGGTTAGCCCTAGTTTACTTAAATCATCACAAACACTTAAAAAATACTTTTCATAAGATTTTGACCAAATCATTAAACCAAACTCGTGGGTACTATTCATAAGGACAACATGGGTCTCCTAAAAATTTTCATGCCTTGGGCCCATATGGTTTGACCAATAGGATTGAACTGAGTATTAAAAATGGGATTTTCTTACTCTAAATCATCACCCTTATTAAAATAAATTTTAAAAATTACTATAGCAGGTGTGTTTTATGTCAATGCATATATCCCAAGAGTTTGATCCCGTAGTTTCACCTGGGTTAAAAGTATGGATTAAACTATGCCTCTAAAACCTATTAACTGGAGCTCTAACCCAATCCAGCCCAATTTAGCTTTAGCCATCACATGGATGGGCTCTAGAACCTTCATTACAGTAGACCACATCAAGCCCTTGCCAACTAAGTAGCTGAGGTGGAAGTATTCTCTAAAATAATCTCTCTCAAATGATTAGTTTAACCCTAACTCCCTCAACAAACAACCATATGCTTTCAAACTCTCTAAAATCTTCTTTTATATCCCATTGGTCAGTCCCCAACTTGATAAGTATAAATAATATGTATTTTATGTGTTATGTTTTCAGTAGAAATGTATCATTTTAGTATGATATATAGGAAAAATATAAAAAAGTTAAAAAATTTTAAGTATGATCTAGCACCGCAGCATTGGATAAATCAACGCTGCCATGCCTTCAAGGGCAGCACTACAGCATCAAAATATCAACTTTGTAGCACCATGTTATTTATCATCCAGTATCATAGTGTCATAATCTATAACCCTTTGATGCCAAAATTATCCTTACAGCACCGTAGTGTTTGAAAGTCAGAAGCACTGTAGTGTAGCTGTTGTAACCTCCCAAGGATACGACCTGTAAGTGAAATGATGCGACTGTTCACCAAGTAACTGATCCGCATTAGTAAGCACCATGAAGAAACTTGAACAATAGAGAAGCATCATTAGTTCATTTATTGGGTGATACGATATTGATTATTTAAGCACCAAAGTGCCAGATGCCTACTTTATATTTTCTTGTGTTATGTTTGTAAGAGAGTTCAATCACTTAGATTATTTTAGTACAATTTAGAGTACTTCTATGAATTTCCATTAGGGTGACAACTAAGGGAATTTAGGGAAGTACTTAATGCCATCATCAAAGTGTTTGGCTTATGTTTGTGGAAGCAATTCTATAAGTAAAAATGAGTGTAGAGGAGATTCATTGAACAATTCTAGTGATATCTATCTCTTGTATTTTCTTTCTATCATGATATTAATAAAAATGAATTTGCTTCAATTATACTCCATGTCTGACTAAATTCTCTAGTTTTGGATTGATGATGTAAATGTTATATGTAGTACTAATTAGTTCTCTCATTCCTTAAATGATTAAAAGGAATATTTTTAATATTACCGGATCTTAATTTAAACCATAAAGTTGTCATATGCGTAGTTAAAATTAGGTGTAATATGGAGCCTCGATGGAGAAAAGGAAGCATAAACAGAAATATTGAATTAGTATGCATCATACCTAGGCATAGGGCATGAAATATACTATATTCATAAGGAGATGATATAACCGTAAGAAGTCGGTGGACATCCTTTTTTCCCATAAGCTTGATAGAGATCTAATGATACAAATGCTCTGAATAGCACCACAATTAAAAGAAATTTATTAGGAAAAATATGTTATTTATATTCATAAATAAAAAAAATATTAGTTATATCCATATAGTGTATCCATTATCTTCTCTTACTTTATTTAAGTGATTGAATCTCCACAACATCTATTTTTATTGAGTAGGATAATTGTTGTAATTTTAGTAGACAAAACTAGTATTTGCAAGTAAGCATATCTTTCTCTTGGGATCAATACTTTACTCTATCACTATATACTTTTGATTAGGCACATATACTTACATATATTAAGTGCTATTTTTTTATTTTTTATATCAAAGAAAATCTAAGAATTCTTAGCAATTGATAGAGCCTTAAATCATTTCATAATTTTATAGGTTACTCCATAGCCCCCATCACAACTGAAATGGCTGCTGGCCGTGGCATAGGTGGTAAGGTCTCAACCCTTTATTCAAGTTTTCTCTCTCCAAAGATTGGTTTTAGTATAATTCCCTTGCCACTTGAACCAATAAGCTAAAACTTTCTAGAATGATCCATTATCTCTTATTCATTAGTACCAAGCTGCCTTAGATCAATGACATGGAATGTATATGGACTACTTAATGGGTAGGTTCATTTTATCTCTTTTACAAATAGTTCCCTTTTTAAAGATCCAAGAGTTGATCAATTGAATTCCCTAGCTCCCTTGCATCCTCCTTAGCCTTCTGCAAGTCTTTCCCTACCTTTCATAGTTAAAGAAAATTCCAAACCATCAAATGAGAGAGAAAAGAGTAATTACAATCTATCTTCTGACCAAGTTGGATCCTGCTCTTGTAGTGTTCTAGAAAATTAAAGAGGATCCCAAGACCTTTCAAATAAGTCTATGATCTAAGAAATCCACCAATATGTTGGAATTTTATCTCAATTTAAGTTATTTGATCAAACATAGAATTCTCCTAAAGCTCAATGTATGAAGTCTTGAAACTCCATGAATTGAAATATTAGGACTATATGATCCTCTATTTGAAATTTCAATAAATTTAGACAGTTGGATTGAAATTTATAAGCATGTAAAATTTAGTTCATATTTGAACTAGATGGTTTCAAATGATCTGAGTCATCCGATCTGTCGATCGGACTGCCCAGATCAATAAAATATATGCGATAGAAGGGGGATTTGAACCTGGGTCCTCAGCTAATAGCACAGGTTTATGTTGATGAATTATAGCCGTCAGATCTTCCACAGTTTGATCCGATGGTCCAAATCCATCTTTCATGTGAATTAGTGATGCTCTAGGGCTCGACAACTATCCTGTGCCACGGTGTCTCACTGTCGCTCGACCCAATCATTGCAAATGATTGGCAATGATGGCTCTGACCCTTTAATTAAATAAAAATTGTTTTAAATGCTTATATACTTCCAAAATTCATAGAAAATTCATTTTTCATCTAGATTGAATGTTGTTGGGCTTGTTGCATAGTTCATGAGCTATACTTTATATTAAAATTTATTTCAAGCAATTTTTACTAGTGGAGTTTGAGTAAAATAAAGATAATGGATTTTTTGTTCCTTAAATTTCTGAAGATTCAATGGTCAAATTGACCTCAAAATTGGATGACATATATTAGGGTGTATCTTTAACCTTCTCTAATTTTTTGGGTCTTGAATATACCAAATTTTTTGTGAATTGAATTTTCAGGTTTATGGTCCATTTTGGGCCCATATATTTAAAATTCATAACTCTCTGTTTACTTACAATTAGATATTCATTTTTTATGATGTGTTTATATTTTTGCAATGGTTCGTTAGGCCCTGATTTTAACCAATTCCAATGAGTCTACCATTTAAAATAAATCACCAATTCTTGATGCACTTAGGTTTAGAGATTAATATCTCAACCTAGGGGGAGTTTGATAAGCCCAAGTTTAGTGGGTTTGAAGTACATATATTCATGTACCTATGTTTTCAATTTCACTATATTAAGAAGTCATTTGATCTTTCATTTAGTAAACCCAAGATTCAGGTACATAATTGACCTAGGATTTTAAAAAATTCTTAGTAAATTAATTTTAAATCTAAAAAATATAAATAATATATCAATTTTTTTTAATTAAAAATAGAATAGAGGAAAAATAAGACCTTCGTTAGATTCATCTAAAATTAAATAAAACTTTGAAATCAAGAAATTCACTAATTAATTAAAATAAATATTTAAAAATATATAAAAATTACTAAAATAATTTAAATATGTAAAATCATCCCTCGAGCTCATTGCTGACATTTGGGAATGATTTCAAGAAGTTTGATGTTGATTTGGTATAAAAATAAGAAAAAGAACCCTAATTAAATAATTAAATAAATCCATTAAATTAACAAACTTATAAAAATCATGCCTAATTCCTAATAACTCCAAATTGATCAAACTAAAAAACATTGGACGCAACTCTAGGTCAAATACTTATAAAAAATATAAAAATTCCAAAAACTAACTTAAATAAAAAAATTAAGAAATGGGCCCTTTTTTAATACATTAAAATATTCATTAAAATATGAAAAATCAACAAATCATTAAAATTTCAATAAATCATCAATTCAATGAAATTAAATATGTAAAAAAATTAAATAAATTTCCAACATTTTTGTCAATGAGGTTTTTAGGTTAGACTTTCTCGTGCTATGAGTCTATGTGTCCTAAGGAGGCCCTGGGTCCTAATGCTTGTGGTGAAAATGTCATGAACTATTTTGGCAGAATGTAAATATTAAAAATATAAAATTAAATAAATTAATAAATAATATATTAAATTCAAATAAGAATCATTAATAAAATATGTAGACATTATAGCTTTTTATACCCTTGTGCTTGATTCTTTTTTTGGAGGGCAAAGGTGTATTAGCTTGAGAAAGATTTAAGGATCAAAATATTTAATTAAAATGAAGGACTATATACTATCTATCTACCCCTATTTTGCAAGATTGGTAGCATTTTAAATTTGAGCCTAGGATTTACTGATCAATTGCTTCTAACACTTAGAAGTTGTTTAATGCTATATTCTTTATGGCCATAATGGGTAGGGTATACTGGCTCCCCATTGTGCTCTGGGGATGCTATGCTTTTCCTTAGAATAGGACTATTATGCTGCCAAAATTTTAAAGAAATTTTAGCAGTTAGAAATTTTTGTTAGATAAATTAAAAAAAGATAAAACTTAGAGTTTTTAGTGAGTCTTCTCGCTAGTGTTATTGAAATTAAAAGATAAAATTACTCATCTTGAGTCATAAATTTAAGAGTCTTATTAATCCTTTGACTTTTTAAGATAGAGCTTAACATATCATGTAATAAATCTAAGGAGATTGATTGTGCATTAGGATTATTAGTTTGCAACTCACTTTAAGCAAGTATAAGTCCAGGTTATAAACACCTCTTCAATATTTGCACATTCATATTCAATTATTTTTAAATTGAAAATTTGAAATCTAAATTTAGATGATAACTAGAGATTTTATAATCTAAAGCTTATACATTAAATCTTGTTAGCCTAAATATTTCTTTAGATCCGTATACTTTTGAAAATCTTTAGTCTTTACTTTAATTGAGAGTATTCTCTTAGGAGATGTAATTAACTATAGGGGCTTGACCCTATAGGGAGTCCATAACCTAGAGTAAAATAAACCATATCTTAGTTTCTTTCTAAAATAGGGGAAAGATTTTTGGAATGCAGACTAAGCTTTAAACATTGGATTAATTTCATAATTAAAATTATATGTGAATATTTCTTTTATCCTTTGAGACTAATTGAATTTTTCCTATGTAGTATTCAATCATGAATGGAGAGTTTTTCTTCTTAAATCGATAATGACGCATTAGATTATCATTTGGGATTATATAATGGCAATCTATACAAATTTGATTAAAGAAGTCCAAAAAATAAATTCCAGGCAAAAATTATGAATTATTGTATTTGGACGTTAAATGAAGTTTGTCCACAGATTTATTTTGCGACTCCACTAGGATAGTCTTCTATATCCATCTTTAGTGAGACTATATTTTTTTAAATATATATAATTTTAATTAAATATTTGGGCTATTAGATTTAATAAAGATTCAATCTTTATATTATAAATTCTAACAGTGTTTCTCTATTATCCAAAGTCCTTTCATGAATGTCTCTACCTAAATCTAAATTAGATTCATGTCATCTTCCATTGTCCACACTTGAGAGTCTTTGGACAAGGGTCCTTGTTCAATGCCCTTTTACATCTAAATTTAAAACTAAATTTGAACCATCTACTCAATAACACAAAAGTTGAAACCTCAATCTTAATCATTTCTCTAGTCCATGTTTGCATATACTAGGTCTAAATCAAAAGCATTTTTTTTTTTTTTGAAAAGAAGGCAAGAAGCTGCCTAAATTTTATTAATGAAAGAAAAAGGCAAAGATCTAGGTAATAGCATCAGATTCCTCCTTTAACAAAGAATAGAAAGAAGGAGGAATCTCACCAGACCCAACATCATTCTAAACAAAAGAACTCAGAATAGCATAGTTAGCACAAAGATCTGCTAACTTATTGGCATCTCTACCTATACAATTAAATAAAACAAATTGAAATTCATTGAAAGAAAAAGGATGATCCAACTCCTTTTTTGACTTTGAGAGAGCATGAATGAACTTTATTGCATTTGCATTGTCACCTTCAATGATGATCCCCTTGTAATTAAACATCCAATCTTTTAACTCACTTTTGATAGCTTGAATGGCCATGAGCTCCAAACGTGAAATGTCCCAATGAACAATAGAGTGTCCAAAAGCCAATAGAAATCTTCCTTTGCAATCACGGAATACTCCTCCAATCCCAGCTTTATATGATTGAAGAAGGGAGGCATCAATGTTAACCTTAATCCAGTCAGGTGGAGGGGGGTGCCAATGAGAATTCAACAGCTTTGGAAGCTGATTAGCAACCCATATACCCGAACTACCTTGAGTCTAGGATGAAGCAGTAGTAGCAAAGCTTACAGATTCCGAGGCTATCATTAGCCCACAATCTTCTCTCCCTTCTTGAACAAGTTTATTCCTAGCGTTCCAAGAGAAATAAATAACATTACAAAACAAGTTGATCATCCAACTGCTTTGTGTAGATAACCACTTACAACAATGATCAAATGAAAAGAATACAGGAAATCCAAATCCCCATTTGTTAAGAACCTGCAGCACACTAGTGAGTTTTTGACAGCCAACCACAATGTGCTCAATATCTTCAACTGATCCACACCCTCTTGGACAGGCATTATGATTAAGTAATCTCCTGTAGTGTAAGAAATTATTAGTGGGTATAGCCTTGTCGAAAATTCTCCACCATAAGGCTTCAAATCGAGAGCAGAGCTTGCCTTTCTTAATCCATCTCCAGTACTGAGGTTTCTCCTGTAGCTTGATCGTGATTGTGGCTTGAAAAGCTAGCGATGCAATAGACTTACCAGCATTAAAAGATACCAATTCCAGTTTATCTTTCGCTAACTCTGGATATATGGGAGTTCTAGTAATAAGATTTACCAGATCTCTTCCAAACATATTATCGAGTTCCATCAAGTTCCAATTACCATTCGAAATGAGTCTGTCAACTGTCACCTCCACAAACGGCTGTGGGATCACAATGGTTGGCCACCTCCTCAAGCTCTTATCCAAAATCCAAGTATCACTAAATACATTAACTGATTCTCCATTGCTAATTTTCCATCTAACAATTGGCTTTAGAAACTTAGCTCCATGCTGAATAATTTTCCAAGCAATTGAACCAGATTTTTGAACCTTCATTCCCAAACAGACAGCCATATTTGGGATAAAACACCTTGTGCAAGATTGACTCTTCTTCCTAGTTAAATCTCCATGATATCCTCGCTCTAAGAGGACCAACTTTTTCACAAACAGCATGTATAGATCTACCCCCATACTTCTTAGGCAGACACATAACGTCCCAATTAACATAATGCAACCCAATGCAGCCATTCTTCTTGTTCCATATAAAACTCCTAGCCAATTTATCAAGCTCTTGGAGAACACCTTTTGGAATCCAAGAATGAGTACATTGGAAGACTGAGAAAGCTAGCAAAACTAATTTGACCAAGTTGATCTTACTGGCCATGGAAATGAAATTCCCTCCCCATACATTAATCATTCTCATTGCTTTGTCAATGATAAACTGAAAATCAGCTCCAATCAGCCTTCTTAAGGACATCTTAATCCCAAGGAAAGAGAACTCCTTAACACTTTTAATGCCCATAATTTGAATGAAAGACTTTCTCCTTCTCTTGCTAACAGATTTCCTGAATAAAGTGCATGATTTGTTAACATTAATACTTTGACCAGTCCATCCACAAAAATCATTAATAATCCTTTTAATTTCCTTAACTATCACAACATTTGCCTCAGAAAACACAATGATGTCATCTGCATAAAGCAAATGAGAGATCCTTGGCCCATTAGGATGCACCCGAACCCCAAGAGATCCATCTTTCTGTTTGAAAGCATTTGACAGCAACTGAGCACAAAGAATAAATAAATAAGGAGATAATGGGCAACCTTGTCTAAATCCGCTTTTGGCTTCAATCCAACTAGTAGCATTACCATTAATTTTCAAAGAGAACTTAGGATTTAAAACACATTCCAAAATCAGCTTGGAAATATTATGAGGAAAACCAAAATAATCAAGAGCTTTCTCTAAGGTTTGCCAACCCATAGAATCATAGGCTTGTTCTAAATCAAGTTTGAAGGATACAAACCCTTTTGATGACTTAGAATGCCTAAATTTGTGAAACATTTCATGAGCCACTAATACATGATCTGTTATAGATCGGTTCTTTAAAAAGGCCACTTGTTCTTCGGAAATAAGCTTATTTACATAAGGAGTAATTCTATTCAATATAACTTTGGCAACCACCTTATAAACTACATTGCACAAACTTATGGGCCGAAAATTTAAAGGAGAAGTTGGATTAGATACCTTAGGAATCAACACAAGGGAAGTTTTTTTCCAGTTATTGTTCATATTAGCTGAGAGAAGAAATTGATTGATAGCTTTCCAGACATCGCCCTTAATGATTTCCCAATAATTAAAAAAAAAGAATAAGTAGCACCATCTATCATCGGAGCAGTGTTGTTGGAAACATTCTTTAATACATCTTCAACTTCTTCAATGGAGAACTCAGAATTAATCATCGCCATATCATCTTCATCCAAACGGTTCAAAGCTTTCGGCCAGTTCTGCATGTTGCAACTTCTCTCCTTCCATTTATTTTGAAAAAAACTGAGAAAAATACTTTCAATTTGCTGTTGGTCCTCAGCCAGATTACCAAACTCATCTTTGATATTAATAATAAAATTAGCATTTCTTCTTGCACTAGCAAAGGTTTGAAGGAACTTTACATTGCAATCATGGCCGTTTACCCATTTCACTTTGGCACGTTGTCTCCACCACGTATTCAATCTAGCCAAGTTTGAATTGAATTCACTTACTTTAGTTTTGAGGATCCAGCTCTCCTCTTCCGAAAAACCACCTTCTTTAGACTCTTTCTCCTGAATTTCCAAAATTTCCTTCAATAAGATATCCTTGGAGCGGGAAATCGATTCGTTTTTAGCCTTACTCCAATAATATAATGCCTTCAAAGATCTCTTCAACTTGGTATTAAGAATTTGAGCAGATTCACCTCTACATTTCCTCATACATACTTTCCTGACAACACCTGCCGACGCTAGGTTAACTGCCCAAACATCCTCATACCTGATGTTTTTAACCACATGAGGTTTAATATCTAACAGATTAAGGATAATAGGACAGTGGTCTGACGCCACTCTAGGCAAGTGCCTGATAGCCAACCGATGATTAGAGCACAACATAGGAAAGTTAACAAAGCATCTATCCAATCTCTCAAGAATTCTGTCAGCACCAGACTTATTGTTGCAACAGGTGAATCTAGGACCGATGCAGCCAACTTCATGGTAGTCATTACTGGTTAAAAAAAACTTCATCTCCTTGGAACCCAAAGAAAACTTGAATTTTTTCCCACCACTTTTATCACTTTTGTCAAGGAGACAATTGAAGTCCCCTCCAATAACCATAGGATTATTCTCCAATGAGTGCAGCTGTAACATCTCCCAATGGCATCTTCTTCTATAGACATCCTTGCTTCCATAAATAGCAGCAATTCTCCACCTGCCCTTATTAAACACATCCAAATCACCTATAATACATTGATTAGATGAATCTAATACTTTAAAGGAAGCCAAGCTGGCTTTCCAAATCACCATAAGGCCACCAGACAACCCCTCAGAAACCACTTGGACATAGTCCCAATCAGGCCCAATTAGCCCATCCGCCTCCCTTCTATCCACAAGGGAGATCTTAGTTTCCAATAATCCCAAAAAGTACACACCATTGTTCTTAACAAAATCCTTTAAATATAGAGAAGCCGACCTTTTTCTGGCTCCTCTACAATTCCAAAACCCAATGGAAGACATCATTGTAAAAGAGGGGAGGATTTCCCCACTTTCACCTTAACATTTTCTATCACTTCCAACTCCAATCTCCTACACCTAGAGTTGGCATTAATAGGACCCAAACCTTTTAATTGCTTAGTAGCTTTTCTTTTAGAAACTAAAGAACCGGTATCATTTGGAACTATATCAACATTTATTCCAACCCGGGACTCAATCATTGGCTCTGGCTCAGTTGCCTCCCCCATGTCCAGAACATTTTCCTCTGCATTCTCATTTAAAATGTTAAATGGGTTATTGGTTTCCAGTAAAGCAGAATTCATAGCAGGAATATGCACACTGCTATCCAAATTTTTCTGAGGAGCCGAGTCCTCCACTTCCAAACCAGGCTGTTTACAAGTTCTGCCATCTGCATTGATTCCCTCCTCTTTGCCATCAGTGGCAACCTGCTCTTTACTACTCAGATTTGAAGTACTAGATTGTCTCTCTTTGTAAGAGGCACACCTTCTTTTCCTATGGTTTACAACCATCTAGGGGCTATAAGTATTATCCTCTGCTTAGACATAGCCATATCCTTCTTCTGTCTTTCAGTTGACAGAACTGGTTCCGTTGATACATTCACCTTGCCAATAGTACTGTCTTTGATTGTCTCTCCACAATCCTTATTTCCATGACCTATCTTTCCACAAGAAAAATAGAAAATGGGTATTTTCTCATAAATAACCTTTTGGAAGAACTTCCCTTCACTACCTTCCACCTAAATATCCAATGGTAACTTTTCCTCCAACCAGATGTGAACACAGACCCTACCAAATTCCCTCTTCCCCACTGAAACATATTTCCATCAATCAACAAAGGTTTACCAACCTTGGAAGCTATTCTACAGACATTTAACTCATCCCAACATTGTAGAGGAAGGTTGAGCAGTCTTATCCAGACGGGTGCAGATAATCCTGAAAGAGAGTTGGGAGAGAAATTTGGAGTCCACCTTTCCATCCCTATGATGAGACCATTCACGAACCAAGGCCCCGACGACATCACAACTTCCATATGTTCTATCTCACCAAAGGAACAAAGAACCCAACCTAAGCCGAGTTGGGTTAGATGAAACTTACCAAATTGAGCCCACTGCCTTCTCAATTCAGAACTAATGATTCATAGAGGTGGATTTCCACCGAAAATTTTAACAACCAACGAATTTATAAGCTTATGCACATTTTCATTCTCTTTTTCCACATTGAGTAGAACAGTAGTACCATCCTTGGAGAGGCAATCACCAAAATCCAATTCTGATACTTTAATGCTATCTGGCTTTCTCCAAGCATTTAATTTAATTCTACTAGAAGGTTTGTGGGATAAAAAGACTTCATCAGGCATATTGCTACCCAATTTTCCCTCCATATTGGAGTGAGCCATACTCAGTTCTGCGTCTTGTCGATCAACAACTGAAGAATATAATACTGAACTACCAACAGAGATTTTTTCCGTCACTGATTTAGATGAATCTCCATTCAAAAGGCTCTTTTCAGAAACACGATCATCCTTGTTAACAGGAAAAAAGGTCTAAATCTAAAGCTAGTGAGTAGTAAAAAGTTTAATTTTTTTATCAGTCTCAGTTTAATCATGATTTGGGGATTCAGTAAACTTTACTCAATATATTCTTCACATCAATATCTTATTTAAAGGTCAGTAGAATTTAAAGATTAATATATATAGTTTTGGTCAATATCAGAAACCATGTAAGTAAAATTGATCTTCTCTTTTTATGATAAAGCTAACATGACTATTCCAGTTACCGAAGCAACTGTAATATAGTTTGGATCATTGAGCAATGTCCAATTCACCTTTACTAGGCCATAATCTGAGGTGGTTAGGGTTGAATTTGTGCTTAGTGCATCGGTGTAGACTATACTGGAGGGTGGGTCTATAGTTACCCCAGTAGTTGGTAAACCCTTGGTATTCTCTAGTATGACTTTTCCATGGCTATTGCTAGCTAGAAGGGGAAATATGTTATTATTCCTAGATTCCCATATCTGAGCAAATTCAAAATAGGGTCATCCTCCGACACTTTGGAGATGACCAAGTCATAGAGAATGAATAAGAATCACTATATAGGGTGTAGGGCTTAGAAGTTGAAAGTAATATAATAGAATTGTCTTCTGAATGCTATAGTTGAAACAACTAAATTGAAATCAACTGAACTGATTGTCCATGAAACTAAAGTTCTTGACAAGTCACCTATAGCGAGTTTGAATCACTTTCATCTGCTATATGGTATTGCTGGAAAACAGAATCTAGTATAGAGCTAACTCTCTAACCACTCCTTTCTGTCAGAATCCTATATGGCATTCCTTATTAGAAAGAAAAAAAAGGAAGTTTAAATCTTTTTAAATGAGTTGATCCATGACTGTGCCACTGATTATGGGCAGTCGAAGTCTAAATTCCTAAAAGGTGTAAAGGATGTGATATCCACTGGAGTGTAGGTACAATCAATAAGAGAGAGAGAGAGAGAGAGAGAGAGAGAGAGAGAGAGAGAGAGAGAGAGAGAGAGAGAGAGAGAGAGAGAGAAAGAGAGAGAGAGATGTCTCCTCCTATTAAGAGAAGAGTATAGTTCGAAGCAGCAGGTCCTAGTCAGACAACAACTGCTGTAAAAAACCAACTAAAATCTAAAAATGTTTCTTATGCCAAGCATCAAACAATTCCATATAATAATCAAAATGAGTTAACTCCTATTAAATCCATAGGAAATGGTGCACTAGACCATCAAGGGTATAATCCAATTTCCCCTCCATCTTCTATTCACTCAAGTAACATCCCAGCTAGAACTTTCGCTCACTCTTTAGGTCAGCTTTGTTTAAGAGTTGAT
This sequence comes from Dendrobium chrysotoxum, assembly GCA_019925795.1. Classification (NCBI taxonomy): domain Eukaryota; kingdom Viridiplantae; phylum Streptophyta; class Magnoliopsida; order Asparagales; family Orchidaceae; genus Dendrobium; species Dendrobium chrysotoxum. Next base: position 47,429,186 of record CM034300.1, on the reverse strand, counting down.
AGACATCAACTACAAGGTCGGGATTCAACTCCTCATCTTGATAAAAGAAGATTGAAATTAACAAGCCAACCAGTGGTATAAATGGATGGTGATAAAATTTGGCATACTAAAATGGTTGCTACATCAACTGTGGTAGTAGCTCACAAGAAGCATATAAAAAAAATGAAGAAGGGAAAATCTATTGAATACGAATATACTATCAGAGAATATGCTCCTGTGGATTGTCACAATATGGCTGGGAAATTCATAGAAGAAATTATGGATCACTTGAAGGAGAATATTCAACAAATAAAAAAATAAGAATCTACAGAAGATGAAAAAATAAATTCATAAGATGAAGAAATGGCTTAGAGGGTATTCTTGGTAGATACACGATTGACTATACTAAAAGATAAGAGGAAGAGAAAAGTAAATCCAATAGAGGGTAGGAATAAATAAGAAGAAGAAGATTAAGATTATGTTCCAAGTATGACTAGCTATATTTTAGATTAATTGAGTCAGAAATATAAGTAGATAACATAGATGGAGAAGAAATTGGAAGAGCTGATGGATGCTATAACGTCCCTCCAAAGTAAAGAGGTTCCTTCAGTTAAGGCTCAGATAGAATCTATTCCAGTTGAATCTGTTCAAAACTATAAAAAAACTAAAGAAGTAGCAAAATAAAATAAAATTAAAGTTTGAAATTAAAAAAAAGAGAGCAAGCAATAGATATCAAATAAATTGTAGAATGATAAGTCAAGGAAGCTTTAGCTCGGTCAAGGGGTACCTCATCTGTTTTGAAGGGTAGACCCTACCCTAATGAATATGACTTGGTTCCTTATCCTGATAGATTTGTTCCACCACCATTCAAAAGTTTTGATGGAACAAGAAATCTGAAGCAACATCAAGCACACTTTAGAGCCAGCTGTTGTAATGTAGGAGACAGTGATACTCTACTGTATAGATAGTTTATAACCAACTTGCCATGTGTCACATTTGAGTGGAATGTTGAGATACCTAATGGGCTAGTGCAGACATTTATAGAGTTAAAACAAATGTTCACTAAAAGGTTTATTAGAGCACGCCACCATGCCACAATAGGAGATCTGGTAGTGGAAAAATAGAAACCCGATGAAAGTCTGATTAAATATATTCTAAGGTGGAGAAACATCAGTATGATGTGTGAACCTTAGATCCAAGAGCAACATGCTATATAAATTCTTCTAAAGAATATTCATGGTCCAATTGCTTTCTTACTAAAAGGGATTACAATCAAAACTTTTAACAAGTTATTAAGTAAATCCTCAAATCTTCAAGAGGAAATGTCTAAATTTACCTTCGCAGAAGTTTAATTTCTAGTATAAATCCAAAAACTAAAACCTCAAAAGGTGTTGGAAAATAAGTCTGGTTCAGCGTCTATAATCAATAAGGGTAAACAACCGATGCAAGTTATGACAGAAAATCCAGGTCGTCTAGCATAGCATTAGCAGTATAATATGCCTCCTAATCCATAGTTCAAATCTCATCCCAATCTCACTCCTAAAGAGGTAAGGGATAGATTTGATGCTCTAAAGAATAAAGCTTATTCATTTAAAAGAGAGGCTATTAAGAGGATCTTCACGAATCTTCGAAAGAGCTCATAATTCAAACTTTCTAAACCTAAGAAGCTGAAAGATGTGGGCAAACTGGGACAACCAAAGTTTTTCCCATATCACCGGATGATCAATCATGTGTTAGAAAAATGCATAATTTTCAAAGAATGGCTTGAAAGAAGTATCAATGATGGATCAATTGTGATATCCAAGGAGTATTTAATTGATTCTAGTTAGGGATATTCTAAATGGTTGATTCATGTCTCAAGGAGTGCAGAGTCCCCACTGGGTTGATCTAGTAGCTCTTGAAGAGGAAGTACATAATAAAGTTCCTTCTAAAGAACTTAAGAAGAGATCATCTAGCCAGTCTTCAACAGTTCAAAAGGAAGAGTTTATGAGTGAAAGTAAAAAATATAATTGAAAAGTTATAGTTTCCTCTTATGGAAAAACCAAGAATCTTAGACCATTTACACTGCATAATTTCTATTTTGTCTTGTTAGGGGCTAAGAAAGTAATGATGAATGATTCAGTGTATATCTTATTTATATCTAGTGATAATAAAAAACACTATGCAACAAAAAATAACTCTATAGAACATGAAAAAAATTTAAGTGAGTTAAAAGAATCTCTTTAATATTTCTCTAATAGTGATTCCCCTATCCTTGATATTCATGGTGATCCTATTTATATAGAAACTAAGATGTCTGATTCTAATAATTCATCAAATGAAGCATTAAAAATAAATGAACATATATAATCAAAAGAATCTATTATCTCTTCCTCAGAAGAGAAAATTCAAGTAAATCTTCGTAGTGGTAAGGTTTTACCACCATCAATATCTGTAGCTAGCAAAGTAAAGCAAGTGATTGATAATCTAGAAACATTAACACCAGTTCAACTAGATCTAGATGTAGCTAATTTAGGTATTCTTAAAGTAAATTATCATGTGCTTGCACATCTTAGAAAGCTAACTATAAAATTAAATGTTTATGATGCTCTAGTTCTTTCCAAAGAAATGAGGGAGGCTTTAATCAAAGTTTTACAAAATCCAAAGAAATGTAAGGCTCAGATAGCATCAACACAGCCTAAAGAAATATTTAGTATCAAAGAAGTCCCAGAAGTTACATTCTTAGATGATAATTTACTATTGGTAACTTCTAATCATAATAATCAGTTATATATATATATATATATATGTGTGTGTGTGTGTGTGTGTGTGTGTGTGTGTGTGTGTGTGTGTATATATATATATATATATATATATATATATATATATATATATGAACATAGTGAACTTTAAATTATCTCGTGTTCTTGTTGATCCGGGTGTATCAGTCAACATTAGGACCCTTAGAATTCTTGTCTACCTAAATGTGCATACTTACAAACTTAGTTCTAATAAAATGATGTTTGAAGGGTTTAACAAAAAAGGTGAGAGAGTTTTGGGTTTAATCACTTTGCTATTAGAAATAGGAAACCTAAAGATCGAAGCCAAATTTCATATAACAGATTCCAAAGCTTCTTTTAACTATCTTTTGTGTAGACCATGGTTACAAGAATATAAAATGGTGCCTTCCACCCTTCATCAGTGTATCAAATACTTTCTTGAGGGAGAAGAGCACTATGTTAATGGTGACTAGTAGCCATTTTCAATTCATAAAATCAGATATATAAAGATTCTTTATACTATCTGCCTAATGAGAAGACTATCTTTTTTAAAGATTTCCAATTGGATGAATATTTTTTGTAAGGAAAGAAATAAAAAGAAAAGGAAAAGAAAAAAGAAATGCATCTTGACCTTGAATAGGATATTCTTTGGTCACCTACCCCTCTATCACAAAGAGGTGGTAGAATGACTCAAAGATCTAGATGAAGAGGTTGAGAATGAAAAAATAGATTGGTAAAAGAAAATATAAAACAAAGGGTGTAAATAAAGGTGCGTGCAATATTCTTTGTATTCTTTGGTCACCCACCCCTCCCTCATAAGATACTTCATACAATCTTGAAGCCTTTTTAAATTCATATTGATTTTGAATCCATCTTAAAAGAGGAATCATATATAATTAATAAAAACCAATGACTATTGAATATAGGAATAATATAAAGTATCCAAAGTTTGAGATTTCTATAGAAGCTGATAGTGATAAGGATAGGATCCAAGTCGCCAGAGAAGTCGATTCAAATCTATCTATCATAGAGAGATTAAAGAAATGTATGAAAAATATTACCTTTACTCCACTTTCTCAAAGCAATCTAAAATGATAGAGTTTAAAACTTCTCTTTCTTTAGATCCAAATACCCAAGCTAATATTTTTATACCTTCTACCAGCAAAACCAATAAAACTAATATACACTTCAATGATCCATTCATGGATAAAATAAAGGAACTTCCTTTTGACTGATACCCCAATTGCGTAAGCAAGTTTGCTAAGCAAGGTTTAATACCTTCAAATTAGACTAGAGGTAAAGCCCAATAATTTAAACACCTGTGTAATACAAAATTTCATAAAAACTCATCAAGATTAGGTGTTAGCTTCACTACTCTATGTTCATTTGAGGATGATAAATATTTCTTAGATATATCAAATATTCTAGAGTCTGATATTATCTTTTCAGTGAATGTTAAGACTCTTAATGAACTCAATTTAGAAACTTAAAATGATCTAGATGACTTTCAAGCTAGGAATGCACTTCCATAACTTGAAGAGGAGATTAAATTGACTATTGATGATCTGAAAGAAATAAATCTGGGAACTGAAGAAGACCCTCATCCAATTTTCATAAGTTCTTTATCGAATGAGAATGAGGTGCATAAAATGATCAAACTCTTGAACTAATTTAAAGACTGCTTCACTTGAAAAAATGCCTAGATTATCTCTAGAAATAGAAATTCATATGCTAGAAATTCAATAATGAACAATTCTGATTAAACAAGCACCTTGACGAATGCTGCTCAATATTGAATAATAAGTAATATATAAAGATAAAAAGTAAATTGATGCAAGCCGTATTAGAGAGGAGAAATATCCAACTTAGTTAGCTAGCTTTGTTGCAGTCAAGAAAAAGAACAGTCAAATTTGAGTTTTTATTGACTTTAGAGATTTGAATAAGGCCTATCCTAAGGATGAATTTCCACTTCCTATATAAGAGCTTATGGTTGATATGGCTTCCTCTCATGCAACATTCTAATTTAAGGATGGCTCATCTAGGTACAGCCAAATCAAAATGGTTCATGAGGATGAAAAATATACAGCTTTTAGAACACCAATAAGAGCCTATTGTTATAAAGTAATGCCATTCAGACTAAAGAATATTGGAGCAACTTACCAGCAAGAAATGATGTGAATTTTTGATGAACTAATCCACCATTAAGTATATTGTTATGTTGATGAATAAGTTGATAAAACTCTCAAAAGAGATGACTATTTACATGATCAATGAATCATTTTTTAATGATTACTTTAACATAACTTGAAAATGAATCTGTTAAAGTGTACTTTTGGTGTCACTTCAAGAAAGTTCTTAGGTTTTGTTGTCTGACATTGAGAAATTAAAATAGATCCAAATAAAGCTATAATGGAAATGCCATTGCCTAAAAGTCTTACTCAGTTAAGATCTTTCTATGGTCGACTAGCATACCTTAGAAGATTTATATCGAATCTTTCAAACAAATGTCAGTCATTTATAGATTTATGCAAGAAGAATGTTTTCAAGTGGGATGATCATTATTACAAAGCATTTAACAATATAAAATAGTTTTTGACAAATCCTCCAACATTATCTGCTCCTATTCCAGGGGAGCCACCAAAATTATATGCTATAACTATAAGTGAATCTCTTGGCACCTTCTTAGCTCAAGTTAATGAGGAAGGAAAAGAGAATACATTATACTATTTAAGTAGACATTTACTTCTAACTAAAGTAAATTATCCTTCAATAGAGAAACATTATTTAGCTGTAATCTTCAGTGTTCAGAAGTTAAGGCATTATATGCTCTCTCATAAAGTGACTTTAATATCTATAGTAAATTCGTTACAACATTTGCTAACCCATCCAACACTATCAGGGAGACTAGCTTGATGGTGAATGATACTATCACAATGTGAAATTATAATAATTCTTTTACAAGTAGTGAAAGGGAAAGTTATGGAAGATTTTTTGGTAGCTCACCCAATATAGGATGATTGTCTAATCAATGATGAACTATTAGATTAAATAATTTTAAGTCGAGAAATGAATAAAAAATCCACCTAAGAAATTTTTTTGACGGTGTATTTCTAATTAGTAAGAAGCATTTGATTATATTTTCCTTGGAAAAGCTGTAATGAGTATAATATTCATTTCCCAATAAAGGGTTTAATGTATTACTCTTACAATTTGTCAAAACCTTGTATGAATAATGAATCTGAGTATAAGGTACTAATAATTGGGTTAGAATTGACTATCCTAAATGAAATTCAACAAATTAAACTTTTTGGAGATTCACAGCTATTGAACAACCAAATAGATGGTACTTATCAAGTATTAAAAAAAAATCTAGTTCCTTATCATCAATATGCAATGAATCTCCTAAAAAAAATCCTAACTATAACACTATACAAGATTCCTCGTGGACTTAATTCCATGATAGATGCCTTAGCAAAGTTGGTTAAAGCTATATCCTATCCTGATGGAGATTTAATTGCAATAAAAGTACAAGGTCACTAGTTTCTATTGCATATAGACTTTGAATATATAAATAGAAAATATCTCAATGAGGTGAAAGTTATTTTAGCAATAGAAGATGAGGTGGTGGATTGGAGAAAATCCTTTATTTAATAATTATGAGATAATATGCTCCCTCATAATAAGTGAGCAACAAATTAAATAAAAAGGAGATCTTTGTCTTACATGTTAACTAAAGATACCTTATATAGAAGATCATTCGATTAGGTATGGTTACAATGTCTAAGTAGATCAAAAGCATTAAAAATCATTGAAGAAGTATATACCGTATTGTGTGGTTCACCTCAATTGGGTCCAAAATGAAAATGAAAATTAAAATAATAGTTTACTATTGGACATCGATGATTAATAAATGCATGAAAGTTGCACATTATTTTCATTAATGTAAAGTATATGGTGTAGTTCTCCATCAACCACGTAATGCATTTGTTGACCTCATTTTTGTATGAGGTCATCAAGATCTATTCAACCTTCAATCAATCTCCGATCCAGTCTTCAATCAAGCTTCAATCATATCCAATCATCAAAAAATAGTCATTTGATTGTGAGTGATGTGAATAATTTAAATTCAATTAATCAAACCTAAAGCCTACTTCAAACCAAGAATTCTAGGCTAAGATTCAGGTTAAGGTCCCTTATTCTGAAACCCTTTCTAAGTGATTTTTTAGTCAATTTAAAACCCATTCAATTGACATATAACTGATCATATATCAATTGAAAATTGATTAAGCTTGTCCTTAGATTCAACCATCCAAATTTGAGCCCAATCTAAGGCCTCCAACCCCAAAAACTCAATTTGAATTCCAAAGGCTGCAAAACCTTCAAATATTTAAAGCCTATGCCACTAGACCTTCCACCTTGTAGAATTTGACCTTGGGACCTTCCCCAAGAGATTTGAGCTTGTCTATAACTCTTGTTATGACATGTTAAACATTAACTACATTTTGATGGACCTAATTCGACCCATAGTTGACCAGGGGTCAAAATGACCAAAATGCCTTTTTAAGGGCAAAATTGGACTTCACCCAAACCTCAACATAGCCAAGTCAAAACAAACCTTGAAGCCTCCTCTAATGCATCCTAAACACCATTAGGAGTTCTTTGGACTTAAATTCCAACCTTGGTCAAGCATGGTTGACCAAGTCAACTCATTTTGAAAAAATTGCCCTTTAAGGGTTTAAATGGTCATTTCAACCCAAATGACTTCACCATTGGATGGGACCACCTCCATTGGGTCCAAAATGTCATTTTGGACCTATTGGATCCAAATCCAACTCTTGGTCTAGCCTAGCTAAATAGGCCAACTATGGTTGACCAAATCAACCTCAACTCATGATGCTTAGGCTTAACGCATTGCTCAACTCAAAGCATTAATATCCAGGGCTTCAATTATATCCAAGTCACCTCACTAGGAGCTCCATGTATCAACCCAATCATCATTGACTCCTTAGCCAATGAGTGACCCAACATGGCCCAATTGAGCTAGTTCAACCTAGCTCAGTTGATCTTTAACAACTTAATAATCAATCAAGCTCCAAACTAACCCTGATCTTCATCAAACTCATCCAGACATCTCTTCTGGTATGTTGCTCATAATGGGATACTATGGCACAGTCTCTAGTTGACCTGGTCAATTAAATTGAATCTTGGTCAAATCAGGCCACGTTGGGTCCTCCTAATGTTTTGAATCAATTCAAAGTTCTCAAACCTTTAATATCACCCAATCCAACTCTGATAGTTTGATTAGTTAAACTAGTTAAGACTATCAAAAGCTTTCAAATATTTAAGACTCCATATTCAAACTCCAATACACATATTTTCAGACCTTGCTTAAGCTTTTTAATCCTACCTCAATACATGAACTGGATCCATTTGAATTCATCATGAGTCAAATCATGATGGATTTGACCAAATCAACATCTTGCACTTGGTCAAATCTAACTATTCACCTGAACTCTTTACATATGGCTTCATAATCCTTCCAACTCACTCAAACAATATGTATAAATCTCCTTAGACTTCATCTTAGTCAACTTCAATAGTTTGACTAGTCAACTAGTCAATCTAAGTTAAAGAAAGTCTTCCATAGTGAACTCTACCTTCAAACATTGCACCTATAACTTCAAACCCTCATACATATCATCCCACTAGCCTTTAACAATTGTTTAAATCCCACCCTGCTTGGATTGACCTAGTTGACTTGTCAAATAAGTCAACTACAAGTTAAAAAAAAATCCCCTAGTCAAATCCCTTGACCCGATCTCCTTGATTGAGCTCAAACCCACCAAGCTTACCTAAACCCTTCTAGAATCTCCCTGGACTCCATCTAACTAGACTCAACCCTTGGATCATCCCAAGCACACTGGAGTGATCCCCTATACCTGAAAATGACATTAAGTTATTTTCACGTGCTGTAGCTCACCCTCAGCATTCTAACGGCATGGGATATATATCATTCATCAAGACAACACTCATGATCTTTCTCAATCGTCCAAGAGGGCTCTGGTACTTTACTTGGGTTGAGATATGTGAAAACCCTCATTAGAACAAAACATGCTTACACTAGCTCTCCCCATGAATAAAGATCTTTCATTTTGAATACCCAAAACTTCCTCCTCGCTTCCCTATTGATTTCATGGAGTTTGGAAGCTGCCAGTCACATGCTAAATGAAGGGTTGAATGATCGTCCATCCTAAGGCATAAAGCTTGTGGTCTAGGCATTTTTAGCTATTGATTTGTTGTGTAAGATCGATCTAGGACAATCTACAAGCTCAACAATACTTTTCACATTAAAAAACTGTAAAGTGAACTGAGGTATAATCTAAACCCTAGATATTTAGCTATGTGTTGAAATAGCCTTCTAAAATCTGCATTAAAAGCCTTAAAAATTCTCCCCCATTCTTCTTCTAGCCCTATTATACCTCTACTTGAATTTTAAAACCTTTTTCTTCACTGTGTATATTAGGTGGTTTATTTCTAATCTCTCTAGATCTTGACAATCATTCTTTGTCCTAGCCAAGAAGGACACCAAGTTTATATGGTACAATAAATGTTAAAATGATTTCAAAAGAATTAAAGAATATCTTACAAATCTGCTAATCTTGGCGGCCCTTATTCTAGTGAAACCTTTTATTCTTTACACCTCTACTCTAGGTGAGTCGCTGGGTGCTCTATTAGCTCAAGTTAATGTCGAGGGAAAAGAGAATGCCCTATACTACCTTAGCTGATGACTCCTTCCTACATAAATTTGATATCCTTCAATCAAGAAACATTATCTTGCTTTAGTTTTTCTAGCCTAAAGCTAAGGCATTACATGCATTCTCACCAGGTGAGTTTGATCCCAAGAGTCAACCCATTGAAATATCATATGACCCATCCTATGTTGTCAGGATGCTTTGCACGGTGGTCTTTGATATTACTTTAATTCGAGATAACCTTCATTCCCCTGTGTACCGTCAATGTAATTATCATTGCTGACTTCCTTGCAAAACATCTGCTGCCAGTGGATTCTCCACTAAATAATGATTTACCTGACAAATATATCTTGAGTTTGAAGAAATCTGAAGATCATTTCTGGGAGTTATATTTTGATGGTGCAACATCCTCCTAGCGAGGAAAAATATAAAAATCTAATATTCTAGGAAAAGCTAGAATTGGCTTAATTTTCATAAGACCAAAAATGGGAATGATGCACTTTCTTATCACTTATCAAAGCTTTGCACAAATAATGAGGTAGAGAATAAAGCTTTGATAACTAGTTTGAAACTTTCAATACTAATGGAGGTAAAAGAAATTAAGATCTTTGGTGATTCTCAAATGGTTATCAACAAGATTGTAGGAACCTATAAGGTTTTTGAATCATAAACTCCTCAAGTACCATCAATACACTAGGCACCTCATCGAATATTTTACTATCTTAACTTTGTATATAGCTAACCACGGAAGAAATTTTGCGGTGGGTGCCTTGGCAAATCTTGCAAAAGAATTTACCTATCCAGAAGAAGACTCTATTCCTATATAGGTTTAGGGCGGCTAAGTCCTATCTCATATTGACTTGGAGCACATCAACAAATAATCTTCTTATATCCTAACCACCTCTTCAAATATCAATGAAGAAGGCAATTGGAGACAACCATTGATTGACTACCTTCAAGAAGGCAAACTTCCTCAAGAGAAATCCTAGGCCAATCAAATCAAGAAATATGCCCTCTCATATGCACTTGTGAATAATACTCTCGGCCATCGATCATTTTATCTGATATGGCTACATTGTTAAGATAAACTAGAGGACCTAAACAGCAACGAGGTCCATTCTGGACTATACGGTGATCATCAATTGGGTCCTAAGATGAAAATGAAAATTAAAAGACTTGGGTATTATTAGCCCATGATAATTGACGTCTGCATGAATGTTGCAAAGCATTATCTTCACTATCAAGTACATGTGGTGGTCTTACATCAATAGCCTAATATGTTACATCCCACGATAGCTTCATGGCCCTTCAAAAGTTGGGGCACAGATATTATCGGGCTATTAACTCTCGCTCTGTGAAGGTTCATTTCTTTATTTTAGTTTTGATTGATTAATATTCAAATTAGACAGGAGCAATTCCCTTATGCATCATAACATAACACCACATAATGGATTTTTTTTAAGACCATATAGTATATCAATTTGATGTACCCCATAAAATTATAACAAATAATGGGTTCATATTCAAGTCTACAAAAATTAATAATTTTGTAAGGCACCAAAATATTGATTGGAGATACTCAAAAATCTATTACCATTGGGTAAATGGGTTGGTTGAAGCATTCAATAAGACCTTGGTGCAAATCATCAAAAAGATCCTAGATGATAATAAATATCAATGAGATGAGAGGTTGGTGGATACCTTATGAGCCTATCAGACCACTTATTGGACCCCAACCTTATCCACTCCATACACATTAGTGTATGGGTTCGAGGTTGTACTCCCTCTAGAAGTACAGATCCTTTTACTCAATATCACAATATAAAATCAAATTACAACTGAATGAAATGATCAACTTGGTTAGAAGAACTTGAAGCCCTTGAAGAGCGCCATCTCTAAGCTCAGCCAATTTAGAGTTGTGTAAATCCTGAATGGTTCAAGCTCACGATAAGTTAGTGTGATCTAAAACCTTCCAAGTAGGAGACTTGGTCTTGGTTCTTCGGAGGCCTATCTTAGCTCACCGAAAGATTGGTTGAAAGTTTGAACCAACATGGGAAGGACCTCTTGTTGTAGAAATTGTTTACAAAGGAGGCTCGTATCTAATTGTTATTTATAAAAGAAATCACCCAATATTATTAGTCAATAGGCATTTCCTTAAGAAATACTATGCTTATTATAGCTCAACTTTTTAATCAGTGAAACTATTTTTAAGTTTTTGAATCAGATTCAATCAACGTTATTTTAACCTCAAATTCTTAAATTTAATTTTCTTTTCTTGAAGGTTAGCTGTGAGTCCTTATGCTTTCTATACTTAGGATTAGACGTGCTAGTGGTGGAGTACGCCCTTTATGGCACTATCCTAGTTTTAAATCCAATTTTCTTTTCCTTAAGGTTAGGTGTGAGTCCTCGTGCTTCCTATCCTTAGGATTAGACGTGCTAGTGGTGGAGTATGCCCTTTGTGGAACCATCTTAGTTTTAAATCTAGTTTTATTTTTCTTAAGATTAGGTGTGAGTTCTCATGCTTCCTTTCTTTAGGATTAGACATGCTAGTGGTGGAATATGCCCTTCTTAGCATCATCCTAGTTTTAAATCCAACCTTGATCCCCTATGGTTTGGAGTGCTTACTTTCCACACGATCATCTAGTTTTCTTTTCCTTAAGGTTAGTGTGAGTCCTCATACTTCCTTTCCTTATGATTAGATGTGCTAGTGGTGGAGTATGTCCTTTATGGCACCATCCTTATTTTAAATCCAATTTTCTTTTTCTTAAGGTTAGGTGTGAGTCATCTTACTTCCTTTTCTAAGTCTTAGACATGCTAGTGGTGGAGTACACCCTTTATGGCACCATCCTAGTTTTAAACCCAACTTTTTTTCCTTAAGGTTAGGTGTTTCCTTCCTTTAGGATTAGAATTATTAGTGGTAGGGAACGCCCTTTGTGGTACTACCCTAGTGTCAACTCAACCTTGATTCTCTAAAGTTATTCTTACATTTCCTTAGAGTTAAAATTCCATATTTTATCTTTCCATTCAGTCAACACCAACATGTGTAGTAGAACTTCGCTCTACTATACATATTGGGGGTTCATTTGTTGACCTCATTTTTTAATGAGGTCATCAGGATCTATTCAACCTTCAATCAATCTTCAATCAAGCCTTCAATCAATCTTCAATCATATCAAATCATTTATAATCATTCATTTGATTTTAAGTGATTTGGATAATTCAAATTCATTTAATCAAACTATTAAAGCCAAGTTTAAACCCAAAATTCTAGGCCAAGATTTTGGGTTAAGGGCCCTTATCTCGAAACCCTTTCTAAGTGATTTTTTTAATCACTTCAAAATCCAATCAATTGAGCTCAAACTCATCATCTATCAATTATTGATTAAGCATGCACTAGGGTCAACCTCCAAATTTGAGCCCAATATGATACCTCTAACCCTAGAAACTCAATTGAATTCCAAAGGTTTTAAAACATTCAAATATTTAGAGCTTATGCCACTAGACCTTCCACCTTGTAGAATTTGACCTTGGGACCTTCCCCAAGATCTTTGACCATATCTATAACTTGTTATGATATGTTAAACATTAAAATGCATTTTGATGGACCTAGTTTGACCTAAAGTTGTCTATGGGTCAAAAATGACTAAAATGCCCCTTTAAGGGCAAAATTGGACTTTTCCCCAAACCTCAATATGGCCTAGTCAAATCAAACCTTAAACCCACCTCTAATGCATCCTAAACACCATTAGGAGCGCATTGGACTTAAATTCGAACCTTGGTCAAGCATGGTTGACCAAGTTAACTCATTTTGACCAAATTGCCCTTTAAGAGTTTAAATGGTCAATTTAACCTACATGACTTCACCATTGCATGGGACCACCTCCATTGGGTCCAAAATGCCATTTTGGATATGTTTAACTAGAATCTAACTCTTGGTTTGACCTAGTTGACTAGGTCAACTATGGTTGACCAAATCAACCTCAACTAATGATCCTTGCGCTCAGTACATTGCTCAACATAATGCATTGATATCTAGGGCTTCAATTATGTCCAAATCACCTCACCAGAAGGTCCATGTATCAACCCAAAAATCACTGGCTCCTGAGTTAGTGAGTGACCCAATATGGACCAATTGAGCTAGTTCAAGCTAGCTTAATTGATCTTTAGAAACTTTACATTCAATCAAGCTCTAAACTAGCCATGATCTTCATCAAATGCATATGGACATCTCTCCGGGTATGTTGCTCATAATTTGATATTATGGCATTGTTACCGATTAACCTAGTCAACTAAACCTAATCTTGGTTAAATCAAGCCACGTTGGGTGCTCCTAATGTTTTTATTCAATTCAAAGTTCCCAAACCTTCAATCTCACCTTACCCGACTCTGATAGTTTGACTAGTTAAACTAGTCAAGACTATCAAAAGCCCTCAAATATTCAAGCTTTTATATTCAAACTTCAATACCCATGTTTTTAGATCCTATCCAAGCTTTTAAATCTTGTCTCAGTACATGAATTGAATCCATTTGAATTCATCATGAGTCAAATTATGATGGATTTGAACAAGTCAACACCTTGCACTCGATCAAACCACTTCATACACTTAACTATTCACTTAAACTCTTTATATATGGCTTCAAAATCCTTCTAACTCACTCAAATAACATGCATACATCTCCTTAGACTTCATTTTAGTCTACTTCAATTGCTTGACTAGTCAACTAGTCAATCTAAGTTTTGAAGAAGTCTTACATAGCCAATTCTACCTTCAAACCTTGCACTTACAACTTCAAACCCCCTTGTAAATCATCCCATCGACCTTTAAAAGCTGTTTAAATCCCACCCTGCTTGGATTGACCTAGTTGACTGGTCAAACCAGTCAACTTCATGTTAAAAAAACATTCCCATAGTCAATTCCTTTGACACAACCTCCCTGATTGAGCTCAAACCCACCCAGCTTGCCTAAACTCTTATATAGAACCTCCCTAGACTCCATCTAACCCGACTTAACCCCTGACTAAGCCCAAGCACACTCGAGTGGTCCCCTCCACCTAAAAAATGAAACCAAGTCATTTTCACGTGCTGCACTTTGCCCTCCTGCTTTCTAATGGCTTGGGAAAGATGTCCCTTATCCAGACAACAATCCTGATTACTCTCAATCATCAAAGAGGGATCCAACACTTTACTTCGATTGAGATATATGAAAAACCTTATTGAAACAAAACACATTTACACTAGCTCTCCCAAGGTGAAAAGACTTTTCATTTAGAATCCCCAGAACTTCCTCCTCACTTTACTATTAATTTCGTGGCATTTGGAAGCTGCCGACTGCAAGCCAAATGAAGGGTCGAACATCCATCTGACCAAAGGCATAAAACTTATTGTACAAGCATTTTAAGCCATTGATTTCTTCTGGAAGATCGATCAAGGGCAATCTATAAGCTCAATAATACTTCCGCATTCAAAACTATAAAGTGAGCTTAGGTATAATCTAAACCGTAGATATTTACCTAGGTTTTAAAATAGCCTTATAAACTCTGTATCAAAAGCCTTAAAAATTCTCTCCTATTCTTCTTCCAGTGCTATTCTACCTCTATCAAAATTTTAAAACCTTTTTCTTCACTATGTAAAGCATTTGGAATCGAAAGTGATTTTAAGGTTTTGTGGTTGCCTCACAAAGAAAATGAAATCTCTATCATCTAGTCCTTTTATTTGATTAAAATGGTCATGATTAAGCTTTATTCGCGTTCCATCAGACTGCCCTAATCACTCATAATAACAAGCAAATCTCGGTCGTTCATTCCTAATCCAATGGGATCAACGATTAGATGCATGTTTCATTTTTATGTTTGAATTCCTAAGTCTATAGACCTTTATGTGATTCATGGTCTTAGCAATTTATTTTGATTGTTCATAAAGCATTAGACATCCATTATTACATGGTGTGGTTGATTGTGCTGATGTCTAAGGGTTAGTGATTATGATTTTTGAAAACCACATAACTTAGTAATATTCAAGGACAATAATTAAGGACAATATTTAGTAATTTTAGGAAAATTTTAGAAAATTCAAATGTGTGCCAAATAGGGGTGAAATTCAAAACATATAAATATAATGACATTGCCTATCTTAGGTTAGGATTCCACTAATTTTTAAAGTTATTAAGTCAAAAATTTAATTAAGTCAAAATTAATCCTTGAATTTACTCTATACTTTTGAAAAAACATAATTAATTTAAACTAAATCTAAAGAACAGAAATAATATATTAAACTGACTAGAACTCAACCCTTAACTTAAAAAAAAATAAAAGCCCCTTAACTGGACCCTTAATTTAAGCTTACTTTAATTTTAAGGAAAAAATTATATTTAATTAAATTAAATATTTAAAAATGATTAAAAAGTCCAAATAAATTTCAAACACTAGAAACACTACCTTGGGTCATTCCTAACCTTTGGAAGTGATTTCATGATGTTTAGGATAGGTTTAGATCAAAACCATCAAAACCTCCCTAATTAAATAATTTAAAAATTCAATTAAATACACAAACAATAAATATTCATAATTAATTCCAAAAAAATTTGAAATTGACTAAACTCAAAGCCATTAAACTCCATTTAGAAAGGTCCTAGTATTTTCTAAAATATCAAACCACTAGAATTAAGTCAATGTCAGAAGTCAACATTTTGGTCAAGTGTAGTTCAAACTTGAGTCAAAACTTCAAAAATTCATAACTTAATCTAAAAAAATCTAATTCCAGCAAACTTAGGTCTAATTACTCACCTTAAGATCTAATATTTAGGAAAATAACAAAACTCTAGATTTAAACTTTAATTAAAAATTTAAATTTTTACCCCTTAATTTAATGAATTAAATAATTCACAAAATTTGATAATTAATTGAAATTCCAGAAATCATCATACTCAATACTTAAAACTAGTAATCAATCAGTTTAAATTAAAATTTATCAACCATTAAGCTTTGACCAATCGAATTAGCTAATACATATTAGTTACTATTAGGTAACCCATGCCTACGAGGCTATTAACTTTATACGGGCCTGTTGTAAAGAAAGGTAGTAGTCACTCAACTTTTAAAATCTATCTTAAAATCAACACTAATTCATTAATACTTAAACTCAAATTTAAAGCCCTTAAGCCCACAAAAAACTTTTAAGACACTAAATAACTTTAATAAATTATCCAACATAGGTTATATCTAAGAAACACAGCCTAAAACGAGCACTTTAGATGGTGTGCTGGGAGTACTGACTCTAGTTCTAGGCTAGGCCTCTGTTTACTTTTGTTCTATTTGTGTGCCAAGTTTTTTATGGCTTTCACTGCATGTTGGTTGTATAATTGGTTGATGTGTTGCTTTGATTAATGTGTTAATTTATTTATGTAATCTATGAATTGATGTGATGGGCAATAGATTACTCCAAGGTTAGAAATGATCTTGATGCTCACAAAGTTTTCTACAGGTGGCCATGCTCATGCAGGGCTATAAATCAAGGGGGAAAAATTAAATTTAAACTGACATATTTTCAACATGTGCTAAAATACTAAACCCCCATGAAATTAAAAGAGAATGGCCATATGTGGCTGTGAATTTGATTTAAGTAAATATATAACAACTTGAGAATTTTATTTATATAACTCCTTAGGATAACCGTACAAGTTGTGAAGAATTTTTTTAATATTTTTGTGATGTAATGCAATTTAATCATGTCGAGTTATGAAAGTGATTTTGAAATGTGATGTTAAACATCCAACATGGACTCGAAAGAGAAGGGAACATCCCTTAGGGGAGAGTTCCTCTTCATTTAGAAGTTCAAGTTAGGATGATTTAAAAATTCAAAGAGAAAAAAAAACCCCTTCGGGGAGTTCTTTTCATTTAGATATCTAGACCTAAAAAATCCAAGGAGCTCACAGAAGGAAAGAAGATAAAGATGTAAAGACTTAGAGAATATCTCATTCTAAAAAATCACTTGCATCATTTCTAGATTAGAATCCAGGTTGTTATCAGTAGTACCTAACTACTTTTAGTTTCTACAGACCTTGGGTTGTAATTAAGTGTCTCTTTCTATATGGACATTTAATTTATTTAATTATTTAATTATTGATTTATTTATATTATTTGTATAGTAGAAATCACTTATTTTTCTAAGTCTTTTTTCTTACATGCTGCTTTTGATTTAGCCTGAATACATTCGAAGGCTCGTGAGGGAACGCTTAAAAACTTTTCTACTCAAATCAAATAAAATTTATAGGCTCCCATAGAAATTTTAACAATATAAAAGTAAGCTCGGGATTAGCAAGGTTCTTATACATTCATATTAAAGTCTTCTCCACCTTGTTAGGGACCTCCTCGCCTAAAAGTTCTAGCAAACCACATGGATTATTAGGGTGCTATTCTGTTAAGGGGATGTAATACAATCTCTAGGATAAAATTGAAATTTAAGCCTTTTTAAAACTTCTTAATACCATTTATGCATTTAAAGGTCAATCAACATGCATTGTATTAGAAATAAATTAAAGAGTCAATAAAATTTAATTATATTTTTTAAGCATAATCACCCAATATAGGTCAAGGGGCCAATTAAGACCTACTCAAGGCGTGGGTATGAATTTCTTAAAACTTAATTAACATCCCACCAATCTTTCATAAAAAGATCAAATTTATGGTTTTAAAACGCCAAGGTGTTTAGCTGGCTGCCCAATCCAAGATGGGATAAGTCCAAATTTGCACTGCATTAGCTAGATTTAGGCTACTATCATTTAGTGCCCATTTTAGATATAGGATCCAGGGTAGAATCAACATCATAAGATCCCAAACCTCAGGAATATAATCCTAACTTTCTAATAAGTCGACAACTCAAATTAAAATCTCTCGAAATCAAAATTTAATGCCCAACACATAGGATAGACTAAGGCATTTCTGAATTATTTTAGAATCTTGAATTGCCTCCTACTCCTCCACCATTGACCTCCCAAAATAAGTATTCAAATTTGATCCAATCCTTGTTAAAATTCTAACCTCGCTCCTTTGATATCTCTCATTGAAAATTCTAAAAAAAAATTCTGCCTTTAATTTAATCGAGAGTTTTTACAGGAAACTTAAGTGTCTTATGATATAATTAACTACGAGGGCTTTTACTCATAGAAAATTTAAAGACCCCATATCAATTTTGAAAACTCAAATAACTTTCATTGGAATAATCAAAATCAATAACAATCTTTATCGTCATATTTAAAAGATCATTAATAAACAATATTTTCTTTCCTCGAAAAGATAAATCTTTTATTATCATGACTTTGAATATAAAATTAATGATACTTTATCTGGACTATTATAGTCAAATACTCAATCGAATGTCATTTTGACCCTTCGGGGTCATACGTAGTTCTTTCTTGAATCTGACTATAAAAATAAGGATGAATTCATAGTTTTGTTATCTGAAACCATTAGGGAATTATATTTTTGCCTCCTGGGGTGATATATCATTCATAATGACATGTTCAACTTCAAAAATGAAATTTAAGGAATCAAAATCTTCTCAAATAAATTTAATTCAAGATTTATTTTGTATTTTTCCAATTCAAATCAAAGCTCCTTGTTAATCAACAAATATCATTACACCTAACAGTTGCTTCATGTCATTTTGAAAGCTGGGGTTCAGATATTATCCGTTTAATATATCTGCCATCCTTCAGTGGTCATAAGTTCATCTTAGCAGCTATAAATTACTTCTCAAGATGGATAGAGATAGTTCCCTTATGAGAAGTTAAAGATCATCATGTCCTAAACTTTTTTGAAAACTATATCATATATTGATTTGGTGTTCCTATTAAATCATATATAATAATGGTCTGTTATTTTGAAGCACTACAATAAATAACTTTACAAAATATCATAACATTGGTTGGAGATACTAAACAATCTATTACCTTAGGGTAAATGGATTGGCTAATGCCTTAAATAAAACACTAATTCAAATTTTAAAAAAACATTGGTTGATAATAAATGCCAATGACATGAAACTTTAGGAGAAGCTTTATGGGCTTACAAAACCACATATAAAACTCTTACTCAATCCGTACCATTTACTTTATTATTTGGAACAAAGGCTATTGTCCCTTCTTAGGTACAGCTGCCTTCACTATGATTTGTTATCAACTATAAGATCACTAAAGAGAAAAATGAAAAAAATTAGATGAGAATAGATCAAAGGGTTAAAAGAGAAGCATCTAGAGGCTTAGTAGAACCTCCAAATATATAAATCCAAGATGATTCAAGCATATGATAAGTTACTTCATCCAAGAACTTTCAAAGTAGAAGACTTAGTTTTTGTTCTGTAAGAAATAGGGTCCAAAATATAAGGCTAGATCTAAAGTTCATACAAAATTTTATAAGTTTTAGATTCCTCAAATATTATTAAATTATAAAACCCTTTATGCTATTTTATAAACTTCATTATAGTTTAAATCCATCTATCTGGGAGACTCTATCCCATTTGGATTTCTATATCCACTTGTATAGGAGATGCTATCATAGTCAAGTTTAAATTTATTTATTTGAGATCCGCCATCTCATTTAGATTTTAATATCCATTTGTCTAGGAGATGTTATCTTTTTTAATTACAAATTTAATCTGTTTGAGAGCCACTATATCATTTAGATTTCAATCCTTCTTATCTAGGTGATGCTAACCTAGTCAAGAATAAATTTTATCTATTTGAGAGCCATTATCTCATTTATATTTCATTCGTTCTTATCTAGGGGATGCTATCTTAGTCAAGTATAAATTTCATCTATTTGAAAGCTGCTATCTCATTCAAATTTTAATCCTTCATATCTAGGAGATGCTAGCCTAGTCAAGTATAAATGCCTTCCATTTAAGAGCTGTAATCTTATTCAAATTTTAATCCTTGTTATCTAGGAGATGTTATCCTAGTTAATTGTAAACCTCATCTATTTGAGAGATGCCATATCATTCAGATTTTAATCATTCTTATCTAGGAGGCGTTATCCTAGTAAAGTTTAAACTTATTTATTTGGGAGCTGCCATCTTATTCAGATATCTTTCTTTCTTGCCTAGGAGACACTATCCTAGACAAGTATAAATTTCATCTACTTTTGAGCTGCTATCTCATTTAGATTTTAATCCACTTGTTTAAGAGATATTATCTTAGTCAAGTATGAAACTCATCTATTTGTGATCCATAATCATATTGAGATTATTGATCTCTTGGATTTAATTAATCACTTTGGTCATTGCCAACATGTGTGATTTACTTTTTAAGTTCATCACACCTATTGGGGGTCCATTTATTAACCTCATTTTTTTGAGGAGTTTAATGACCTAAATAATGTTGTGATTTGGGTGAATCGGTTTGTTCATGTGAATTCTAATCCAAGTCTATGCTATTTAGATTTTTGAGGATTACAAAAGCTTATTATTTTTCTAATTCATCTTCTAACATATATTTGAGTTTTTTGTGTTATGTGTACTAAAGTATTTTTCAGGAAATTCATACTCTAGATTGTTGATGACTTCAAGTCCATTTGTTCACTGTAAATGAAGTCTGTAATTTTTTTTTTGAGTCTGAGAGAGTGCGATTGTAAGTTGGATAACTGTGCACACACACACAATGGGGGAGTAAAAAGTTTAATTTTTAAACTGATTGTACAGTACAATTTAAAATTATACGGGATGATCTGTAGAATGTGTCCTCCATAAAGAGCCCGTATGCCTAGAAAATTTTTCTAAGTTATGTTCGTACAGTATGAATACTATTCATACATGAGCTTTTGCTGTACGAACTGCTCAAAATTTGGTTCGTTTATATGCTCGTAAGGGACAAATCTAGCGGATGAAGCTCACTGACTTGATCGTCCAAGCATTCGTACGGGATGAAATGTTCGGACGAAGCTCACTGACTTGATCGTCCAAGCATTCGTACGGGATGAAATGTTCAGACGAAGCTCACTGACTTGATCGTCCAAGCATTCGTACGGGATGAAATGTTCAGACGAAGCTCACTGAGTTGATCGTCCAAGCGTTCGTACGAGAAGACCTGTTCGTACGAACAGGTCTGACTTGTTCGTCCGATGAGTCGTACTGAACGGACTGTTTAAAGTATGTGAACTATTCATACAATACGATTGTCGATCGTACAGGACGATCGATACGGACTTAACTTGAAAATTCAGTTTTTGGACTATTTTTTCTATCCTAAGTATAAAAATGACTCCAAACTGTTTGAAGAAAAAATCCTTCTGCGAAAATTCTTTTGGAAAGTGAGAGGAGAGTGATTGGTAGAGTGTTTGGGAGTGAGTTTTGAGAGATCTTTCAAGAGAAAATTGTGAGGAGATTCACAAGGTTATCCAATTGAGAGGATTTATTTTACTTGTTCTTCGAGCATCTTCCTAGTTCCTTGGAGACTTTTGCAAGAGCATTGTTCGAAAGGATTCCGGTTCTCTGCTGCACTTGGAGAGTGAAAAGGATGATGGTTCTCTGCCGCACTTGGAGGGTGAAAAGGATGACTGTACTCTGCCGCACCGGGGTTGGTGGAAGAGAGTTTGTAAAGGCTTCTCCGCCTTGCCGTGGGGGAAAAAGGAGAGTCACTTGGTTTTAGTGCAATACCTAGAGAAGGAGTCTCTAGGGAGTGGATGTAGGTCGTGTTTGACCGAACCACTATAAATTCTGGTGTTTTTTGTTCACTATTTATTTTTCTGCATTTCTATTTTCTGCAGTTTATTCTCGTTGTGGTTGAATTTCTATTTTAAAAGAAAGAGTTAAAATTATCTCTGTTCGTACTGTACGAAGTTATATTGTACTATACGATTAGCTTTTAAATTTTCCAAAATATCAAGAGTAATTTTAAAAAGAACCAATTCACCCCCCCCCCCCTCTTGATTAGCCTAGGGACATCTAACAACCTATTTGTACTTTCAAGTGGTATCAGAGCTAATTTCAAAATAACTGTTTTAAATACTATTTGAAATTTCGATCATGGCTAATTTTAGAAATAGAAATACTATGGAAGGATACTTGATCACTATACCACCGTTATTTGATAATATTTCTTTTAATTTTTGGAAAACTCGCATGTCTACTTTTCTGCAATCACTTGACTATCGTATGTGGATGTTAGTTCAGGATGGTTATACTGAACTAACTAGGATTGTAGAAGGAATAAGAGTTCAAACACCTTTTGCAAATTGGACTGTAGAAGAACGTGAACTAGCTCAACTGAATGCTAAGTGTTTGAATAGTTTCTTTTGTGCTTTAAAATCAGAAGATTACATGCGTGTGTCTACCTGTAAATCAGGAAAGGAAATTTAGGATAGACTTTGCATCACATATGAAGGTACGAATGAAGTGAAACAAACTAGATTGAACATTCTCTTTCACGACTATGAACTTTTTTGCATGAAATAGAATGAATCAATCTCTGACATGTATACTCGCTTAACACACATAGCCACTTCATTGAATGCTTTAGGTAGGGAGTTAACAAATGCTGAGAAAGTTAACAAGATATTACGTTGTTTCCCTCCTACATATGATGCAAAGATAACTGCAATAACAGAATCTAAATATTTAAATGTTTATTCTGTTGACAATCTTCTTGGATCACTAATTGCTTATGAGCAATCGGTGACTCAAAGATAGATTGATGCAGGTGACAAGCGAAAGGAGAAGAACATTACTTTAAAGGTGGATGACTCTGAAAGTGATCAATCGCTACCTGAGGACGAAGAGGATATTGCCCTGATGACGAGGCAATTTAGAAGTTTCCTAAAAAGAAAGCAGAGAAGATGCCAGAATTGGAACAAGGGTAAGTTCCAAAAGAATGTCAAGGCTTCGAATTAAGTCATTTGCTATGAGTGTAGAAAGCCAGGTCACATCAAGACAGATTGCCCCAATCTCAACGGAAATCCTAACAAGGAGAAGACCGAGGAGAAACCAAAGGATATAAGGGGTAAAAAGAGAGAACAACGAGCTTTCTGGGCGGACTCAGCTTCAGATTCATCAGAAACAACACCAGAAGAGGAAGTTACCAATTTGTGCTTAATGGCTGATAATCTCGACCATTCAGATGAGGATGAGGTATGTGATTTAAGCTATGAAGAATTATTTGAGGTTTCTGAACGCATACATTCTGCAATAGGAAACTTAAGAAACTGCATGCTAAGTTAAATTTGGATTACATAGAGCTGCAAAAAGATTATGAGATCCTCAGAAAAGATCATGCATTAATTGATAGCAACCACATGACTTTGTTGGATGAGTATGATGATTTAAACAAACAGCACAATCTTTTAAAATCATCACATGCTGAACTTGAAAAAGATTTTAAGACTTTTATGGATGAATCAGATTCTAAAGAGCATGAGTTGAAAATTGATAATTCGATTTTAGAAAGTGCCAATGCATATCTTAAAGTTCAGATTAAAGCACTTAAGGAAAATAAAATACCACCTAAGCTTGAAGAGTTTCATGAATCTTACCACAAGAACATTGACTTAAGATCTAAAAAGAAAATTTTTAGGAAGAATAAATTAGTGAATCCCTTTCCAGGGATAAAATGTTTTTCTTGTGGTAGTTTAGGACACATTTCCCATACCTGTACTTTGAAGTATAGAACATATTTAGTATGGAGACCTAAGGTGCAGAAACCACAGCATATCACACATGCATCTGGTTTAAAGTTGTCAAGAGGTGAACCCAAACTTGTTTGGGTTCCCAAGGCTAATGTTTGATCATTTTGCAGAATCGCTCTCACAGAAGACCTCGTGCGAGTATTTGGTACCTGGACAGCGGATGCTCAAAGCATATGACCGGAGATACAAATCAATTTATATCGCTATAAGCCAGGAATGGAGGCAAAGTGACGCTTGGAGATAATACCACCAAGAGAGTGGTAGGTACAGGTATAATTGGAAATTCAGAAAATTTTGTTATTGAGAATGTACTGTTAGTTGAAGGCTTGAAACACAATCTGTTGAGTATTAGTCAATTATGTGACAAGGGCTATCATATTAAGTTTTTACCTACAAGTTGTGTTATTAGTCTAAATAGAACTGTTGTTTTGAATGGTGATAGGGTAAACAATATTTACATGCTAAATTTTAATTCTGTTAAAGCATCTACTGCCTTGTGTCTGAAAACTGTATCTGATGAATCATGGTTGTAACATAGAAGGCTTTGTCATGCTAGCATGAAAAATCTTAGGAAAATCACTCAAAAGCAACTGGTTAGAGGAGTACCCAAATTGGATTTTTCTAAAGATCACTTGTGTAATGCATGTCAACTAGGAAAACAAGTGAGATCCTCATTCAATTCTATCAAGGAAATTAGGACTAGCAAGCCCCTAGAAATTCTTCACATGGATTTATTTGGACCTGTTAGTACCTTAAGTTTAGGAGGAAAAAGATTTGGGTATGTTATTATGGATGACTATACTAGATTCACCTGGATAAGATTTTTGAATCATAAGAGTGAATCATTTGATGAGTTCAGAGATTTTGCCACTTGGATTTAGAGAAAACTTGGTTTTGAAATAGTTAGTATCCAAAGTGATCATAGGGGAGAATTTGAAAATGAAATGTTTAATGATTTTTGCAAATCTCTTGGAATTGAACACAACTTCTCAGCACCGAGAACACCTCAACAGAATGGAGTTGTAGAAAGAAAGAACAAGACATTAGTGGAAACTGCTAGGGCCATGTTGGCAGAATATTCACTTCCTAAATATTTTTTGGCTAAAGCAGTTAGTACAGCATGTTATGTATTGAATAGGGTGTACATAAGGTCTAAATTGAATAAGACACCCTATGAACTTCTTAAAGGTAGAAGTCCCAACCTCTCACATCTACATGTTTTTGGAAGTAAAGTATTCATTCATAATAATGATAAAACTCTTCTAGGAAGATTTGATCTGAAATTAGATGAAGGAATCTTTCTAGGATACTCAAGTGTTGAAAAATCCTATAGAGTTTTTAATAAGAGGACATTGGTAGTTGAAGAGACCACACATGTTGTTTTTGATGAATCCTATGATAGTAAAGGGTCTAAGATGGATGAAGATGAGGTCGAACTGATAAACCAAAAACTTGAAAATCAAAAAGTTGAAGATAGGGTTGAAAAAGAAGAGGAAAACCAATTGCATATAGAATGGAAATTTGTAAGGAGTCATCCAAAAGAATTAATTTTAGGTGCACCAAGTGAAGGAGTTAGGACTAGGCATGGTTTGAGGAAAGAAGTGAATCATTCAGTATTTATTTCAATGATAGAACCCACAAATATAGAACAAGCACTTTTGGATGAATTTTAGATATTGGCCATGCAAGAGGAGTTGAATCAATTCAAGAGAAATGATGTTTGGGAATTAATTGAAAGGCCAAAAGATCAAAGTGTAGTTGGGACTAAGTGGGTATTCAAAAATAAGATGAATGATTCAGGAGTAATTGTTAGAAATAAGGCTAGATTAGTTGCTAAGGGGTATAACCAAATTGAAGGAATTGATTTTGAGGAGACATTTGCCCCTGTAGCAAGACTTGAAGCAATAAGAGTTTTGTTAGCCTTTGCCTATTTTAAAGATTTTAAATTATACCAAATGGATGTTAAAAGTGCCTTTCTAAATGGGGTGATAGAAGAGGATGTGTATGTTGAACAACCTCCAGGCTTTGAAAATTCTAAATACCCTAATCATATTTTCAAATTAAAAAAGGCATTATATGGACTAAAATAGGCACCTAGAGCATGGTATAAGAGGTTAAGCACTTTCTTATTAAATCGATCATTTGTTAAAGGAAGTGTGGATACCACTCTGTTTATGAAAAGACTTGAGAATGAAATACTCATTATACAAATATATGTGGATGATATCATCTTTGGATCAAGTGATAAAGCTCTATGTAATGAATTTTCAAAAATAATGAGTAGTGAATTTGAGATGAGTTTAATGGGTGATTTGACTTATTTTCTTGGCTTTAGCATAAAGCAAAATGAGAAAGGGACTTTTCTTTGTCAATCTAAATATATTAAGGAAATCCTCAAAAAGTATGAAATGGATAATGCTAAACCAGTCACTACACCCATGAGTTCCTCAATCCTATTAGATAAGGATCCAAAGGGAAAATCTGTTGATCAAAAGAAGTTTAGAGGAATAATTGGATCTTTGCTTTATTTGACTGCTAGCAGACCTGAAATTATGTTTAGTGTTTGCTTATGTGCTATATTTCAAGCTGATCCAAAAGAATCACATTTGACAGTAGTAAAAAGGATCTTAAGATATCTTTTGGGAACTCAAAAATTAGGAATTTGGTATCCTAAGAACAGTACTTCTTTTGATATAATTGGATACTCAGATTCAGATTTTGAAGGCTGTAGGGTGGATAGGAAAAGTACTTTTGGAACATGTCAGTTCGTTGGAAATTCATTGGTATCTTGGTCCAGTAGAAAACAAAATTAAGTAGCACTTTCTACAGCTGAAGTAGAGTACATTGCCTTAGGGAGTTGTGTAGCACAGGTGCTTTGGTTGAAACAACAATTGAGTGACTTAGGATTAGTAGTTGGCACCATTCCAATATTTTGTGACTACACTAGTACCATTTGTATTTCAAAGAATCCTATTCAATATTCTAGAACCAAGCATATTGACATAAGGCATCATTTCATAAGAGATCATGTAGGGAAAAGTGAAATTGAACTACATCATGTGGCTACTAAAGATCAGCTTGCAGATATTTTCACAAAACCCTTAGCCTTTGACACATTTAGCATGTTGAGGACAAGGCTGGGTGCGATAGATCTAAATGCTTGATTGAAATTTTCTGCAAATGCATTTCTATTTGTTAGTGTTTGTTAGTTTGTTCGTTGATTTATTTTTATTATTATGTTTTTGTTTCTTGTTTGAATTCTGAATTATGTTTTTGTTTGTTCCTTATTTGAATGTTGAAAGGCATGCAAGTTTTTGAAGTGTTGGGGTTTTTAGTTCTATTCGTACTGTATGATATGTCATCGTACTGTACGATAACATCATCGTACCCACATTTCATTTGTACGAACGGAGAAGAAACACGATTAGGAGCAGTTATTATTAGAAATCGTACGTACGAATACGTCATTCGTCAGTACGATCCATGTGTCATTTCGCGTGAGGGATGAACCTAACCGTTGCCTGAACGACCTTTAATTTTCTGATCGTCCCGGACGAACACCTCATCGTCTGTACGATTAGGAAGTCAAAAAGCCTGTATGAAAGGACGCCTCGGGACGAGCAGTTTATGAAAACCTGTTTCATTTTGACTGCTTTCGTTCGTCTCGGATGAACTTTCAGTTGTCCAGGACGAATCAAGGTTCGTCATGTACGAACTGGATTCGTACATTACAATAGTAGATTTTTTCTATATAAAGGCGGGTCATTTTCTTTCATTTCACTTTCTATCTAGAACCTTTAGAGCCTTGAGAGAAGATGTCTGGCAGTGGAAAAAGGGCACGGGTTGCTAGGGCTCCAGCATCTAGAAGGAACTGGGATGATAACTTTCTTAGTGAGGAGAATGAGGAAGCATACCTTAGGTATGCTTCATCTAAGGTTACTCCTTCCTGCATACTACTGCAAGAAAATATTCATTTTGCAGTTATGCCCCTCTTTGACTCGACCCACTTTTCTTTTCTATTGACCTTGATCTACGCCTTCAATAAGGACTTGCTTCATGTCTTCCTGGCCAACATGACCTTTAACGAGGATCACACAGCCATTTCTTCTTATGTCCTTTAACAAAAGGTTGTGATAACTAAGGAGGACCTAGGGGAATATGTTCATCTTAGAACTCAAGGGGTTAGAGCTCATACCTTCTCCACTAGATCTGAAACCGGTTGGTCCGAAATTAACCGAGTTCTTAGAGGTGTATGCTCACCCACACATGTCTCCCGGGTAGATACACTGAATCAAAATGCAAGGATAATACAACATGTGCTTAGGACATCAATTATCCCTAAAGCAGGAGATAGGGTTAATATGACTCCACTTCTTCCCTCAACCACTTTTCTGATTATGACGGGTCAACCGATTGATGAAGCACAATTGATTTTAGACTACATTTATTATCTTTCAGATATTAGTTTGGCTAATGTAAAGAGGAAGAAAAATATTGCTTTAGGACATGTTGTGTGTTACATTCTAGAGAGGAAGTACAACCTAGTTCATCCTTCCGGTCCTTCTGAACTCCCACTGTACTTTACCGATGCTTCCTTTAGAGTGTTATTTGGGAAAGAGGGTACAGTAGAAAGCTCAGATGATGAGCCTCCTTCATCTTCTGCTCCTTCAGGTGCACCCTCAATTGCACCTGGACCTCCACAGGATTTCTATCAAAACAAGGTCCAACATTTTGATAGAATGGACCAAAGGTTTGATGACATGGAGGCTCATTTGAAGAGGCAGGATGATCAGTTTGATGCTGTAAACACAAATATTGCTACTCTGAACAGCTACTTTGTGTTGTTTGGTGCTCCACCATCTCCTCCAGATTAGGGCCTTCTCAGTTCTAGCTTGTTTTGCTATGGTTTAGTTTGGATGTGATTGTGTTACTCTTTGTATGTTTTAGACTATTTTTATATTGTGGTGAGTGTTTGTTTTGGATATAATAGCAAGTTTTTCTTTAAAGGTGTGCTTCAGTGTATAACTTGCTATGTTATATGTTATAAATTGTCTAGTAATGAAATGTTCCAGTGTTTCTGTGGTTATTCTTTTTGTGTTAGTGAATGGCCTTGTTTTTTTTTTTCTCCCCTTTAATTCACTTGACTATAGTTGATTATTGATCTAGAATGTTATTTGACTTCAAATTACAATTGAAAATACTAAGCATAACTTTAAATTTTTGAATTTTTTAGATTTCATTATGTATTTGGTGTGGATTAGAAGATCTTTCTTAAATCTTATTTAGACATGTATTATTCAGTCTAAATTAGTGTATTTTTGATGTTTTAATATTATTCTTACTGTCTAAATCTTTGTGTTTGATTATTGTATTTGTGACTAAGAGATAATATTCTTGGAAAGAATCTTACATTTAAAGCAAAGCTTGAAAAGATGCACAAAATGTGCCACATAAGAAAAGATGCGCAATGGCACCAAATGTGAAAAGACACACAAAGTGTGTCATACAATAAAAGATGCGCAGTGTCGCCAAATTTTAATAAGGCACAAAATTAGCCTACATTTTGAAAAGATGCGCAAAGTCGCCAATTTTTTTTTCCTTTAGCATTTTTTTTCTCTATTTTCACTAATCAATAATTGTCACTGTAGACTTAGAATTTTGGTAATGTTATCTCATCTTCTATACAAAATTGTGACTGCTAATACGCCTAATACATTACTATTTTAGATCAACTTTTCTTCTCCTTAACATCCTATACAATCTAACTTTTTTTTTTGAGAATTTAGGATTTGCATCTCAATTGAATGTTGTAGTTAAACTTCATTTAACATTATTCATCTTTTCAACTACCTTTAAGTGACCTTTTTGCTGTTGGGAAAAGGGGGAGAGTTTTTATTGTTTGACTTATGTATATTATGTGGTGTTTTGTATGTGTTATTTTGTATGTTATGTTCATGTTTTGTGCTATTTGTTTGTTTGACTATTTGTTTGTTTGTTTGTGCTATTTTTTTTTTCATGTGCTTGTGTTATCATTTCTACACTCTTTCCTTCCCTTCCCTTGTTTATTCCATGTAAAATTCTTTATCCTCATATATCTTGATTCTCTATCCTCATATGTCTTGATTAGTCTTTAAGGGGGAGCTTAGGGATAGGATGAGTCACTTTAGGGATCTTTTATTTAGGGGGAGTGTAGTTCTTTTATTTAGGGGAGTACATTTACTGGATGTTAGAAGATTTATTATTTTATGTATTTTATTTCAAACAATAGTTGTTTTGCCATCATCAAAAAGGGGGAGATTGTTGTGATTTGGGTGAATCGGTTTGTTCATGTGAATTCTAATCCAAGTCTATGTTATTTAGATTTTTGATGATTACAAAAGCTTATTATTTGTCTAATTCATCTTCTAACATATATTTGAGTTTTTTGTGTTATGTGTACTAAAGTATTTTTCAGGAAATTCACACTCTAGATTGTTGAAGACTTCAAGTTCCTTTGTTCACTATAAATAAAGTCTGTAATTTTTTTTTCTTAAGTCTGAGAGAGTGTGATTATAAGTTGGATAACTGTGCACACACACACAATGGGGGAGTAAAAAGTTTAATTTTTAAACTGATCATACAGTATGATTTGAAATCGTACGGGACGATCTGTAGAATGTGTCCTCCATAAAGAGCCCGTATGCCTAGAAAATTTTTCTAAGTCATGTTCGTACAGTACGAATACTATTCGTACATGAGCTTTTGCTGTACGAACTGCTCAAAATTTGGTTCATTTATATGCTCGTACGGGACGAATCTAGCGGACGAAGCTCACTGACTTGATCGTCCAAGCATTCGTACGGGATGAAATGTTCGGACGAAGCTCACTGACTTGATCGTCCAAGCATTTGTACGGGATGAAATGTTCGGACGAAGCTCACTGACTTGATTGTCCAAGCATTCGTACGGGATGAAATGTTCGGACGAAGCTCACTGACTTGATCGTCCAAGCGTTCGTACGAGACGAACTGTTCGTACAAACAGGTCTGACTTGTTCATCCGATGAGTCGTACGGAACGGACTGTTTAAAGTATGTGAACTATTCGTATAATACGATTGTCGATCGTACGAGACGATCGACACGGACTTAACTTGAAAATTTAGTTTTTGGACGGTTTTTTTTGTCCTAAGTATAAAAATGACTCAAAACTGTTTGAAGAAAAAATCCTTCTGCAAAAATTCTTTTGGAAAGTGAGAGGAGAGTGATTGGGAGAGTGTTTGGGAGTGAGTTTTGAGAGATCTTTCAAGAGAAAATTGTGAGGAGATTCACAAGGTTATCCAATTGAGAGGATTTCTTTTACTTGTTCTTCGAGCATCTTCCTAGTTCCTTGGAGACTTTTGCAAGAGCATTGTTCCAAAGGATTCCAGTTCTCTGCCACACTTGGAGAGTGAAAAGGACGACGGTTCTCTTTCGCACTTGGAGGGTGAAAAGGACGACGGTTCTCTTCCGCACTTGGAGGGTGAAAAGGATGACAGTTCTCTGCCGCACCAGGGTTGGTGGAAGAGAGTTTGTAAAGGCTTCTCCGCCTTGCTGTGGGGGCAAAGGGAGAGTCACTTGGTTTTAGTGCAATACCTAGAGAAGGAGTCTCTAGGGAGTGGATGTAGGTCGTGTTTGACCGAACCACTGTAAATTCTGGTATTTTCTGTTCACTATTTATTTTTCTGCATTTCTATTTTCTGCAGTTTATTCTCGTTGTGGTTGAATTTCTATTTTAAAAGAAAGATCTAAAACTATCTCTGTTCGTACTGTACGAAGTTATATCGTACTCTATGATTAGATTTTAAATTTTCCAAAATATCAAGAGTAATTTTAAAAAGAACTAATTCACCCCCCCCCCCCCCTTTTGGTTAGCCTAGGGACATTGAGCAATAGGTCTAACAACCTGTTTGCACTTTCAAATAAAAATTCAATTTTCATATAGTAATTATTGAACCATACTTTAAACTCTGTATTGTGCATTGGCAGAGTGTCACTACCATTGTTACACATAAATCATAACATGATAATCACCCCTAACAGTCATTTAATCATCTAATCTATCACCTGAAAATCACCAAATGATTGATAGTGATATGATTATTGCAAAATAAAAATTCCCACAATTATTAATGTTTGTTGATCAATTCAAAACCTAAATCTAAATCAAGCATTAAATATATAAATTTATTGTTCCCAGAGATAACCACTGATCATCTATTTAAT
This sequence comes from Dendrobium chrysotoxum, assembly GCA_019925795.1. NCBI lineage: Eukaryota > Viridiplantae > Streptophyta > Magnoliopsida > Asparagales > Orchidaceae > Dendrobium > Dendrobium chrysotoxum. The sequence continues at coordinate 47,396,784 of CM034300.1, read as the reverse complement.
TATTAATGATCATTAATGATTACCAGTAATCTGCGTATTGTAAACTCTAAATCCAAACTCATTGATCATTTCATGATTAAATTAAATATTTATATTGATTAAATTTTATATAAATCAAACTCATTGATCAAACCCATTACAAATTCAAAACTCTAAAATTTAGTGTCCGAACCAAACCCAAAAGCCATTGGTCCATACCCTATATTTAATGAAATTTACATAGCCCTAAAACCTGACCAAATGACCTTAAATTCCTAAACCATTACTTGTATATTGATTAGGTATGTCCTTAGGGTGTACAACATCAGTTTGAAGGCATTCCAAGATCCCTAGCCCCACCAACAAAAAATATTTTATGGGCTACAAAATGTTTAAATATTTTTATCATATGCCACTAAACATACCATATTATGGAATTTGATCTTGGAAGCTCCACCAAAATCATTGAACATCACCATTGACCTAAATATGGTGCACTGAACCAATATTGAATCTTGGTTGATGATGGTTGACTACAAAAGCCTAAAATCCTAATTCTTAAAAATTAAATTTTCCTTAAACTGCAACATGGCCCAATCAAACCAAGCCATGAAACCTTCTACAAATATGTTCAAAACACCATTTTACATCAATTGAACTAAACCCTAAGCCCTACTCAACCCTGGTTGACCAACTCAACCTCAGTTAACCAAATTGCCCTCTTGCCCTTTAAACTACATCTAATGCATGGAGACCCCACCAAACAAGTGGACCACCACCAACAAACCCAAAATATCCTTTAGAATGCATTCAACCAAAATTCAATCCTTGGTAAACATGGTTGAACAAGTCAACCTTAATTGAACAAATAACCCCTTAAGCCCTTAAATATGCATTTTTCACTAAATGATCTCACAAATACATGGGACCACTTCCAATATGCTCGAAACACCATTTTGAATGAGTTTGACCTACCTTTGACCCTTTGTCAAACTTGGTTAACCTGGTCAACGCTTATTGACCAAAATTACCAAAAACACTTAAAAATTTCATTTCTTATAATTAATATTTTTGTTATGAAATTAATTTATTTTCGCATCATGTTATAAAAGGATTTTCTTTTTATTAAAGAAATTTTTAATTCACCAATTCACCCCCCCCCCCCCCCTCTTGGTTAGCCTCGGGCTTATTCTATAAGGTCTAACAACCTTCAAGAACTTTCAAGTGTTATTAGAGCATGATTCATAAATTAAATTTTAGAAAGATTTTGAAAAAAGATTAATGGCAAACTTTGGAAATCATTATATTGCGGAAGGATATTTAATCACACAACCACCATTATTTAAAAACATTTCTTTTAATTTTTAGAAAATTTGCATGTTCGCTTTCTTACAATCAACAAATTATCGAATATGGCATATGATTCAAACTGATATTCTGTACTATCACGTATTGTAGAAGATATCAGAACCAATATTTTGTTTATTGAATGGAGTAGAGTAAAACAAACTTATACTTAATTGAATGCTAAATATTTAAATTATTTCTTCTGTGCTTTGAATTCTGATGATTATATGAAAGTCTCTACATGCAATACTGGCATAGAAATTTGAGATAGATTATGCATTATATATGAAGGTACTAGTGAAGTCAAGCAATCTATGTTGAATATTTTAATGCATGATTATGAACTATTTTGTATGAAACCTTATGAAACTATCCTAGACATATATACTAGGTTTACTCAAATAGTAACATCATTACATACTTTAGTAAAGAACTTTCAAACTTTAAAAAGGTCAATAAAATTCTACGTTGTCTACCTGATAAATTTAATACTAAAGTCACTGCTATATGTGAATCACAAGACATGAATGATTATTCTATTGATAAACTGATTGGCTCAGTCATTGCCCATGAGCAAAGTGTGAGTCAAAGACTTTTGAATGTAGATGAAATTATTGTGCTGAAAGTCGATGAAACGGATAAAATTGACTTAGTAGATGATGAAAATAAGGAGATAGCATCAATAAATAGTAAATTTGAAAATTTACTGAAGCGCTAGCATCAACATCAACAAAAGTGGAACAAAAGTAAAAATGATAAGAATGTTAAGATTTCCTTTGATGTTATTTGCTTTAGGTGTAGGAAACCCGAACATATAAAAAATAAGTACCCCACTTTAAATACTCTTTCTGCAAAAGAAAATAATAAAAATAAGCCAATTGTGGTCAGGGAAAATGATAAAAAGCAAAAAACCTTTTAGGCAAACCTAGCTTCTGAATCATCAAACTAGGAGCAAGATGATGTGGTATAAAGTTTTGTTTATTTTTTATCTATTTTATAGTTAATGCATGCATGTATATTTTTAGTTTGTTGTGATTGTGTTTATTTTCTATATTTTTCTTTGTATTTTTATTTTATAAAAAGTTATTTATATTTGTGATCTTTTATTTTATTTTCCATATTTTTTTGCGTAGTCTCTCTTACCAACACACACAAATCACATTAGTTTTCATATATGCATAAGAGAATAAAATCAGTTCTCTCTAATCACATTTTTTTCTTAAAATTAAAAATTCACGTCCTTTTTACTCAAAATTTTTAGTAAGTGATGATTGACTTCTCTATATAGGTAAAAGAAAGAAATTCATAATTATGTCTCTCCAACTCACTTTTTTAATGGGACTATTTCTCTTTTTGAATCAAAATCTACTTCTAATTAAAAATTGGACCAAGAAATAGAGATTTATTTCATCTTCCAAGAGTTCTCTATCTCATTTGAATTATTTTTTCAGATTTATAAATCTATTTCAAATTTTCTTAATTAAGCTGTTTGTCTATATCAGATGGATCATATTTTGGTTTGTTGTTTACTCTTCCTTATATTTGGAAGACAATCTCATAAATGAGATTCTTTAAAGACTTAAAAAGGAAGCAAGTTTATAAAAGCGTAAAAGAGGCACAAAATGAGACCAAAAAATGAAAAGATGCGCAATGAACGCCAAATAAATTGAAAGATGCACAAAGTGTATCAAAAGTTAAAAGATATGCAAAGTGTTCCAAACACTGATAAAAGAGGCACAAAATTAGCCCACAATAAGTTAGCTTTCCTTCCTATCAAGTATTTAAATCTTAAACAAATCCATGATCTAATTGATATCTTCTACACCTGAATTTGTAAATCATGATTTCTAGTTCATCATTTTGCAATGCTATTCTCTTAGATATATTTCTGGAAAGAAGTTTGAAAAGATCACACTTCCCTTTTAACTTATTTTTTGAATTAATTTTTGTCTAAAAAGGACTATAACTTGTAAGGAGCCTTAGTTAGGATTGACAAAATTTAATTTCAAACCTTTCTGGATCTTAGTGCAGTCAACTCTTTTCTTACTAAACTTTTTGAAAAATTAGAGGTAATTTTTTTATTCTTGGAAAACTTGCTAAAATTATTTGATTCTTTTAAAACATCACCACCACCTTCACCTGATCAAGGTCCATATGAGTGTTAGTTTGCTTTGTTTGTCTCATTTTGTTCCTTCTTTTTTATCTTATCCTCTTTTTGATATTGTCAGGGGGGGGGGGGGGGGGGAATGTAATTGGCTGGTTGTATTTATAGTTGAGTTTATTCATCTTATATTTTTGTTATTTAATTTAAAAATAAATAAATAAATAATAAAAATTTTTTATTTCCCCTATTTTTAATATAACTATCTTAGTGGGGGGGAGATTAGGAGAAAATATATTTAGTTTGCAAATTCAACCAGTAATATTTGCCATCATAAAAAAGGGGGAGAGTATTGCAACTTGAGCTCACGAGTTTAAATTTTTGATGATAACAAATATTGTGGATCACATTTTTATGTCTGCTAGTATTTTAGGAATACCATGCACCATCCAACAAAGATTCTGGGGTCAAGATTGGGTAGAATAGGTTATGTTGTAAAGAATTTGTAATATTTATTGATGTCTTTTTGATATTTTGAGTCAACTCTTGTAAGGGTGTTTACTAGCTTGGTGTCCATGTACACACACTCAAGGGAGTGAGATTGGGTCAAAATTAGAAGTTTAAATTTTTGAACTAATTGCACGGTATGGTTTATATCATATTATATGATTACCTCATCAAAATGGCTAATTTTGATATTAATGCAGTTTGAACTAATCATACTGTACGATACACATCATACAGGATAATCTATAGAAATTAAGAAACTCAATCGCCAATCAAAATTTAGGCAATATTTTTAAATTCATTTTTTATTCTAATTGTATTATACTATATGAATCATACTGTATGATATATAACAATCATGCCTAAATTGATCCTATAATTAAGGGAGTAATTATGGTTAATTTATTCAATCAGATCATACAGGACGATTGGTGACGATCGTACTGTATGACCTGATCATTGCATGGGACGATAATTAATCATCGCCTATCTTACAAGATGAAATACCATAATAGTTCTACTAATTACATAGAATGATACCCAATATCATGCTAGATGATCAGCATAAACACTTTGAACTAATCGTACAGGCTAATGTTGTTCGTGTTGGCTGGAAGGGCTATTTTGAACTAATCATATATGACGATTGCAAGATCGTATTGGACGATCTGTATCACCATTATTAGGTTTCTAGGGTTTTTCAATGCCATCTATTTAATCTTTTTCAAAAAACTCAATAAGAGTCTTTGGCATGCATTGAGTCTCAGATCTTCTAGAGAAAACTTGAAGAGAGAGCCTTGAAAGGGAGAGAGAAAAGGGTGGAGTTTTAGAGGGAGAAGATCCTTGTGGGTTTCAAGGGAGTGTGGAGGGGATTTCATATGGTTGGTCTGGCAAGCTTGCACCTTAGTACCATCATAGTCAAGTTTTGTCTTGAGGGAAGTTTTGGAAAGAAGAAGATCTCTTTTGTGTCAAAGGACCGGACTACTCCGCCGCACCAGGGAAGGTGAAAGGGATTCAAGGTTCTCATTCTATGAAAGGATTCTTGGTTCTTTGCCAACACCAAGAAGGTGAAAAAGGATTTCAGGTTCTCTGCCTTCACTAGAAGGGTAAAAAAGGATTTCAGGTCCTCTGTCGCACCGTGTTGGTGGAAGAGATTTTGTAAAGACTTCTCCGTCTTGTTATGGGGGAAAAAGGAGAGTCACTAAAGTTTTAGTGTAATACCTGGAATGGAGGTTTTCGGGGAGTGGATGTAGGATAAGTTGGGTTGAACTACTAAAAATTCTAGTGTGTTTGTTCTTATTATTTTCCGCACTTTATTTGTCTACAATTAACTGTGTGGGTGAAAACTTTGATTAATCTTTTTATTATAAAATTAATTCACTTCCACATCATATTATAAAAATATTTTCTTTTTATTTAAGATATTTTTAAATTACTAATTTACCCCCCCTCTTGGTTAGCCTCGGCTTGTTTTATAAGCTCTAACAACCTTCAAGAGCTTTCATTAGTAGTTTTAAAATCCTACTGAAAAACATATAATTATTTTTAATTTTAGAATTTTTAACAACCTAAAAATAACAAACTTATCATCAAATACAGAAGAAAATAACTTTATCAAAAGTTTTAATAATGATGATGATATTCTAATCAACACAATGAAGCATCAATCATAGATTTTCAACAAGCAATTATCACAGAAATAAAATGTGGATAATATAAAGTGAAAAAATTGAAAAAACCAAAAATAACACACGAAAAAGTTTATATTAGTTTAGTCAAACAATGATCTACGTCCACCCTCAGTACTCCTCTCCGAGTATTACACCAAACTTTAGTGTCTCTCTTTTATCCCCCACATGTAGGCGGAGAAGCCCTTATAATATTTTTGCCAAACCGGTGTAGCAATGAACCTTGACCTTATTTCTTGCCCTCCTGGTGATTAAACAGAACCATGACCTCCTTTCTCACCCTCCTAGTGATGGTAGAGAACCTTTTCCCACCCTCTTAGTGATTACAGAGAACTTGAACCTCCTTTCTTACACTCTTGGTGATGGCAGAGAACTTGAACATCCTTTCTCACCTTTCTGGTGATGGCAGAGAACTTAAACCTCCATTCTCACCCTCCTGGTGAATGCATAGAACCTCTACTATCTTTCAGCTGAAGAACTTCTTCCAGAGCCACCCAAGAAACCTAGATAGACACCTAGAGGAAACAAGGAAAGACACTTGCTTGGAGCAACTGTGTGAACCCCTCACACTACTTCACCCTCACACACATGTTCTCCCTTTCTTCTTCCCAAAGCTCTCCTAGATCCCTTCTCCAAGATCTCAGAACACTCAGTAGTTAAAGACTTGAAATAAGTCTATTAAGAGTGATTATATATAGGGCTCCGCAAAAGCCATGGAATTCAATTCTGGCGACTATGATCGTATAATATAATCCAAGATAGTATGGTTGGATTATTTCAAATAACCCACTTAGTATTGTACAAAGAATAAGGCACTGTATAAAAATTTCAATAATAACTTGTGTTAATCATCCAATATGATTTGAGAATCACCTAGTATGATTAGTTCAACTAACTTAGACTATCATCATGTCTGATATGCGATAATAAAATATCATCAAAAGAAAAGATGAGGTTATATATTATGATTTGGTCCAATCATCCTATACGATCTGACTGGATCAATTAATCCAAAATAATTCTTTATTTTCAAGATTAATGTAGGCAATATTTAATTATACCGTACAGTATGAGACATATTATACAGTACAATTAGTTCAAAAGTTTTAATTTCAAAATATTTCCTAAATTTCGATTTGTGGCTAGGATCTTGATTTCAACTTATCATCTTGTATGATCTGGATTATACATTATGATTAGTTTAAAGGTCTTTAATTATCATAATTAGCCATTTTAATGATTTTCTGAATAACGAATCATACAGTAAGATATAGGTCATATAGTATGATTAGTTCAAAAAATTATACTTGAAATTTTCACCTTTCAAAACTACTAAGCTTAGGAATGATAGTACATAATTTTCACGATATGATGGATAGTCAATTTATGATAGCTAGGTAATATTTAAGGAAATACTTAGAATGTGCCCTAATAATAAATTGCTTTATTGGTTGGTATTCCAGATAATTTATAATGTGCTTGTAAGATACCTTAGGTATGTAATTGATGCAACAGTAGGAAGATTTTTAATGTCAAAATCTTTTGATGAGGCTTATGCCTTGATCGAGAAATGACAATAAATAACTTCCACTTGCCTTCTGATAGGCTAAATCCTAAGCAAGTAGCTAATATTTATGAGTCATATGCTTTATTTATTTTTACTTCTCAGGTAATTCCCATGTCTAAAAAGTTAGATAATCCTAGATTTAGTTAGTATTGGGATCCCCTATATAGATGGAAGAGAAAGATTTGAATTTTGTTATCGAGATAAGTGCTCAAGGGGTTGAGAATGTGAATGTTATTGGAAGATTAAGTAATCCCTATTTGAATACATACAATCCATGTCTGAGGAACCATCCTAATTTCTATTGGAGTAATAATAATGGTGAAAATTAGTGGAATGCAGGTTAACCTAATTCTTTAGTACCTTGGAATATTCCTCAACTTCTTTAGTGAACCCTAGACCTTATCCTCCAGCTTTAATCAAAATAATAAATTCAAAGATAAGAATACACCTTTGGAGGATTTAGTACTTCATATGGGAAACCTATTGCAGAGCCAAGCTACTTCGATTAGAATTATAGAAAACTAAATAGGGCATATTACTAGTTTGATTAATAGTAAATCACATGATGAACATGCTAAACTTAGTGGTAATAATTTGGAAGAGCATTGCAATAATATTTAGCTAAGGAGTGTGAAAGGTTTAGGAGACCTTCATAAGGAAAAAGATTAAACTGAGGAGAAATATATGGTAGAAAAGTTTGTAGTGCTTGATTCACTTAAGGAAAAACTTAAAGCTATTAAAGAAGCTTAAAGACTTGTTAGGAAGATTATAGGGAGACCCCCACCACCTTTTCCTTAGAGACTATATAAGAAATATTTAGATAAATAATTCTCTAGGTTTTTAGAAGTATTTAAAAAATTAATCATTAACATACCCTTCTTAAAAGCCATAGAGATGATGCCCACTTATGCAAAATTTAGAAAGATATTCATAACAAGAAAAGCAAACTATGGGAATTTGAAGCTATAGCATTAACTATGGAATGTAGTGTTATCATACAAAAGAAGATCCCTAAAAAGTTTAAGGATTCTGGTAGTTTCACCATTCCCATGACTATAGGAGAAATAGTTTATGGGAGAGCATTTTATGATTTAGGATCCAGTATTAATCTTACACCTTTAGCCATTTTTCATAGATTAGACTTAGAAGAGGTCAACCCACTACTATCACCCTTCAGCTTGCTTGTAGATCATTTACTTATCCTAAGGGGATGGTAGAGGATGTTTTTGTTAAGATAGATAGGTTTATCTTACATCTAGATTTTATTATCTTAGATATGGAGAAGGATAGGGAGATACCCATTATCTTAGAGAGATCTTTTTACAAATGGTTAATGCTATGATAGATGTTCATAAGGGGGAGTTGCTCATGAGAGTATAAGACCAAGAAGTGTTTATAAATGTGCTTAAGTCCATGAAATTCCTTAGTATAAAAATAAGGACTATTTTAGGGTTGATTTAGAAGAGACTATTATTAAGAAATTTCAGGGAGATTTGTTAGCATATATGTCTTTAAATGAATCTCTGGATGAAAAATTATAAGAGTTTGAAAGAATCTGTTTAGTTTGTTGGAGACACTTATGGAAGGTTTAGGTGAAAATATGAAACCTTAAATACCTCATCTTTTGGTAGAACTTTAAGCCATCTATAGAAGAAGCACCAAAAAATCTTAAGTATACTTTTTTTGGCTAGCAATTAAACTTTTCTAATCATTATTTTTGCTTGTATAAAAAAGATCAGGAAGGCAAGTTGATTAGTGTTCCAGAATATTATAAAAAGGCTTTTGGATGGACCATAGCTTACATCAAAAGAATTAGCCCATTACTGTGTATGCATAAGATTTTAATGGAGGAAAATTCATTATGAAAAGCTAATCAACAAAGACAATTGAACCCATCCATGAAGGAAATATTTAAAAATGAAATACTTTAATGGTTAGAAGAAAGAATTATTTATACGATTTCTTATTTTGATGCCCCAAAATTTAGTTTGGAAGAATTATTCCTTTATCTATTAATTAATAATAACCAAAGCTACTTAATTTCTTTTATAAATATAAATAATAATAGAAATAAAACTACCAATCGAAACATCAATATATACATCTTATTCATTTTCTAAAAGTCATTTACACTACTTAGGATCTATACAATCATGCCACAACTACTCTGTCCTGAGTAATAAAGAATAGCTAAAATAATAAGAACCTGAATCTAAAGGATCCTAATTAATCTCACACATCTACTCCCTTTGCCCTATCCTAATATCATTTAACCTATAATGAGATCAAGAGCCCATTAAGTAACCATATCCTATAAATAAACTTAACACAAAAATAAAGAAGCAATATGCTCGTCAGTAGTCAAATCATAACAATAATAATCATATGATCAAGAATATGTTTACAAATAATAAAACTCATATATATGTGCAGTAGAATCTATAAATAGTGAAATAGTACTATACAAAAGCAAGTAAAGAAGTATAATAGAGAAAACAGTAAACTAGTATGGGTATTGAAACACTAAAGCAGTCATCATATCAATACTTTCAATCCATAAAATAATTACATAAAGTGGTAGTTACAAAGCATCGACAAAGACTATCAAAATTATATCGATGAAGTAAAATCATGTAACTATGTATACATGCTATCTAATTATTCTATATGAATATCAAATTAGTAACTTAATCACATGCTTAATATGTCACACTAAACAAGTAAGAAGTTCTAGCTTAATCAATATTTTTTTCAATATTGTATCAATGCCAGCAAACTATTAGCTCAGTAAACAGAGTCGTTACACTTTACATGTCAGCATAGTAATCATCTTCTTATAACTCCCAATCAGTGTATCACATAAATCAGTCAAGAATAACACCAAACAATATATTTAAAAGAAACCCATTGGCCCACTATCCTATAAAGGTTAATCAGTCTCCAGCCAACATCAGTGAATAACCAATCTTTAGTTATTTTTCCCAAAACACTTATTATTATCATAGAACTTTAATAGGAATATAGTTTCCAACTATTACTTAACCACATATGTACACTTATTTATAATGAATTACAATAAATAAAGCATAATTAGGCTTAATTTAGAAAGATCTAAAATGACCAAATGGTAGGCAATAAAAAACCCTACTGAGCAAAAGTTAACATTTTTAGAAATTAATTAAATTACAAAAAATCATATAAAATAATATTCTAAAACTTTAATTGAACAAAAGCACTATTTTTAGGTGTCAAAATAAATTTCTGAATTGACAAAAATCACTATATTTTATTGCAAATTTGGATTCAGTATTGCAATTTTGATGATAATAAAGATTATTATTTCCTAACTACAATCTTCTATTAATTGTTATTATTCAATATCTATTTTATTTCTTGTGCACTAACATTTTAGGTTCACCATACACTATGCAATTGTTCAGCTCAAGACTGGATAGAATAGTGTTAAAAAGTCTGTAAAACTTATTTTTCCTCATTTTTATCATTCTTGAGTCAAGTCATGTATTTGGTGGACACTAGGCTTGGTAACCATGCACACAAACACTCAAGCGAGTGAGTTAGTGACAATAGCAGAAGTGAGATTTTTTGAATTAATTGTATTGTATGATTCATTTCATATTGTATGATTAGCTAATAAAAAAATGATTAAAAAGGTTAATTATGATCATTAATATAAGATGAACTAACCATACTGTAAGATGGATATTATACAGGATGATCGGTTTAATTCACGATTCGAGCTGCCAATCATAAGTTAGGAAATATTTTAAATTTCAAAATTTGTAATAACCATACTGTACGATATGAATCGTACTGTACAATATCATTAAATCTTGCCAAAATTAATCTTATGATTAGGGAACTAATTTAGATTAATTTATCCAATCAGATCATACAGGATGACTTGACCAATCATATTGTACGACCTGATACTTGCATGGGACAATAATTTATATTCGCCTATCATACTGGATGATTATCCAAGTCGTTTGAACTAATCACACTAGATGATGTTATAAATCATTATGGATAATCTGCTAATTTCTTTAAACTGACCGTACAACATCTAGCTCTTTATATAGTACTAATAGGAGTGCTTTAAACTAGTCATACTATATCATCTTTGATCGTACTGGATGATTAGAGTCTCCAAAATTGAAATTAGAGCTTTTTGAGAGGCCTTCTATTTAAACTCTCACTTTGTCTTATTTTTGAGACTTTTTGATACTGAGTGTTCTTGAGAGGGAGTTTGAGAAGAAGTCCTAGGAGAGCTTTGGGAAGAAGAGGGGGATGTTTAGTGTGAGGGAGAAGTAGTATAAGGGGTTCATATGGTTGCTCTAAACAAGTGTCTCGCCTTATTCCTCTAAGTCTCTATCTAGGGTTCTTGGGTTGCTCTAGGGAGAAACTCTTTAGCAAGAAGTATAGGTTCTTTGCCTTCTCCAGGAGGGAGAAAAAGGAGTTCATGGTTCTCTGCCATCACCAGGAGGGTGAGAAAGGAGCCTAGGTTTTTTGCCTTCTCCAGGGGGGAGAAAAAGGATTTTGAGGTTCTCTGCTTACTCCAGTGGGGAGTAAAAAGATTGATGGTTTACTGTCATCACCGAGAGGGTGATAAAGCTTCTAGCTCTCTATCGCACCAGGTTTGGCAGAAGTGATTTTTGTAAGGACTTCACCGCCCTGCTATGTGGGTAAAAGGAGAGACACTATAGTAATAGTGTAATACTCGGAGAGGAGGACTATGTTGAGTAGACGAAGGTTATTTTCGATCGAATCACTATAAAAGTTTTAGTGCTTTTTTGCATTTTTCACTTTTAATTTTTTTTTCCAATTTATTTCTATGATAAGTGCTTGGGATTTTTGTATTATCATTTTTTATTTAAGCAGTTTTTTAAAATTATGAATTCACCCCCCTTCTTAGTGTGCCTTGAGCTAGTTCTTTGAGGTCTTACAACCTCCATAAACTTTCAAGTTGTATTAGAGAGGGACTTAAAATTTAGATTTTAAAATCTTCAAGAAAAGTGCAAGGGGGCGTAGTTTGGTAATCGTAATACTATTGAGGGTTATTCCATAACCCGTCCACCATTGTTTGATAATCGTTTGATTTCTAGAAAATTCACATGTATATTGTTTTATAATCTATTGATTATCGCATGTGATTTTTAGTACGAGAAGGTTATTCTGCACCATTTTGTTTAATTAATGGCATTAAAATAAAATTACTATTTAATGAATGGAGCAGTGAGGATAGAGACTTAGCTTAATTAAATGCCAAATACTTGAACTATTTTTTCTGTGCTTAAAAATCTAAAGATTATATGTGAGTTTCTACATATACTATAGAAAGAAAATTTGGGATAGGTTATGCATCACTTATAAGGGAATTAATGAAGTAAAACAATCTAAGTTAAACATCTTACTACATGACTACGAACTATTTTGCATGAAACTAGTGAGTCATTATTTGAAATGTATACTAAGTTCACACAGATAGTAACATCCTTGCATGCATTAGGTAGAGAACTGTTAAATTTTGAAAAAGTTAATAAAATCTTATATTGTCTTCCTAATGTATATCATGCTAAAATTATTATAATTACCGAATCTATGGATTTGAATGTTTATTCAATTGATAACTTTCTTGGGTCACTCATTTTTTATGAGCATGGAGTTAATCAAAGGAAAAGTGATGCAGGTGAAAAGAAGAAGGAGAAAATTATAGCACTTAAAATAAATGTGTCAGCAAGTGACAGCTTTGCAGATGAAGGAGAGGATGGCATCATATTGATGACACGATAATTCAAAAGCTTCCTAAAGAGTAAATAAAGGTAAAGAAAATAAAAAATTTTAAAGTGTCATATGATGTTATTTGTTTTGAAGGTAGGAAGCTAGGGCACTTGAGGATATATTTCCCCAATTTGAAGGCTCACCTTAATATGAAGAAGGGTGAAGAGAATCCAAAGTTCAAGAAGGGCAGACAACAAACTTAGAAGGCTTTTTTGGCAAACTCTGCTTCAGACTCATCAGAAATAGAAGCAGAAGAGAACGTAACAAATTTGTGCCTTATAACAGATGGTTGCCTTGATCAGTCTGATCTAGAGGAGGTATGTGAGCTTTCTTATAATGAATTATTTGAAATTTTTGAAAAAATTCATAATGCATATAGGAAGCTCCTGAAAATGCATGCTAGTCTTAAATCTGATTTTTTTTATCTTTATAAAGAGAGCATGTTTGTCTTAGAATAGATTATTCCACTTTAGATAGTAATTTTATGGCTCTTCTTGATGAATATAATGCATTAAATAAGAAGCATACTGATCTATCTACTACACATGAAACCTTGGAGAAAAAAATATGTTAAACTTGATAAATCATTAAAAGAATTAGAAGCATGTGTATCAGGAATAAATGAAAGTTAGCATGTATTAAAAATAGAAGTATATGTTCTATAGGGTAAAAAAAGTTTCTATAAGAAAAAATAAAAGCACTTCAAGATAATAAACCATTACCTACCATGGCACAGCTTCATAGCCCTCCATCACAGCATGCATCACATAATCATAGGAAGTGGTGCCATAACCCACATAGATTAGTCAACCCTTTTCCTGGTGTTAGGAGTTACTCTTGTGGCATGATATGTCACATTTCCTACACTTACACTATTCACCATGGAACACTACTAGTATGAAGACCAAAGTTGTATTCATCATAGCATGGCATGCATTCAACTCATTCTTCCAAGAATGAGGTGGAATCCAAACACACTTGGGTTGGAAAATCTAACATCTAAATGACTTTGTAGGGATGCTCTCACAAAATACCTAGTGAGAGCATGCGGTACCTGGACAATGAACACTCAAGGCATATGACTGGTGGTCTGAAGTAATTCATCATACTGGAGGCCAGGTTTGGAGGCAAGGTAACATTGGAAGACAACACCACTAAGAAAGTGGTTGCATCAGGTATAATTGGCAACTATAAAAGTTTTATAATTAAAATTTTTTTATTAGTTGATGGTTTAAAGCGTAATTTACTGAGCATTACTCAACTATGTGATATGGGTTTTGATATCAAATTTCTTTTTGCAAAATGCATGATTAGTCTAAATGGAAAACTAGTGCTAGAAGGAAAATAAAAGAATAATATTTACATACAAGACTTAAACTGTATTAAATATTCTAACTCCTTGTGTTTGAAAATAATTTTTGATGAATCTTTGTTATGGTATAGAAGACTATATCATGCAAGCATGAAGACCCTCAGGAATATCACCCAAAAAGACCTAGTTAGAGGCATACCTAAGTCAGACTTCACTAAGGACCACCTATGTGATGCCTGCCAACTAGGAAAATAAGTTAAGTCTTTATTTCATTTAATCAAAGACATCAACACCTCTAGGCCACTAGAAATCCTTTATATGGATTATAATTATAGATGTCTTCTCTAAATTTACTTGGGTTAGATTTCTAGCACATAAGAGTGAGTCATTTGAGGAATTTAGAACCTTCTCCACTAAGATTCAAACAAAATGAAGATGTGAAATTTTGACCTTTCATAGTGATCATGGTGGAGAGTTTGAGACTGGTAGGTTTCAATCTTTCTATTAATAAATATGGATATAACATAACTTCTCTGCCCCTACGACTCCTCAGCAGAATGGAATAGATGAAAGGAAAAACAAAACCTTAGTAAAAGCTGCTAGGGCCATGCTAGCTGACTATTCACTCTATAGATGCTTTTGGGCAGAAGCAATGAATACTGCTTATTATGTTTTAAACAAGGTGAATGTTAGATCAAATTTAAATAAGACACCCTATGAACTCCCTAAGGGTAGCACACCCAACCTTTCTCATTTATATGTCTTTCAGTGTAGTTATTTTATCCTAATCAATAGAAAATTACCCTTAAGAAAATTTAATCCCAAGTCTGATGAAGGTGTCTTCTTAGGTTACTCATCTGTAGGAAAGGCCTATAAAATTTTTAATAAGAGGACCCTGGTAGTGGAACAGTCTACCCATATGATATTTGATGAATCAATTAGGATCTCTAAATTTAAGCTTGAAGAAGAAGGAGTAGAGGTCATTTAAGGGGTAGAAGCCATTGCCATAAGAGAGAGAGTGGAACCTCCGAAACCACTTCCTAGAGAATGGAGATATTCTTATAGTCATCTTAAAGAACAAATCTTAGGATACCCATTTGAAGGTGTTAGAACTAGGCATGGACTTAGGAAGGAGGTTATTTATTCAGCTTTTATCCATGGTAGAACCCACCAACATAAATAGAACCCTAGCAGATGAATTCTGGATCCTAGCAATGCAAGAAGAGAAAAATAAATTTGTTAGAAATGATGTATGAGAACTAGTTAAAATACCAAAGGATCAGAGTGTTGTTGGAACAAAGTGGGTGCTCAAAAATAAAATGAATGACTCTGGAATAGTGATAAGAAATATGGCTAGATTAGTAGTTAAGGGGTATAATTAGATTTAAGGAATTGACTTTGAGGAAACCATTACGTTCATATCTAAATTAGAAGCCATTATGGTGCTACTAACTTTTACTTGCTTTAGGAGATTTAAATTGCATTAAATGGATGTTAAGAGTGCCTTCCTAAATAGGGTGATTATAGAGGATGTTTATTTAGAAAAACCCCGAGGCTTTAAAAATTCACAATTTCTAAATCATGCATTTAAGTTAAAGAAGTAATTATATGGACTAAAATAAGCACCTGGAGCATGGTATGAAAGATTAAGCACATTCCTATTAGATAGAGCCTTTGTTAGGGGTAGCATAGACACCACCTTTTTTTCTTAAAAAGGTAGGAGAAGAACTACTCATTATCTAAATTTATGTTGATGATATCTTATTTGGATCCTTAGATAAAAACCTATGTGATGAATTTACAAAAGCAATAAGTAAAGAATTTGAAATGAGAATGATGGGAGAGCTGAACTATTTTCTTAGATTTAGTGTGAAGCAGATGGATGATGGAGCTTTTCTTAGTTAATCTAAATATATCAAAGAAATCCTAAAGAAATATGGTATGGAAAATGCTAAGCCAATAAAAACTCCCATAAGCTCTACTATTCAGCTAGATAAAGACCCAAATGGAAAGTTAGTGGATCAGAAAAAGTATAGAGAGATAATTGGATGACTTCTCTATTTGACTACCAGTAGATCGGAGAAAATGTTTAGTGTGTGTCTTTGTGCTAGATTTCAGGCTAATCCAAAAGAATCTCACATGAATACTTTAGTTGGTACCCTAGGCATCACTTATCCTTTAAAATCATAGGAAATTTAAATTTTAATTTTGCAGGTTGTAGAGTTGATTGGAAAAGTATCTCTAGGACATGCCCATTCATAGGATAAACTTTAGTCTCCTGGTCTAGTAGAAAGCAGAACTTGGTGGCCCTTTCCATCGCTGAGGCCAAATACATTGCAGTAGGAAGCTGTGTTACTTAAGTTTTATGGCTAAAATAATAAATCATAGATCATGGACTACCTGTGGCCACCAATCCAATCATGTGTGACAATATTAATGCCATTTGCATATCCAAAAATCTAATTCAACAATCCCATGCAAAGCATATAGACATTAGGCATCACTTCATAGGAGATCATGGGAGATATAGAGTTGCATCATATAGCTATTAGAGACCAATTAGCAGACATCTTTATAAAACCCCAAGCTTATGACACCTTTAGCACCTTGATAACTAGATTAGGTGTCATAGATATTCATGCTTGAATCAGGATGATTTGAAAATTTAAAAATGTAAATATTTTCTTTTGTTTTTATGTACTATCTTTAGTATTTTTGTTTTGCATTTATGTTTGTGATCTTTTATTTTATTTTTTATGTCATTTTTTCTCTCTTTGTAAAGTCTATCTGATTAAACACACATAGAAGAATCAAATCACTGCTCACAATATTAATTAACTTTTTCTTTAAATGAAAAACTTACCTCTATTTTACTTGAAATATTAAGTGGTGGATGACTCCACTGAACAACACTCTAATTCCCGTGGTAGGGTAATATTCTCATAACCTATATTTCAAAGTTTGTGAGGAATGTTAAGCCCTTGTGAACTAGTCCCGAGGCTAACCAAGAGGGGGGGGGGGTGACTTGGTTATTTTTAAAATTCTTGTGTAAAAATGATTTAGAAAAATCTTTTTAAATGTTTTAATACAATTACAGTTTCATGATGATGTGCAGATGTTCACGATAATGAAATAATAATCACAATCATATAATCATCAACAGAAAAATAAGTGCGAAAAATAATCAGAAAGAACACACCAGATTTTATAGTGGTTCGGTCAACTTGACCTACATCCACTCCCCAGAGCCTCCCCTCCGGGTATTGCACTAACACTAAGTGACTCTCCTTCTGCTCCCATAGCAAGGCAGAGAAGCTTGTACAAAACTCCTTTCCACCAACTCGGTGAGGCAGAGAACTTAGACTCCTTTCACTTCCTCTTGAAGCAGGCATAGAACCTAGACTCCTTTCGCTTCCTCTTGAAGCAGGTTGAGAACCTGGATCTTCTTATGGACTATCCTTCCACAGAGACACCAACAAGACAAGAGACGATGAACAGAGAAGACGACTCAGATCCTTGCTTGGAGCAACCTTTGTGAACACCTCACAAACTCCCCCTCACAAGATCCTCTCTCTCTCTCCCAAGCTCTCTCTCTCTCTCTCAAGGTTTCCTCTGGAAAGGAAGGTGGCAAAAGATCTCAACGATTGAACAAAAGAGATCTTAAATAGGAGGGCTCAAAAATTGCCATAAATCTCAACTAGTTGGCAAAGATTGTCCAGGATGATCCTTAGATCATCCTATATGATCAGTGTAAAACATACCTTTTTGGCCGGACAATCAGGTTCCTCTGGACGATTAGAAGACAAAATATGTTCAGATCGTCCGGGATGATTTTGCGACCATCCAGGATAATTAGTTCAAAGTAGGAAGATAATCCAGTAGATTCCTCAGGTTGTCCATCCAAACCATGCTGGATAATTTAAAAATGAACTGATCGTCCAGGATGATATGTATATCGTCCCGTATGATTAGTTCAAAATCACGAATATCGTACAGCACATTTCTCGGGTCATCCAGGTGAAGTGCTCTAGACGGTCAAGATTTTGCATGTATCATCCAGGATGATCTTGCGATCGTCCAGGATGATATGATCATATCAATCAAAAATTAATTACTTTCCTTAATCACCAGACTAATTTAGGTATGATTGTAAAGGATCATCCAGGATGATCTGACCAAATCTCTAAAAAGAAAAACTTTTCTAACTTAATCTGGTGGCTGAGAATTTCTGATTTGAGCCTATCATCCTGTACGATTGGTATATCGTCTAGGTTGATATCTTTAATCAAACTGACTTAACATGGTCACCCTAATTAGGGTTTCTATTTTAACTAGATCGTCCAGAATGATATGAATATCGTCTAGGATGATATGAACAAAATTTGAAATAGAAATTCTAATTCACTAAAACTCTCCCCCTGAGTGTGTGTGTGTGTAAGGTTACTTAGTTTGGGGATCAATTACGTTACATTTGACTCAAGAAAGGAAAAAATTATATTTAAACATACATGGACCTGATCTTAAGTTGGCTTGAATTTTATTTAATCTTTTGTATCTGAAAGATTAGTCAATTAAAGTAGAAAGAAGAAATATTTGTTATCATTAAAATTATAATTCTTAAATCCAGGTTTGCAACCATCTCCCCCTTTTTGATGATGACAAACATTTATTTAGTAGTTTCAGATCAACCAGTTTACAGTAATTAAAGCACAAGCGAGAGAAGATAAATTTTACTAATCATTGATAACCAGTGACATTTAACACAACAAACGAAACTACTACAACACAAAAAACAATAAGAGAAACTATTAGTAATACAAAAATAACTCCCCCTTTTGACATCACAAAAAGGAGGAACAAAAGAGACAAAACAAAAGAAAACTAAAACATCACAACAAAACTAAAACAAATAACCTAATAAAGAGGCAGATCCTGATCAGATGGAGGAGGTGGTGGTGGATGAAAGTAGCTGTGAATGGTGGTGAACTGCTCACCAAACCAGGCCATATCCTGGTCATGCTGTTGTTGTTGGTGAGTCACAAATAAATTGAGGTGAGTAACATCAGTCGCATGCTGCTCCTCTTGAGATGCCACGTAGGAGTCAAAGCGAGCCTCCCACTGGTCAAAGAGGTGCACCATGTGATCTAGAGGTGACTCTATTCAGAGAGGAGCAGGTGCAGGTACCGGAGCAGCTTCTTCCTCTTCTCCCTCAACATCCAGGGTAGGCTCCAAATGAAGGCATGTATTGTGCAGAACATGGAAGGAATTGTTGGAGAAGAAGGAAGGGGGGACATCAGGTGGTACCGAAAATTGCAGATTGTATTTGGTCTCAAGAGCATATGCAATGAGGTATCCTAGAGCTAGATTTGGGCATCATCTGTGTCCCAGATCCTGAATGCTAGTCAGGTGTTCGATGTATCGAAAGAGGAGATCCGTAGTATTGAATTCATGGTAGGCCAGGATGTAGTAGGTAGTTAGTGAGAGTAAGGGGTGATATGGATGCGGTCTCTAACTTTTGGAATAATAGAGGTGCGAAAGA
Source organism: Dendrobium chrysotoxum (assembly GCA_019925795.1). NCBI lineage: Eukaryota > Viridiplantae > Streptophyta > Magnoliopsida > Asparagales > Orchidaceae > Dendrobium > Dendrobium chrysotoxum. The sequence continues at coordinate 47,376,945 of CM034300.1, read as the reverse complement.
TATGATGGATTGTCCGAGCATCCTTAAGTAAGGAGGAGCATGCATTATCATGGTAGGGGACATTGGTGCCCCTAAGAAATCAATTTGCGACACTCCAATCAAAATCAGGGTCAGAGGAGATAAGATGGAGTTTGTCGCCAGAAATTGAGAGTTGAAGAATATCGTGGAAGTCTTGGGAGGTAAGCTCAACAGGGCGGCGATTGATAAAGGATCATAGGGTGGAGTAAGAGAAGACAACATGAAGGTACGCAAAGAAAACACATAAAAGCTCAGAACTGAATGGAAAAGCTAAAGTTAGATGAATGTGAGAGAAGTGTGGGAGAAAAGATCTAAGACAGGATAAGTCAGAATGCGGGGATTAACAATTTTAGATTGGGTGATCCCCCCCTAAAAGTATCGCTGGAAGGCAGCCTGGTCGGCTACTTCATAAAATCGGGGATCGACATTTCCCCTTGATGAACTAGCACCCGGATGTCGAGAACATTTTCCACCAGCCATTAGAAAAGGATTGGAGGAAGAATTGAAAGAGAATGCGTGAAAAATTTTGAAGAAAATGACTGTTTAAATATAATCCGGCCGGATCATCCAGGATGATCGCAGTATCATCCAGGGTGATAGGGGTAATAATAACGTCCAGGATGATGGGTCAAAAAGGCAGTCTGATCGTCTAGGATGACTAGACACAGGCGATCATCATGAGGAGTCTAGTCGGATGATCTTTGATGAAAAGTCTCATCCCGAATGATTTAGTGGATCGTCCACGATGATGAGTTCAATGAATCAGACGGGTCAAATTTAAATCGTCCAACTGATGCCACATGGATCATCCGGGACGATGAGTAGGATCATCCAGGACGATCACCAATAATTGGTGCATACCAGCTGTTAGAACATTATGGGGATGATTTGAATGGATCATCCAGGATGATGTTTGGATCATCTGGGATGATGTCAGATCATCCAGGATGATGTGGGGATCGTCTAGGATGATGTGAAAAAAAATAAAAGATGAAGGATAGAGAGGAAAGATCAGGGATCCAAAAACCACACAAAAAGGAAAAATAAAAAAATAAAGCAAATCAACGGACAATAAAAATGGGAAAATAAACAGAAAAACTATAATTTTTTTTTCGATCAGCTCTAGTAAAATAGAATTTTCCTTAATTTTTTGATTCAAAAGCCAATAAGAAGAAAATCGACAACGCTGAAATCCAAAAAAAGTTAAAAAAATTAACTTTCGTAACTCCTACCTCGTACACCTTACAGGTTCAAATTCCTTTCAAACAAAAGTCTAATTCAGAAGAAAAGAGGTTAGATTCAAAAAGAGATCCTTTTAGGCCTCATTCTAGAAAAATAGCTGATATAATAGTATTACAAAGTAAGAAATCAAAAATCATGATTTTTTTGTCTTAAGCTTTTGAAAATATTATGTGGCGCTTGGATTTTTCTAAGACATTTAAAGATCTGAAAAGGAAGAAAGCTTATTTCTTTGTGGGCTCATTTTGTGCCACTTTTTCAATTTGTTTGGCACTCTTTACACATCTTTTGATTTTTGATACACTTTGTGTATCTTTCCAATTTGGGGACATTGCGCATCTTTTCAGCTTTTGGGTGCATTTTGTGCCTCTTTTTATTTTGGCGCTCTTTGCACATATTTTACAAGCTTGCTTTCTTTCATAATTATTAAAGAATCTTAGTTGTGAAATTACCTTCCAGACATAAGAGAGGACAAAACTCACTCTCTACAATAAGAAGGAGTAATTCACAGAACAAAAACCATACATCATATGATAAGTGCAATAACTTGATTAAGAAAAATATAATAATGATCCAATACTTTGAAAATACTATTCATATGAGGTAGATTACTGTAGGAAGATAAAATGAATCTCAATTTCAAAAACTAACTTTTTAATTTTGAAGAAGAATTTTATCCAGAAGAAATAATATACCATTAAAGGAGTTAGAGGAAGAGAAACAATCATCAACGTTTCTTTCCTTTAATAAATTCAGTGGAGTCAGTCACTACTTACAAGCTTCCAAACAAAAATAAGGTAAAACTCTCAGTCAAAAATCTAGTTTATTAGCAGTAGTGAGGAGTGATCTAATTTAAAAAAAATAATAAATCAAGAACATGTAGGAAATCATATTAAAATAAATACTCAAATTAGGAAAACAACAACACTAAAATGAAAATCAGTAGAAAATACAAACCAATCGGAAACAGATAATCAAATCAAACAAATAACTAACAAAAATAAAATGAAAAATAGAAAAGTTAAAATTAAGCAGTCATCAGATTCATGCATTTATGTCAATCACACCCAATCTGATCCTCAAAATGTTGAATGAGTCAAAAGCCAGTGGTTTAGTAAAGATGTCAGCCAATTGATTTTTAGTTACTACATGATGTAGCTCAATATCTCCTTCTGTAATATGGTCCCTAATGAAGTGATGCCTCATGTCAATGTGTTTAGTTCTAGAATGTTGGATTGAATTCTAAGAAATACAGATGGCACTGGTGTTATCACTTAGAACTAAAATTATGTCAATAGGTAATCCTAAATCCAAAACTTGTTGCTTCAAACAAAGGACTTGGGCCACACAACTTCCTAAGGAAACATACTCCGCTTCAGCAGTGGAAAGTGCCACTGAGTTCTATTTTCTACTGGACCATGAGACTAAAGACTGTCCTATGAATTGGCAAGTTCCAGAAGTGCTCTTTCTATGCACTCTACACCCTACAAAATAAGAATCAAAATATTCAATAATCTCAGAAGAAGTGTTGTGCCTAGGGTACCAGATTCATAGGTTTGGGGTCCCTAAGAGATATCTAAGGATTCTCCAAACTGCAGTCAGGTGGGATTCCTTAGGATTAGCTTGAAACCTAGCATAAAGACAAACACTAAACATAATATCAGGTCAGCTAGCAGTCAAGTAAAGCAGTGATCCAAATATTCCTCTAAACTTCTTATGATCAATAGATGTTCCATGTGAATCCTTATCTAACTGAACAGTGGAACTCATGGGAGTGTTGATTGGCTTAGCTTTATCCATTTCATATTTCTTCAAGATGTCCTTAGTGTATTTTCATTGATTCAGAAAGATTCCATTATCCATTTGCCTTATGCTAAACCCCAAAAAGTAGGATAATTCTCCCATCACACTCATCTCAAACTTCTTACTCATTATCTTAGAAAAATCATCACATAAATTTTTATCAGAAGATTCAAAAAGTATATGATCAATATAGATATGGATAATGAGTAGATCATCTCCTACTTTCCTAAGAAAAAGGGTGGTGTCTACGCTCCCCTTAACAAACTCTCTTTATAGTAGGAATGTGCTAAGCCTCTTATACCAAGCTCTAGGATCCTATTTCAATCCATATAAGGCCTTTTTAATTTATAAACATGATTTGGATATTGGGAACTCTCAAAACCTGGGCCTGGCTCTACAAAGACATTCTTTTTTATTATCCCATTTAAAAAGACACTCTTGACATCCATTTGAAACAGCTTAAATCTGTTATAATCAACAAAGGCTAGTAGCACCCTAATGGCTTCCAATATAGCTACAGGGGCAAAGGTCTCCTCAAAATCAATCCCTTCAATTTGATTGTATTCCTTAGCCACCAATCTTGTCTTATTCCTAACCACCACACCAGAATCATTCATCTTATTCTTAATGACCCATTTGGTTACCACTACTCTTTGATTCTTAGGTCTTTCAACTAACTCCCAAACATCATTCCTTACAAATTGATTCAATTTCTCTTATATAGCTAAGATCCAAAACCCATCAGAAAGGGCTTGATTGATGTTGTTCAGTCATTGAGATAAAGGCAAAATGGTTTACTTCCTTCCTAAGTTGATGGCTAGTTTTAACACCTTCAGAAGGGTCTCCTAAGATCAGTTCTTTAGGATTACTCGAAGCATATCTCTAATCTCTAGGCAAAGTGTTTTGAGGTTCTACCCTTTCCTCCAGATTTATAATTTTAACTCCTTGGGTAATCTCTCCTACATCTTCTTCTTCCTCAACTCTAGTCTCCTTAGTATCAGATTCATCAAACACCACATGAGTTGTCTCCTCCACCACCAAAGTCCTCTTATTAAACACCCTAAAGGATTTCCCCACACTAGAATAGCCTAAGAACACTCATTCATTAGATTTGGGGTCAAATTTTCCTAAGGATTATCTCCTATTGTTTAGAATGAAAATCTTATAGTTAAAGACATGGAGGTGTTATAGGTTTGGAGTTCTCCCCTTAATGATCTCATAAGGTGTCTTATTCAGTTTGGATCTAACATTCACCCTATTCAACACACAACAGGCTGTTTTCATCGCTTCTACCCAAAAGTATTTTTGAAGTTAATACTCAACAAGCATGGCTCTAGCGACTTCCACAAGGGTCCTGTTCTTTCTTTTAGCTACCTCGTTCTACTGAGGGGTCCTAAGAGCTGAAAAGTTGTGGCTAATCCCTTTCTCCTCACAAAATGTGCCAAATCTCATATTTTTAAACTTCTCCACCATGATCACTTTGAATAGTCAAGATCACACAACCTAACTTCCACTAAATCCAAGTGGAGAAAGATTTAAATTCATCAAATAACTTAGATTTATGTGACAAAAATTTAATCTAAGTGAACCTCGAGTAATCATCAACAATCACAAATCTATAGACTTTCCCCCCTAAGCTGGCTGTACTAATGAGTCCAAAGAGATCCATGTGAAGGACTTCTAAAGGTCTAGAGGTGCTGATGTCCTTAATGGAGTAGAAAGAGGATTGGACTTGCTTTCCTAATTGACAGGCATCACACAGGTGGTCCTTAGTTAAGTTAAGCTTGGGGACACCTCTGACTAAGTCCTTTTGAGTGACTCTTCTAAGGGTTTTCATACTGGCATGACATAATCTCCTGTGCCACAACTAAGACTCATCAGCAGCAATTTTTAAGCAAAATGAAGCAGTACATTCAATATTATTTAAATCAATCATGTAGACATGATTGATCCTCTTGCCCTATAAAATGGTGTTATTATTTAAGCTTATAATGCAAATATTTGCTAGGAACTTGATGCTGAAACCCTTGTTATAGAGCTGACTGATGCTAAGCAAGTTGTGCTTTAATCCATCTATAAGCAAAACATTTTCAATCAAAAGGTTCTTGGAGTTTTTCATTATTCCTCTACCTACCACTTTCCTGGTGGTATTATCTCCAAGAGTGACCTTACCTCCAGCCCTGGCCTCCAGTGAAATGAATTGATTTGCATCTCCAATCATATGTCTTGAGCATCCGCTGTCCAGGTACCACATGCTCTCACGAGGTCTTGTGTGAGAGCAACCCTATAAAATCATCAAATGTTAGATTTAGGAACCCAAACAGATTTACGTTCCTTCTTATAAAAAGAAGAATATAATGCATGTGTGCTGTGTTGTGAAACGTGCAATTTGGGCCTCCACACCCAATGTATACTATGGTGAACAGTACAAGTGTGGGAGATTTGTTCTAACATGCCACAAGAAAACATCTAACATAAGGAAAAGGGTTAACTAATCTACGTGGGTGATAGTGCCTCTTTCTAGGTTTGAATGAAACATGCTTTGATGATTTTGAATTAGATTCTTCAAATGGTGGAGGTGGATAAATTTGTGCAAAAGTAGAAGGTGTTTCATTTTTCTCAAAAGCATTAATTTTTACACTTAGAAATTCATTCTCCTTTTTAAGACTTGTAATTTCAAATTTCAATGCTCCCTTACTACTCTCTAAGTCACATTCCATGGTGTCTAATTCTTGGTGATTAATTCTTTAAAAGCTCTTTCTAAATTAACATGCGATATTTTTAATGAATCATGCTCAATAATTAGTTTTGATTGCTTTTTGTTTAATTCATCAAATTCATCAAGTAAGGACATGTGATTACTATCAAGTGTAGAATGATCTTTAACCAAAACATCATGCTCTTTTTGCAAATTTAAGAAATCCAATTTTAGCCTGGCATGGATTTTCTTAAGTTTCCTATATGATGAATGAATTTTCTCAGAAACTTTAAGTAATTAACCGTTGGTTAGATCACATACCTCTTCTTGGTTAGACTGACCAGGATGATCATCTGCCATCAAACATAGGTTCGTAGTCTCCTCTTCAGCTTCAGTCTTAGAGGAGTCGGATGTTGAATCTGCCCAGAAAGCCTTTTGAATCTTTTTCTTGTCCTTTCTGAACTTGGGTTTCTCCTCATCCTTCTCCTTGCTTGGGTGAGCCTTAAGTGTAGGATAATCAGCCTTTATATGTCCAGGCTTCCTACATTCAAAAAAAGTAGTATCAGATGAACCTTTAAAATTTTTACTACTCTTACCTTTGTTCTACTTCTAAAAGTTCTTGTGTTTCTTCCTTAGAAATCTTTTGAATTGCCCAGTGATTAAGGCAACATCATCGCTATTAGACCCAGAAGACTTAGTGTCAGTATCATTGGCCTTCAGCGTCATAGTTTTCTCCTTCTTCTTCTCACCTATATCAATTTGTCATTGGTTCACTCCTTGCTCATAAGCAATGAGTGACCCAAGTAAGTTATTAATAGAATAATTATTTAAATCTTTGGATTCAGTAATTGCAGTTATCTTGGCATCATAAGAAGAGAGGCAAACATTTTAGAATTTTGTTAACTTTCTCATAATTAGTAAGCTCTCGTCCTAAGGCATGCAGGGAGGTGACAATTTGAGTGAACCTAGTATACATTTTAGAAATTGATTCAGTAGGTTTCATGTGAAAAAGTTCATAGTCATGAAGTAAGATGTTTAATCTAGATTGCTTAACTTTAGATGTACCTTCATAAATAATGCATAATCTATCCCAAATTTCTTTACCAATAGTGCAAGTAGAGACATATATGTAATCCTCAGATTTCAGTGCACAGAAAAAATAGTTCAAGCATTTTGCATTCAGTTGTGTTAAATCATGATCATCAAATGTCCATTCAGTAAAAGGAAGTTCACTTTTAACGCCATTAACAAGTCTAAACGGTGCTTCATACCCATCTCTAACAAGCATCCACATGCGATAATCAATTGATTGTAAAAAGGTGGACATGCGAGTTTTCCAAAAATTAAATAGTATGTTATCAAATAAAGGTGGATGAGTAATGGAATAACCTTCAGCAGTATTATGATTACCAAAGTTAGCCATGTTTAAAAATTCAAATATTTTTAAACTTAATTTTTGAATTCTGCTCTGATACCACTTAAAATCTCGTGAGGGATGTTAAGCCCTTGTGAATAATCCCAAGGCTAACCTAGAGGGGGGGGGGGGGGTGAATTGGTTATTTTAAAAATTTATGACAAAAAATGATTTAGAAAAATCTTTTTAAATATTTTAACACAATTACAGCTTCACGATGATGTGCAGATGTTCACGATAATGAAATAATAATCACAATCACACAATCATCAACAGAAAAAAAAGTACAAAAAAATATTTAGAAAGAACACACCAGATTTTATAGTGGTTTGATCAACTTGACCTACATCCACTCCCCAGAGCCTCCCCTCCGGGTATTGCGCTAACACTAAGTGACACTCCTTCTGCTCCCACAACAAGGCAGAGAAGCCTGTAAAAAACTCCTTTCCACCAACACGATGAGGCAGAGAACTGAGACTCCTTTCGCTTTCTCCTGAAGTAGGCACAGAACCTTGACTCCTTTCGCTTCCTCCTGAAGTAGGCAGAGAACTTAGATCTTCTTGCTGACGATCCTTGCACAGAGACACCAACAAGATAAGAGATGATGACCAGAGAAGATGACTTAGATCCTTGCTTGGAGTAACCTTTAGGAACACCTCACAAACTCCCCCTCATAAGATCCTCTCTCTCTCTCTACCAAGCTCTCTCTCTCTCTCTCTCTCGGTTTTCTCTAGAAAGGAAGGTGGCAAAAGATCTCAACAATTGAACAAAAGCGATCATAAATAGGAGGGATCAAAAATTACCCTAAATCTCAACTGGTCGGTAAAGATCATACATGACGATCCTTAGATCGTCCTGTACGATCAGTGTAAAATAGACCCTTTTGTCATGGACGATCAAGTTCCTCTGGATGATTAGAAGACAAAATATGTTCAGATCATCCGGGATGATTTTGCGATTGTTCGGGATGATTAGTTCAAACTAGGAGGATCGTCCAGCGAATTCCTCGGGTCGTCCAGCCAAACCATGCTGGATGATTTCAAAATGAACTAATCGTCCATGATGATATGTATATCATCCCGTACGATTAGTTCAAAATCAGGAATATAGTACAACACATTTCTCAGGTCATCCAGGTGAAGTGCTCTGGATGGTTAGGATTTTGCATGTATTGTCCAAGATGATCTTGCGATTATCAGGGTCGATATGATCATATCAATCAAAAATTAATTATTTTCCTTAATCACTAGACTAATTTAGGCATGATTGTAAAGGATCATCTAGGATGATATATGTATGATTGATATATCGTCCAAATCTCTAAAATTAAAAACTTGCCTAACTTAATCTGGTGGCTGAAAATTTCTGATTTGAGCCTATCATCCTGTATGATTGGTATATTGTCTAGGACGGTCTATTTAATCAAACTGACTTAACATGGTTGCCCTAATTAGGGTTTTTATTTTCACTGGATCGTCTAGGATGATATGAATATCATCCAGGATGATATGAATAAAATTTGAAATAGAAACTTTAATTCACTAAAACTCTCCCCCTGAGTGTGTGTGTGCAAGGTTACTTAGCTTGGGGATTAATTACATTACATTTGACTCAAGAAAGGAAAAAATTACATTTAAACATACGCGGACCCGATCTTGAGTTGGCTTGAATTTCATTTAATGTTTTGTACCTGAAAGATTAGTCAATTAAAGTAGAAAGTAGAAATGTTTGTTATCATCAAAATTATAATCCTTAAATCCAGGTTTGCAACAATATCAAATTAAAATTGGACTTAGAAATAAAATACTTATTCATTATCCTACAAATTTCTATCTCATAGGCAACTTTTGCTAATTGATGACATTACTTCATAATTTTCTTAATCAGGTATTTCATTCTTATCATAGGATCGAGTTTTCTTTGTAGTTTATTCTTTCTTATATAAGAGAGTAAGTTTTCTTCTCTTATAACTGGAAAATTATCTTATAATTAAGAAAGTTTTCTTCAAAAGATATAGAAAGGAAGAAAATTATAAAAATGAAAAGAAGCATAAAATGAGCACAAAATGGAAAGATGCACAATGTTCACCAAAATTGAAAGATACACAACAACAAAAACAACATCAAGCCTTTATCCCACTATGTGTGGTCGGATACACAAAATTGAAAGATACATAAAGTGTATAAAAATTAAAGAAGTGCAAAGTTTGCCTAAATAAATAAAGAGGCTTAAAATAAGTACAAAAGAAATTCGCTTACCTTTCTTGTAAATCTTTAAATCTTAGAAAACCCATGTGTCAATTGATATTTTTTAATGCTTGACTTTGAAAATCATGATTCATGTTTCATTATTATGCATTAATATTCTATTAGATATATTTCATGCAAGAAGATGGAAAAAGATTAAATTTTTTTTTTCTAATTTTAAAACTTTCTTGAATTAGTTTTTTGTTGAATGTTACTTCTTACCTATGCTTGAACTGGGTTAGGTGAAGTTAATTCATTTCTTACCAAAGTTTTTTGTTTAAAGTGGTAATTTTCTCATTCCAAGAAAATTTGCTACAATTAATGGATTCTTCCTATGTGTGTTCTTTTAAAATGATTTTTGAGTGTTCTTATCGTAAAATTATTTTATGAATGTTTGTATTGTTGATTTTAACTCTATTAAATAAATAATAATAATAAATAAAATAAATAATAATAATAAATAAAATAAATAAAATAAAAAATAAAAAAATTTGTGTATTTCTTTTAAATTTGATTTATAATTGTTTGTCTTGGTTCTTTTATTTAGTGTAATTTATTTTATGTTATTTTGTGGAGCTTTCCTTATCACCAGACACCACGTATTAAACCTTATTCATATCGTACTGTACGATTTGATATCGTTATGTATAATCTTTTTAAATCACCAAATTATTTTATCTCAACACATCCAACGGCTAACATTAATCAATCATTGGTGATCGTATTGTACAAACACCTACTTCATATTGTACGATCCACGTAGTAGTAGATCTTGGATAAATTGAATTCAGTCGGTATGATATTAAATATCATATCATACTATACAAACACATGTTCATACTATACGATATAACCAATCGACGATCATCAATGTTGACTCCTCGGCATGAATGTATTCTCTCTGATCAGCTAGTATGATTCTGATCGTAATGTATGATAAGACTAAATTTTTGACTGATCGAAATGTGATGAATTTATTGTACTATATCGTACTATATGAAGCCTGATTGTACTATATGATCTGATAGATTTCTATTTAAAGAGAGAGAAATCAAGATTTTTCTTCACTCAATCCACTTCAATCCTCTTCCGTTCTCTCTTGAGCATTCAATATTTGAAATGGCTGAAGGAAAGCATTCACGATCCTTAGTAGGAAGCCCTTGTAATGCCCCATGGATCCCCATTTTGCTAAAGCCGCTGATGAAGAGGCTTACCACAGGTATAAAACTGTCGGGATCACGCCTTCTACGATCATAAACCAGGAAGTTTTAAACTTCAAGGTACTTTCTCTATTATCTCCTGCAACCCTCCATTTTTTTTTGACTCTTGCCTCTACATTCAACTCAAAACTTCTTTTTGAGTTTTTTGTGACTATCCACATTAATAGTGAGAGTACTGCCCTCCAATCTTACGTAAATAGGAGGCCTGTAGAAATCACCTATTATGATTTTGATGATTCTTCCATCTCTCTACAAATGGTGAAAAAATACATCTTGTTGCTTCAAATTTGAACTTTGATTAGACCCATGGAATCACTATCCTTAGGGAATCCAATCTTAGATACAACATTCCCCATGTCAACACCCTAGTGTAAGATGCTTGAATCATCCAGCATATCCTTCGTAACTCCATAATTATAAAAGCTAGAGATCACATTAACATCACACCACTCCTATCCATGACTACGTACTTCATTATAGCTGAAATAGATTTCAATGCATCTAACCTAATCATTAGATATCTTGAAAATCTAATTTGTATTCAGGGGCCTTGACACAAAAGAAAGCAAAATCTTACCTTAAGTCATAAAATTACCTTTGTTCTTGAATCCAAATACCAATTCCAATATCATGGATGATAAGATCACCTTCCAATTTTCTACTCCAAAAGCTCTTTCCACATCCTTTGCAGCACTCACCACCATAATGTTCACTATGTGGATGAAAAGCCAATGGAAGTAGAGGGAGGTCCTACTCCAGCACCTGTTCCAACACCAACACCTGTCTACTAATAGTCTCAGTATGAACTACTAGTTTAAAGATTTGAGTAATGGGAGACTCATTTTGACTCATATATAGCAGAGCAACAACAATAGCATGAAAATAATATTGCTCAAGTTTATAACTATGTAGAACAATAGCAGCAATAACACGTTAGTGATATGGTTTGGTTTGGAGAGCAGTTTGCATCCATTCATCAATACTTCCAACCACCACCACCACCTCGTCCACCTGATCAAGATCCTTATAATTATTATTTTGATTATGTTTTCATGATTTTTCTTATGTTTATGCTTTGTGATGTATTTTTATTTCATTATTTTATTTAGTGTTTTTCCTCCTTTTTGTGATGTCAAAAGAGGGAGTAGTTGTTTGTTGTTAAATGCTTGCACCTTTGTTTAATGAAGCCAGTTTCTTATTTTTTGTCTGCCTTGTTAAATGTCCCTTGTTGTTGTTTATAAAAAAGAAACACTCTCCTTATTTTAAACAATTCATCTTCTAAGGGTGAGTTTAGAGAATATCAAAATTATTTGAATATCTTTAACAACAATGTTTACCATCATAAAAAATGGGGAGATTGTTGCAAATCTGGATTCAGTTACTGTGATTCTGATGATAACAAATATTATTGCTTCCTTACTGTTATTGCTTATTAATTATTATTATTACATATATATTTTATTTCTTGTGCACTAACATTTCAGGTCCACCATGCACTATGCAATTATCTTGCTCAAAATTGGGTAGAATAGGGTTGAAAAGTCTATAAAACTTATTTTTCCTCATTTTATATTTCTTGAGTCAGGTTATGGATTTGGTGGATACTAGGCCAGGTAACCATGCACACACATACTCAAGGGAGTGAGTTAGTGACGATAGAAAAAGTGAGATTTTCTGAACTAATAGTACTGTATGATCAGCTAATCAGAAAATTTTTAAAACATGATGATTAAGGCAAGATAAGCTAATAATATTATACAATGGACATCATACAAAATGACTAATTTAATTCAAGATTCAACTGCCAATCACAATTTAGGCAATATTTTAAATTTTAAAATTTGTACTAATCGTACTGTATGATATGAATCATACTGTATAATATTATTAAATCTTTCCTAAATTAATTATTTAATTAAGGAACTAACATGAATTAATTGATCTAGTTAGATTGTATAGGATGATTTGATCGATTGTAATGTACAACCAAATCTTTGCATGGGATGATAATTTATCGTCGCCTATCATACAGGACAGTTATCCAAGTTATTTCAACTAATCATACTAGATGATGTTATAAATCATCCTACACGATCAGCTCATTTATTTTAACTGATTACACAACATCTAGCTCTTCATACAGTACTAACAGGATTACTTTGAACTGATCATACTGTATGATCTTTGATCATACTAAATTATCAGAGTCGCTAGAATTAAAATTAGGGTATTTTGAGAGGCCTTCTATTTAAACTCTCACCTTGTCTTATTTCTGAGACTTTTGGCTATAGAATGTTCTTTAGAGGGAGTTTGAGAGGAAGTCCTAAGAGAGCATAGGGAAGAAGAGGTAGAACTTTAGTCTGAGGGAGAAGTAGTGTGAGGGGTTCACACGATTGCTCCAAGAAAGTGTCTCCCCTTGTTCCTCCAAGTCTCTATCTAGGGTTCTTGGATTGCTCCAAGGAGAATCTCTTTAGCAAGAAGTCGAGGTTCTCTACCTTCTCCAGGAGGGAGAAAAGGAGTTTGTGGTTCTCTACCACCACCAGGAGGGTGAAAAAGGAGCATAGGTTCTCTAACTTCTCCAGGAGGGAGAAAAAGGATTTTGAGGTTTTTTGTCTACTCTATGATGGAGTAAAATGATTGAAGGTTTTTTATCATCACTGGGAGGGTGATAAAGCTTCTTGCCCTCCATTGCACCAGGTTTGGTGGATGTGATTTTTTGTAAGGGCTTCTCCACCTTGTTACGGGGACAAAAGGAGAGACAGTATTGTAATAGTGCAATACTCAGAGAGGACTCTGGGGAGTTGACATAGGAAATTTTTGACCGAACCACTATAAAAGTTCTGGTCTACTTTTTTACAATCCATATTTTTACTCTTTTCTATATTTTAGTTCTGTGATAACTGCTTGGGATTTTAGAACTGTCATTTTTTATTTAAGCAATTTTTTAAAATTACCAATTCAACGCCCCTCTTGGTGCACCTCGAGCTTGTTCTTTGAGGTCTTACAACCTCCTCAAACTTTCTCAATTTTGAAATCACCTTGCAAAAAATCTCAAATAAATATTCAAAATATTTGTAATTTCAAGCTCTATAATATATAAAAAGTTATGTGGTGAAAAATTTACCAATATAAAACTATCCTCATTTTTTGGTAACCGAAACACAATTTTGATTAGAAAACCCAAAAGCATGAAATTATTAAAATCTAAAATTGGGTAATAATTCCTTATGGTGAGGCGAGCAAATGTCTCAATATGGCCAGCTACTAAAAATTTCTCTACGACCTCCAAATTTACATTTTCTTTTTCTCACTCCTCACGTTCGCTCTTAACTTCCAAAATCAATTCTCTATTAGTCAATTTTAAAAAGAAAAAGGGCTTCCTAATGATTTATGCTAATGGAACTAGATATTTAGGAATGCAATAAGAATATTGTATTAATATATCTATATAATTTAATCAATTTTCATTATAAAATTTATATAAATTTTTGGTACTTCAAATATTATAGAAAAATATCCATAAAATAGCTCATTTTTAGTTAAAAAATTTTGGTGAAACTGGATTGCAAAATGGACACCTAAAGGTCTTAAATCCCCATTTGTATCAATAGTTGTCAATTTCTTAAGGATTTACACCACTGCCAAAAAATTATAAAAATATTCTTGTAATTAAAAACTATAATATCTATGCAATGCTAAAGATAATTTTTCATTTGGACTTATATTGACTAAAAAATTATTTGACTGGGTTAAAATATAGGCTATCACACTTATAGTGCTTAGGTGAGTCCTATTCATTATGCTCCTATGAAGGTGGTTTGATAGTGGTGTCCAGTAAACATAATGAGCTCATTGTCACTAACACAGTCACTAGTTGGAGAATTTGTATAGAATATATGAAGCTGAATAAAGCCAATGGGAAAGATAATTTTCACTTGTAATTTCTTAACTAGATGTTAGACATGTTGGCTTGATATCCTTTCTATTATTTCCTAGATGTATACTCTAGGTACAACTAGATTCCTATAGAAGTTAAGGACTAGAATAAACCAACTTCACATGACCTATGGGACATTTGCTTTGGCAACATGCCCTTTAGTTTATGTAATGCTATTATAACTTTTAGTATGATGTTTATTTTTTAAGATTTAATAGATAATGATATTAAAATTTTTATGGATGAATTTTCTATTTTTGCCACTACTTTTGATTTTTGTCTTGATCATCTGACCACTATGCTTAAAAGATGTCTTAAAATAAATCTAGTGTTGAATTGGAAAAATGTTAATTTGTGGTGACTGAAGGGACTATGCTAGGACATAATATTTCCAAGAAGGGGTTAAAGATGGATAAGGCTATGGTCCAGGTTATAGAAAAGTTGCCACTACCTATTTTAGTTAAAGTAATTAGGAGATTCATAGGACAAGCTTAGTTTTATTGGAGGCTTATTAAGGACTTCTCCAAAATTTGCAAACTATTATGTTGTTTATTAGAAATGGATGTTCCATTTATGTTTGATTCTATATGTCATGTGTTGAAAATCTGGACCACGATCCTGTGATTTTGATTATAATAAATTTTATTAGTTTTTATATCATATTCTCTCTTATTATTATTGGATATTTATTTTTTTGCACTAACATTTCAGGTCCTCCATACACCGTGCAAAGTGATCAACGCAAGAATGGGTAGAATGAGTCTTTATTTTCTCAAGAGTCTGTATTTTTATTTAATTAATTTTTTAATATTTCTGCAGTGAAAGTCTTATTTAAGGTGGACACTAAACTTGGCGAACATGCACGCACACATCCAAGGGAGTGGAAAAATAATTTTTAAATTATTGAACTAATCATACTTTACAATTCAAATCAAACTATATGATCAAATGCTTTGAAAATAACATTAATGGCTAATTTTTTAATTAAATTTCTTTGAACCAATCATAATGTAGTATCAAGATCGTTCTGTATGATTTATTCAAAATAGGAACCCTAGCCACCGATCTAAATTAAGTAAGTTTTTAAATTACAATTTTTAAACTAATCTAATTGTACGATCCCGCTCATATAGTATAATATTTGAATACTTACCTTTAATCCCCATGATTAGTCAATCAAATCAAGGTTTAAAGTATATATATATATATATGTTTAGGTGAAACCCCTGGAGGGGCCTATGCGTTAATAAAGGGAAAAAAGTACAAGGTCCTTAAAGGGATCTCTGGCTCACTAATGCTCAGAAGAGCTACAAAAAGCAACCAAAAAAATCCTACGAGCTCGAGTTCCCTACTACACAGAAGTACAGAAATACCTAGGTATAATCTACGGTGTATAAGAAGGAGCACCCACAAAATGAGAAAAGACCAAAAACCAGGATCGAGCATCAGTCTCCCTTCCAAACATCCATGAGTGAAAACACCTGCAATAGAAAACACCTGCAAAACACATTGGTAGTCCAAGATGCAATTTAAAAAATAAAGAGCAAAATAACAACAATCAAACCCAAAACCATTATAAATGGTAAACCACATATCAGACACAACGACCTAAGCCGCAAACCCCAAACCAGCCAAAAAGTGCCCAAGGGAACAATACAAAACACATAGTAATATAGAATCCAGGATAGCCAATGACCAAGGAAAGCAAGGATACTAAAAGTCATAGTAGAAAAGTTCTCCCAAAACTAGCAATAGCTAACAGATAAGCCAACTAAGAAAAGAGGACACCACCACAACCGCCGGCAAAAGAGAACCACCAATAGAGCAATAGACCACCAAGGACACTAAAGTAGGATAGCTGAACAAAGGCAACAGAAAAGACCTAAACAAACCCTAGGAAAAAGGCCCAACCAACACCATCAAAACAACCCAGTCAGCAGAGAAAACAACCCAAACAGCAAAAAAAGCAAAGAAGATAAGAAGGCCAAATAGCCCCAACCACAAAACTGAAACAGGACACAGCAGCTACGGAGAAACCGCCAACCACCTGCGGGGGCAAAAAATAGAAAAACTAGAGCTTAACATAAGGTAAAGTAATTTTATCCAATCGAAAAAGACCTTTCACAAGAGAAGGAAGATTGGACTCTAGCAGGTTAGTCATAATGTTAAAATCACAACCCAACCAATCAATAGACTTGGCACAAGCATTTCCCTCCTCAAGAATAACCAAAAAAGAGTAGATAAGATTGTTTAAAAGCTCCCTAATGTCCCTATAAATATAAAACAACTCAGAAGAACAAATATTGTCCTCCTTATCAAGAAGAAAATGGTAATCAAAATAAGAACCCACCTCCACCACAACATTACTCACAAAAAGATTGGTACATAGACCTAAACCATGAAGAACAGCATAGGAGATAGCAAAATTATCATAGCCATTAGCCACCAGACCAGCAAAACCCACCAGAAAGTTGCCATGATGATCTTTAATTAGACCACCACAGCCAACAGTAGTCCTCAATATCGCATTAGCCACATTCAACTTGAGAAAATTAGGAGGGGACTTCATCCAAGAAACACATCTAGGAACCATATGATAATTATCCACCTCCAAGTTAATACCAAAAGCAAAAGAAGTAAAAATAAAATTCTTAAAATTCTTGAAAGAAAGAAGGTTAGAAAAGTAGAGGGCAACCACTTTATCCTTAACATTATGGATAATTCTATGATAATTCATAACCACACCATTGAAATGACAATTATTCCTCTCCAACCAAAGAAACCAAAGGATAAGAGAAGGAATCACATTTCTAACATGGCCTTTAGACTTAATAAACCAACAATCAAGCAACAAATTAATAGAACCCCTATCTGAAAAATAGTTAAATTAAAAAATGTCCTTAAAATAAGTCCAGACTTTAACAGCTAAGGGACCCAAAATGAACACATGATGCATATTATCAATATGGTAGCAGCATTGACATTTAGAAGAAAAGATAAAACCTCTTCTCCTCAAGTTCTCATCCTTCGGTAACAGCTTATGTAAAAGTCTCCACATAAAAATATAAGCCATAGAAGGTAAACTTTTATGCCAAATCATTTTAAAAAGCTTAGAAATCACATGTTTATCTCTAAAGGAATGCCAAGCATCTTTAATTTTAAAAGAACCATCTTTAGTGAATGAACAAAGCAACACATCCTTAGAGTTAATATTCATAGGAATCTTGAGAATAAGCTAAATAATACATTCAGGAAGAATAGTAGCAAGTTTCTGAAGATCCTAATTATCATTAGAAAAGAAGTGGTTAACCTTCACATTGGCAATAGAGAAAGAATTGGTGAAAGAATCAATCGATTGTCCATTCAACCAACGATCTTGCCAAAACAAGATATTGCCATAGCCACAACCCCACACGATAGAAGGTTCAACATTCCACTTGATCGAACAAAGCCTATGCCAAACTTTAGATTGGCCATTCCTATAACAACTCATGGAAGGATGATTCCCCCCACAGTACTTGGCCACCATAAAGTTAGCCCACAGACTCCCATTAGCCCTGAGGTTATACCAAAGTTTGTAAGAAAAAGCATAGGCCAAACCATACATAGACTTACACCCTAAAGCCCCTTCATGCAAAGTCCCACAACATTTCTCCCAGGACGACTAGTGGATCTTTGAACAATTCCCAGAACCTTTCCAAAAAAATTTATTAAGAATTCTATCAATCCTATTACACACCAACTTAGTAGGAAGAAGAGTATGAAAACTGTACACCAGAATAGAACAAAGAATACTTTTGATAAGAGTAAGATGGCCACCAAAACTTAAAAATTTAGAATCCTAAGAGGAGAGTATGTTCTGCACAACAGAAATTAAATCATCAAAAAGAAAAGACTTCTTTCTACCCTTATAAAGAGGAACACCGAAATACTTTAAAGGCAAGAAACCTTGAGAAAAACCAGTGAGATTTTTAATAGCAATAGTACGAGCAGGAATAACCTTCTTTGCAACAATGAAGCAGCACTTATGCTTATTAAAAGCGAAACCACTAAGAAGCTCAAAATGATAAAAAAAACTCACAATTTTATTAATTCTATTCATCGAGGCATTAGTAAACACAATGAAATCATCGGAAAAACATAAATGCAAAATTTTGATGCCACCAGAAGTTTTAAAATAAAGACTAGGACACTTAATAAAAAGGTCAGCAAGGCCTCTAGAAAGATACTTCGCAGTTATAATAAAGAGAGCAGGGAAGATGGGATCCCCTTGTCTAAGCCTATGAGAAGCCTTAAAGAAACCATGGCTCTTACCATTCACAATAATAGAAAAATAAGGGCTTTCAATACAAGTCCTAATAAGGTTTATGAACTTAAAATCAAAACCAAATAAGTCCAAGATATTATAAATAAAATTCTAATTAATGTTATCATAAGCTTTAGGAATATCAAGTTTCATAATCATATTACCACCTCTTGTCTTGACATCAAAATCATGAAAAAATTCTTGCACCAGTAAGATATTATCAGCAATGGCACGCCCTTTAACAAAACCGATTTGAAACGGAGAAATAAGCTTAGGCAATAAAATAACACAAACTAATAGGTCTAAAGTCTAGATTTTAGAAAGTAATTTATAAAAAATAGTACACAAACTAATAGGTCTAAAGTCTTGCCAAAAATTCTCAGAGCTGTTCTTAGGAATAAGCACAATAGAAGTAGAGGAAAAAAACTTGGGAATGGGACTACCATTAAAAAAATCAATGACAGCAGCAAAGAGGTCATCATAAATAATCGGCCAAGTTTTTTGGAAAAACTTATTCGTGAAACCATCCGAACCAGCCACAGAATCATCATTCATGCCAAAAATAGTCTCCTTGACCTCTTCAACAGAAGGAGAATTAGACAAGCCACTACTTTCATAACTAGTGAGAATATTAGGGATAATAGATGATTTATGAATAGGAGATGGATTAAAGGTTTTATTAAGATGATTATGAAAATAGTGAACAGCCAAATTAGCAATTTCCTTATTGTCCTCAATAACAGAACCATTCTCACGAGTAATTTTATGAATGAGTTAGTAGCCCGTTTCTTATTAACCAAGGCATAGAAATATTTAGTATTATTATCACCTTCGACCATATGTTTGACAGCCGCTTTTTGCTTCCAAAAAATTTCTTCTTGGGCTTGTAATTTATACAGCTCCTCTTTAGCTTCTTTCAAAAGACAGAAATTAGAACCAGAGAGGTCCAACTGACAAAGACTCTCAAAAGAATTCACCCTATTATCGGCAGTTAAAATGCTCAAAAACAATATTTAAAAACATGATGATTGCACCAGCTCAAAACTTGCTTAAGTCTCTTCAGCTTAAACCAAAGTCTATTCATACCAGATATGGAATTGTCAGGAAAAAGACGGGCCTGCCAATTATCCTTAACCACACCAAGAAATGAAACATGAAGTAACCACATGTTTTGAAATCTAAAATGAGAGGGAGGATGCCTATCCCTATTCCTAATCCTGATAAGAAGAGGAGAATGATCAGAGAGGGTGCGACTAAGATGTTTAACCTTCGTAATTTCAAAAAAATTAAGCCAAGCAACATTAAATAAAACTCTATCAAGCCTTTGCCATAAATTTCTACGCTTCCAAGTAAAGTTATTACCAAAAAACCCAATATCGATAAGGTTGCAATCCATAGTCATACCATTAAAATCCTCCATCGATTGATAGATAGGAAGAGAGCACCATATATGCTCAGTCGGATTGGATATAGTGTTAAAATCTCCACCCACAAGCCACGAAAGAGTGCAAATACTATGAAAATTAATGATTTGGTCCCAAAAAATCTTCCTATTATAACGAGATGAGGCAGCATAAACAAATGAAGCATAACATTAGAAACTTGAACTTTCAATACTACAATGCAAAACTTGACTAAAGTCACCAATAATATCAATTCTAGCATATTCTTTCCAGAATATCCAAATTTTATTAGCCACATTCGCTATAGCATGTTTAAAACCCAGATATGCAGCAGTACCAAGTAATTTGTCAACCGAAATAAGGGGTTCAAGTAAAATAAGAATAGAAATGTTATGAATACGGCATAAATTTTTAACTCTAACCTTAGAAGAAGGGCAACCAATACCCCTAACATTCCAAATAATAGCGATAAACATAGAAAACCTGGTTACTTAGAATAAGTGAACGAATATTTCTAGGAGATAAAAACACATTTTTGGGTTTTCTACCCCTCTTACCATGACCCTTAGAAAAGCTCATATCATGGTCATCTCTAGCATAACAATTAGCCATTAAATCCACCTCCGTATCAATAAAAGCATCAATAAGATAGTTCTCCGATAGGGGATACTTACTATCAATTAAATTACCTGAAGACCCTTTAGACAGAGGAAACTCAACATCCGTAGAAAGGACTCCATCTTCCATATTAGAGACAGTCCTCTCAATAGCTCCAGTAAGATCCTTAACATTCTCGATTTGGGTAGAAAGAAGTCCATCATGCTGAGACAAATCCTTCTCAAGCATTAAAGGCTCAACTCTATCCAAAATTTGTTCATTAACCTTCTCATTCACATTAAAAGATAGAGAAGGATTAGAGCAGTTAACATCAACAACAAACATAAGAGAAGAAGGACAAGCTGAGGATGAGGGGCTGGAGGTGTTGGAAGGCTTATGCATTTGATTCCCCCAAGCAGTCAGGTCAGATATAAGATCCTCATTGAGGACGACCGTTTGATCACAAGGGAGTTTAGCTCCACTAGAGGTGGAAGGAATTACCTGAAATTGATCAAGCACAAGGTTAACCACATCATTAGCCAGGGGAATCCCACTAGCATTCACCACAGTAGGATTCACAATAACATTAGCAGGGTCAACCAAAATTCCCTCAAACACTTTAAATTACCTAACAATCTCTTTTTCCTTCTTAAGTTGAGGTTGCAGTTTAAAGCACTCGCTTAATCCATGTCCGTGCATCTTACAATGAGAGCAAAATATAGGATAATTTTCAAATTCAACTTTTTGTAAATAACCATTTAATTCAAAGCCTAACCAAATCTCAGCAGGATGTTTTTTAGAGATATCCAACTCAACTAAAACACGTGCCACTGACGGACGGGAAACCAAAGCTGTCGCCTAGTTCATTTGCAGTGGCCTACCAAGAATGGAAGCAAACCCAAAGAGAATATGCGAATTAAAGAAATGCAGCCTTAGGTTAGGAAAGGAAACCAAGATGGGAGTAATCGGAGACTCCTCTCGGACATTAAAATCAGGAGTCCATTTAAGGAGTCTCATTTGACAAGAATGATATAAATCATTCTAGATGATTTAAAAAGATAAAATCAAATCATCCCAGATGTTATACTGGATGAAACCTTAATTTTGAACTAATCATACAGTACGATGTCAAAAATGGAATACTTAGGTAATAATTATGTATAACCACTCATTTTGCTTATAATTTCATGCCCTTTTATTTAAAAATAATTTTAGCAGAACTTGATGGGTATTCAGGGAGAAATTCCACTAAAAGTATTTCCTTAATTTCCTTAATAACTCTCTTAATACTCATCTAATTATTTTAAATTTTGGCACTATGGTTTGTCATGTTGTTTCCAACACACACTGAATTTTTAAAAAAAACATTTACTCATATTTTAATGTTGATTACATTAGTATAAGTCACAATTAATCATAATTAACTTTATATTTTGAAAAATTCAATATTAGTTGATCAAGGCTATATTCCACTGAACCAAACCTTCTATTGAGATTATTACACAGAGCTTAATTGTAGATGAAGTGAAACTAATCATATTCGAAGCAAGTGTTTTGGCATGTGATGCTTTACTTTATCTTGCATAAGCATCTCTTAGGCACTTCTTGGCTTGCGTATGAGTTTGATTAATGAATATTATGGTATGTGTCCTCCTTACCATAACATATTAGCTAAATGATCCGGGGAAGTTTTTCTCAGTTGAATGTTTAAGTATTTGGGTTATGGGTTAACCCAAATGCTTGAAAATTTACCCTTTCCAATGCACCAAGATTTTAGTCACATGATTGATATGGTGTGTGATTACTTATATGTACATGTCGAAGGGTTAGATGAACCAATTTTCAAGCCTATATGACATAGTGTCACTTAAGGACAAAAATTAAGGACAATATCTAGCAATTTAGGAAAATCCTTAAAATAAAAATATGCACCCAATAGGGTTGAAACTCAACACATGTGAACTTAGTGACATCATACACTCCGGGTTCGGGTTTCATTGGATTTGGAGCCCTTCAAGCAAAAAATTTATTTAAGTTAAAAATCAACCCCTTAATGAAGCCTAAAACTTTAAAAAATCATAATTTTTTCAAATTAAATCAAAATTACAAGTAATATATCAAACTATTTAGAATTAGTCCCTCTATTTAGGAAAATTAAATGCCCCATCACTAGACCTCTATTTTGAACTTAATTTAATTTTTTTAAAAAAGTTAATCATTAATTAAATTAACTAATTAAAAATGAATAAAAATACCAAATAAAAACTAGTTAAGCCCTTATGAACTAGTCCCGAGGCTAACCAAGAGGGGGGGGGGGGGGGCGAATTACATATTTGAAAGAAAAGAAAAATCTTTTTATAACTTGCAGCGGAAATGAATTAAAACAACGATAAAAAGATCAATCACAGATTTCACCCAAGTAGATAATCGCAGTTAAATAAAGTGTGGAAAATAATAAGAAAGAACACACCGAATTTATAGTGGTTCGGTCCAACCTGACCTACGTCCACTCCTCGGAGGCACCCTCCAAGTATTGTACCAAACCAAATAGTGTCTCTCCTTCAGCCCCCACAGCTAGGCGGAGAAGCCCTTACAAAATCACTTCCACCTTCCCCGGTGCGGCGGAGTAGCCGGGTCCTTTGACACCAAAGAGATATTCTTCTTCCCAAAACTTCCCTCGAGATGACCCTTGACTCCGATGGTACTTAGGTGCAAGCTTGCCAGAGCAACCGTGTGAACCCCCTCACACTCCCTCGAGAATCCCCCTTCCCAGGCTCCTCTCCCTCTCAAACTCCACCCTTTCCTCTCTCCCTTTCAAGCTCTCTCTTCAAGTTTTCTCCAAAAGAACGAAGCCTCAATGGCTGCCAAAGACCCCTATCAAGTGCCTTGAGAAAGCTTAAATAAAGAGCTCCAAAAACCCTTCCAAATTAGTTCTGGCGGCAAAGATCGTCCAGGATGATCGCCGGATCATCCAGCACGATGTGCTCCAAAAGATGGCTTCAGAAAACCCTAAAAACTCAATTCTTCCACCAAAGATCGTCCAGGACGATGTGCTCCAAAAGACGGCTTCAGAAAAACCTAAAAACTCAATTCTGCCACCAAACATCATCCCGGATGATCGCAGGATCATCCTGGATGATGTGCAGAATTTGACCTGATAGTCCCGTACGATCCTGGGATAGTCCAGGACGATCCGTACAAATTTTGCACAAATCATCCAGTACGATATACATATCGTCTAGGACGATTAGAATAAATTTTTACTCTTAAATCCTTGCCTAAATTATCATGGCGAATAGGGTTTTGAGATCATATTGGATTGTCCAGGACGATATAAATATCATCCAATACGATTTGTTCAAAAGTTGAACTTCTGGTTTTGACAGGATCTCACTCCCCCTTAGTATGTGTACACATAGTCACAAATAAGCATACACCCTTATAGGACTTGACTCAAGAAATTAAAAAGTACATCAATGAGAAATACAACAAAGCCTATTCTACTCATTTTTGAGTCTTGAATCTTTCTTGGATTCATGCATGCTGTTCCTGAAATGTTAGTACACACAAACAAATATATACTTCAAATACTAGGAGATGAACCATAATATTTGTTATCATCAAAATAAGAACTCGTGAGCCCGAGTTGCAACAACATCCAGATTATTGTAGCTAAATATTTGATCGAACATCATGTTGTCCTTTCAGGGTCATATGTAGTTCTTTTTTTAAATTTGGCTATGATATTAAGGATGGAATTTATAATTCTAAATTATAACCAATTAAAAATATTATTTCCACTTCTTAAGGTGGTATATCATTTCCAATGGTATGTTTAATTTTAGAATTAAAATTTAAAAGTTAATTTCAAATTTTCCCATAGAAATTATAATTTTAATTACTTTGTACCCTTCCAAAAGCAGTGAACCCTTAAAAAAAAAGTGGAGACTCCATTGCAAGTAATCTCTCTCTCCATCTTTAATATTGGTAGAAATTTTATTACATCAGTAGTTTTCACCACCCTCCTTTCGTTGGTCCCTCTACCCATTTCTTCCTTGGGTGAGTGTGGCCAACATCAAAAAGAAAAATTAACAAAAGAGGTGAGTGAGTAAACCTCTAACAAACCTAGGTTTTAACATTTCACCCCAAGTCAATAAGTGGAATGAAAGAGTCAAGCCTATTTCTTGATATTCTCATGTCAATTTAGTAAACCTTCATGTTGAGTGAAGCTCAACATGTTGAGTTTCAAATTTTGAAGAAAAGCCATCAAGTTCAAATTCAAAAATTCCTTTCAAAATGATTAAAATCAATATTTGATATCATCATAATATGTCATGCCACAATATCTCTTTGTTGCTTAACATATGTAATGACAATTCAAATTTCTCTAAGTCATAAGTGATCTTTGCATCTAATCATCATATACTATGTTACATCTCTTATATTTTAACAAATATGATAAGAGACAAAATCCTTCATGACTTTTCAAATTCCACTTCAAATCATCTAATTCAAATCCTCTACTCTCAATTTCAGATAATTAATCACATTGTAATGGCTAGTAAATTGATCTTTTCCCTAGACCGAGACATGTACATTAAAGAGTTAATATGCAATAACTCAGTTCAAATTGGAATGGGGTTCCAAATGCACAAATTGATTATTAATGGGGGAGTTGTAGTTGAAATGGCTACCAAGGGTGAAAAAGTCATTCCCCTAGTTGAGATTGCTATTGGGTCGGGGATTGACTCCCCTGCTCTAAATACGGAGGTTATTGTCACCCCCGTACCCACTATATCCTCTACTAGAGAGGATAAAAAATTTACAGTTAAGACTGAACCATCTTCTATGTTTGAGCTAGGGGCAAGTTCTTGGATCACCTTCACCTAAAAATTAGAGAAAGAACTACCTACATCAAGATAGGAAGAAAATTATTAAGTTAAAGAAGATTATTGAGTTGAATGCTTTGAGTAAAATAGAGCCTTAGGATGTTGAGGAGCTACCTATTCCTTCCTCCTCTCCCCTTCTAAAAGGAAGTCATTTCTACCCCCATGCTACTATTATAGGGGAGGAGAGGGTTACAAAGATAGCATGCTCTCCACAATGCTCGATGGATTACACTATTAAGAGGACTCCCAAGGAAAAGTAAATCCAAAGGAGTAGGATATTAAGGAATATCATCCAAACCTGTGCTGCTTAAATAGGTGAAACTAAAAAGTAGTATATAAAACACATGAAGGGGGTGATTTTACACAAATTTTAGAAGGCGATTTTGAAAGAATAAAAGATTGAAGCAAGAGTTTTAACACCTCAGCCTATAAGAAAGAATAAAAAATATTTAAGGAAGCTAGCCACATCTATACTAGTGGACGGCTACCATTGGGTGCCTCGCCTCCCGTCTACCAAGATGGAGGAGATTATTTTAGTTGGATATATAAAAGGTTTCCAGCATACTGGTAGGCCATCGGTCCCTCATGCAAAAATAACAATGATGGACTCAATTATAGTCATGCCTCGGGAAGAAGAAAAAGACAAGAAGCTAGTAGAAGTTAAGGGCAAGAGGCCCAAAAATCTACAAAAGCAATATGTGCCTGAGAAGCTCAGTAAGAGTGAAGATATTTAAACACCTCTAGATATAACTAGGCTCCCTATTTAGGGATGTGATATAGGAGGCTCTGCTCCTCAAGCTCCTCCATCACCTCTCAAGTAAGAAGCCCCTTAACCTATCGTGGATGCTCCCTTGTGACTACCAACCTCAGGAAAGTCAAAGGGGAAGGGATAGTTCCTTGAAATAATGATTAGATGATTTACCAGATAGTGGAAGAGTCTCTTAATTATGTAGAGGACCTTAAAATATAAGATATTTTATCTAAATTAGGCGAGCAAGAGTTTAATGATATAATTGACTATAGTGGATACCTACCCATCTACCCCGAGTTTGTGTAGGGAATGTCGATTAATGAGGTAGTCCAAGAGATCTAAGATATCCTCAAAAAGAAAGAGGTAATGGAAGCCTTCAACCCAATTTTGGATGATCTTCTAATGGATGAAGATGAAGCTATTGCTGGTAGTATTTGCATGGTTGAGACAAGAGCATCGATCGAAGATGTTGAGCCTAGTATGCCTCGGTTAGGTAGAGAGGAGGATTCAGTGATAGTTGATTCTAATTTAGATAGATTAGTTAGGCTAATGGACAAAGATTAATACATTAAGAACCTGAAAAGGAAAATTGAGGAAATGCTACTAGAGGTAGAGGAAATGTAAAGTTAGCTTGCCAAGAAAAAATAGCCTCTGCCTTAGCAGTCATAACCAATGATATACATAGTGGGTGATTAGAGCAAAAAACTAGATTCAAACTCAAAAATTCTAGAGTCAACTCTAGTAGTTCTTCTAGAACCTCCAGTAGCCCCTTTAGTCCCTTTAGTGTCACCAAAGAAAGATATTATGCATATGATTAAGACCCCCGTAAGAGAGGCTTTAGCCCATTCTCTGGGGCCATGTCTGAAAGTTCAATAGGGATGTTAAGCCCTGATGAACTAGTCCCGAAGCTAACCAAGAGGGGGGGTGAATTGGTTATTTAAAAATTTGCCAGCAATAATGAAAATCTTTTCTATGATTTGCAGCGGAAACAAATAAAACGATCAAATAAAAAGATCAACCACAATTTCACCCAAGCAATTAATCACAAAAAAATAAAAGTGTAGAAAGTAATTAGAATGAACACACCAGATTTTATAGTGGTTCAGTCAACTTGACCTACGTCCACTCTCCGGAGCCTCCCCTCTGGGTATTGCACTAACTCAAAGTGTCTCTCCTTTTGCTCCCACAGTAAGGCGGAGAAGCCTGTACAAGAACCTCCTTTCCACCACACGGTGAGGCAGAGAACCCAACGTCCTTTTACTTCCTCCTGAAGCAGGCAGAGAACCTCGGATCTTCTTGCCGATGATCCTCTCCCAAAGAACACCAACACCACGAAAGACGACGAGCGGAGAAGAAGACTCTGATCCTTGGTTGGAGCAACCTTCGTGAACCCCTCACGAACTGCCCCTCACAAGATCCTCTCTCTCTCCCTCCCAAACTCTCTCTCTCTCTCTCTCTATGGTTTCTCTGGAAAGGAAAGTGGCAAAAGATTTTTCTTATTGAAAGAAAAAGATCTTTTATGGGAGGGCTCAAAATTTGCCCTAAATCTCAACTGGTCGGCCAAGATCATCCAGGATGATCGGTAGATCGTCCTGTACAATCAGTTCAAAATCAACTGCTTTAGCCTGGACGATCTGGCTCTTCTGGACGATCGGTAGAAAAAATTGATCATATCGTCCCGTACAATCCTGCGATCATCCGGGACGATTAGTGTAAATCAAGGAATATCGTCCAGAAGACAGCTCGACTTATCCAGAGAAAGTTGTGTTGTACGACCAAAAAATGACTTGATCATCCAGGACGATAAGGATATCGTCCTATACGATTAGTTCAAAAAGTGTCCAAATCATCCTGAACATAGTTCGGGTCGTACAGGTGAAACACACTAAATGATCATTTTCATCCAGGATAATCATGCGATCGTCTAGGACGATATGATCGTATCAATCAAGTCTTAATTGCTTTTCTTAATTACCAGACTAATTTAGGCATGATTGCACTGGATCATCCAGGATGATACACGTATCGTACATGACGATCAGACCAAATATCTTAAAATAAAAACTTGCCTAACTTGATCTGGCGGCTGAAATTCTCTGATTTGAGCATATCGTCCCGTACGATCCAATGATCGTCCAGGACGATCTGCTTAATCAGACACACTTAACTTGGTCGCCCTAATTCAGGTTTTTATTGTTACCTGATCGTCCAGGACAATGTGACTATCGTCCAGGACGATCTGAACAAAACTTGAACAGAAATTCTAATTCACTCAAGCTCTCCCCCTGAGTGTGTGTATGCAAGGTTACTTAGCTAGGGGATCAATTACATTAAAATTGACTCAAGAAAAGGAAAATAATATACTTAGACACACTTAGACTCGATCTTGAGTTAGCTCGTGTTACTCGTGATCTTTTGTGCCTGAAACGGGTTAGCCAAGCAAAACACAATAGAAACAAGTTTGTCATCATCAAAACCAGATTTGCAATAATTTCCCCTTTTTGATGATGGCAAACATTTGTACAGTAGTTTGAAAAATAAAATAACTAGGAGATCGAAAAACACATTTTTTTTTCAAATTTTCATTTAACAACTAAAGCAATATAGGACACATAACATATAACAAAAACCAGAAATGACTACAACTGACTCCCCCTTTTGACATCACAAAAAGGAGGAGGGTAAACAGAAACACTAAAACATCAGTACAAATAGAAAGGAAAATAGCTACAAAATAGAACACTAAAATGGAGGCGGATCCTGATCGGAAGGAGGAGGTAGCGGTGGTGGGTTGAAGTAACCGTGAATGGCTTGAAAGTGGGCGCCAATCCAGGCAATGTCCGGGTTATGCTGCTGTGCAGCGTAGTTAGTGAAGCGCTGGAGGTCCTCAGCATGCCGCTGCTCCTGGGCAGCCACATAGGAGTCGAATTTGGCCTCCCACTAATCGAAGCACTGCACCAGGTGGTCAAAAGGAGAAGCGAAGCGAAGGGGAGCAAGTGCATCGGGTGCAGCAGGAACTGGAATAGCCTCTTCCTCTTCCTCCTCAACATCCGGGGCGGGCTCCGGATGTAGTCGGGTGCTGTGTAGGATGTGGAATGAATTATTTGTGATGAAGGAAGGAGGGACATCAGGAGGGACTTGATACTGTAGGTCATATTTGGTTTTTAAGGCATAATGAATGAGATGACCTAAAGCTAGATTTGGGTGATGCCTATAACCCGGATCCCTAATAGTGGTGAGGTGCTCGATATATCGGATAATCAGGTCAGTGGCATTAAACTCCCTGCGGGCCAGGATGTAGTATGTGGTCAAGGACAGTAACGGGGTGATGTGAATTCGATCCCCTGCCTTTAGAATGGCGGAGGAATGAAGGATGTGCTGGATGGTCTGTGCGTCCTTAAGAAGTGAAGTGCACGCATTATCATGGTAAGGAGTATTCGTATTGCGAAGGAAGTGATTGGCAACACTCCAATCATAGTCAGGGTCAGTAATAAGAGTGTGGAGTTTATCGCCAGTGACAGAAAGTTGAAGAATATTATGAAAGTCTTGGGTAGTGAGTTTTACGGGACGTTGATTGACATACGAATGAAGAGTGGAATAATCAGCAGAAATGCACAAATTTGCAAAGAAAACTTGAAGGAGTTCAAGACTAAACAGAAAGGCTATTGTAAGGATGAAGGTGAGGGAGGTATGTGCGAATAGATCAAGAATAGGATATGTGAGGGTGCGGGGATTTACTATTTTAGAATGCGTGATCCCCACATCACGATAGCACTCGAAAGCAGCCTGATCGGCTGCATTTGGGAAGCGAGGATCAACATGCCCAAGGGAGGAACTTGCACCCTTTTGCCGTGAATGTTTTCCACCAGCCATTAAAAAGTAATAGTGAAAGAAGGTAGAGGGAGATGTGTGGAAGAAAAGATGAAGAAATGGCTATTTAAATAGAACTTGGCCTGATCATCCCATACGATCGCGACATCGTCCAGGATGATATGGACATTTATGATGGCCAGGACGATTGGTCAAAAAAGCGGTCCGATCATCCAGGATGATCAGAGATCGTCCAGGACGTTTAGATACAGACGATCATCCTGAGGAGTCAGGCCGGACGACCATTAACGAAAAGGTATAATCCAGGACGATTAGGTGGATCATCCCGGATGATGTGCAATAAGTGTGACGGACAGGCCGAATTCCAATCGTCCAGCGGCTGACACATGTATCATCCAGGACGATGAAGTGGATCGTCCAGGACGATAAACAATAATTGGTGCAATATTAGCCGTTTGATCAGATCAGGAAGATTTGGATCATATCGTCCAGGACGATGTAAGTATCGTCCAGGACGATCACCAATAATTGGAGTTTCTCAACAGCATGATCAGAGTTGGGACGATTTTGAATGGATCATCTAGGATGATATTTGGATCATCCAGGACGGAGAGGATCGTCCAAGATGATTTTGGTATCGTCCAGGATGATGCGAAGAAATAGAAAAAGATGTAGGATGGAGATGATAGATCAGGATCCCAAAAATACAACCAGTAAAATGAAAAAATAAAACAAAAATGAATAAAACTTGAAGCGAGAACACATAAAAGCAATGTTTTTTTTTATCAAGCTGCTCTAGTAAATCAGAATTTTTCCTTAATTTTAGATTCAAAAACCAATAAGAAGACGATTGACAGCGCTGAAATCTAGAAAAAGTTAGAAAAATTGACTTTCGTAACTCCCACCTCAGGCACCTTATCAATGCAAATCTCTTTTAAAACAAAAATCCAATTCAGAAGAAAAGAAATTAGATTCAAAAAGAGATTCTTTCAAGCCTCATTCCAGAAAAATATCTGATATAATAGTGTTACAAAGTAATAATTCAGAAATCAGGATTTTCAAACACAAGCTTTTGAAAGAATTAAGTGGCGCACGGATTTTTCTAAGACCTTTAACGATCTGAAAGGAAAGAAAGCTTGGTTGAGCTCATTTTATGCCTCTTTTTCAATTTATTTGGCGCTTTGTGCATCTTTTCATTTTTGATACACTTTGTGTATCTTTTAGTTGGCGACATTTCGCATCTTTTCAGCTTTGGGCTCATTTTGTGCCTCTTTTTCAATTGATTTAGCGCACTGCGCATCTTTTATAAGCTTTCTTCTTTTCATAATCGTTAAATAGTCTCAGCTGTGAAATTATCTTCCAGACATAGGAGACTCTCTCCATAATAAAGAAGAGTAATTCATAAAATAAAAACTATACGTCATATGATAAGTGCAATCACTTGGTTTAGAAAATCAAAATAATGACTCAAGACTTTGAAAACACTATTGATATGAGGTAGATTACTGTAGGAAGATAAAATAAATCTCTATTTTAAAAACTAAAATTTTAATTTTGAAGAGGATATTTATCCAAAAGAAATAATACACGAGTAAAGGAGTTAGAAGAAGAGAAACAATCATTAATGTTTCTTCCCTTTAACAGATCCAGTGGAATCAATCACTGCTTACCAGCTTCCAAATAAAAACAAGATAAAACTCCCAGTCAGAAATTCAGATTATCAGAAGTAGTGAGCAGTGATCAGATTTTAAAAATCATAAAATAGTAAGTGCAAGAGATGAACCAGTGAATATAAATAGGTAGAAAATCACATCAAAGTAAATACTCAAATCAAACTAACAACAAGGCTAACACAGAAATCAGCAGAAGAAACAAAACCAACTGAAAGCAATAATCAAATAAAAAAACTAACTAACAGAAAATAGAATAATAATCAGAACAATCAAAAATCAGCAGTCAACAGAATCAAGCATTTATATCAATCACTCCTAATCTGGTTCTCAAAATGCTGAATGAGTCAAAGGCCAGTGGTTTAGTGAATATGTCAGCCAGCTTATTTTCAGTTGCTACATGATGTAGCTCAATATCCCCTTTTGTAACATGGTCCCTAATGAAGTGATGCCTTATATCAATGTGTTTGGTTCTAGAATGTTGGATTGGATTCTTAGAGATACAGATGGCTCTAGTATTATCACACAGAACTAAAATTGTGCCCACAAGTAATCCTAAATCCAAAACTTATTGCTTTAACAAAAGAACTTGGTCCACACAACTTCCTAAGGCAATGTACTCAGCATTAGCAGTGAAAAGTGCAACTGAGTTCTATTTTCTACTGGACCAGGAGACTAAAGACTGTCCTATGAATTGACAAGTTCCAGAAGTGCTCTTTTTATCCACCCTACACCCTGCAAAGTCAGAATCAGAATACCCAATGATCTCAAAAGAGGTGTTGTGCCTAGGGTACCAGATTCCTAGGTTTAGGGTCCCTAAAAGATATCTAAGAATTCTCTTAACAGCAGTCAGGTGGGACTCTTTAGGATCATCCTGAAACCTAGCACAAAGACAGGCACTAAACATGATATCAGGTCGGCTAGCGGTCAGGTAAAGTAGTCCAATTATTCCTCTATACTTCTTTTGATCAACAGATTTTCCACTTGAATCCTTATCTAACTGAACTAAAGAGCTCATATGAGTATTGATTGGCTTGGCTTTGTCCATTTCATATTTCTTCAAAATTTTCTCAGTGTATTTAGATTGATTGAGAAAGGTTCCATCATCCGTTTGCTTTATGCTAAACCCCAAAAAGTGGGACAATTCTCCCATCATACTCATCTCAAACTCCTTACTCATTATTTTAGAAAACTCATCACATAAATATTTATCAGAAGATCCAAAAATTATATCATCAATATAGATCTGGATAATGAGTAAGTCATCCCCTATTCTCCTCAGAAAAGGGGTGGTGTCTACGCTCACCATAACAAACTCTCTTTCTAACTGGAATGTGCTAAGCCTCTCATACCAAGCTCTAGGTACCTATTTCAATCCATATAAGGTCTTTTTTAATTTATAAACATGATTTAGATATTGGGAACTCTCAAAACCTGGGGGTTGTTCTATAAAAATATCTTCTTTTATTACCCCATTTAAAAAGGCACTCTTGACATCCATTTGAAACAGCTTAAATTCCTTATAACAGGTAAAGGCTAGTAGCACTCTAATGGCTTCCAATCTAGCTACAGGGGAAAAGGTCTCCTCAAAATCAATCCCTTCAATCTGATTATACCCCTTAGCCACCAATCTTGCCTTATTTCTCACCACCACACCAGAATCGTTCATCTTATTCTTAAAGACCCACTTGGTTCCCACAATACTTTGATTTCTAGGTCTTTCTACTAACTCCCAAACATCATTCGTGCCAAACTGATTCAATTCTTCTTGCATAGCTAAGATCCAAAACTCATCCGAAAGGGCTTGATTGATGTTGGTGGGTTCAGTCATTGAGATAAAGGTAGAGTGGTTTACTTCCATCCTAAGTCCATGCCTAGTCCTAACACCTTCAGAAGGGTCTCCTAAGATCAGTTCTTTAGGATGACTCGAAGAATATCTCCAATCTCTAAGCAGTGTGGTTTGAGGTTCTACCCTCTCCTCTAGATTTACATTTCCAACCCCTTGGGTAATTTCTTCTACCTCTTATTCTTTCTCAATTCTATTCACCTTAGGATCATATTCATCAAACACCACATGAGTTATCTCTTCCACCACCAAAGTCCTTTTATTGAACACCCTAAAGGATTTCCCCACACTAGAATAGCCTAAGAACACTCCTTCATCAGATTTGGGGTTAAACTTTCCTAAGGGTGATTTCCCGTTGTTTAGAATAAAAACCTTACAGCCAAAGACATAGAGGTGGGACAGGTTTGGAGTTCTGCCCTTAATGATCTCATAAGGTGTCGTGTTCCATTTTGATCTCACATTCACCCTATTCAGCACATAACAGGCAGTGTTCACCGCTTCAGCCCAAAAATATTTTGGAAGTGAATACTCAGTAAGCATGGCTCTAGCGGCTTCCACTAAGGTCCTGTTCTTCCTTTTAGCTACCCCATTCTGCTGAGGGGTCCTAGGAGCTAAAAAATTGTGACTAATCCCTTGCTCCTCATAGAAACTTCCAAACTTCATATTTTCAAACTCTCCACCATGATCACTATGAATAGTCAAGATCTCACAGCCTAACTTCCTCTGAATCCAAGTGGAGTAGGACTTAAACTCATCAAATGACTCAAATTTGTGTGACAAGAATTTAATCCAAGTGAACCTCGAGTTGTCATCTACAATCACAGAACCATAGACTCTCCCCCCTAGGCTGGCAGTGCTAATGGGTCCAAAGAGATCCATGTGAAGGACTTCTAAAGGTCTAGAGGTGCTAATGTCCCTAACAGAGTGAAAGGAGGACTGGACTAGCTTCCCTAACTGACAGGCATCACATAGGTGGTCCTTAGTGAACTTAAGCTTGGGCACACCTCTAACTTAGTCCTTTTGGGAGACTCTCCTAAGGGTTTTCATACTAGCATGACACAAACTCCTATGCCACAACCAAGACTCATAAGCAGCAGTTTTTAAGCAAATTAAATTTTCAGCTTTAATGCAACTTACATCCAGCTTGTAGATGTTATTGATCCTTTGTCCCTGCAAAACAACTTTATCATTTAAGCTTAAAATGCAGCATGTAGGAATTTGATGTTGTATCCTTTGTCACAAAGTTGACTGATGCTCAGTAAGTTGTGTTTCAGTCCATCTACAAGCAAAACATTATCAATCATAAAATTCTTTGAATCACCAATTATACTTGAGCCTACCACCCTCCTGGTGGTGTTATCTCCAAGTGTAACCTTGCCTCCAGCCCTGCCCTCCAGCGAAATGAACTGATTTGCATCTCCAGTCATGTGTCTAGAACATCCGCTATCTAGGTACCACATGCTCTCACGAGGTCTTGTGTGAGAGCACACCTACAAAAATATCAAACGTCAGTCTTAGGAACCCAAACAGGTTTGGGCTCCTTCTTATGAAAAGAAAAATGCAATGCATGCGTGCTGTGCTGTGAAACAGGCAGTTTGGGCCTCCACACCCAATGTGTACTACGGTGAATAGTGCAGGTGTGGGAGATTTGTCCTAACATGCCACATGAATAATATCTAACACCAGAAAAAGGATTTACTAATCTACGTGAGTGATAGTGCCTCTTCCTAGAAGTGTATGAAACATGCTTTGATGAATTTGCAACAAATTTTTCAAAAGGTGGCGGTGCATAAAATTGTTCAAAAGTAGGAGGTGTTTGGTTTTTCTCAAAAGCACTGATTTTCACTTTCAAAAATTCATTCTCTTTATTTAAACTTATAATTTTAAATTTTAAAGCACCATTGCTACTTTCTACTTCACATGCCATAGTATCTAATTCTTTAAAAGCTCTCTCCAAATCAACATGAGTGGTTTTCAATGAATCATGCATAGTAACTAAATCAGAATATTTTTTATTCAATTCATCAAACTCATCAAGTAAAGACATGTGATTGTTTTCAAGTGTGGAATGATCTTTAACTACAGAATCATGCTCTTTTTGCAAAGTCAAATAATCCAGTTTCAAACTAGCATGGGTTTTCTTAAGCTACCTATACGATGAATGAATTTTTTTAGATACTTCAAGTAATTGATCGTAAGTAAGCTCACATACCTTTTCCTGGCCCGACTGACCAGGGTGATCATCAGCCATCAGACATAAATTTGTTTCCTCCTCTTCAGCTTCAGTCTCAGAGGAGTCGGATGCAGAGTCTGCCCAGAATGCCTTCTGAATCCGCTTCTTGCCCTTTCTAAACTTGTGTTTCTCCTCACCCTTCTCTATGCTTGGATGAGCTTTAAGTGTAGGACAATCAGCCTTAATGTGTCCAAGCTTCCTGCATTCAAAACAGATAGTATCAGATGAACACTTAAAATTTTTGTTGGACTTACCCTTGTTCCACTTCTGAAAGTTCTTGTGTTTCTTCCTTAGAAAGCTTTTGAATTGCCTTGTGATCAAGGCCATGTCAGCGCTATCAGACCCGGAAGAGCAAGAATCACCATCGTTGGCCTTCAGTGCCACTATTTTCTCCTTCTTCCTCTCACCTGCATCAAGCTGTCTTTGGTTCACCCCTTGCTCGTAAGCAATGAGTGATCAAGTAAGCTATCAATAGAATAAGTATTTAAATCTTTAGATTCAGTGATTACAGTTATCTTAGCATCATATAAAGAAGGCAAACATATAAGTATTTTGTTCACTCTTTCGTAGTTTGTAAGTTCTCTACCTAAGGCATGCAAAGAAGTGACAATTTGAATGAATCTTGTATACATTTTAGAAATAGTTTCAGTAGGTTTCATGCAAAATAGTTCATAGTCATGCAGCAAAATATTTAATCTAGACTATTTGACTTCAGTTATACCTTCATACGTGATGCATAATCTATCCCAGATTTCCTTACCAGTTGTACACGTAGATACACGTATATAATCCTCGAATTTTAAAGCACAGAAAAAATAATTCAAATATTTGGCATTCAATTATGCTAAATCACGATCATCGAAAGTCCAATCAACAAAGGGTAGTTCAGTTTTCACATTGTTAACCAATCTAAAAGGTGGTTCGTATCCATCCTTAACTAGCATCCACATGCGATAATCAATTGATTGAAGAAAAGTGGACCTGCTAGTTTTCCAAAAAACAAAAGGAATATTATCAAACAATGGTGGTCATGTGATTGAATAACCTTCAGCAGTATTACGATTACCAAAGTTAGCCATGAATCAGATTCAAAAGTTTTTAAACTTAAATTTTGAATCCCTCTCTGATACCACTTGAAAGTTCGATAGGGATGTTAAGACCTGATGAACTAGTCCCAAGACTAAGCAAAAGGGGGTGTGAATTGGTTATTTAAAAATTTGATAGCAATAATGAAAATCTTTTCTATGATTTGTAGTGGAAATAAATAAAATGATCAAACAAAAAGATCAACCATAATTTCACCCAAGCAGTTAATCACAGAAAAATAAAAGTGAAGAAAGTAATTAGAATGAACACACTGGTTTTTATAGTGGTTCGGTCAACTTGACCTACGTCCACTCCCCGGAGCCTCCCCTCTGGGTATTGCACTAACTCAAAGTGTCTCTCCTTTTGCTCCCACAGCAAGGCAGAGAAGCCTGTACAATAACCTCCTTTTCACCACACAGTGAGGTAGAGAACCTAACGTCCTTTTACTTTCTCCTGAAGTAGGCAAAGAACCTCGGATCTTCTTGCCGACGATCCTCTCCCAAAGAACACCAACACAACGAAAGACGACGAGCGGAGAAGAAGACTCTGATCCTTGCTTGGAGCAACCTTCGTGAACCCCTAACGAACTCCCCCTCACAAGATCCTCTCTCTCTCTCTCTCCCAAACTCTCTCTCTCTCTACAGTTTCTCTGGAAAGGAAAGTGGCAAAAGATTTTTGTTGTTGAAAGAAAAATATCTTTTATAGGAGGGCTCAAAATTTACCTTAAATCTCAACTGGTCGGCCAAGATCATCCAGGACGATCGGTAGATCATCCTGTACGATCAGTTCAAAATCAACTGCTTCAGCCTGCACGATCTGGCTCTTCTAGATAATCAGTAGAAAAAATTGATTATATCGTCCCGTACGATCCTACGATCGTCCGGGAAGATTAGTGTAAATCGAGGAATATCGTCCAGAAGACAGCTCGGCTCGTCCAGAGAAAGTTGTGTTCGATGACCAAAAAATGACTTGATCATCCAGGACGATAGGGATATCGTCCAGTACGATTAGTTCAAAAAGTGCCCAAATCGTCCTGAACACAGTTTGGGTCGTACAGCTAAAACACACTAAATGATCATTTTCGTCTAGGACGATCCTATGATTGTCCAGGACGATATGATCGTATCAATCAAGTCTTAATTACTTTACTTAATTACCGGACTAATTTAGGCATGATTGCACTGGATCGTCCAGGATGATACACGTATCGTTCGGGACAATCAGACCAAATATCTTAAAATAAAAACTTGCCTAACTTGATCTGGAGGTTGAAATTTTCTGATTTGAGCATATCGTCCTGTATGATCCAATGATCGTCCATGATGATCTACTTAATCAGACACACTTAACTTGATCACCCTAATTAAGGTTTCTATTTTTACCTGATCGTGCAGGATGATGTGACTATCGTCCAGGACGATCTGAATAAAAACTTGAACATAAACTCTAATTCACTCAAGCTCTCCCCCTGAGTGTGTGTGTGTGCAAGGTTACTTAGCTAGGGGATCAGTTACATTATAATTGACTCAAGAAAAGGAAAATAATACACTTAGACACACTTGGACCCGATCTTAAGTTGGCTCGAGTTGCTCGTGATCTTTTGTGCCTGAAACAGGTTAGCCAAGAAAAAACATAATAGAAACATATTTGTCATCATCAAAACTAGATTTGCAACATTGTTTATTCCAAATGGTGGGCCCTACCCCAAGGAATATGACTTAGTTCCTTATCCAAAGGGCTTTATGTCACCTTCTTTAAAAGTTTTTAGTAGTATCAAAAACCTAAGGCAGCATCTAGCCCACTTCCGTGAAAGCTGTGACAATATTGGAGCGTCATATGCTCAACTAATTTACCAATTCATTAGTTGTCTCTTTGGAATCTCTTTTGAGTGGTATGTCGATTTGTGGAATAGTTTAATGAAAATCTTTATTGATTCGGAGGGTATAATCTTAAAAAATTCTTTGGAGCTCAGCATTATATAATCATGGGTGATCTGGTCATCAAAAAGTGGAAGCCAAGAGAGTATCTAGTTGAGTACATTTTGAGAAGGATAAATCTCTCGATGAAGTGTGAACCATAGCTACAAGAGCAACATGCAGTGGAAATTCTTCTAAAGAATATTCATCTTTTGTAAAGTAATCGATGAGAGCCTATGGCTCGATCTTAAAGGTTGTATTGAAGGAATCCCAGGTGGATGTTGAGATGGTTTCTTCTCCAGTAGTTATAAGAACTACTTTAAATAATAAAAGAAAAAAGAGTAAAACATTGAAGAGAGAAAACATATTGATGAGAGATGTATTCAGGTGGCAGATGGTGGCATAAAATCGCTATCCCCACCGACATTATCTGACTTTTACATTACCCCATCAATGGAAAATGGTCAAAAATCAATAAAAAAGATCATTCTATGTATATTTTTATGATTAATATTGAGAGCAAAATACAAAATGAATCTTCTAAAGAAGAAAATTTAAACTCAGTAGTGATTGGTCATGACCCTCAAAAACTCAATTCTTGAAATTTTATTACTAAAGTAGGAGATAAATTTGAGATCTTACTCAAAGGTGACACCCACGAAGCTAATATTCTAGGGAGTCCCCTTGTGAAGGATTTTCATGATTTAGATTCTCCATCAGAAAATGACATTTCATCCCCTAAGGAGAACATAGACCCAACCATAGTTTGTCCTCCCGAGGAGATCGTGGAGGTGTAACTTTGTGGTGGCAAAGTCTTACCCCCTAAGATTCCACCTTAGGAAATGGGTAAATATGTTGTCTCTAATAATCCAATTCAAATTCTTACTCAATAATTAAATCTTCCTCCTAATCCACCGGGTCTTGATCCTGATGTTCCTAAGGTTGATTTTAACGTCTTAGCTCATCATAGGAAGTTATCAGCTAAGTTGAGTATCTACGATGCCCTCATTCTCTCGAATGAGATGAGGGAATCTTTGATCAAGCCACTTCTTGACCCCTAGATTTGCTTAGCTCAGTTAGCTGCGACTTTAGAAGATGAAGCTTTATACTTTAAAAAAAAATCTAAGGATAACCTTTTTTGATGAGGACCTACTTCTCAGAATTGGCTATCATAATCGCCCACTTTATATTACTCCAAATGTGGGAAACCTCAAGTTATCTAGATTCCTTATTGATTTGGGCTCATCAGTCAATATGATGAACATAAAGATTTTGACATACCTTAAAGTCGACACATTTAAGCTCACCACCAAAAAAATGGTATTATGTGTGTTCAATAAAAAAGGCAAGAAGGCTTTAAATTCAATCACACTCCTTTTAAAGATAGAAAAGTTAAAAATAGAAGCCAAATTCTACATAACTTATTTGACATCATCCTTTAAAGCACTTCTAGGTAGGCCCTAGCTC
Source organism: Dendrobium chrysotoxum (assembly GCA_019925795.1). Lineage (NCBI taxonomy): Eukaryota > Viridiplantae > Streptophyta > Magnoliopsida > Asparagales > Orchidaceae > Dendrobium > Dendrobium chrysotoxum. Next base: position 47,336,375 of record CM034300.1, on the reverse strand, counting down.
CACGAATATAAGATGGTTTCATCTACCCTACACCAATACATCAAGTACCAACGAGACTGCATTGAATAATGAAAAAGGGTGATCTATAACTATTCTCTATTCATGAGATCAAGATCTATGATGATGAAGCATACTACGCACCTAAAGGGTCCACTACCAGTTTTAAAAGTGAGATCCTAATTAAACAGGAGAAGGTGGGTGAATAAAGTTCAAAAAGAAATCAATCAAAAGGAGAAAAGGTCAAAAGTCAAAAAGGAAATAATCAGATAGTGAAGATGACATCGAGGGTATGGTCTTTAGGACTCTAAATATTTTCCCTCAAAGAGGTGGGAGGATGGCTCAATTAGCATGTGGGCAAGGTCATGCTGCATTTCAAAGAAGAATGCCCCCGATGTACATTGATTTGGAATCAAGTTTGGATGATGACTCAGAAATATGGTTTATTAACATTCCTTTTGATTATAGAAAGATAAATCCTCCTCTAAAAGTTGATCTCACTTTAGAAAAAGATAGTGATATAGAGGGTGACACTTCAAAAGTTTAAAGTGATAAGCCTGAATTAACTATGTTTGAAAAGCTGAGTACGAGAATTAGAGCTTTAATCTTCACCGCACTATCAGCTGGTAGGGTTACAGGTTAAGTAATTAAGGAATCTCTTAACTTAAATGATGAAGTAAGGAAAGTTCAAAAGTTTTTTCCTAGCCCTTTCACCTCAAGAAATGAAGATGATGCAATCCTTGAGGAGGCAAATTTTAATAAATTAATGGAATTACCTCTTGGCTACTTTCCTGTGTACGTAAGGAATTATATCTCTAAGGGACTTGCATAGGGTCAATGGACCAAGGGTCAGGCTAGATACTATAAGAGCATCTATCATAAAAAAATAATAGAATTTGAGAATTCGTATTAGCTTTGGTACCGTTAATTCAATTGACAACGATGAATACTATCTCATGATAATAAATCATCCTAAATATGAGAAGGTCCATACATAAATCATTGACCCCCTAGGCAGGCTTTGTTTGGAGTCATCAGATGATCTTGATGAACTTCATGTTTGGGATGCACCCTTTGAATTTGAAGAGGAAATTAAATCATCAGTTAAAGAACTTAAGGAAATTAACCTTGGAAATGAACCTCTCCCTACGTTCATTAGTTCTTTGTTGAGTGAAGATGAACCTATGATCTAATCCAACTTCTCTCTGAATTTAGTCACTGCTTTACCTAGACATTCAACAAAATATCAGGCTTGTTCGCTGACATAGTAGTTCATAAATTTATAATTATACAATATGCAAATCCTATTAAACATGCTCCTTGATGCATGCATTTATAAATTGAGCAATAAGTTATTTCTAAAATTAATAAATTGGTCAAGGATGAAATTATTCAAGAGGAATATTATCCTCTTAAGTAGTCAACGTCGTGCCGGTTTAAAAGAAAAAAGATCAAATTCAGATCTGCATTGACTATAGGGATTTGAATAAGGCGTATCCCAAGGATAAATTTTCTTTACCCATACCCGAGCTTATGGTGGATATTACCTCTTCACATGTCATTTTATCATTTATGGATGGCTTGCCTAGTTATAACAAAATCTAGATAGCCCTTGAAGATGAGAGGAACACTGCATTCAAAACCCTTATAGGGATCTTTTGTTATAAGGTAATGCCATTTGGTCTCAAAAATGCTGGTGTAACCTACCAGTGAGTGAGGATCCAAATCTTTGATGAATTAATTCATAATCAAGTTGAATGCTACATCAATAATCTGATCATCAAGAGCAAAGTCAAAGTGGCTCACCGGTATGACCTAAGAATCATCTTAAAGCAATTACACTGCTACAACCTCAAAATGAATCCCTTAAAATGTGCTTTTTGCATTACTTTAGGAAATTTTTTGGGCCTCATAACAAGGCACTGCAAAATTGCAATTGATTATTTTAAGATCGAAACCATCTTCAACATGCTACCTCTAGAAGCCTTACTTAGCTAAGGTTTCTTCAACATAGATTGGCCAATATAAGGAGGTTTATTTCTAATCTCTCTGGTAGGTGTCAGCCCTTCTATGTTCTAGCTAAAAAGGAAGCCAAATTCATATGGGATGAGAAATGTTAAAGTTCCTTTGAAAACATCAAATAATATCTTCCCAATATAAAAGTGTTGGCAACCCCTTTTTTGGGCAAACCTCTTATTCTCTACACGACAGTTTTAGATAAGTCACTTGGTGCCCTATTGGCTCAAGATAATGATGAGGGAAAAGAAAATGCATTGTACTATCTATGATGATGACTTCTTCCTACAAAAATCTGGAATCCTTCTATTGAGAAGCATTTTCTTGCTTTAGCTTTTGTAACCTAAAAGCTAAGGCACCACGTACTTTCTCATCAAATAATTTTAATTTCAAGAGTCAACATATTATAATTTTTTATGACCCAACCTACATTGTCAGGACGTCTACCAGGGTGGTCTATGATATTGTGCCAATTTGAAATCACTTTCATTCCCATGCACATTGTGAAAGGATAAGTCGTTGCTGACTTCCTTGCAGTACACCCGCTGCCAGCAGAATCTTCTCTAAATGACGATTTACCTAACAAACAAAACATGAGTTTTAAGGAATATAATGACCATGTTTAGGAATTATATTTTGATTGTGCAACATCCTCCTAACAATGCAATGCACCAAAAAATATTGTGCTCGAAAAAGCTAGAATTGGCCTTATTTTTATAACACCAAATAAGGGAAAGATATATTTCTCCTATCACTTATCAGAGCCTTACACAAATGATGAGACTCAGTATAAAGCTCTGATAACTAGTTTAGAACTTTCAATATTGATGGACATAAAAGAAATCAAAATCTTTGGTGATTCTGACCTAATTATCAACCAGATTATAGGAACCTGACCCCTCATTCGAATCACATATGATCCAGCTATCATAAACCTTAGCTGACACATTTAAGTGATCTAGTCAACTTAATGCCACCATTTTGAATTCTCTAATCATGCGTCGCTGCATGTAATGGTCTACATAGTCACCGCCTCATGTATAATTATATTTAAACTAATATTTAAATGAATATTAAACATCAGAACTTTGAGAATTTACAATTATTTTATTACTTAACCAAATACAACTTATAGATACTCTGTGGATTTAAGTTTCATGTCATTTAAAAAAAATGGGGAAAAATTAGTTAATATTTGTGGAGTAATTTAACTTTAAATGCAAATGTAATTTTAGTATATATTTGACTAATATTCATCTAATTGGCCTCAAATTTGAATGGAATAATTTTGGATATGTTTCTCACTTACCCTGATTTGGTCAATCCCATTTCAGATCAATTTTAGCCATGGCTAAATTTAAAAAACTATGGGTCATGATTTGACCTATAATTTTGAAAATTTATGATAAATAGATTCCTAATCCGTGTCTAAAGTGATGAGTATTTTAAAGGCAATTTTAGTTATTAATTTTTTTTATTTTGTTCAATTATCTTTCAATTACTCATCAAATGGATTTCAATTTTGACATGGAATTATGTTGAGATGTTACACACACCTCATAATTTTCTTAGCCTCAATTGAGTTACCTATTGAACTTAATTGAATTTCTAAATGTATGGATTAATCAATAAATTGCTATGGCATATTTACATTATTGCAAAGGTTAGAAGCATATGATTTCAAACCATGATGAATACTAGAGACACCTAAAGAAAATCATTTAGGGTATGGTCCAAAGAACATAGAAAACTTCTAGTAAATTCTCCTCAATTCCAATAGGGATGAAACTCAAATATAGCAAAGTCTCATTTTACACCATAGTAATTAATCTTACCTTAATTAAAAGTCATTAGGATGCCTAATTAATCAAACCTAAAATCAACCCCTATTTTTAGGATAATTTTTCTAAAACTCATAATAAATCAGAAAAAATTTCTAAAAATATAAAATAAACTGTAAACAACTCTAAATCAGCTCTATAATAAACTAAAAGTAAAATTAAACATCAATTCTAATTACAATTTAGAATATAATAAAAAATTAAACATAAACAAGTAAAGAAAAGTAAAAAAAATTAAAAAATCAAATAAATCATTATAAATTTTGATAAAATTAAATAAAAAACAATGAACATTAAACTAAATTCATTACATTTTAACTAAATAAAATTTAGTTGATTTAATTAAATTTATTTTAATTAAATAAGTTTGATAGTTAAATAATAAATCATTAAATAAAAGGACTTTCATGCATTAGGTTTAACTCCTTTGGAAGGCATAAATGCATTGGATTTCAAGGGCCAAAATAAATTTTAGATAAACCAAAGACCATCATGTATTGTGTATAACTCCATATAGGAAGACAAATGCATTGGATTGAGGGGCCTTTAAAAAATCTTAAATAAATAAAGAGCAATTTTATACACTATGTTACCTCCTTCGAAAGTATAAATGTAAAGGATTCTTAAGTGCTTAATCAATCTTTAAAAATTAATTAATAACTAAAAGACCTTCATACATCTTACCTAATTTCTTTTCGAGGGTATGCATGTATTGGATTCGTAAGATCTTCTCCTTAATTCTCCTAAAAAATCATTAATAAACCTTCAAGGACTCTATGCAAATAATCCTATCCTATATGGTGGAATGATAACACTACAATTATGAGCCTTAGGACTTGTAGGTTTATGGCTTTTGCACTTTGAATTCTTCATTTTGCACAATTCTTTAAAATTAAATAATCAACTTTAACACTTTAAGACATTCAAAAAAACATCAAATCATTAATACTTAAACTTAAATTAAAAATTTCCTTTTGGGGTGTAATAAGAAAAAATCCTCAAACAAAGAAACATAAAAAATATACCCCTTTGGACAAATCAAAGCCACAAAGCCTCCTTCATGGATTGTAGATAGTTTGCTAGGACAACTAACTTTAGCTTAGGCTAGGCCGATGGTTGATTTGGTATGATTGTAGAAGCTTTTTCTTGGAGAACATCCTATGTTTATTTATTTAGATCCTATGTTTGGAGAACATCTGATGGTTGAATGTTGTGCAAATTTTAATTTATATTGGTGCACCATTGTCTCTTATAAGTTGCATTACATTCATTAGGTTTTTATACACCTGCATTGTGCTCTTTTATTATATTTACTTTTTCATTACTTTAATTACTTGCAGGAGTCAATATAGAAAGTACTTAGGATCTAATGTAAATATAAAGAGTCATTGTATATATAAATTATATAAAGATTTAGTTGTAAGGTGTCAATAAGTTATAAAGATTTAAAGGTATCTACTTATGAATATGTTGACCTCATTTTTGTATAAGGTCATTATGACCTATCCATACTCATGATCATACATCTAGTGGTTGACAATGACCCAGCTGTCAATCACTTTAGATATTTAGTTAGACGCCAATAAATCTTCAATCAATCATCATCATGCACTTCAACTATCTAGTAACCATCTACACTTCAATCACAGTATATCAATTAACATACAACCCTACAGTCATTCAATCTTTTAATCTCGAGACAATAATTATCAACCTATAATCATCTGGACAGCTGTAGCCCTACACTATAACCTTCTGATCAAGTGCATTGCCTTGCATATTTTAATGATCCCTCAACCTCAATCATGTCCATATCACTTCACTAGGAGCCTTATATATCTAATTACCCATAGCTGGATCTCTAAGCAAGCGATTGACCAGCATGATCCAGACTAGCTCAACTAATTATACAGTTCAATCAACCTCCAATCAAAGCATTAATTGAACCTTGAACTTCATTAAACCTCTCAACTCAAACCTCCTAGTTAAATGGATTGAATTGTCACCTTGACCCAGTCAAAAGTTGACTGTCTACTAGACCCATGATTGGTCAAAGTTGATCCATGTAGGTCAACCTAATACATTTAATCAAATCAAGCATGCCAAACTTCACCAAGCCTTTATAATTGTTCCATCCAATGGCTTAAACCAATTTAATCTATTGTTGAGTCAAACTCTAGTGGATTTGACCAAGTCAGCTCATTGGAATTTAGTTAAATCCACACTCACACTTGATCATTCAACCAAACTTCATTCACATAGATTTAGACTCCTCATGGTTAATGAAACCATCACTCAAAATTCCCCATGTCTACCTCACTAGTTAAGTTGACTTATTAATTAGTCAAATAATCAACAAGTCAAGTAAAGTAGCACAAAATGGTCAAACCCCTTTGTATAAAAATTTCCCTTCAAAGCCAGCCATCACATTAGCCTTATCCTATTCTAGAACATGACTAAACCTCCCCTAAACAATCCTAAACTCATGGATTAACTTTAAGCATGCCAAGACATCCCATGTGCTCATAAAATGACAAAACCAACTTTCCACATCATTATCCTCTCCCTAATCTGATTCTCTACTCTCCTAACTATAATGAAATCCTCAATAAAGCTTAAATGAGAAATAAGAGAGCCACCGAAAGTTTTATAGTATATGTTCATTAAATTATTGAATAAATTCTCAATACCCTAGATAAATACTCAACAACAATTATAAATAAAGTGGGAGAGAGGGAATCACATTGTCTCATATTTTGGCATGATTTGAAAAAGACATTCTTTTTACCATTAATGATGATGGAAAAATAACAATCTTCAATGCAATTTTTTGGGAGCTTCAGAAATGACGAGTAAAAACTAAATAACTGCATAATGTTGCACAAAAAATGCAAGTTAATATTATCACAAGCTTTATCCTTGTCTAGCTTAAAGATCATATTACCTTTTATACTTTTAATGTTAATATCATGTTTAAGCTCTTGGGCAAGAACGATGTTATCAGAAATGGCTCTTCCTATAACAAACAAAGATTGGTTAGACGAAAAGAACAAAGACTTATGGGATGGAAATCATCCCAATAATTAATGTCATTTCTATTTGGAATAAGAACAAGAGTAATAGAAGAGAAAAATCTAGGAAAAGAATTCCCAGAAAAATAATCCAAAATGACCTCAACTAAATCATTCCTAATAATATTTCAAGTCTTCTGAAAAAATTTATTTATGAAACCATACGTCCCAACCATAGAAAAAAAGTTTATATTGTTGATTGTTTCTTAAATCTCCTTAATAAAAGGGGGATGGGTAAGTGCCAAATTATCCTCAATGGGAATGGGTGCAAAATCCTTATTATGGATATTTTTGAAAAATTCAACCTCCAATGATGTAACAGAATCCTAAGAATTACAAATTGTACCATCAGTAAAAGAAACTGAATGGATGTAATTATCTGCTCTCTTTTTTTTTTTTTTTTGACTAAGGATTGAAAGTACTTGGTGTAAATATCACCCTCAATTAAGTGTTTGGAGGCTAGTTTTTGCTTCCAAAAAATTTTCTCGTGGGCTTACAATTGGAAAAGCATATCTTTTGCCTCATTCAAAATTTTAAAATTTTAATCACTAGGTTCATTTTACCAAACACTATCCATACAACTAATCTTATTTGCAACATACATAATATTTACAAAAACATTTTTGAAGGCATTTTTATTCCATCAATTTAACTTTAATTTAAGCCTTCTAATCTTAAACCACAGTCTATTCACACCAGTAGCAGAATCATCCAAAGGAATAAGGGCTTTCCAATTATCTTGAACCATAGATAAGAAGGAGTTATTCAGTAAAGCAGTAACCACACATTTTCAATCTTAAACGAATAAGCAGAAGAATTACCTCTCCCCTTTAAACTAATTAAAGTGGAGAATGATCTGAAAGCATTCTACTAAGATGTTGAACATGAGTTAAGCAGAAATTATTAATCTAATGGTTGTTGAAAAGGACAAGATCAAGCTTTTGCCAAAGATTACCTCTATTTTAAGTAAATTGACTATCAAAGAAACCAATATCCACGAGGTTGCAATCCAAAATAATGTTACTAAAATCCTCCATAGATTGAGATATTGGATAAGCACAACCTAATCATTTAGCTAGGGAGGACATGATATTAAAGTCACCACCCACAAGTCAAGGTAAAGAAATAAATGATTGAAATTTAAAGAATTGATCCCATAGGCATCTTCTAGTAAAATGAGAGGAAGCAGCATAAATAAAAGTTGCAAAAACTTTAAATTATAAAAATAATCTAATATTGGAGCACTTGGTGAAAATCCCTAATAACATCAATTAAAATAGGAGAATTTCCAAAAATCTGAATCTTATTAGAGTAGTTCATAAAATAGTGATTGAAGCCAGAAAATCATGAAGTAGATAATAGCTTAGAAAAAGAAATGAGAGGTTCCAGCGAAACCAACACTTTGATATTGTAAAGCCTACAAATGTTTTTAACTCTAGTCCTAAAGGAAGGGTAACTAATGCCCCAAACTTTCCAAATGTGAGAAATAATAAAAAAATAAATTTATTAGCAGTTTTGGACCTAGTATGCCTATAATCAAAGTAATAACATATCATAGCATTTCTTTTTTTTTTTTCTTTTTACTATTATAAGCCACCTTGAAATCCTCTAAAGAACCAAGGATAGAGTTAATTTTAGGATGATTACTGAGCATACAGATTAGCTCGACATCAGATTGAATTTCACCTTCTTCCTAGTTTGAGTGAGATCAATTAGAAGAACAACATCCTCAAAAGAAATAAGAACATCATTCATAAGTAACTTGGCAGGTGTATGAGTGATAACATTATTTTAAAGAGCCTCCCCGCCCTTACAGGAAAGACTAGAGGAGGCAAAAAGATAAGGAGAAGAAGTAGGAACAACATTTAACACTCCCTCAGGATGTTCCTTTCAAGGACATTATCACTGAAATAGTTTTTAGAAATAGGAGGAATACCTAAGATAAGATTTTAACCCACCAAGTTATCATTACTATTATGTGGAATAATAGTTACATCAGCTATAATAGGATCAGTCAAAGCGGTGTTTGCAGCGTTAAAGCATTTGACATTAGGATCAAATTATTAGGTTCCCAAATAATATTATTCATAACGTCAATATTCAACTATTTCTTTTTGGGACCATTTAGATTCCTCAAGTGAGGATGTAAATGATAAAAAGAGCTTTTTATATGACCCCAAAGATTTATGGAGATCACAAATTTTGGGGAAATCATTCAAAATAACTTTTTGCGCATATCCAAATTTTTTGGGACCAACTCAAATAGAATTTGGATAGATTTTTGTAAAATTTAGTTCAACTAGAATATGGCAACTAAAAGGAGCGTGCTAGAAGAAGTAGAAAAACCTATTTGGAGAGTTCTACAACATAAGGATCCCAAACCATTCAAAATTTTGTGAGAAAATAAGTACAAACATAATTCAGAGAAAGAAATCCAAACAAGAACTATAGGAGATTCAGTAAAAATATCAAATGTAGATGACCATATAATCAACTTCATGTAACAACTGTTCACATAGTTGGCCCGTCGAGCCAAAATTCTACTATAGTTGAGATCATTGGAGAGCTTGATAAGAACATGTCTCGGATCTGAAAGAGTAACAAAAAAAATCTCCGCATAGCTTAAGAGAGAAAAACAATTTATGAATATAGTCCAAAACTAGACAAAAAATGAGGAAACATCCTTATGAGCACAAACTAAAAAGGCACTACAAGTGCTTGGAACTCTTCCTCAAAGATCCAAAGAGTAGGTAGACCGTAATGGGTAGTTTGCTTAAGATCAGAAAAAGATGCAAAGGATTATGAACCACCAAAAGCCTCCAAAAAGGACTTTGACTAGTTCTTAGAAGCGAAGAAAAAAGGATCCATCCTTCTAAGAGGAGCAAAAGCCATTCTGGATGATGATGGGTCTATAGGGCTCATCAAGATCTAAAGCAAAAAATAAATGATTGAAAAGAGAACCACTTAGAAAATGAGCTGAAAGGAAAAAAAATTGAGAAAAATAAGACCAGCAAGAAAACAAAGATGAGGAAACTCCGCTCGGTTGGTAATGAACCAAAAAGTAGTACACAATGCAAGGAAATCCTTAGGAGGAAGATTAATGTGAGGATACCTAGCAAGAAGAAGATGTGCTAGCATAAGGAACCCTAAGTCCGAGGAGTTTCTCCTATGTACAATTGAATTCTTAACATTGGTTTACCTACAGAATTCATCTTTTGAGAATTTGTCCATCCTTGGGAACACCGCTCCTGCTCTCTATGGCTCTCTGGCTGGCATTTTGGGGCAATCTTATTTCCTCTATGACTATAGATTCTCAATCATTTTGTGTTTCATTCAATTTGTGTGGATTCATTTTATTTCTATCCTAAGGCCGATTGGCCTAAGGTCATTTTCTTCTCTTTTATGGTGGATGCTCCATCCTCTTCAGTTCTTGGTCCTTAGGGCATTCCCGCTTATGCACCGATTGCTTCTTTTAAAGGTTTATTGAGTAATGATGGTTGTGAAACTAAATCTTGCTCTTTTCATAATGTTCTTGTCGGATCTTCCTCTTCGAAGGAACTAATTTTTTCCTTCACAAAATCTGAAAGTTCATTAGGCAGAGAACCCAAACTCCTTTTGCTTCCTCCTGAAGCAGGCAGAGAACCTTACCACCTTTTACTTCCTCTTGAAGAAGGAAGAGAACCTCAATCTTCTTGCTGATGATCCTTCCCACAGAGCCACCAAGAAACAAGGGATGACGACTAGAGAAGATGACTTGAATCCTTGCTTGGAGAAACCTTTATGAACACCTCACAAACTCCCCCTCATAAGATCCTCTCTCTCTCTCCCAAGCTCTCCCTCTCCCTCTCAAGACTCTATTAGGTGAGGACTACAGCAAAAAGTTTTTTCATTAACAAACAAGAGAGCTTAAATAGAAGAGCTTAAAAATTTCCCTAAATTTAAACTTGTCATCAAAGATCATCCTGTACGATCAGTATAAATCAGCCCTTTTAGCCTGGACGATCTTGTTCTTCTAGACGATTAGGAGACATGGTTTGTTCTGAACGTTTTGGATGGTTAGTTCAAATACAAGAATATCATCCAACAAAAAGTTTGGGTCATCCAGGAGAAGAGTCTAGACGATGTATAAAAATATAACTGATCGTCCAAGATGATAAGGCTATCATCCTGTATGATTAGTTCAAAAACATACAATATCATCCGACACATAGTTCGGGTCATCTAGGCAAACAATGCTAGACGATTTAAACATAACTGATTATCCAGGATGATAAGTATATCATCCTCTATGATTAGTACAAATAAGGCCATATCACCCAGCACATCAGTCGGGTCATCCAGGAAAGTAATATTGGATGATGAGGATTTATAACTGATCATCCTAGATGATGTGATTGATTAATCAATCCACAATTACTTTTCTTAATCACCTGACTAATTTAGGTATGATTGTAAAGAATCATTCTGGATGATACGTATATCATCTTATACGATTAGACATAAATCCTAAAATGAATACCTAACTAAATGAGTTTGACGGTTGAGAAGTTTTTATTTGAGCATATCATCCCAGATGATAGGAGTATCATCCATGATGATCTACTTAATTAGACTGACTTAACATGGCTACCCTAATCAGGGGTTTTTATTTTCAATAGATCATCCAGGACAATCTTAAGATCATCTATGTTGATATGATCAAAATAGAACAGTAACTCTAACTCACTAAAATTCTCCCCCTGAGTGTGTGTGTGCAAGGTTGCTTAGTTTGGGGATCCATCGCATTACATCTTACTCAAGAAAGGGAAAAACTACATTTTAATATAGATAGACCCAATCTTGAGCTGGCTTGAATTGTAATTGATCTTGTGGACCTGAAAGGTTAGGCAATTAAAATAGAAATAGGAATGTTTGTTCTTATCAAATTATAATCCTTAAATCCAGATTTGTAACAATCTCCCCCTTTTTGATGATGGCAAATATTTGTTAGATAATTTCTAATTAAGAAAATAAAATAAATAAAATAGAGCTCAAAGAAAACTAAGCAATGCAAATTCTACTAACACAGGCAAACAGTACAACGACACTATACACTAATAATATAAAATAATACAATAGCATAAAATACTAACAACACAAACTACTCCCCCTTTTGACATAACAAAAAAGGAGGAAGAAAAACTTAAACAGAGTAAGACATATGAAAGCATCAGTACAAGCATCACACTAAGTGAACTAGTGGAAAGAAGGATCCTGATCAGGTGGAGGAGGTGGTGGTGGTGGGAAGAAGCTGTGAATGGTGGCGAACTACTCTCCAAACTAGGCCATATCCTGATCATGCTACTGCTGTTACTAGGTGATGTATGCATTGAATCGATCAACATCTGTCGCATGTTGCTGCTCCTGTGCAACCACGTAGGAGTCAAAGCGAGCCTCCCACTGGTCAAATCTGTCCACCAGTTGATCCAACTGTGACTACTGGCGGATAGGAACAGGTGCAGGAACAGCTTCCTCCTTAGCCTCTGCAGCCTCTGCATGCTCTGGATGGAGACAACTGTTGTGAAGGACATGGAAGGAGTTGTTTGTGTAGAAGGAGGGTGGATAGTTAGGGACAGCAGAATATTAGAGGTTGTATTTAGTCTCAAGCATATAAGCTGTGATGTGGCCTAGGGCAAGGTTGGGTTTTCGCTTGTGTCCTGGATCGCTAAAACTGGTAAGGTGCTCAATATATCGAAAGATTAGATCTGTGGAATTGAATTCCCTATGGGCCATTATATAGTAGGTGGCTATTAAAAGTTGGGGAGTGATGTGGACAAGGTCACCAGCCTTTGAGATTATAGAGAATCGAAGGACATGTTGGATTGTCCTAGTATCTTTAACCAATGAACTAGAGGCACCATCATGGTAGGAGGCATTTGTGTTCCTTAGAACCGCATTAACCTGACTCCAGTTGAAATCAGGATCTGAGGCAATGAGATGAAGCTTATCTCTAATGGTAGAAAGTTGAAGAAGTTCATGATAATCTTGATAGGTTATTTCAATTGGGCATTTGTGAATATAGGATTGAAGGGCAATGTAAGTGGCATTGATCCTTAAACTAGCAAAGAACTCATAGAGGAGTTTAGAGTTGAAAGGGATAGCAAGTGTGAGGATAAAGGTGAGAGTAGTGTGGGCAAAGAGATCGAGTATCGGGTATGTAAGCATGTGAGGATTGATGATTTTAGATGAAGAGATGTTAGCAGTTTTGTACCAAAGATAGGCAGCCTGATCTACTGCATCAATGAAGCAGGGATCCACAGTTCCCCTAGAGGAGCTTCTAGTAAGCATCCTGGAGTGTTTGCCATCATCCATTGGTGATCTTGACTGAAAGGAAGAAGGATATGAAGTGAGGAAGAAGATTGGAGTGAAGAAAAGCCTTAAACTTGTGCTGGTTTTAAAGATTTGCAAATATCATCTAGGATAATCCTGATATCATCCAGGACAATTTGCAGCAATAATGTCAGCTTGTTTGATTGGTAAAAAAGGTGGTCATATCATCCAGGATGATCAGAAATTATCCAGGAAGATTAGACTCAAACTATCATCCGGAGGAGTCAAGCTGGATGACCTTTGACAAAAAGTATCATCTCAGAAAATTAGGTGGATCATCCAAGATGATGAGTGATTAATGAATCAGACGGGCCAATTTTTAAGTCGTCCAACTGATGCCATGTGGATCATCTAAGATAATTAGATGTATTGTCTAGGATGATCACCAATAATTATTTTAGATTAGCTGTTGTGTTCATGATGGGGATGAGTTGATCATATCGTCTAGGATGATAAAAGGATCGTCCAAGATGATGTTAACAAAAAATAAAAAAGTGAAGGATGGAGAGGAATGATCAGAGGATCCAAAAACCACAAAAAAATAAAGTCAAAACAAAAAGAAACCAAACAAAAAAAAATGAAACCAAAAAATAACCACAAAAACCATTTTTTTGTTTTTATTTTTTTTTTTAATCAATCTACTTCAGTAAATCAAAAATTTTCCTTAACTTTTAATTCAAAAGCCAATAAGAAGAAATTGACAAGCTAAAATCCAAAAAAAGTCAAAGAAAAATACTCTTGTAAACTCTAGTTCATGCACCTTACAGTTGAAGTTTCTTTTGAACAAAAATCTAATTCAAAAAGGAAGGTATTATATAAGAAAAGTGATCTTTTCAAACTTCATTCCAGAAAAAATATCTGATAAAATAGAATGCTAAAGTAAAGAATTAAGAATCATGATTTTCAATCTCAAGTATTTGAAAATATTAAGTAGTGCATAGACTCTTCTATGATTTTTAAAGGTTTGAAAGGGGAGGAAGCTCATTTTTGTGGGCTCATGTGTCTCTTTTTTTAGTTATTTGGTGCACTTTATGCATCTTTTAATTTGATACACTTCGTGAATCTTTGAATTGGCGAAAATTATGCATCTTTTTAGTATTGGCTCATTTTGTGCCTCTTTTCATTTCTTTTATAGGCTTGCTTCCTTTCACAACCTCTAAATATTCTTAGTTGTGAGATTATCTTCCAGATATAAGAGAGAGAAATGCACTCTCTAGCATATGGAAGATTAACCACAAAGTAGAATCATACTCATATGATAATTACAAGCACTTGATCTACAAAACATGCTCGTGATTCAATGATTTGAAAACACTATTCACATGAGATAGATTCCGATAGGAAGGTAAAATAGATCAAAATTTTCAAAGTCCAATTTCTTGAATTTTAAAAAGATTTCAATTCAAAGAGAGACAATATACCATTAAAAGAGTTAGAGGAAGAGAAAATAATAATGAATGTTTCTTCCTTTAATTATTTTAAAGAAATCAATTACTACTAACAAACTTCTAAACAAAAATAAGGCAAAACTCTCAGATAGAAATCAAGTTTTTCAGCAGTAGTGAGCAGTGATCTGATTCTAAAGAAAATAAACAGGAAATCAAAAATAAGAGGAAAGTGCATAAAATAAATTAACCAAATCAAAAAAATAACAACAAAAAATGAGAAGAATCAGCAAGAAATCAAAAACACATAAAAAGAAATAAATAAATAAGTCAAATAAAAAATAAAAGAAAAATAATATAATAGATAAATCAGAATTCAGTAATCATCAAATTCATGCATTTATGTCAATCACACCTAATCTGGTCCTTAAGATGCTGAATATATCAAAGGCCAGTGGTTTAGTAAAGATGTCAACTAGTTGGTTTTCAATTGCTATATGGTGTAACTCAATGTCTTCTTTGGTAACTTGGTCCCTAATGAAGTGATGCTTCATGTCAATGTGTTTGGTTCTTGAATATTGGATAGGATTTTTAGAGATGTAGATGGCACTAGTGTTATCACATAAAATTGAAATTGGGCCAACAGGTAATCCTAAATCTAGAATTTGTTGCTTCAACCAAAAGACTTGGGCCACACAACTTCCTCAGGCAAAGTACTCAGCTTCAATAGTGGAAAGTGCAACAGAGTTTTATTTTCTACTGGACCATGAGACTAAGGACTGTCCTATGAATTGGCAAGTTCCAGAAGTGCTCTTTCTATCCACCCTACACCCTATAAAATTAGAATCAGAATATCTAATAATTTCAAAATAAGTGTTGTGTTTAAGATACCAGATTCCTAAGTTTGGGGTCCCTAAGAGATATCTAAGGATTCTCTTAACTGCATTCAAGTGGGATTCTTTAGGTTCATATTGAAATCTAGCATAGAGAAAAATACTAAACATTATATCAGGTTGGCTAAAAGTCAACTAAAGTAGTGATCCAATTATTCCTTTGTACTTCTTTTGATCAACATATTTTCCATTTGAATACTTGTCTAACTGGACACTGGAGCTCATGGGAGTGTTAATTGGCTTGGCTTTATCCATTTTATATTTCTTCAAGATGTCCCTAGTGTACTTTGATTGATTAAGAAAAGTTCCCTCATCCATTTGCCTTATACTAAATCCTAAAAAGTAGAATAATTCTCCCATCATACTCATCTCAAATTCTTTACACATTATTTTAGAAAAATCATCACATAAAGTTTTATCAGAAGATCCAAAAAGTATATCATCAACATAGATCTGGACCATGAGTAAATCGTCTCCTACTTTCCATAGAAATATGGTGGTATCTACGCTCCCTTAACAAACTTCCTTTCAAGTAGGAATGTGCTAAGCCTCTCATACCAAGCACTGGGTGCCTATTTTAATCCATACAACACCTTTTTTAATTTGTAAATATGATTTGGAAATAGGGAACTCTCAAAACCTAGGGGTTTCTCTACAAAGACATCTTCTTTTATTACCCCATTTAAAAAGGCACTCTTGACATTCATTTGGAAAAGCTTAAATCCCTTATAAAAAGTAAAGGCTAGTAGCACTCTAATGGCTTCTAATCTCGCTACAGAGGCAAACGTCTCCTTAAAATCAATCCCTTCTATTTGGTTGTACCCCTTAGCCACCAATCTTTCCTTATTCTTAACCACAACACCAGAATTATTCATTTTATTCTAAAATACTCATTTGGTTCCTACTATACTTTGATCCTTGGGTCTTTCTACCAACTCCTATACATCATTCCTCACAAATTGGTTAAGTTCTTCTTGCATAGCTAAGATCCAAAATTTAACAGAAAGGGCTTGATTAATGTTGGTGGGTTCAGTCATTGAAACAAAGGCAGAGTGGTTCACTTCCTTTCTAAGTTCATTCCTAGTTCTAACACCTTCAAAAGGGTCTCCTAAGATCAGTCCTTTAGGATGACTCAAAGAATATCTCCATTCTCCAGGCAAAGGGTTTTGAGGTTTTACCCTTTCCTCTAGATTTGCTGCTTCTACTCCTTGGGTAATCTCTCCTATTTCATCTTCTTCCTCAGCTCTAGGCTCCTTAGGATCAGATTCATCAAACACCACATGAGTAGTCTCCTCCACCACTAATGTCCTCTTATTAAACACTCTAAAGGATTTTCCCATACTTGAATATCTTAAGAACACTCCCCCATCAGATTTTGGGTCAAATTTTCCTAAGAGTGATTTCCCATTATTATGAATGAAAACCTTACAGCCAAAGACATGGAGGTGAGAAAGCTTAGTGTTTACCCTTAATGATCTCATAGGGTGTCTTATTCAGTTTGGATCTAACATTCACCCTATTCAACACATAACTGGTTATGTTCACTATTTCTGCCCAAAAGTATTTTAGAAGTGAATACTCAGCAAGCATGGCTCTAACATCTTCCACTAAGGTCATGTTCTTTCTTTCAGCTACCCCGTTCTATTGAGGGGTCCTCGGAGTAGAAATATTATGACTAATCCCTTGCTCCTCATAAAAAGTTTCAAATCTCATATTTTCAAACTCTCCACCATGATCACTATCAATGGTCAAGATCTCACAACCTAACTTTTTCTAAATCCAAGTGGAGAAAGAATTAAATTCATCAAACGACTCAATTTTATATGACAGAAATCTAATCCAAGTGATCCTCGACTAGTCATCAATAATCATAAATCTATAGACTAGCAGTGCTAATAGGTCCAAATAAATCCATGTGAAGGACTTCTAAAGGTCTAGAGGTGCTAATGTCCTTAATGGAATGGAAAGAGGATTGGACTTGTTTCCCTAGTTGACATGCATCACACAGGTGGTCCTTAGTGAACTTAAGCTTAGGGACACCTCTAACTAGGTCCTTTTAGGTTACTCTTCTAAGGGTTTTCATATTGGCATGACATAACCTCCTATGCCACAGTAAAGACTCATCAGCAGTAGTTTTTAAGCAGAATGAAGCAGGACACTCAATGTTATTTAAATTAAGCATAAAGACATTATTGATCCTCTTTCCTATCAAAACTGTGTTATTATTTAAGTTGATAATACAAGTGTTTGCTAGAAAATTTATGCTGAACCCTTTGTCACGGACTTAACTGATGTTGAGCAAGTTATATTTCAGTCTTTCTATAAGCAAAATATTTTCAATTAAAAGGTTCTTGGAGTTTCTGATTATACCTGTGCCCACCACTTTCCTGGTGGTGTTGTCTCTAAGAGTGACCTTGCCTCCAGCCTTGGCCTCCAACAAAATTAATTGACTTGCATCCAGTCATATGCCTTAAACATCTATTATCTAGGTACCACATGCTCTCATGAGGTCTTTTGTGAGAGCACCCCTACAAAATCATCAAATATCAGATTTAGGAACCCAAACAAGTTTGGGTCCCTTATGCTGAACAAAATAATATGAAGCATGTATGCTATGCTATGGATCTTGTGATTTTGGTCTCCACACCCACTGTGTACTGTGGTGAATAGTGCAAGTGTGGGAGATATGTCCTAACTTTCCAAAAGAAAAATATCTAATGCCAAGAAAAGGGTTAACTAATCTACGTGGGTGACAGTTCCTCTTTTTAGGTTTGGATGATTCATGCTTTGATGAATGTGTATGAAATTCTCCAAGCGATGGCGGTTGTTTATTTTTCATAATAGCAGTTAATTCAGCATCAAAAAATTTATTTGAACTTTCCAGAATTGAATTTTCTACTTTCAGTGCATGCTCCCTACTCTCTACATCAAATACATGAGTTTCTAATTCCTTGAATGCAATTTCTAATTCAATATGTGATGCTTTTAATGAATAATGCTCAATAATTAAATCAGAATATTTTTTATTTAATTCATCATATTCATTAAGTAATGACATGTGATTGATATCAAGTATAAAATGATCTTTAAGCAAAACTTCATGCTCTTTTTGTAGGTTCAAGAATTCTAATTTCAGGCTAGTATGAGTTTTCTTAAGTTTCTTATATGATGAATGTATTTTCTTGGAAACATCAAGTAATTAGACATAGGTTAATTAGCATACCTCATCTTGGTCAGAATGACCAAGATGTTCATCCCCATCAAACACAGGTTTGTAGTCTCCTCTTCAGCTTCAGTCTCAGAGGAGTCAGATGCGGAATCCGCCTAAAAAGCCTTTTAAATCAGTTTCTTATCCTTCCTGAACATGGGCATCTCCTCACCCTTCTCCTTGCTTGGGTGAACCTTAAGTGTAGGATAATCAGCTTTTATATATCCTTGCTTCCTGCATTCAAAGCAAACCATATCAGAAGTACCTTTAGAATTTTTGCTATTCTTACCTTTGTTCCATTTCTGATGGTACTTTTGTCTCTTCCTTAGAAAGCTTTTGAATTATCTAGTGATTAAGGCAACGTCATCACTTTTAGACCGAGAAGAATTAGTATCCATATCATTAGCCTTCAGCGCCATAATTTTCTCCTTCTTTTTCTCACCTGCATCAAGTTGTCTTTGGTTCACTCCTTACTCATAAGCAATGAGTGATCCAAGTAAGTTATCAATGGAATAAGTGTTTCAAATCCTTGGATTCAGTGATCGCAGTTATCTTTGCATCATAGGAAGAAGGCAAACATCTCCAAATTTTGTTAACTTTCTCATAGTTAGTAAGTTCTCTTCTAAAGGTATACAAGGAGGTGATAATTTGTGTAAACCTAGTATACATTTTAGATATTGACTCACTAGGTTTCATGTGAAAGAGTTTATAGTCGTGAAGCATGATATTCAACCTAGATTGCTTAACTTTAGTTATGCCTTCATAAGTGATACATAATTTATCCCAGATTTCTTTACCAGTTATACAAGTAGATACACGCATGTAATCTTCAGATTTTAGTGCAGAGAAAAAACAATTTAAATATTTTGCATTAAGTTACGCTAAGTCCCTATCATCATGAGTCCATTTAGTAAAAGGAAGCTCAGTTTTAATACCATCAAAAGTCTATAAGGTGCTTCAAAACCGTCTTTAACAAGCATCCACATACGATAATCGATCGATTGCAAAAAAGTGGACATACGAGTTTTCCAAAAATCAAAAGGTATGTTATCAAACAAGGGTGGTCAAGTAATGGAATACCCTTCTACCATGTTTCGGTTACCAAAGTTAGCTATGGATCAAAATTCAAAAGTTATCTAAAACTTAATTTTTGAATCCCTCTCTGATACCACTTAAAAGTTTGTTAGGGATGTTAAGCCCTTATGAACTAGCCCGAGGCTAACTAAGAGGGGGGTGAATTGGTAGCTTTAAAAATTCTTAAGTAAAAAAAATATTTTGAAAACCTTTTTGAATTTTTCAAAATAAATATAATTGCACGTTGATTATGGAGATGATTAATCACACAAAATAATAACTTTGATCACACGATCATCCACAGGAAAGTAAAGCACATAAATTAAAATACGAAACAATAAAAATAAAGAACACATCAGATTTTATAGTGGTTTGATCAACTTGACCTACATCCACTCCCCAAAGCCTCCCCTCCAGGTATTGCACTAAAAGTGAGTGACTCTCCTTTTGCTCCAACAGCAAGGCGGAAAAGCCTTTACAAAAATGCCTTTTCACCAACCTCGATGAGATAAAGAATCCAAACTCCTTTTACTTCCTCCTGAAGCAGGCAGAGAAACTTACCTCCTTTCGCTTCCTCCTGAAGCAGGCAGAGAACCTCAATCTTCTTGCTGATGATCCTTCCCACAGAGCTACTAAGGAATAAGGGATGACAACTGGAGAAGATGACTTGAATTCTTGCTTTGAGCAACCTTTATGAACACCTAATAAACTCCCCCTCATAATATCCTCTCTCTCTCTCCCAATCTCTCCCCCTCCCTCTCAATACTCTCTCAGGTGAGGACTACAGTAAAAAGTTTTTTCATTAACAAACAAGAGAGCTTAAATAGTCAAAATTTTCCCTAAATTTCAACTTGCCGTCAAAGATCATCTAGGACAATCTTGCGATCATGTTATACAATCAGTGTAAATCAGCCCTTTTAGCCTAAATAATTTGATTCTTCTTGACGATTAGGAGACATGGTATGTTCTAATTATCTGGGACGATCCTGCGATCATCGTAGATGATTAGTTCAAAATCAAGAATATCATCCAACAAATAGTTTAGGTCATCCAGGAGAAGAGTCTAGATCATGTGTAAAAATATAACAGATTGTTCAGGATGATAAGACTATCATCTTATACGATTAGTTCAAAAACATGCAATATCATCTGGCACATAGTTTGGGTCATCCTGGAAAACTATGTTGGATGATTTAAATATAACCGATCGTCCAGAATAATAAGTATATCATCCTGTATGATTAGTACAAATAAGGCCATATCATCCAGGACATCGATCGGGAGGATTTATAACTGATCATCTCGGATGATCTTATGATCATCTTGAATGATGTGATTGATCAATCAATCCATAATTACTTTCCATAATCACCTGACCAATTTAGGCATGATTATAAAAAATCATCCAGGATGATATGGATATCATCCTGTACGATTAGACAAAAATCCTAAAATGAAAACCTGCCTAAATAAGTCTTGCGGCTGAGAAGTTTTGATTTAAGTATATCATCCCGGATGATAGGAGTATCATCCTGGATGATAGGAGTATCATCCAGGATGATCTTCTTAATCAGACCAACTTAATACGGCTACCCTAATTAGGGTTTCTAATTTCAGTGGATCGTCCAGGATGATCTTAAGATCATCCAGGATGATATGATCAAAATAGAACACGAACTCTAACTCAATAAAATTCTTCCCTTAAGTGTGTGTGTGCAAGGTTACTTAGCTTGGGGATCCATCATATTACATTTGACTCAAGAAAGGAAAAAATTATATTTGAATACAGATAGACCCAATCTTGAGCTGGCTTGAATTACAATTGATCTTGTGGACCTGAAAGGTTAGGCAATTAAAATAGAAACAGGAATGTTTGTTATCATCAAAATTATAATCCTTAAATCAAGATTTGTAACAAAATTGATGGTAAAATATTTTCCTGAACTTTTAATGTCCGATGATGACATTCTCAAACTTGCTATCCCTTTTTAGTTCACTCTTATTGGTAAGTTTTCGGTCTATCGGCCCAATCTTGATGCGATTCATAATTTTTTTTTTTGTGAATTTGAAATTATATGGAAATTTTTTTATCGGTTTGCTTGATCCTAAACTTGTTTCGATTCAGTTATCCACTGACCTTGATTATAGTAGGGTTTTTACAAGAAGATCTTATTATATTCTTAACCGTCAAATGAGATTACTATTGCAAATCTGGTTTTGATGATGACAGACATGTCTCTATTATGTTTTGCTTGGCTAATCCGTTTCAGGCACAAAAGATCACAAGCAACTCAAGCCAACTCAAGATCGGGTTGAAGTGTATCCAATCTACTATTTTCCTTTTTTTTGAGTCAATTATAATGTAACTGATCCCCTAGCTAAGTAACCTTGCACACACACACTCAGGGGGAACGCTTGAGTGAATTAGAGTTTCTATTCAAATTTTTGTTCAGATCGTCCTGGACGATAGTCACATCGTCCTGGATTATCTAGTAAAAATAGAAACCCTAATTAGGGCGACCAAGTTATGAGGGCCTGATTAAGCAGATCGTCCTGGACGATCTTTGGATCGTACGAGATGATATGCTCAAATCAAAAATTCTTAGCCGCCAGATCAAGTTAGGCAAGTTTTTATTTTAAGTTATTTGGTCTGATCGTCCTGGACGATACGTGTATCATCTTGGACAAATAAGTACAATCATGCCTAAATTAATCTGGTAATTAAGGAAAGCAGTTTATATTTGATTGATACGATCATATCATCATGTACGATCGCAGGATCATCCCGGACGATCATAATCGTTTAGTACATTTCAGCTGTACGACCCGAACTATGCTTAGGATGATTTTGGCACTTTTTGAACTAATCGTACAGGACGATGCTCGTATCATCCTGGACGATCAAGTAATTTTTTGAACTAATCGTCCAGAAGAGCCAGTTCGTCCAGGCTGAAACAGCTGAATTTCAACTGATCATACAGGACAATCTACCGATCGTTCTGGACAATATTGGCCGACCAGTTGAGATTTAGGGCAAATTTTAAGCCCTCCTATAAAAGAACTTTTTCTTGAAACAAGAAAAATCTTTTGCCACTTTTCTTTCCAGAGAAACCCTAGAGAGAGAGAGAGTTTGGGAGAGAGAGAGAGGATCTTGTGAGGGGGAGTTAGTGAGGGATTCACTAAGGTTTCTCCAAGCACGGATCAGAGTCGTCTTCTCCGCTCGTCTTCTTTCGTCGTGTCAGTGTTCTTTGGGAGAGGATCATCGGCAAGAAGATCCAAAGTTCTCTGCCTGCTTCAGGAGGAAGCAAAAGGACGTTGGGTTCTCTGCCCGCTTCAGGTGGAAGCAAAGGAGTCCGAAGATTCTCTACCTGCTTCAGGAGGAAGCAAAAGGAGGTTAGGTTCTCTGCCTCACCTGGTGGTGGAAAGGAGGTTTTTGTACAGGCTTCTCTGCCTTGCTGTGGGAGCAAAAGGAGAGTCACTTTTTATTTAGTGCAATACCCAGAGGGGAGGCTCCGGGGAGTGGACGTAGGTCAAGTTGACTGAACCACTATAAAATCAGGTTTGCTTTTCTGATTCTATTTTATACTTTACTTTTTCGATATTAACTGCTTGGGTGAATATCTGTGATTGATCTTTTCATTCTTGTTTACTTATTTCTGCTGCTAAGTATCGAAAAGATTTTTCTGTTCCTCGTGAAATTTTTAAATAACCAATTCACCCCCCCTCTTGGTTAGCCTCGGGACTAGTTCACTAGGGCTTAACGTCCCTATCGAACTTTCAATTACTAAAATGGACACCTTTTTTTAATGTCAAAGAGGAATCACCCATTATCCTATTTGGATATCTTTTCCTAATTTATGATTTCATTTCTTTAATTCTCATGTTCTTCATGCTTTAGGGTGTATTTCGGTAGACTTCTTCAAACAGATCAAGCCACCACCCTTGTTCGAGGCCTTTGGTGGCTAGGATTCTTATGGAATTAGACATCACTAAGAAGCATCCTAAAGACATCTAGCTTGGTTCTGAAAATTCTAGATATTTACAAAAAGTTGAGTTTGAAAATATTCCAAATTTTTGTTTGCATTGTAAAATTCATTGTCATTCAATAAATGATTGTTTTGTTGCCCATCCTCAACTTAGAAAGAATAATATGGCCTCTAAAATTGTTGTTGAACTAATTAATGGTGAACTAGACGTGCATGGAAGTCAGAATATTCTTAAGGAAAACGCTCAAAACCTATATTTAGAGGAATCAAAAGCTTCAGGGGATGACATAGAGATTGACCCATTAGATAATTCCATAAGGAGTGAAGGTTTTTTGGACAAGGAAAATAAAGACGGTCAATACAATATTGAGAATGTTGATTTTATTGAGGAACAAGTTTTAGTGGATGTGGGTAAGAATGGTGTAGGGGAGAAATTTGGGGATGATCAGCATCAAATTATTACTAATTCTTTGGTTAAACAAGGAATGGAGGAGAACAATATGTATGAAAAAGAATTGTCACTTTGTCAAGAAAATGACCCAAATGGTTGTGTTATTAATCAAGTTAGTGAAAATAAGTGTGAAAGTGGATCCGATTAGATTTCTAAAAATAATCAGATGAATGATGATGATAAGATTGATGATATGGAGGAAGGGGAAATTGAGTCCCATGTTACTTTCACTCCCAAGGATGCTCTTAAGGACTCCACTATTAACTCTATGTCACCTCCTAATGGAAAGGCTAACATTAGCGAGGAAGGTTATACTTCTAATTCTAAAAAGAAGGGTAAGAATAAAAAGAATACATCTGGCATTACCCCAAGGGTCACTAGAGCTTCTAACCAATCTATTAATGGTTAAATCACTCATGTGGAATATTAGGGGTGTGGGTGGCACTCTATCTAAGGATAGAGTTAAGAATTTATGTTGGATTTATGATATTCACCTTCTTGTTTTAATTGAGCCTTTAGTATGGTACGATCTCTGGGATGACCAAATTTCATGGCTTTCGTGTGGTACGATCTTTGGGATGATCAATTTCATACACTGTCAATCGTACAGTACAATATATGGTATGATCAATCACAATAATTGTCCTTAATTTAATTGCTTGATATCGTGGGGTTTATTAGGAAATAATTTATTTAAGTCATACAGTACAAATGAAATCGTATGGTATAATCAGTATATTTAGACCCCTGGCTGCTAGGGTTTTGACAGAGTTGTACAAATCATACAGTACGAAGATAACTCATACAGAAAAAATGACTTAAAAAGAAAAACTCTCTCAAAAACCTTCTTCTCTCTCCCACTGTGTGTGTTCAAGGTTACTCAGCAAAGATATACACCCAATTAGAGGATACGACTCAAGAAAGGGAAAAATACAAAATAAAAACTAAAATCAACTTTAACCCTAGTCTACCCAGTCTTGAGCTGATCCGAATTGCAAATGAACGGTGGACTGTAATCCTGAAGCATTAGTACACACAGCACAAAATAAAATATCATAAAAATAATGTAAAGAAGTAATACACGTAATAATGTTTGTTATCATCAAAATCATAGTGCTTGAACCAGGTTTGCAACAATCTTCCCCTTTTTTATGATGGCAAATATTATTATTTTTACATTTTCAAAAAGTTGCTTTAATCTAAATTCCCCCTTGGATAAAAATCAATTTCAAGTATAAGGAGTGTAAAAAGAAACAAAAACAATAATAGCGAATAACAATAATAATAAACAACAACAATAAACAAACTACAACAACAATAAATAACAACAGTAATAAACAATAAAATACTACTCCCCCTTTTGACATCCCAAAAAAGGGAAACAATAGTAAGAAGAAAAGAGGAAAAAAAATACAAACAGAAACAAGAATAGAAATAGATATAGAAATAGAAATAGAACCAAAAAGAAAATAGATTCAAAAGACTACCAACTTAAGATAAAGAAAATATGACAGCTCTTGGTAACTTGTGTGGGCATTTTTAGAATGTAATAAACTTACTCTACAAATAGAAAAATCTTAAATAAGACAAGTGTTGACTTTATTACTATCAAAGGAATTTAATTCTAGAGTTTGCACACCTAGCTTAGAATCTTCACAGGCTAAAGTCTATTGTTTAAACAAAAATCTAACTCTGAAATTACAATTAGATAGGGAAACTTAAACTTTTCAAACTGCTTGCAAGAAATATATATAATATTACAGTAAAAGTGGTGAATGAAGAACAAAGATTTTTAAAAATTAAGTACTAAATATATTATGAAGCACAAGGATTTTCAAATATTTAAAGATTTACCAAAAAGAAAAGCTAATTTAAATTCGGCTCATTTTGTGCCTCTTTTATCAATTTTTGGTGCACATTGTGCATCTTTTGTTTTTGGGCTCCTTTTGTGCCTCTTTATCAGTTTTTGGCGTCATTGCAGAGCTTTTTGATTTTGGGCTCATTTTGTGCCTCTTTTGATTTTACAAATTGCTTTCTTTCTAAATCTTTAGATTATCTTCTAAGTAGAAGAGAAGAATAACTCACTCTCTTGAAAAGAGAGGAATAATCTACAAAGCAAACTCAAGCTTTCTAATAGGAATAAAAATCTGATGTAGAAAAATAATGAATTTCATTTGTCAAATTTCAGAATATATCCATGATATAAAAAAACATGTAGTAGTGAGAATAAGTTTTCATTTCAACCAACTTAATTCCAATTCAATTTTGATTTTTAAGTATACACAAGGAATTATCATGCAAACAAAATAAGAATGTATTTGTAAAATCAAGAATTTTTAACTTGTGAGTTTAAAAATGCCAGCAATACCTATTTAAACTCTTCAATAAGAATAGAAGTCTGTTTACACAAACATAAAAGAATAATGTTCAATCTAAGCTAAGTTGTACCGTATGATCTAAGTCGTACAGTATGATTTTCTTCATAAAGTATGATCTAAGTCAGACAGTACGAGTTAATTTATCTAGTACGACTTAAAGTCATACAGTACGACCAACAGAAACATAATTTCCTTCAATTAATAATTTTTCAAGTAAAGAGCACAAAAATGAGATCTACGAGCACAACAAATAGCTAGAAATACAATTTGAAAGAAAGAAAAGCAACACACCTTTTTTTGCCTAAAAAGAAGCAAAAATAACACAAAAATGACTTAAAGGAAATTTTATTGTAAAGCAAAATAAAAACAGGCAAGCACATATCTAAAAAGAAATAGTACAATCATAATAAAAATTAAAATAAAACTAGTATAGTGATGCATCCTGATTGTGAGGTGGAGGTGGAGGTGGTTGGTAGAGCTGGCTAAAACTGTCATATTACTGCTAGACGGTGGTGAACTGGTGTTGAATATTTCCAAATTACTCCCTAAACCAACCCATATCATTATTGTGTTGGACTTGTTGTTGGTCCAAGCGAGTCTCCAGTCTATCAAATCTCTGAATCAACTCCTCATAACGGTAGTGGTGAGTAGCAGGTGTAAGTACAGGTTCAGAAAAATGGTTTGTGAAATGATCAGGACTCAATCATAAAGAATGATAACAAAAAAACCAAAAGAAAAAATAAGAATAAAAATAAAATCATCAACAAAAAATGATTTAAGGACTAAATAGAAAAAATTAAATTTAAAAATAAAAACACAAAAAAGACATACAAGTAAAATAAATATGACAGCTCTTGGTAACTTGTGTGGGCATTTTTAGAATGTAATAAACTTACTCTACAAATAGAAAAATCTTAAATAAGACAAGTCTTGACTTTATTACTATCAAAATAATTTAATTCTAGAGTTTGCACACCTAGCTTAGAATCTTCACAGGCTAAAGTCTATTGTTTAAACAAAAATCTAACTCTGAAATTACAATTAGATAGGGAAACTTAAGCTTTTGAAACTGCTTGCAAGAAATATATATAATATTACAGTAAAAGTGGTGAATGAAGAACAAAGATTTTTAAAAATTAAGTATTAAATATATTATGAAGCACAAGGATTTTCAAATATTTAAAGATTTACCAAAAAGAAAAGCTAATTTAAGTTGGGCTCATTTTGTGCCTCTTTTATCAATTTTTGGCGCACATTGTGCATCTTTTGTTTTTGGGCTCCTTTTGTGCCTCTTTATCAGTTTTTGGCGTCATTGCAGAGCTTTTTGATTTTGGGCTCATTTTGTGCCTCTTTTGATTTTACAAATTGCTTTCTTTCTAAATCTTTAGATTATCTTCTAAGTAGAAGAGAAGAATAACTCACTCTCTTGAAAAGAGAGGAATAATCTACAAAGCAAACTCAAGATTTCTAATAGGAATAAAAATCTGATGTAGAAAAATAATGAATTTCATTTGTCAAATTTCAGAATATATCCATGATATAAAAAAACATGTAGTAGTGAGAATAAGTTTTCATTTCAACCAACTTAATTCCAATTATTTTTAAGCTATTTTCAAAAACTACTTCATATTCAATTTTAAGCATTCATTGAGTCAATTTACATGTATTGTATTAGAAATCAATTTAAATGAATCTAAATTTAATTGCATTTTATTTCAAGCTTCATATCACCTTACATAAGTCAAGGGGCCAACTGGGATCTGCTTTAGATGTCGGCTCCAACTCTTCAAAAACTTAATCAATAACTTTTACTATTATTTCATTAATGACCATATTCATAGATTTTAAGTGATTAGGTGGTTAGTTGGCTCACCAATCCAAGCCAAGGTAAGCCCATATTTGTACTACATTAGCTTGGTTCAAGCTACTAATTTATAATCTGAACCTATTAGGGAATGGTATGTTCACCTTTCGAGGTGATATATCATTCATAATGAGAAGTTTGATTTCAAAACAAAACTTCAAAATAATTAACTTTTTGCAAAGAAAATTAATCTTTTTCAAATTTAATGTTTTCAACTTAAACAACCACTAATTTCAAAAGAATGTATAAAAATAAATTTAGTATTAAACTGGAAGAATTTTTAATTTAAGGTAATTGAAGTTAATATTTTATTAATACTCCAGTAATTATTGCTCCTAATTGGTCTTTACCTTTTATATTGATGTGTGATGCTAGCGATGTTGCTGTGGGTGTGATTCTTGGACAAAAGAGAGATAAAACTTTCTATGTTATTTTTTATGCTAGTAAAACTTTAAATTTTACACAATATAATTATGCAATTTCTGAAGAAAAAAAATTGCTAGCCATTATTTTTTTCTTTTGATAAATTTAAATCATACTTGATTGGAGCAAAAATATTTATTTATACTGATTATTTTGCTATCAAATATCTTATGACAAAAAAAGATATTAAACCTAGATTGGTTAGGTGGATTCTTTTGTTACAATAATTTTTTATAAAAATTTTTGATAGAAAGTGTACTGAAAATCAAATTACAGATCATCTTTCTAGACTTTCTATTAAAAACATGTATCAAATGAGGGTAAGATTAATGAAAATTTTCTTGGTGAATAATTATTTTCTCTACATTTGAACAAATCACCATGGTATGTAGACATTGTAAATTTCATTATTAGTGGTATACTTCATTATAATTATCACCAATTTAAAAGAGGAAGTCTTCATATGATACAAGGTATTTATTTTGGATTAAACTTATTTATTTAAATATTACAACAATCAAATTATAAGATTATGTGTCCCTGAAGAAGAAATAGAATCAATCATTAGTGAATTCCATGATTCTCATTATGTTGGATATTTTAGAAGTTTTAAATCTGCTTCTAAAATCCTTCAATGTGGATTTTTTTGGCCTACTCTATGTACGGATGTAAAGAGTACATTAAGAAGTACAATCAATGCCAAAGGGTAGGAAATATTTTTAAAAAAAATGAAGTACCTTTGAACTATATTCTGGAAATAAAAATTTTTAATGTTTGGTGATTGAATTTTATGGATCTTTTTGTGCCATCCCACGAAAATCAATATATTCTTATTGTTGTGGATCATATTTTAAAGTGGATTGAAGGTGTGGCAACCTCTAAAATTAGTTAGGCCAAAATTAGCAATAGGGAGAGTAAGCAAATCCTAGAAAAAGTAGTCAATTCTAGTAGGATGGATTGGGTGATTATTTTAAATGATACAATATGGGAATATAAAACTTCTTTTAAGACTCCTCGTGGTATGAATCCCTATAAATTGATTTTTGGAAAGGCTTGTCACCTTCCTGTGGAACTAGATCACAAATCATTATGAGAAATTAAGGAGTTGAATTCTAATTCCAAAGGTAATAAAAAAAGAAAATATTGATGCAATTGAATAAAGTAGAATAAATCAAAAAAGGAAGCTTATGAAAATGAATGGATTTATAAGGATTAAGTTAAAAAATGGCGTGATTGTAAGCTTGTTAGGAAAGAATTCACTCCTTTATAGGAAGTTTTATTTTTTAATTTTAGACTTAAGTTATTCTCTAGAAAATTAAAATCCAAATTGTCAAGACCGTTCACTGTCATAAGAATATTTCCCTATAGAACTGTTAAAATTTAAGAGAAGAAAAGCCTTCATACTTTTAAAGACAATGGCCACAGATTGAAACTTTATTTAGATCAAGCACTACAAGAAAATATGTCATTACCATCAAATTTTTTGGCAGACAGATATACACCAGAAAATGCGGCAGTCGAACCGGCAGAATATTTGCCGATATTTTTATGATGAAAATTCCAGCAAAATTTCTATCGTTACAACACCAGAAAATTTTCCACCAGCTTTTCGCTAGTAATTAAAAATTTTTTGATGCAATTTTCACCAGTTATTACTGGCAGAATTACCAGCGAATATTGTGCCAGCTTACTTAAACTCGATGAATAGTTACCAACATATAATCTGCCAGTGATTTAATCGATGGATAATGAGCCTAAAGTTTTAATGGAATTGGCCCTATTTCGACCCCTCCGCCGTCTTTCTTCTCATTTCTTTCACTCTTCTTCCCTCGGTAAGCTCACGTCTGAGAGTTGCCCCTGCGTCCGAGTGTTGTCGCGAACGTGAGACCCTCGCTGACTTTCACCGTTGAACTTGCACCATTCGCTACCGTCAGTTGCCTCTACTCGCCACCTCCGGTAAGAGAAGGTCACTACCTCCGTATCTTTTTGTATTCTTTTTTACTTTTATTATGGATGTTCTCACTAGACATTTGAAAGAGAATGAACCTTGGTGTATAATATTGCTTTTGTTATGGATATTCTCACTAGGCATTTATAAGAGAATGTATCTTGGTATATACTTTTAATTTATTTTTGTTATGGATGTTCTCACTAGACATTTGCAAAATAATGAACCTTGGTGTATGCTTTTGCTTTTATTATGGATGTTCTCACTAGACATTTTGTAAGAGAATGTATCTTGGTGTATGCTTTTAATTTGTTTTCATTATGGATGTTCTCACTAGACATTTGTAAGAGAATGAACCTTGGTTTATGCTTTTGCTTTTGTTATGGATGCTCTAATTAGACATTTGTAAGAGGATGTATCTTCGTGTATACTTTTAATTTGTTTTTGTTATGGATGTTCTCACTAGACAATTATAAAAGAATGTAGGTCAACCTTATAGTCTAAAGGCTTTCTCATAAGTAGATCTAAAACTTAATATATGGAGTGTATTTTTAGTTGTAATAGACCTAGTTAAGGGATTGTGACTTTAAGCAATGAAGTCATTAATAAATGTGCACATTTTAATTAATATCTTTGATCTATTTATGATAAAATAGATAGGGATATTATTTGTAGAATTCAAGTTGGATGGTGGAAGTAGAGGAATGCATTGTGCGTTGTTGTGTGATAGAAAAATCCCCCTCAAACTAAGCATAATTTTAAGTAAAGTGTTACAAAGATGAGGATGCTCAGGTGGATGACTAGTGAATTTATTCTTATAGACATGATACGAAAATATCATATATGTGAGAAGGTTGGAGTATCTCTAGTGGAAGATAAGATTAGAGAGAGTTCCTTTTGATGGTTTGGTCACATAAAATGTAGGCCTTTCAATCACTTTAAGACTCTTTATATTTTCCCTAAACAGAGGCCGTCAGATGTTACATTAACATAGAACTTATGTGAAATTTAAAAAATCATCTATTTTCCTTCAATAAATATCACAATATTATCTAATATATTCATATTATATGTAAGTTATATTATGGATATGATAACTCAACGAAGTTGGATATATAATCAATTGACACAAGGACGAAATACATTAACATATGAGTTCATTAGAGGGGTAAATTTTTTCATTCAAACAGCTTCTCGACTGCCCAGCTTCATCTCAGAAAGTTTCATTGCCCATATTCTAAGCATAAAAATCAGGTGTACCTAAGCCCAAATGACAAAAGTATTGATCTATACCATCGAGGCTTCATTCTAGAATATTGGTATTGGACTTCTCATGGTGAGTATGAACCACATTCCGATTCTCGATGCGGCCCATCAATAAGTGCTAATATAGCTAAGAAAGAAAATATATGACCTTATCTTGAGGAATTAATTCATGATGCAATTAGATCACAATTTGAATAATATACAGAAGAGTCACATAATAAGAAAGCATAAATTTTTATGATTTGTTACATGCTTCCTAACAACCTATATGGAAGGGGGGCACCACTCACTCAGAGTTATCTGTTGCTATTAAGATATTAAGCATCAAGGAAGGATATAATGTCCCTCATGAATAATTTAATCAATTCATTAGACTACTTAAGGAAACCAATCATATAGATAACATAATTCCTACAAATTTATATCGGACTAAGAAGTTGGTTTCTAAGCTTGGTTTGACATACATAAAGATAGATTCTTATGTCAATTGATGAATGTTATTCTTTAAAGATGATTAATCAGAGATTATATGACATTACTATAATGCATCAAGATTTAAACTAAAATCTATCAAGAATAGAAAGCTGAAGGAAGTACCAGCAAGTAGGTTATTTTACTTATCCATAATTTCTAGACTACAACAGTTATATGCATCAATGAGATCAGCTGCACATATGAGATGACATAAAGAACATATCTCATGAGAAGGTTTAATTACACATCTGTCAGAAGCAGATGCCTGGAAACAGTTTGATCGTACATATCCCACCTTCACCTTAGAATCAAGAAATATAAGATTAGGTTTATGTGCAGATGGTTTTACTCCATATAGCCCATTTGCTTCACCATACTCATGCTGGCCCGTGATACTCACACCATACAATCTTCACCCATAGTTGTACATGTTATCAAATTTTTTTGGTTAATGATTATAAATTCCAAACAAACTTTTGGTATAAAGGTAGGAAGATGGAGAATTTCAGTGTATGTGTAAGAGGGAATACCCATACAGGTGATGATTCTGAGTACTATAAGATATTACAGGAAATATTATAGTTGGAATATCCTAGTCATGGAAATAATATGTATCTATTCAATTGTGAGTGATTTGATCTAGTATAGAATAGAGGGACAAGAATACATATACTTTATAGTATAATAAAAGTTAAGTGGGATAGGAGATATTTAAAGTTTGACACATTCATCATTACTAGTCAGGCAAGCCAAGTCTATTTTGTTAACTATCTGAGTAGAGTATGAGGTAAACAAGATTGGCTCGTAGTTATGAAGACCAAACCTAGGAGAGTTATTGAGAAGACTACATCAATACCACTGGCACGTCAAGAAGAGTTTATGTCAAATTTAAAAGATCTTACTAACGATGTGGACAGTCAAATAATCACTACTAAGAGTGAGTTACAGTTAGAGGAAGTAGATTTAAACATAAAGGAAAATCATGAGGAATATGATAGTGGTGTAGAAGTATCATCATATGAAAGTGAATCAACATAAGGTAAATGATTTTTTACAATCAATTATGAATCAACAATTTATAGTAATAATATTTTTTATATTTAATTTTTGTTATACTTCATTTATTTAATTGCTGCGTTATTTTATATTCAATTTTTTATGTAATTTATGTTGCTAATATTTCATAAATTTTTTGTATAGATGGCTCTAGGTAATGACCATCAAAGAGGATTAATAAAGAATATATATTTAGTAGGCGCAACAAGAAGTTAACTGTTGGCCCATCCAATAGGTCTGTATGTACTGAGAGCATCTCTTCATCTCAGCCTGCTACTATGAGTCAGCCTAGCCCACCTTTACCTACTCCCACACCCAATAGCCCACAGTTCTACTCACCAGACCCACACTTTGCTTCACGAGACATCACATAGAGTACTCCTTTCTACCCCTACTACCCACCCCCACATTCTCAGAAAGGCCCTCCTACATATTTACATCCATAATATGTCCTGCCATACTATCCCCCAACTCCACCTCAGCTCGCTACAGGTGGACCTTCCACCCCAACTGTAATAGAGTAGGTGATAGAGGGTTGTATGTTGATTGAACCTGATGGTAACATGTATGTACTAATTATATTTCAAACATGCAAATAAAATTGAATAAATTTTTTTGACAACTAACATATTTCTTTCAGGTTTTATCCGTCAAAGCAACCAATGTATAAAATATAAGATATAATATGGAGCAGGTATGATGCTCCTTATGGTCCTTGGAAGAAAGTCCCGAAAGAAGTACAGGACATGTGGTTTAGAGAGTTTGAGATTAATTATTATATAAATATATTATGTATTATATCTTATTTATATAAATTAACAAAAATATATATTCTTTATTGTATGTTTTTAAATGCAGAAAGATTTTTTTTGGCTGCCACAACATGATGATAAAATCAAAAAGAATTTTGATAAGTAAGAGTCAACTCGGATGCAAGACAAGTTTATAGATATTAGAAAGTTAGGCAAGTGACTACTCTGGATTGGTGAGAGTGTATGGGCTGAGTTGAATAGTGCTTTGGTTAGCCCAGACTATAATAGGAGGAGGGATCAAAATAGACAGAATAGAGCTTCTGATGTTGGGGGCATGGGTAGTTCCCTTCAGATTGGTGGTTCTATTCCACATACTGAGCACAAAAGGTATTTGGTAAGGAATTTTAAAATCTTTTAATAATTTACTTTAATATGAATACTAATATATGCCTGTTATAGAAAGAGGTGCTGGGTAGAGAACCGACTCCTATTGAATTTTATAGTCATACCCATAAGCGGCAGGAGGACCAGTAATGGGTTGATGAGCATGCGAGGAGAGCCTATGTAAATATATAAGTTTAATTTTTTTGATGTTTTGTATGAATTGATTATTTTTTTATTAACTTTCATAGGAGGAGTATACATGGCTTCGAGAGAGCCAGTCTGCAGCAGGTGAAGGTTCTTCTGGTGGAGAATATTTTGACAACCACACTTAGTCGTAAGCAGTAGGAGGAATGTAGCATGACAGAGTATACAGTTTAGGCTCACAAGCCTATGCATACGAGGGGCAGACATCTAGTGGCTCCAATTTCTCAGCAAATACCTAGGAGTCTCTATATACCGAACATATAGTTGTCCTTATAGCTGAGATAGAGCAGGTAAGAAAAGCACAAGCTGACTGGCAAATGTAGATGCAACAACAGAAGGATATACAGTAACAAATGCAAATGCAGCAAGCTCAAATGTTAGAGGAAATGTGAAAGATAAGGGAGCAATTGAGTGGGAGGAATACAACATCAACAGAGGAGACTGAATTAGAGTAGTTATTATTTATTTTAATGATCTGGACATCTATAATTATGTGTTTTTAGACATGTTTACTTATTTTTTGTTTGGACATCTTGACTTTTTTATTATTGGATATTTGTTGATGATATTATTCTTATTTTTGTTATTGTATATATGTTTATGTTTAATAATTTGTTGATGTTCTTGATCAGAAGTTGATATATGAATGTATATAGTATTACATTTTTTCTATGCAGAATGTATTGTAAAAATTAGTTTCAAAAGAAAGAAAATTTTTTTTTGTTTATGCTACAGGTTTCTAGCATATTTTCCACTAGAAAGCCTACTACTAATACGATATAATGACATTTTTTATGGATATTTTGTGCCAGCATTTCTGGCGAATATTATGATGATAAAGCCCATCGATAACAGTTCGACGGATTTAGGCGGTGGAATATCCGCCAGTATTTCCGGCGTACATCTTTCACAGGAAATACTGGCGGATTATATGATAGAATACGACCCAAAATGGCATGGGTTTCCTATATTTTATCATCAAAATTTCACCGAAAAACCCGCCATAAACATTTTTGGCAGAAAACTTTTGCAGGTTTAGATTTTCTGACACGTGAATTATCGTCGGAGCAATTTGCGTTGAAAATTCACTCGAAAGCTCATATTTCTAGCGGATTTTTATTGTTACCAATGGATTTTGTCCACCGGTAACAAAGCATTTTCCTATAGTGGAGACACTAATCGATTATGAAGTAAAACTAAATTGCGTCATCCTAAAAAAAATAATTGGAATCATCTAGCTTAAGACTATAAACTTAGTACTTATGAGAGGCAACCTACTTTTGTCTTTAGTAGTCTTATTGTGATGGTTAGACTGGTGACTTAAGTACTAGTTATCTTATACCCTTTATTTTAGTTTTATATATATAACCTATTTTGTAACTTTTTATCATTCATATGAAAATATCTATATTTGTTAATGTTTAGGTACTTTTTATTTACATTTGAATAAATTCTTCTTATACATAAATTTTTATATTATCTTGATTAAAATCTCTATATTCTAATTATTTATTTAACCATAATAAACATGATAACTAATAATTATATAAAATAAGGACAAAAATAAAATCCTATATCAATGTTCATTTATTGGAAAAAACTAATAATAAATAGATTTAGATCATTCAAATTATTGACTTCACTTGAATTAATAAGCTATACATTTATACATTAACCTTTTAAATTGGAGATGAATAATTAAGGTTAAAAAATAGATATAGGTAGCTTAAAATTAAAAATTATAGCAACCTCAATTTGAAATTTATAATATTATTCAATCTTTATATTAAACTCATTAAAAAATGGTAAAAAGATTTTAAGCAAAATTGATGTTCAAAATCATTAACTATATATTACACCTAAAATTAAAAGGAAAGAAATTTAAAAAAGGTTCTAAAATGAAAAGGAAATGAAGAAGAGTACATTTAAAAAGTGGTATCAGATAAAAGCTTAAAATTTGATTGTAATCTTATACTTAAATTCATAAAGGATAAGATAGGAGAACTAGTACAAATGATGCTGAGTTAATTAAATTTCAATTTTAACTACAAAACAATCTAATCTTTAAAGTTGTATTATTCAATTCAGAACTCAAAAGTCAGTTATTATATTTATAACTTATAAATTTAATTTAAACTATAATAAGTGTGACTGGTTAGGATAATTATGAGTAATTTTTTCAAATTAGAATTATAAATTTGTTCATTTATACTACTACTAGATTGTGATATATTAACCAATATTTTAGTCATTTTAAATTATCAATTTTTACTTTGGTTATTTAATCAATCAGAATTATAAATTTCTTTATTTGCTTGAGGAAAAGAAATAGTTTAAGCTGTTGAGAATTTGATAAGTGCAACTTTTGTAGTATTTTACATATTTTATTTTCTCTAAAAATATGTTGCTTTGTGTTATTTAGGAAAAAAACTTTAAAATGGCAAAAAAAATTAAAGAACTTACAACGTCATGGCGTCCATTGAAATAAAATCATAGATCCATCTTCAATACCGTTGAGGCAACATAAATGGGATGTCACCACACCAACTTATCCATTTACTAGCATTGCATTGTTAGTAAAGCTAGCATTGTAATATTACTAGTGTCGTGTTGTCAAGAAATCAACTTGGTAGTGCTAGATTCTCTATTTATAAATGCCATGGTGATATAATTTCTCACATCTTGGGGCCATTTTTTGCACTCAGGCATCCCAATGCTTAAATGTCAATAGCACCACAGTAACTTGCAATGGACACATTCTATCAAAGAAGAGATACAACTATTCATTAAGTAATCGATCCATGTTAGTAAACTCCACGACAGTGAAAAAGTTTTTGCATCGAGGTGTTTGTTCACTTCAAGGGTACCACAACGCCATGCTTTCAAACACCAATGTGTTAGATGCCTTTTTATGTTGTCCTATAAATAGTTATGATGTTATGTATGTAAGGGAGTTTAATCACATGCATTAAATTTAGTATTCCTTAGAGTACTTCTTAAAATCCCTCTTAGAGTAAAATCTAATGGAGAGTAGGGAAGTACAAGATATAATCATTTAAAATATTTAGCCTATGTTTCTTGTTGCAAATCTGTAAGTTAAGGGAGAAGGAGTCTATAGGAGATACTTTAATCCTTTCTGGTAATAACACTCTCTTATATTTTCATTCTTTCATGAGTTTAATGAAAATGAGTGTGCTTGTTATTTATTCTATATCTGACTAATTTTTTTCTTTTACATTGATGATGTAAAATGCATGTTAAGTACTAATGAAGACTCTTATTCTACAATGTTAAATGATATTTTCAATATTATCCTGTTTCTAATTTAATACGCATAATGGCTATATGTGTAGTTAAAATATGGTTTAATGTGTAGCCTCAATGGAGGAATGTAAGAATAACCAGGAATATCGAAATAGGATGCTTGCATGCCTAGACATAGGATATAAAATATTTTAGGTTTTCAAGGAGATACTATGACTTTGGGAGGTTAACAAATATTCTTTTCACCCCTGCAAGCTCGACAAAGATTGAGGGATTTGTATTCTCTAAATCACATCTATAATTTAGAGTCTCATTAGGAAACATATGAAATTTACACTTATCAATCCAAAACACTTCAACTAAATATTGTATCCAATAATTTTACTATTTTATTCAGTGATAGAATCTCCATAATTATCATTTTTATTTCAATAGAATAATTATTACAATTATAATAAATAAAGGTAGTTTGTTGCAAGTAAGCATACTACCACGTGGGTTCGACCCTCTACTCTATCACCATAAATTGAAATCATCAAGAGGAGCTCTAAGGTTGGTCATCACCAACCCCTTAGTTGAATCCTTCTATTAAACGACCAACATAAATTAAATTATTCAAACAACTCATGAGTAATCCTAAATCCTTAAAACTTTGCAAAAAATATTTAAAGCATTGAATAACCACTACCCAACAATAGGTTAAAAACTCAACAAAAAATAAATAACCTATTATTCATTTTAAATTAGGAATATATTTATCTAATCAGGAAATGGCTAAAAGGACTCTAGAAAAGTATTGTAATGTTTATTAAGAAATTTACTTTATAATTCAATAAAAAATCATGTAATAATTTTACCCTCTTAGAATGTTTGTGATTTTTCTTTTCTTTTAATGGTGATATTTCTCCAAGATCTTAAACTTAGGATCATTAAGATACTTATTAAATTAAAAAGCAAAGATGAGTTGGGAGTTTATCATTGAGTACTTATGCTACCTTCAATAATAGCATTTTCTTCAAGTTTAGCTTCTTGAGCTTTACCCAATAGCTCACTCATAGTAAATTCCACTAGCAAAGGCATCTTATTATTCTCATCCTCTATAATGAATCAAGCAAATAAAGTTTTCTTGGCAATTAACTTTCCATCAAAATTCTTAGATTTTGTTTCTAGATGATAGGGAAGAATGGAAAAAGGTATAGGATAAACTTAAGTATCCTAATTAATCACTTTTTTTGTCACCTCCAATAGATCAATTTTTACATTCCTTCAAGGTGACTTTGTTACACCATTGCTTCAATATTTACCTATTTCTTATTAGATTTTGCATTCTCATATCTTTGCAAGATAATACAAGAATATTTTAGATGTAATAGATAATTCTTCATCTAAAAATAAAACTAATGTCTACAACATATATATGAAATGATGAAGAAGATAAACAAAGGTAGATAAAAATTGAAATAAAAAGTAGTTCAAATATTTATAAATTTTCAATGACCTCTATGTGTGCAATATCAAAGAGAGAGAGAAAATTAGAATTAAAATGTCTAAGGATCTTATTTGATTTATATTTCAATGAATGCAAGATTGATGTACCACAAATCTAAAGATTGTTTAAGAATATATAAGAAACAACTGAGTTCAACTTGTAACTCTATAAATATAGATTTTAAGTTAGTGCTCAACACTACAATAAAGATCAGAATCAAATAAAATATGTAAATCGACATAAAATGATTTAATAGTGCTTATTTCAAAGTGGATAATTCTTTGTGGCGGACATATGGTTAAATGCAAAGCTAATTCTACATAGTTTCACATTAAAGCCAAGTTCACTTTTGAGTGAATTCTCTTTTTTTAGGGGAATTTTATTTTATATCAACAAAAAAAATAGTTACAAAGTTCTTAAAGGGTCCAAAACTCACTAAATGTTCAATATGCTACAATAAAAAAGATAAAGAAAATCTAAGGAGTCAGAGATCTCTAACTAGTAATAAGAAATAGACAAAAAAAGGCATGCTTAGAGCCAAACCCAAAACCTCCAAAAGGGGTAATGACTGAGACCAAGTTTGAATAATCCATAAGCCCAATAAATAACTAAAGTTTGAATCATACAAAATAAAAAAAAATTGATAGCAACAAAACCACCAGAGGGACAAATAACTAACCTCAAACTGTAGCATCTGAAGTGGGACAACAACACTTCCCAATCCTGCACATTAAAAGGCCAATAACATTATCCAATATAAAGCTATAGAACCCCAAGAAAGCTAAAAAACATCAGAAATAAGAGGTCAGTGCACAACCCATAAAACAGGAATCCATCATAGAATAAGAAAATCACCTAGAAATAACTATTGCAGGCTCTACCCCGAAACTACAAACCTTGAAAGACTATATTCTTAAATACGGAACACACAAAGCATCAAGCATGGTCATGCAATTTAAGATTATGTGACAAGAGTCTTTGTTAAACCAAACCTTATTAGAAATCTTGGAACCTTTCTTTAGCCAACCAATCAACACAAACATTGCCTTCCCTCTAAATATGAGAGATTCTATAATTATATATACCAAGCTAGTCCAAAGTTTTGTTATACAAATAAAAAATTTGGCATTTATGGCATTTTTTAAAGCTAACTAATGAAACGAGCAGCTTGGCGTTAGATTGATCAAAATACTAAATATATTCCTTTCTAAACATAATGAAAGGCCAACAAATAGAACACTCTACTCTACATAAGTTGCATTGCCATTAGAGATATTAGAAGCATAACCATACATAAGCTTACCTTGATGATCTCGAACTAAACCACCACAACCAACACCATTATTAGCCACAAAACTATCAATGTTGAGCTAAAATTCATTCTTGAGGTTTAATCCACCTCACAATTTTTGTATTAGTGCTCCTATTATAATTATGATAATCAATATTGAAAAAATAGGACCAAATATTATTCCCTCTGTAAGTGCGAATAGGTTGTTAGACCTATTAATTATGTCCCAATGCTTAACCAAGAGAGGGTTGAATTGGTTATTTTAAAATTCTCTTGATTATTTTGAAAACCTTTCTTTTTTAACTAAAAACTATATATATATATATATATATATATTGTATTGTATGATTTTGTTCATACCATACGATCAGAACACTTTTAAAACTACTTTTCAACTACAGAAAAATAAAGTGCAATGCAGAAATTAAAAAATAATAAATAAAGACAAGCATAGAGAACACCA
The DNA here is from genome assembly GCA_019925795.1 of Dendrobium chrysotoxum. Lineage (NCBI taxonomy): Eukaryota > Viridiplantae > Streptophyta > Magnoliopsida > Asparagales > Orchidaceae > Dendrobium > Dendrobium chrysotoxum. The sequence goes on along the minus strand of CM034300.1, from coordinate 47,294,828 downwards.
GATTTTATAGTGGTCGGTCAAACAAGACCTACGTCCACTCCCTGAAGACTTCTTCTCCATGTATTGCACTATACTCAAGTGACTCTCTTTTAGCCCCCACAATTAGGTGGAGAAGCCCTTAAAAACTCTCTTCCACCAAACTTCAATGCGGCATAGAACCGTCACCCTTTTTTACCCTTCTGGTGAAGGCAGAGAACCTAGCATCCTTTCTCACCCTCCTGGTGATGGTAGAGTATCATGCATCCTTTCTAACCCTCCTGGTGATAGCAGAGTACCACGCATCCTTTCTCACCCTACTGGTGATGGTAGAGTACCACACCTTCTTGAACAATCCTCTTGCAAGAACCTTTAAGGAGATTAGGAAGAACTTTGAAGAACAAGTAAGAGAATCTCACCGTTGGATAACCTTGTGAATCCCCTCACAATTTTCTTAAACTAGATCTCTTACATTTTACTTTCAAAACACTCTCCCAAGCACACTCCTCAAGAGCACTCAAGAGAAAATCATGGAAGAAGTACTAACAGTCAGTTTTTAGGAACCTTTTATACAAAGGACAAGAAAAACTATCCATAAACTAAAAATTTCAAGTTTTACAGACATGGATCGTACCGTAAGATTGATATTTGTATCGTACGATCAGTTAAAAAATATGAGGCATTCATCTGTACGAACATGGATGACTCAATTTTGTACTCTGATCGACGTCTGTACGAACCATATTCGTACGGGACGATCAGTTCAAATTTTGCCCAATAACTTCCACTTCTTCTGTACGATCATGTATGAACCTTATTTCATACTCTGATTGGTATTTGTACGAACCATGTTCGTACAGGATGATTAGTTCAAATTTTATGCATTCGTACGGGAAATACAGTACGAAACGTGCTTGGAAAATTTTTCAGTCAATCACCAATCAACTCCATTTTGGAGGGACATAGAGACCAAATCGTCCAGTACGATAGGACATCATACAATAAGATAGGTTAAAAATTTTTGTCTCACACCCCCAATGTGTGTGTGTGCACAGTTATCAAACTTACAATCACGCTCTCTCAGAAGAAACAAAAAAGAAAAATTATAGACTTCACTTACCATAAAATCTAACAAAATAACTTGAATAAACCCTAACAAAATAACTTGAAGTCGTCGACAGTCTGGAGTGTGAATTTCCTGAAAGACATGTTAGTACACACAAAACAGAATTTGCACATTTGTTAGGAGAAACAATAAACAAGCAATGAGATCAAATAATAAGAATTTGTAATCATTAAAAACTCGCATCAAAAACTCAATTGAATAATAAGATTTGAACTATTCTCAATAATCTCCCCCTTTTTTATGATGGCAAAACTATTATTATTTGAGTTAACAAGTAAACACAAATTTTCTCCTAAACTTCCCTTAAAAGTAACCTCCCCTAAATAAATGATCTATTAGACACAAGGGATACCATCACAACACAAATCTACGAAAAACACAACCATACACAAATACTACACACACAACATGCAACATGATCAAACAAACACATATCATAAACAAACAAACAAATAATGAACTCCCCCTTTTTGACAACAATAAAATGAAAGATAACTATCGAAGTAGTTGATGATTAATATAATGTTAAATGAATTATAACTACAATATTAAAATTAGATGCAAAAAGTAAGGACTCAAATGTTTTAAATCACAGAATAACAAGGATAAGATAAGTTGATCTATATCAGTAATGTAAAAGACGTATTATGTAACCACAACTGTTGCAGAAATGATGAAATAAAATTAATAATTTTTTAATTCAATAGTGACGATCATTGATTAGTGTAATTGAGAAAATGATAAAAGAAGGAACGATTGGCGACATTGCGCATCTTTTCAAATTGAATGGCACACTTTATGCATCTTGTAAATTTCAAGCTAATTTTGTGCTTCTTTATAATTTGGTGAACATTGCGCATCTTTTGTGTTCGTGGCATACTTTGTGCATCTTTTCATTTGTGGGCTCATTTTTGTGCCTATTATTATATTTTTATTTTTAAAAATATTCTTTCCAAAATCACAAACTCTTGACACAAATATAATAATGAACACTTTGATAGAAACAAGAGCAATATTAAGACATCAAATATGCAATAATTTAAGCTATGTAATACATGTCTATGAATAATTAAAAAGATCTTCTAATCTATACCCAGTCACAATGTAATCTAAATATTTTGAGAAATTAGATTATGCACAGAGATTACTATTGTAAACCAAATTCAACCAACATTTTATACAGCCAATCAACTACATTTGAATGATACAATTCAAAAGCATTTCAAGTCATAATCATAATCATATAGCACTATGCATTTTTAATTCCATTTAACATATCATGAAGCAAGCTTACATTCAAATCATCGCACAAAAATATTAAAGCCTGCAAATATAACAATGATACAACCACAGCAAAGACAAAGAATAACCAACAACAACAACCACTATAATCAAACCTAGAAGAACAACACATATAACCAAATACTAAGCCAACCAGATAGAAAATCATCACTAGTAATCAGGAGGACCCTGATCTGGAGGTGGTGGTGGAATAGTTAATATAGCAAAATAACTATTGATTGTGGCAATATTCGTGTTCACTGATTCAAACTAATCGTGCATCCACCCTCTATCTTTAGCATACCTATCATCCTGCAGCTTCAAGTGTGCTTCAACATCATCAAATCTTTGATCAAGTCGATCAAAGCATTGGACCATATCTTCATAGAAGTTTTGGTTGGGACCTGGTGCTGGTGCAGGTGCAGGTGCAGGTGCATCCCCTTCTTCTTTAGACTCATCTCCCTCTGTATCTGGATCTTGATGAAATAGTGCTCGAAAGGAGGCGTTGGTGAAGAAAATAGGTAATTCGGTGGGAGGATCAGGATTGATTAGATTGTACTTCTACTCCAAAATATAAGTAACCAAATATCCCAAAGCCACATTTTTCTTTCTTCTATTAGGTTGCCCAATGTCATAAAGGTTATATAGGTAGTCTAAAATTAGTTGGGCTTCATCAAAAGGTTTGTCAGTCATAATCAGATAAGTGATAATGGACAAAAGAGGGGTCATATTCACATGATCACCAACTTTAGGAATGATTGAAGTCCACAGAACATGATATATGATCCTGTCATTTTGATGCAGGGTATGCACACGAGGTAAATGATAGATTTGACGAACACCTCTAAGAACTTGATTTACTTAACTCCAATCAAAATTATTTCTAGAAGTTATAGTGTGTGCCCTAACCCTTTGGGTCCTAACATGAAGAATATTTCCTAAGTCTTCTTTAGTGATTTGGACTCTCTCTCCTTAAAGACATAAGAAGATATTCTTGTATGGTCTTCATTAAATTTCTTGTTGGCCAAAAATAGTCTAAAGGTGTCATTATGGTAAGCATGAATTAAGGTTAGGATAAAGGACAGTTAAGTTGAAGAGAAAAGAGGCATGACAGAAAAACTTAAGTCCCCTTGAATGAGGACTCTAGATGTAGTAATCTTAGCTGAACAATACCTATTATAAGCTAGCTCATTTTCTCTAGAAAGAAATTCATCAACTCTCTCATATTTTGAGGATGATCCCTTACAACCTCGACCTCATTTGCTGCTGCTAGCCATAAAAATAAGAAATGTGAAGACAATGACAGCCACAACCCTCATATTTAAAGAAAAATAGACAATCATATAGTAAAAAATCAAGTTCGTACGTACGATCGGGAAATCATATCGTACAAAAAATATTTCATACATACGAATACAAGCGGACAGAAATGAAATAGCTTTTCATAAACTACCCTTCCCGAGGCATCTTTTCGTACAGACTTTTTGACTATAAGTTCGTAACTACAAGTTCATATAGACGAACAGGTGTTCGTCTGGGACGATCAGAAAATGAATGATTGTCTAGAAACAGTTGGGGTCGTCCATGTAAAAAGATGACAAATCGATCGTATAGATGAACAGGTGTTCGTCCGGGACAATTAGAATATTAAAGATCGTTCTGCGACGTCAGGTTCATCCTTATCCAAATTGGGTACATTGATTGTATAGATGAATGACAAGTTCGTACGGACGATCAGCACTAATAACTAACATAAACTGTAAACCAGTCCCCATGCATACAGAAGAATCTTTATATATCGTACCGTATGATGACATCATCGTACAGTACAAACTTTTCTAAAAAAAAATATTTCACCTGCTCAACTCAATAATTCTTCATGCACACGCTACAGAATTTGTATTGTACTAAATAATTTCATATAGTACGAATAGGACAAAGAAACAACAGTGCATGATAAACAAAAAAGCAAAAACTTTCAAATCAAATAAATTTTCATTTTTCATTAAATTATAAATAATCAAAACAAAAACAACATAAAATAACTTAAACTATCACATACTTGACAAAAATAAACATACAATCAAACACAAAAAAAATTTACAGAATTTTTCATTATGCATTAAGATCAATCACACCTAACATTGTCCTTAAAATACTAAAAGTGTCAAAAGCTAGTGGTTTTGTGAAAATATCTGCAAGTTGATCATTAGTAACAATATAATGTAATTCAATCTCCCCTTTTGCTACATTATCCCTTATAAAATGACGCCTTATATGAATGTGCTTGGTTCTAGAATGTTGAATAGGATTCTTTGAAATGCATATGGCACTAGTGTTGTCACAAAAGATTGGAATTGTACCAAAAGAAAAACCTAAGTCAATTAGCTATTGTTTTAATCAAAGCACTTATATAACACAACTTCCTAAGACAATATATTCAACTTCTGCAGTTGAAAGGGCCACTGAATTCTATTTTCTACTATACCAAGAAACTAAGGAGTTTCTTATGAATTGATAAGTTCCAGAAGTGCTTTTCCTATCAACCCTATAACCTGCAAAATTTAAATCAGCGTATCCAATAATTTCAAATGCAGTGCTATTCTTATGATACCAAATTCCTAGGTTTTGAGTCCCTAAAAGATATCTCATAATTCTCTTAATTGTAGTTAGATGTGACACCTTAGGATCTACTTGAAATCTAGCGCACAAATAAATACTAAACATGATATCTGGTATGCTAGCTGTCAAGTAAAGCAAAGATCCTATCATCCCTCTAAACTTCTTTTGATCAATTGATTTTTCTTTAGAATCCTTATATAACTGCACTGAGGAACTCATGGGTGTATTCACTTGTTTAGCCTTATTCATTTCATATTTCTTAAGGATGTCCCTGACATATTTTGATTAGCTCAAAAAGGTTCCATCCTCATCCTGCTTAATGATAAACCCTAAAAAGTAACTCAAATCTCCAATTAAGCTCATCTTAAACTCCTTACTCTTTATTTTTGAAAATTCATCACAAAGATTTCTATCAGTAGATCTAAACAAAATATCATCCACATAAATTTGAACAATGAATATTTCATCTCCTACTCTTTTTATAAAGAGAGTGGTGTCCACACTCCCTTTTACAAATAATCATTCAAGTAGGACAGTGCTTAGCCTTTCATACCAAGCTCTAGGTGCCTATTTAAGTGTATATAATACATTTTTCAATTTGAAAACATGATTAGGGAATTGTGCATTTTTAAAATCTAGAGGTTGCTCAACATAAACATTCTCTTTTATCTTCCCATTTAAAAAGACACGTTTTACATCCATTTGATACAGCTTAAACCCTTTAAAACAGGTAGAGGCTAGAAGCACTCTAACTTCCTCAAGTCTGGCTATCGGGATGAAGGTCTCCTCAAAATTAATTCTCTCAATCTGATTATACCCCTTAGCCACTAACCTTTCTTTATTCCTTACAATCACTCCAGAATCATTCATCTTATTTTAAAATACCCACTTTGTTGTAATAACACTTTGATCTTTCGATCTTTCTACTAATTCTCAAATATCATTTCTAGCAAATTAATTTAACTCATCATGCATAGCTAGAATCAAAAACTCATTCGAAAGTACTTGATTTACACTAGTGGGTTCAATCATTGAAATAAAAGTGGAGTGATTTACTTCTTTCCTCAAACCATGCCTAGTCTTAACTCCTTCACTTGGGTCACCTAAAATCAACTCTTTAGGATGACTTCTAAAAAATTTTCATTCCTCAGGAAATTGATTTTCTTCCTCATTTTCAACCCTTTCTTCAACTTTTTCATTTTCAAGTCCTTGGGTTATTTCCTCAACTTCATCTTCATCCAACCTAAACCCTCCATAATTATATGTTTCATCAAAAATAACATGAGTGGTCTCCTCAACTACCAATATCTTTCTATTAAAAACTCTATATGATTTTCCAACACTTGAATATCCTAAAAAAATTCCTTCATAAGATTTAAGATCAAATTTTTCTAAGAGAGTTTTTCCATTATTATGTATGAACACTTTACATTCAAAAATATGTAGGTGTGAGAGGTTGAGAATTCTACCCTTAAGAAGTTCATAGGGTGTCTTGTTTAATTTTGATCTAATATACACCCTATTCAATACATAACATGCAATACTAACTGTTTCAGCCCAAAAGTATCTTGGAAGTGAATATTCTGCCAACATGGCTCTAGCCATTTCAATTAATATCCTATTCTTTCTCTCAACTACTCAATTCTGCTGAGGTTTCCTAGAAGCTGAGAAGTTATGATCTATTCCATGAGATTTATAAAAATCATCAAACAGTTTACTTTCAAATTCTCCCCCATGATCACTTTGGATAGTAACAACTTTAAATCCTAGTTTTCTCTGAATCCAAGTGGTAAATCCTCTAAACTCCTCAAATGATTCACTCTTATGATTCAAAAATCTAATCCATGTGAATCTTAAATAATCATCCATAATAACATACCCAAACCTTTTTTCTCCTAGACTTAAGGTACTAACAGGTCCAACGAGATCCATGTGAAGAATTTTTAAGGGCTTACTAGTCTGAACTTCCTTGATTGAATTGAAGAAGGATTTGACTTATTTTCCTAGTTAACATGCATCACATAAGTGATCTTATGTAAAGTCTAATTTGGGTACTCCTCTAACTAACTCTTTTTGGTTGATTTTCCTAAGATTTCTCATGCTAGCATGACAAAGTCTTCTATACCATAACCATGACTCATCAGATACAATTTTCAAACAAAAAGCAATAGAAGTTTTTATAGAATTCAAATCTAGCATGTAAACATTATTTATTCTATCACCATTCAACATAATAATTCCATTTTGACTAATAACACAACTAGTAGGTAATAATTTAATATGATAACCTTTATTACATAGTTGACTTATGCTCAACAAATTGTGTTTTAAGCCTTCTACTAATAGAACATTTTCAATCACAAAATTCTTTGAATTTCCAATTATACATGTACCTACCGCTCTCTTGGTGGTATTGTCTCTAAGTGTAACCTTGCCTCCATTCCTGGCTTCTAGCGATATGAATTGATTTGGATCTCCAGTCATATGTTTTGAACAGCCGCTGTCCAGGTACCAAATGCTCTCATGAGGTCTTGTGTGAGAGCGTTCTTACAAAATTATCAAATGTTAAACTTGAGAACCCAAATAAGTTTGGGTTTACCTCTTAGCAATTTTAAACTATATGTATGTGTAATATGCTGTGTTTTATGCATCTTAGGTCTCCACACTAAATGTGTTCTATGATGAATAGTACAAGTATGGGAAATATTCCCAATCATACCACTAGTAAAATATTTTACTCTAGGGAAAAGATTTACCAATCTATATGCACTGTAAGGTCTTCTCCTAGATTTTGAAATAATGGACTTGTGATAAGATTTGTGAAAATCTTCAAGTTTGGGTGGAATTCTATTTTTCTCAAGTGCTTTCAACTTAACCTCAAGATATGAGTTAGCACTTTCTAGAATCGAATTTTTAATCTTCAAGTTAAGCTCTCTACTATCCGATTCAACCATAAAAGTTTTGAAATCATTTTCAAGTTCAGTGTGTGATGATTTTAGAAGTTCATGTTGTTTATTCAAACCATCAAATTCATCCAACAAAGTCATGTGGTTTCTATCAATTAATGAATGATCTTTTCTAAGGAATTCATATTCTTTTGTAATTCTAGATAATCTAAATTCAATTTGGCATGTAGTTTCTTTAGTTTCCTATATGCAGAATGAATGCATTTAGAAACTTCAAATAATTCATCATAACTCAAGTCACATACCTCCTCTTGATCCAAATGATCAAGATTGTCAGCCATCAAGCATAAATTTGTGACTTCCTCTTCAGGTGTTACTTTTGAGGAATCTGAAAGTAAGTCTGCCCAAAATGCTCGCTATAGTTTTTTTTTATCCATTCTATCCTTTGGTTTCTCCTCGACTTTCTCCTTACTAGGATTGGCCTTGAGATTGGGGCATTCAGTCTTTATGTGTCCTAGCTTCCTGCACTCATAGCAAATAACATCATTAGAAGCCTTAACATTTTTATAAAACTTATCTGTATTCCACTACTAGCGTCTTCTCTGCTTCCTCCTTATGAAACTTTTGAACTACCTTATCATTAAGGCAATATCCTCTTCATCCTAAGGCTGAGACTAATCACTCTCAGAGTCATCCACTTTCAGTACAATATTCTTTTCTTTCCTTCTATCACCTGCATCAATCTGTCTTTGAGTCACTCTTTGCTCGTAAGTAATTAGTGATCCAAGCAGATTATCAATAGAGTAAATATTTAAGTCTTTCGACTTCATTATAGCAGTAATCTTTGCATCATAAGAAGTAGGCAAACAACATAATATCTTATTTACTTTTTTAGAATTGGATAGTTCCCTACCTAAAGCATGCAATGAAGTTAATATCTGTATAAAATGAGTATACATGTTAGAGATTGACTCATTCAGTTTCATGCAAAAATGTTTATAGTCATGCAGTAGAATGTTCAGTCTAGATTATTTCATTTCATTGGTTCCTTTATATGTGATGCAAAGCCTATCCCAAATCTCTTTTCCAGATTTATAAGTAAAAATACGCATGTAGTCTTCCGATTTCAATTCACAAAATAAACTATTCAAACACTTAGCTTTTAATTGAGCTAATTCACGTTCTTCTACAGTTCAATCAGCAAAAGGTGTTTGAATTCTAATTCCATCTACAAGTCTAGTAGGTTCTGTGTAACCTTCCTGTACTAAAATCCACATGTAACAGTCAAGTGAATTTAGAAAAGTAGACATGCATGTTTTCCAAAAATTAAACGGGATATTATCAAATAGTGGAGGTCTAGTGATTGAATAACCCTCAAGTGTGTTCCGGTTTTCAAAATTAGCCATAATCAAATTTCAAAAAGTAATTTAAATAATAATTTTTGAAATAGTCTCTAATACCACTTGTAAGTGTGAATAGGTTGTTAGACCTATTAATTATGTCCCAATGCTTAACCAAGAGGGGGGTGAATTGGTTATTTTAAAATTCTCTTGATTATTTTGAAAACCATTATTTTTTAACTAAAAACTATATATATCATACTGTTCGATTTTGTTCGTATCATACGATCAAAACACTTTTAAACCTATTTTTCAACCACAAAAAAATAAAGTGCAATGCAGAAATAAAAAGCAATAAATAAAGACAAGCATAGAGAACACCAGATTTTAAAGTTGTTCGGTCCAACAAGACCTACGTTCACTCCCTTGAGACTCCTTCTCTAGGTATTACACAATACTCAAGTGACTCTCCTTTAGCCCCCATAGCTAGGTGGAGAAGCCCTTACAAACTCTCTTCCAGCAAACCCTGGTGCGGCAGAGAACCGTCATCCTTTTTCACCCTTCTGATAAAGGCAGAGAACCCAGCATCTTTTCTCACCCTCCTGGTTATGGCAGAGTACCACGCATCCTTTCTCACCCTCCTGGTGATGGAAGAGTACCACGCATCCTTTCTCACCCTCCTAGTGATGGCAGAGTACCACGCCTTCTTAAATAATCCTCTTGCAAGAACCTTCAAGGAGATTGGAAAGAACTTTAAAGAACAAGTAAGAGAATCTCACTGTTGGATAACCTAGTGAATCCCCTCACAATTTCCTTACACTAGATCTCACACTTCACTTTCAAAACACTCTCCCAAACACACTCCTCAAGAGCACTCAAGACAAAATCGTGGAAGAAGTACTGACATTCGATTTTTTTGAACCTTTTATACAAATGACAAGAAAAATCATCCAAAAATTGAAAATTTTAAGTTTTACGGACATGGATCATACTGTACGATCGATATTCATACCGTATGATCAGTCAAAGAATATGAGGCATTCGTCTGTACGAACATGGACGGCTCAATTTTGTACTCTGTTCGGTGTCTATACGAACCATGTTCGTACGGGATGATTAGTTCAAATTTTGCCCAATTACTTCCACTTCATCTGTACAATCGTGTACGAACCCTATTTCATACTCTGATTGGCGTCTATATGAACCATGTTCGTACTGGACAATCAGTTCAAATTTTGTGCATTCGTACGGGATGATCTAGACGGGCCTGATTTCATACTCTGATTGGCGTCTAGGACGAACCATCATCATACCGTACGATCAGATAAAAAACTTACAGGTTCATACGGGACGGCTTAAACAAAGCTGATTTCGTACTCTGATCGGCGTCCTGGATGACCCAACTTCGTACAGTATGAAATGTACTTGAAAAATTTTTCAGTCAGTCACCAATCAACTCCGTTTCGGAGGGACACGGAGACCAAATCGTCTAATACGATTGGACATCGTACAGTACGATTAGGTTAAAAATTTTTGTCTCACACCCCCAATGTGTGTGTGCACAGTTATCCAACTTACAATCACACACTCTCAGTAGAAAGAAAAAAGAAAAAAAAATTACAGACTTCACTTACAATAAACTCTAACAAAATAACATGAATGAACTCTAACAAAATAACTTGAAGTCTTCGGCAGTCTGGAGTGTGAATTTCCTGAAAGACATGTTAATACACACAAAACAGAATTTGCACATTTGTTAGGAGAAACAATAAACAAGCAATGAGATCAAATAATAAGAATATGTAATCATTAAAAACTCACATAAAAAACTCACTTGAATAACAAGATTTGCACTATTCTCAACACCCTCTAAAGTGTTTAGGGATCAACACCTTAGCATTAAAAAACCGCTGAATTTTGGTCTTTAAGCAGATGATAACCCGATCAACACTCAATTTATTGTCATTATGCTTACAGTTATTCCCTTGAAGAGTACTTTAGACAAGTAAACTTAGCCCTCATTTTAGCACTCATTTTGCCTGAATTCTCTTAAAGAGTCCTTTGAACGAGTAAATTAGTTAATTTGGAGTGTCCGTCTAGCGAATTCACTTGAATTTCAATACACGAAGTCCATTGGATAATCGAGTCATTCTCTTGGCGATATAGCAAGACAAGGCTTGGGATGTCTTCAGGATTTAGGCGACTTTATCCTTGATATATAAGTGCCGAGATATTTTAAGGTTAGCCACCGGTTAAATCTAGTTTATATCATTTGATCACTTAATAGATCTACCTTGGGCTATTGTCGGTGTGTATTAGTTTATTAGTTTTCTTGTCTCTTCGACTGGCCAAAAAGAATGAGAGAATAATCTTTCAACACACAACCTTGGTGAGCTAGTAATTGAATTCGATTGATTCATTAAATTACTCTCTCTCTCTCCCTCTCTCTCTCTCTCTCTCTCTCTCTCTCTCTCTCTCTCTATATATATATATATATATATATATATATATAAATTAATTAATTAAATGTACCAATCAAATGGGCTGTAACTAACCTCTTATTTGTTAATATCATCGACTGCTTTGAAGAAAACTGTATTTATTTTTGTTATTTTGCATTTGTTTTCAAGGATTTGGCTGCGAGGAAGAAAAAAAAGGAAAAAAAAGGAAAAAAAACTAAAAAAGCAGTAGAAAAATGGAGCCGAAATTTTATTTTCGTCTTCATAAAGAGCAATAGCTTTTGAAGCTGTTTAGTATTGATGGGCTACTTAATTAAACCATGCACGTATGCACGCAAGTCAAAAGCAGGGTTACGCGCTTTCACCCTTCTCCACGGAAATTGCTGGTTCTGGACAATAAATCTCTTTTGTAGTTTAACCATACCTCAATGAGGAATATTTACTTCTTTAGGTCCGACTTGTTATGGTTAGGTTTAGGGTTCTCTTTAGGATGGTTGACAAAACTCTTATCCTGAAAGAAGGCTTTGTTAATGGACGACTCAAGTGCCAACCAGCAAATAAATAAACCTCGCAATGTGGTAATTATAGTTTCAGAAAACTTCTATTTAGTCATCATCGATTTAGATCTTAGCACAAATCTTAAATTGTGCTAAGAACCCGCAATAACCTTTGTTTTCATGAGTCAATAAAAATTTACTTGTTGAGTACTTTTATACACAAATATTAAAGAACTATACATAAATGCCTCAATTAACATTTTGCTCTGAATTCTAACTCTAACTATTATACAACCTAAAAATACATTGGTCCTTTTTTTCTATAAGCTCAGTCTCAATGGGCAAGCCCTAATCACAGATTTGTTCTCTATAAGGCAATTATTTGCTATAGGCTGTTGCTCTCTCCACCTCCCTAATTCTTTCAATCATCAGTTTTGTGCTTCATTTTGTGACAGTTTTGTCGATGTCGATGAAAAAAAGGTGTCTGCATCCCCTTACTATTTTTTCCTTATCCCATCGAGGCGCTTATTTTGGCTATGTAATCAAGGATTGCTATTCTTCCTGCATTGATTACACCTTCTAGTTTTTCTCTTTCATGATTGCTCCTATTAAGGTAGTTATACTTGATATCGATTCATATTCCAAAATTTTTGGACATCTAATGTGTTCATTCTCTCCCTTGATTTTCTCCTTTCACGATCGATGCCCTTTGTCAAATTCAAGATGTTCAAGCTGAGGTCCCTCTAAACGACACTTCTCTAGAACTCAAGTCCAACCAGGAAACCCTTTTTTACCTATCAATATCCTTCCATAATGTTCTCGAATGAAAATTTTTAACTCATTATACTTCTTTGCTTAAGTAAATGTTATATACAAAATTGATCATGGATGATACACGACCATTTTAACAGGTAACCTGGTGATGTTGGGTGTGGATTTAGATTACTGATGTGATAAAATTGGTGGATGGGGGAGCTCTCTTAAGTTACATAGGAGGGTTAGCATATATTTGGTGGAGTTTAATGTTTAGTGGAATAAGGGTTTTGAAGGCGCAGTGGTCAGCCAATCCATTTCCAGCAACCTGCCAGGATTCAAAGCCCTAGGTTCTACACACTATAACTTTCCTTCTATAATTCCAAATGATATGAAATGATATAAAATAAAACATGAATAGATCGAGAAAATGACTAGTTAGGAATTGAAGAATATGGTGACTTTTGTTGAATTTTTCTTTAAAATTTCTTCTTGAATTTTTCCCAAGATTTTTTGAGTATTTTCCTATAACTAGAAGTTCAGTTAGACTTAATGCTACTAGAAGTTTGAATATTAGTGGACAAAACCAAAATAAAAGTATGAACATCAAATTGTATGATGTCTACTATAAATTTGGAGTTTGATTTTCTTTTTTTTTTTTCCCAAAAATTTAGGTCATTTAACTTAAAGCAAACCTAAAACTAGGTCAGTTCTAAACTACTTTTTTTGATTCTCACAAAAACCCTAAAAGGATGGGTTAGATTGCTACTAATATAGGGTTGAATTTTTATGGACTATGGAATGATCACACGAAACAGAATAAAAAATGTTTAAATTAAATTTTAGGTAGAACTCTAAAACTCATCAAAGTAGTTGTCCTAGAGAAGCTCACAATAGCTGGTCTAATTTGGCTGACCACTAAGCTCTAGACAAGGAAAATTTCCTTCAATTTATGTCATAAAATATCAATAACTTCATCATTTCAATGGTTAGAAGAATTTGATAGAATATTACAAGAAAGAAACTTTTTTAAATTGTATGAAAGATAAGGAAAAGTGGGGTGAGGGCCACTAGTGTAATCAACTTGTAATCACCACAGCTCCTCCCTCCTTTACACACTTAGCTGGCTACTACTCCTCATGCATAGGCTCATAACTCCACCTTACTTACACATTTTATTAGGCTAAATAAAGTTTTAACACAATGAATAAAATAATCACACTTACATTTTCAGTTCATCATATGAGAGAATAAATTAACATAAATAAAAATAATCTAATTTTAAAATCCTTTCTCTAGTGTAGCCCTTCTAACGATGGATCTTGTAATTGGACATTCCTTTTTTTAATTAGCTCCATATTCTACATAAAATCTCTTAGATCCCAAAGAAATCTTCTTTAAGGAGTTGAAATCCAAGCAACAAGCTACAAACTCTGGTGCTAACTTCTCTAAATTACCTCAAGTTAGGTGGCTTCAATGGTTGGCTTTTGTCTCTATCTCACAAGAAATCTTTGATCTCATATGTGATATGCATCATCTACCATAATGTGATCCACCACAAAGAATTATTGTTTGTTTGACACATATAAAGAGTGATATTATGTTACTATAGAATCATCTTGTGCATTTTGAGGTCAATTTACATCTTTATATGTCATTAAATCTTCACATTATAAATTGAGCTAATAAACCAATATTTTTATAATTTAATAACATATGTATAATATCAAATGGCCCACATGCCCTATCTTCTATTTTTTTAAATTGAGTGGAACAATACCTCTTAGGATGAATTGATATTAGCACAGGATTTATTACTTTAAATTCTTTAAAGGCTTTTTTATTCTTAATTTTAGTGTATTTTGTAATATTGACTTCCAATTATTACTTTACATTCTTATGAAGGCTGTAAAAATCTTTTTCAAATGTTAAAGTAGAAAAAAAAATCCATGTGTGGGAACGCTCACAAGATAAACTAGGTTTTTTATTTATTTTATTATTTTATTATTTTTTTGCCTTGTAATCATAGACTATTACAAAGGATGTTTTGTTAGTAGCCATAGAAATTGATATAATATAAGCAAACTAAACTCCTGATTTTTTAAACTTTTATCTGCCAAATTTCTAAGAATGTTTCCTATGATCTTTTAATTTCCTTAATTTGGACATCAATTTTTTTTATGAAAGGTTAAAGTAATTTAATTTTTCTACTTGTAAACTTCGATAATATTTTTTTTAAAAAAAGGATCCAAGTTTAACATCTTCATAAGAAATAGTTATAGAAGGACCTCGAAGAATAACTTGCTATATGAGATGCATCATTGGATTTATAATAAGAGAAGAAAGGAGTCAATTTGATGTATCTACTTAAAACTTCAAAAGTATTGTTATGCCCCTGAGAATCTTAGGAAGGCCAAATAATAAATCCATTAAAATGTCTTCCCATGGTCTAAAAGGTATTGGTAAAGCATAATGCTTTTTTACTTTTTATTTTGTGCTTTTTGTTTTCTTATATTTAGAACATTAACTACTTTTTCTACATTAATTTTTAATGATGGCCAATAAAATCTGTACTATAATTGGTGTACAATTTTGTCTCACCAAAGTGTCTATATATTCCTCCTAAATATATCTCGAAGATGAGAAATGTCCTTATTAAAATCTTAGTGATGCATATAACCTCTTCCCTTTATAAAAAACATCAATAATGGAATAGTCACAACTTAATTGATTAATGATATATTTTTTCAAGATGCTCTTAGCATGTAAGATGAAAAATAGGATATACTCGATAATAATGGAATTTGAAATTTAGGAATTTGAAATTTTGAAGATGAAACTACCAAGGTGACCCTATAAAATGCATATTGGGGAACATTTTCTACTCCATTCTTACATTTTAGAAAAAAAGTAAAATTCTACCCATTTTGTATGCTAGTAACTTGACCTACTTCTAGTATATATAAATTTCATAACATGATGGTCAGTATTATGGATATGCAGTATATAATGTCATTAATTCCTTAGAGTTTAAAAAATGTCATGCAATTCTCTATCATATTTAGAGTATATTTTCTTAGCATCATTTAGCTTCATATGAGAGAAGGTAAGAAGATATTTATCCAAACAGAGATCACCCCCTATACCAACTCTAGAGGCATCACTTCTGACCTCAAATGTTTTATCAAATACTGGAAGAATAAGGATAGGAGATGACATCATGAGTTCTTTGATTTGTTCCAGAGCTTTTGATGTAGAATTAGTCCAAACAAACTTGACCTAATTAAGGATGTTAATTATTGAAGTTATTATGATTCTAAAACTTTGGATAAAAGTTTTATAGAAGGTGGATATTTTAAGAAAACTAAGCACATTTATGAAGCTCTTAAGAACTGGTCAATTAAGAATGGCTTTAATTTGGGCAAGATTGCATTCATACAATCTACAATAACAATGAAAATTAGAAAAGAAAATTCATGTTAGTAAAAGAAGCTATTCTTTATATTAAATGTTAGATTGTATAAGTTTAATCGGGATGAGCCTTAAGTGATCTAGGTACTTTTTGTCACTAGGTCTAAAATTTAAAAAATCATCTCCCACAGACATTTTCCTTTATAAGGATTTGGGATTGTGTTCATCAGTCTCAGGTGTTGAAATCAAGGACCCATAACATATAATTTGATGATTACAAACATTATTGGATGATCATTAACTTATTCTTTCTTTATATATTACATATTTTTCTTGTGTGTCACTAACCATTTTAAGTACAACCTTAAAAGTGAAAATTGTGTATTTTCTTATTATTTTATATTCTAGTTAAAATGTTATTTTTAGTTGATGTTGTGCTAGAAAGACTCAGGAAAAGGAGAAAATTTTGGAAGTATTGAACCAGTGCCATAGTTCTCAAACTATCAGCTTCACACAGCCTAGAACACCTCAGCACCAGATAAGGACATAGTAAAAATGGAGCTTTGTGAAAAATGTCATTTAATTCAACACCCTGATGGACACATGGTCAGCACCATAGCGCTTCATAATACTGTGGTGCCATAAATAAGCATTGCAGCATAAGAGTCTCAGGAATTTGAGTACTGGAGTACTAAAATGCTTAATACCCTAGCATTGGATTACACATTCAAGCACGGTAATGCTCAAATTTTATAGCATCACAATGGAGTAGTTAATGTAATACAAAGCCACATTGAATTAGTTAAGAATTATGTCAGTTCAACCAATATTCATGTCGGGTTAGTCCAACATTACAGTAGAGTCTATATAGCAGTGTTGAGGCACTAGTTCATTTTATAACTTAAGATGATGCCTTATCAAGCATCGTGGTGCTTAGGTCTATTTTTATAATTAATATAAATAGTTTTTCAATCTTTTTTGTTTGGGATTCTATAGTTTTTATGGGATTCTATCCTTCTAGTGAGTCCTAAATGCTTAATTATAGTGCCACCTTAGATTCAAGTCTAAGGGGAACTAGGGGAGAGAAAGATATAGCAATTAGAGTGGTTGGCCTACCTTCTTAGGAGAAACCAAGTAATTAAAGCAGGCAAGAGTGCTGAGAGTGAAGTTGTACTATCTAGGTAATATTATTTAGACTTTCTCTTTGTACACTCTTTCTAGAGTAATCAATAAAATCTATTTTATTTTATTTTAATTACATTGCTAACTAAACTCCAAGTTTTGGGCTAATGATATAAAGCCTTAGTAATTACTAATATAGACTCTTGTGCTTTAATCTATAAATAGATGTTTTCAAGCCTTCGTATTTACTAATATAGGCTCTTGTGCTTTAATCTATACAATGGTCATGTGTAGGGTTAAAACATAGTGTTATACATTACCATGACGGAGGAATATTAGAATAATTAGGAGTATTGAAATGAAACTCTTGTATACCAAGATATAAGATGTTTAGTATTCTAGAATATATAGAGAAATAATTACTTTAAGAGGGACATAAACCTTCCTAGCTTCACTTTCTTACAAGCTCGATGGAGATCTATGATTATATATGCTTTAATCCATAGCTTATATAGGAGTCTACTTAGGAAAGCTTTAAAAAATTCACTATCATTAGTCCAAAACCCTTTATCTACTAGTATCTTGTTGTTCTTCTGCATTTCTTAATAAGAACATAATCCAAACCTATTTTTTATTGTGTTGGATAAATATTGTGGCTTAAATAGGCAATACTAGCACATTTACATTATAACAAAATACTTTCATGTGGGTTCAACACTCCCTAATATCACTTTCATTACTTGATTGACGGGTGCAATTACTTTACTTTATGGGTACATTTGTATCAAAGAAAACCAAATTATATTTCATGCATATATATTTGTGCACCATCTCTCATGTACCCCCATCAAGTTTTTGGCATCATAACTGAGAAGGTAACATACTATAAAGAAAATTTGTTCTATATTATTGAACGAGGTGCATATTTAATTATTTTTGTATCATGTACCTTGTATATCAATTACGTGTTTTATGTTTACTTTTTTTAAAAAAAGAAAAAAAATTATATTTCATTTATAAGTTTTATTTAAACTATTTTCTTTTCATTCATGTAGGATTGGTGTGTAGTAGATCTAATAAAGGGTCTTTATTGTTTGATTTAGAGATTGAAAGAACCCTTACAAAAATTAAAAAATCTAATAGGATTATAGCATCTAGAATGGCTAAACCAAATTTAGATCAAGACCATCCTAGATCTCTTAAGGAATATGGCAATCATGCTATAGATGGAATCATCAAAGTATTAATAGACCTACTATCCAAGCCAATAAAGTTAAGCTAAAACTTGCCATTACATACAACAACAACAACAACATCAAGCCTTTATCCCACTACGTGGGGTCGGCTACATGAATCCTTTTTCTCCATTGTGTCCTATTAAAAGTCAAATTCTCGTTTAAATCTAATAAAGAAAGATCATTTCTAATATTTTCTAACCAAGTCTTTTTAGGTCTACCTCTACCTTTCTTAACATAAGTCAAATCTAAGACCTCTACTTTCCTAACCGGGTCATCGGGAGGCCGCCGTTTTACGTGACCA
This sequence comes from Dendrobium chrysotoxum, assembly GCA_019925795.1. NCBI lineage: Eukaryota > Viridiplantae > Streptophyta > Magnoliopsida > Asparagales > Orchidaceae > Dendrobium > Dendrobium chrysotoxum. Next base: position 47,275,796 of record CM034300.1, on the reverse strand, counting down.
AACCATCTAAGGCGACTCTCTCTAATCTTATCTTCCACTAGAGCTACTCCAACCTTTTCATGAATATGCTCATTTCGTATCCTATCTCTAAGGGTAAAGCCACTCATCCACCTGAGCATCCTCATCTCTGCAACACTTAACTTAGAATTATGCTTCTCTTTTAATGGCCAACATTCAGCACCATAAAGCATTGGTTTAAAATTCTTAATTCAAGATAACTCCTATTTAGGATCCCAACCTACACTTAGCTTCTTAGAAATCTATATGACATTCAAGTATAATATTATTAAAGATGATGCTTTTAGACTTTGTTTGTTTTAATTTTTGCTATAGGATAATGTTAAGATGTGGTTGAATTCCTCACCCCCAGGCTATATAATCACTTTGAATGAGTTGGCACATAAATTTCTAGCTAAGTAATTCCCACCATGTAAAACTGGCAAGCTTATGAATGATTTAAGGTAGTGCTAAGAAAGTGCCCTTATATATTATGTTTTGTCTGGTTGGTTGTTGATTACAAACCTTTTAATGGGCTTGTAGAATTCCTTACGTCAATTTTTGATACTACAGTAGGAGGTTCTTTAATATCAAAGCCCTTTGAAGAGGCTTATGCCTTAATAAAGGAGATGGAAACAAATAATTTATAGTAACCTTCTGATAGAGTTAATCTTTAGAGAGTAACAAGTGTCTACAAGTTGCATGAATTGTCAATTTTAATTGCTCAAGTAGTAGCCATGTTTAGGAAGTTTGAAAATCTTAGAGTTAGTTCATGATCTTGATCAGTTTTGCATTTGGATGAGCATGATTTACATTTTGTTGATGTTAACCTCATTTCTATGTAAGGTCATCAAGACCTATCCAGACTCCTACCAGATGATCTGATGGTTGACAACCATCCTGTAGTTAAACATCTAGACTTCAATTCAATCTTAAACCTAGACTTCAATTCAAATCTCAATCCAGACTTCAATTCAATCTTCAATCCAGACTTTAATTCAAATCTTCAACCCAGACTTTAATCCAAATCTTCAACACATACTTCAAATCAAATCTTAATCTAGACTTCAGCTCAATCACTAATCCAGAATTCAATTCAATCTTCAATTTAGACTTTAATAAATCTTCAATCAATCTTCAAACAAATTTCAATCAAATTCCAATCCACCTTTCAACTAAATCTTCAATTCAACCCTCAATTAGAACCTTCAATCCATCCTTCAGTCAAGCTTCAATCATATCTAATCACCAATAATTGATCATTTCATTATGATTGATTTGGACAATCCAAACACAATCAATCAAATCCAAAACTACAATCAAATTCAAAATTCTAGGCTAAAATCCAGGACTAAGGACCCTTATCTTAAAACCCTTTCTGGGTGGTTTTTTAATAACTTTAAAATCTAGTCAAATAACCCTAGATTCATGATGTATCGATTGCATATTGATTAGGCATATCCCTGGGTCGACCCTCTGAATTTGAGCTTAATCTAAGGCCTTTAACCAGAGAAACTCAATTGAAATCCAAAGGCTTAGAACCCTTCCTAAAGCCCTTGACCATGTCCATAACTCTTATTATGATATGTTGAACATTAAACTACATTTTGATGGACCCATTTTGACCCTCAGTTGACCAGGGTTCAAAATGATCAAAATGCCCTTTAAGGAAAAAATTGAAGTTTCATTCAAACTTCAATATGGCCTAGTAAAATTAAATCTTGAAATATATTATAATGCTTCTTAAACACCATTAGGAGTGCATTGGATTCAATCCAGGCCTTAGTTATGCATAATTGACCAATTTAGACTATTTTGTCCAATTATCCTTTAAGGGCTTAAATGGTCAATTCAACCCAAATGACTTCACCATTGCATGGGACCACCTCCACTGGGTCCAATATATCATTTTAGACCCGTTGGATCCCATGCCATGCTTTGGTCTAACCTGGCTAAATAAGTTATCCTTGGTTGACCAAATAGCCCCTTAAGGGTCCAAATGGTCATTTTTTTCGAATAATCATTCTAGTCCATGAGACCACATCCATTGGTCACCAATTATCAAATTAAACCTGTTGGACTCAAACCTAACCCTGGTTTGATATGGTTAACCAAATCAACCATTAAGCCTTATTCATATTTAATCAATTTTCAAAACCATCCTGAACTTCATCAAATCCCCTTTGACCATTTCTTCTAGTGAAATGGTCGTAATTGGTAACCTTGACCCAGTGAATAGTTCACTTGGTCAAGTAGGCCCAAGCCTAGTCAAACTAGACCCCAATTGAGCCAAATCACTATATATGATCTAATTAAGCCTCCATTCATTCAAATTCACTCCAATCCATGATTCAAATATATCTAATGTACATTTGAATCAAATCTTGATTGAGTTGACCCAATTAACTCATTAAGAATGGTCAAACTCCACATTCCATATGTTCTTTCATTCAAGTTCCAATTTTATTGCTTTAAGAATCCTCAAATCCATTTCATTTAATACCTTGAGCATTTCCTAACTCATCATGTGTCAAAACCTAATGGATTTGACCAAGTCAATCCTTTAAAGGTTGGTCAAACCTTCATATACACATGTTTGTTCATTCAAACTCCAAATAAATTATTTGAAACTTCTTCTTAGTCATCTTAATAGTATATACTCATCACTTGGTTGCCACCTCACAAGTGGTTGACTGTTTGACCAGTCAAACAGTCAACAAAACCCCATAATGGGCAATCAACTAGCCTAAGCCCATTCCCTCCATTCGAGCACCTCTAACCTATTGCAAATGCTTCTAGAACCTTCTTAAATACCTCTTGAACCTACTTTGATCACTGGTTTAGCCTTAAATAGCCCTTAATCATTCCCATGTGCATATGAAGATAAATGTGCCTTTCCACATCATGGTACTTTATCCTTTTGCCCTCCTTCCATTCTAACTACTTGAGACACTTTGAAAGCATCTGCATTAGCTTCCAAAATGATTCGAACCATCCAGATGTCTTAGGGTATGTTGAATTGGCCAAAAAAGGCAAAAAAATGAGTTCATTCCTTATCATACACTCTCTCACTTCACTCAACCTTCCAGATCCCTTTAAGTGTTCGTTCGAGCTCCCAACAATCCCTTCTCCACTATATAAGTTGAACCTAGCCGGTCAAACTTCACATGCGATGAGCTTCTGGCCATGTTGACTCCACTCCGTCCAAGCATTACATCTCAAGATCTAGCGCTTTTCAGACCGCAGTTTTTTCAAGGGAAATATATGAGGATAATCTACAAGCTAAAATGATCAAAGAATGCCTGAATCTAATGGTTTTATTAAGGCAAAATTGAAACTCTAGCTTGGGACATATAGGGTTAAATAGCTTTCGATTATAGACAATTTAAACAGTGAAAATCATTCCCCATAAATATTCTTCACCTACGCATTCTCTATTAAAAATTTCAAGTGAAATGGTTAAATATTTTAAAAGAAGGAGTGAATTATTTAATTCTAGGGTTCATCAGCGTAGTTCATGCATGTGTAAATTTTTTGGACCGTTGATCGTTTGATCAACAGCTCAGATCTCATTGTTTCAGGCTTTGTTCGAACTGTGTAAAATCTCCAATCGTTTAGATGTTTGTATGGCTTAATCAAGGTCGTCCATCACAAACAGTGGATGATCTAATGATCCTGTAGTGATGTTGATGTGGTTAAGTGAATCGTGTATGCACCACCACTATAATCTTGCATTTAATGCAAATGATTACCAGCGGCACAATCTTTAACATTAAATGTGCCGCTGTGTGTTTTGATTGCTAAACCAGAGGCTGCCACGCATCTTCCCGCTATTTCCGGCAATGCCTTTTCTAATTTTAGTTGATTTTAATTAATTTTAATGCATTTAATTAACAAGTTTTTCTAAAAAATATAAAAAATTAAATAATTTTCAAAAAAATTATGTGCATTATATCATTTTGAGGAAAATTATTTTAACATATCTTTAATCACTAGTGATTTTTTTAGAATTATTTAAATAAGGTTATTTTTAACCTTTAATTTTTTTAAAAAATCTATTTTCATTAAGCTTTTCAATTCCATTTGCATACATTTAGCTAGGGTCTGAAATTTTAAACAGAGATTTATCTTTATTGAATGGATTTGATGGGGAGTGATTAGTGAGCAATTATGTTCTAACTACTCACTCATTAAATTTTAAATTATTTAAGTTGTCCTTTATTTTCAATGTTTAGGAATACGCATGCACCTAGTTCTAGGTTTCTTGATTGATGTGGTGTGAAGCACTTTACTTGTTTAAAGGGCTAGAGAACATTAATTTTGATCCTACTTGACTTAGTGACACGTGAGGACAATAATTAAGGACATGCTTTAGAAATTTAGAAAAATTCTAGAAAATTAAATATGCATCCAGTAGGGATGAAATTTAAAACACATAAACCTAGTGACATCTCCTACCCTAGGGTAAACTTTTAGTGATTTTAAAAGTAATTAAGTTAGAAATTTAATTAATTTAATAAACCTTAATAACTCTAAAATTTATAATAAATTCAAATTAAATCTAAAAAATTCAAATAATATGTCAAATTGACCAGAATTATACCCTTAATTTAGTAAAATTAAAATCCCAATAACTGGACTTTAATTTTGAGCTTACTTTTCTTTTTTTAAAAAATTAATATTTAATTACTTTAATTAATTATAAATTATAAAAAAATCCAAATAATTCTCAAATACTTGAGAACATTCCCTTTGGTCATTCCTGACCTTTGGGAGTAATTTCATGAAGTTTGTAATCAATTTGGAGTAAAATCATAAGAACCCCCTTAATTAACTAAATTTAAAAATTCAATGAAATACTCAAATTACAAAAAATCATAACTAATTTTAGAAAATTCTAAATTAAACAAACTCAAAGGCATTAGACTCCATTTTGGATATAATATTTATTAAAAAAATTAAACCACCAGAAATAAGTCAAAGTCAAAAGTCAATATTTTTATTAATCGTAGTTTAAATTTGAGTCAAAACTTCAAAAACTCATAACTTAATCTAAAATTACTAATTCCAGGAAACTTAGTATATAATTACTCACCTTAGGGTGTAGTATTTAGAAAAAATATCAAAATTTTAGAATTCATTTTAATTTCAAAAGTCAAATTTTGACCCCTTAATTTAATATATATTAAATAATTCAAAAAATCTAAAACATTTAATAATCAACAATAATTCTAGAAAACATTAACTCAAACATTAAAAAATCACTAATAAATCAACTTAATTAAAAATTTTTAACCCCTTTAGCATTAACTAATCAAATTAATGAATTTATAATGGTTACTACTAGGTAACCTGGTCCAAGGTGAAATAAACTTCACAGTGTTGCGAATCAGGATCCAAGTTATGTGATTTTGATGATAATAAATATTATTGGACTCCTTACTATGATATCTCTTGTTAATTGCTATTATTGCATATCAATTTTTCCTGTGCACTAACATTTCAGGTCCAACGTATACTTACAAGTTTGATCAACTCAAGATTAGGTAGAGTAGGGTTAAGTATATCATGATGTATCTTTATTTTTCAATTCTTATGTTTTTCATTTTTCTTGAGTTAAATGATATAATTGGTGCATACTAAGCTTACTAACCATGCACACACATACTCAAGGGAGTGTGATAGAGATAAGACTTAAAGTTTAATTTTTTGAACTAATTATACTATATGATCTATATCATGCTGTATGATCGGCTCATCAGAAAATCATTAAAATGATTTATTAATCAATTAATGTTGTTTGAACTAATTGTACTACTTGATAAAGATCATATAGGATAATCAGTTGAAATCAGGAACTCAGCTGTCAATCATAATTTAGGTAATTTTTTAAATTTAAATTTTATACTAATCATACGATACGATAGGCATCTTACTGTATGATGTATTAAAATCTTGCCTAAATTAATCTTGTGATTATGGGACGATTTTAGATTAATTAATCAAGTTAGATCATATAGGACGATTGGGACCAATCGTACTATACAACCTGATTCCTATATAGGATAACAATTTATCATTGATAATCGTACAGGATGATAATCCAAGTCGTTTGAACTAATTATATTAGATGATGCTCAAAATCATCACGATCAGATCAATTCTTTGACCTGATCGTATATCATCTAGATCTTAATATAGTACTGACAGGAGTACTTTGCACTAATCGTACTGGATGATCCATGATCATACAATATGATCAGAGTCTCAGAATTAAATTTTAGTGCTTCTTATGAGGCCTTATATTTAATCTCTCTCATTAGACTTATGTTAAGGTCTTTGGCTGCAGAGTGTTCTTAAGATGGAGCTTGGAGAAGAAGTTCTAGGAGATCTTTGGGAAGAAGAAAGGGAGAGCTTTTTTGTAAGGGAGAAGTAGTGTGAGGGGTTAACATAATTTCTCCAAGCAAGTGTCTTGCCTTGTTCCTCCAAGTGTCTGTCTAGGTTTCTTGGGTGGCTCTGGAAAGAAGTTTTTTAGCTTAACGATGTGGTTCTCTGCCATCTCCAATAGGGAGAAAAAGGATCTTGGGATTCTCTGCCATCTTTAGGAGGGAAAAAAAGGAGATTGGGATTCTCTGCCTTCTTTAGGAGGGAGAAAAGGAGCTTAGGGTTCTCTACCTTCTCCAAGAGACAGAAAAAGGAGCTTGAGGTTCTCTGCCTTCTCTATGAGGGAGAAAAAGGAGCTTGAGGTTCTCTTCCTTCTCTAGGTGGGAAAAAAACTATTGAAGGTTTTTTCCATCACTAGGAGGATGACAAAGCTTTTGGTTCTCCACCGCACTGGGTTTGATGGAAGTGATTTGTGCAAGGGCTTCTCCACCTTGTTGTGGGGGAAAAAGGAGAGACACTATAGTGATAGTGTAATACTCAGACATGAGGACTCGAGGGAGTGGACGTATGTCATTATTTGATCGTACCACTATAAATATCTAGTGTGTTTATTCTGATTCTTCATTTTGCATCTTTATTTTTTTGCATTTTATTTCCATGATAATTGCTTGGTGAAAATTGTGATTAATACATCACTCTATTGATTTGGATATTTTCATCTGAGTTTTGATGTTTTGGTAAATTCATTTGCTTCCGCATTTAATGATAATTATTACTTTTTTTTTCTAAAGTACTAAAAAATCTAAAAATATCAACTTTATTTTTAAAGTAAGCAATTAGTTAATTTTTAAATTCACCAATTCACCTCCCTCTTGGTGTACCTAGGGACAAGTTCACTTATGTTTAAAATCCTTATCAAACTTTCATATGTCCCTGGTTTAAATAAAGGTAGTAATCAATAAACACTTAAAATAAAGTTTAAAATCAATATTAAATTATTAATATTTAAACTCAAACTAAAATCCCTTATGCCTCTCAACAAATTAAAACACTCGACAACTTTAACAATTTACCCAGTATAATGCATATCCAAGCCACACATTCTACTCCACACAATTTAGATGGTGTGTTAGGACAACCAACATTAGCTTAGGCTAGGCCTGTGTTTACTTTCTTGATGCTTGTGTGCCAGATTTTTCATAGTTTTCATTACATGCTCGTTGCTAGAATTGATTGATATAATTATTTATTTAAATGTTAAGACAATCTATGAATTGATTTGAGGGGCATTAGATTACCCTTAGGTTAGGAATGATCTAGAAGCTCATATAATTTTGTGCAGGTGGTCATACTCATACAGGGCTAAAAATAAGGGGGCAAAATTAAAGTTAAATTAATAAATTTTATGCAACTTCTAAGCATACTAAGCCCCCTTAAAATTGAAAGAGCATGGCTATGCATGGTTATGATTAAAATTTATGTAATTCAATATATATAACTACTTGGGATGTCGATTTCAATATTATTACTTAGGATAACCATATAGATATTCTTGAGTCTTTTAATTTTTTAGATTTAATGTAATTTAATTCAAGTTAAGTATTATAAAAAAGAATTTTAAGGTGGGATACCAATTATCCAACCTAAAATCTAAAGAGAAGGGTAACATCACTTATGGTAGAGTTCCTCTTTATTTGGAGATTCAAGTTAGGACACTTCGAAAATCCAAAGAGAAAAGAAAACCTTTGGGGAGGAGTTTCTTTTCATTGGATACTTGATCCTGATAAATCTAAGGAGCTCGTAGAAGGACAAAGATGTGAAGATAGAGGGAAATTCATTCTCAAAGTCACTTGTGTTAATTTTAGGAGTAGAATCTAAGTTATTGTCAGTTATACCCGATAACTTTTAATTTTTGTAGACCCTGAGTTGTAAATTAAATGGAACTTATTATATGGACATTTAATTTATTTAATTGATTCATTTGATTTATTTTATATTGATTGTGTAGTAGAAATTATATGCTTTTCTAGGTTTCTTTCTTACATGTCGATCTTTATTTTAGCCTGGAATTGTTTGGAGGCTCAGGAGGGCAAGTTAAAAAAAAATTTATTCAAATCAAATTAAAAAATATCAGGCTCACATAAAAATATAATTATCTTAAGAAGTAAGCCCGGTAATGACCTGGGAGTTCTCATGCATCATATTAATGCTTTTTCTTCCTTATTTGGCACCTCCCTACCTATGAATTCTAGCAGACCATCTGACATATTAGGGTGCAGTTCTGTTAAAGGGATGTTGTTAATCTCTTAGATAAAACCTATTTTTAAGCCTTTTAAAACTACTTCATATTAATTTTATACATTCAAGAGTCAATTAGCATGTATTATATTAGAAATAAATTAAAAGAGTTAATAATAATTTAATTATATTCTTAAGGCATTCATTACCCTATATAAGTCAAGATGCTAATTAGGATCTACTCTAGACATCGATCCTAATTTCTAAGGACATAAATAATAACATCCCTACCAATCTTTCATGAAAAGACCAGACACAGATTTTAAGCACCTAGGTGGTTAGCTGGCTCCTTAATTTAGGTCGGGATAAGTCTAGATTTGCACTGCATTAGTTATGTGTGTACTAATATTATTCAGTGCCCAAATTTAAACTTAGGATCTGGGGTAGACTCAAAATCATAAGACCTAACCTTCATGAATATAATCCCAAACTTCTAATAAAATGATAACTTAAATTAAAATTTTTGCTCAAATCAAAATTTAAAGCCCAACATATAAGATAGATAAAGGTATTTCTAAAATGCCATCCTTTGCCCTCCAAAATAAGTGCTCAAAATTTGATCAAATCCTGATTGAAAATTCTATCCTCATCCCTTTGATATCATTCCTTTGAAATCTCAAAAATGAAATTTCTTTCATTTTTTTTAAATTAAGAGCTAAGTTTTCTATAATGTAATTAACTATGCGGGTTTACACTCGTAAAAGATTTAAAGAGCACAAATTGATTTTTCAAAAACTAATTAATCTTCTTTCGGAAAATTAAGATCAATGACAATCATTATTGTCATATTCAAATAATTGCTAAGGAATGATATCTTCTCCCCTTGGGAAAATATATCATTCTTTATCATGACTTAGAATATAACATTAATGATAGCATATCTAGATAATCATAGATAAATATTTAATTAAACATTATTTTGACCCTTCGATGTCATATGTAGTTCTTTCCTGACTTTGGCTATAATATTCAGAATAGAATTTGTAATTCTAAATTTGAATCCATTAGGGAATTGTTTTTTCACCTCTCGAGGGGGTATATCATTTTAAATGGATGTTTGATTTTAGAATTAAAATTTAAAAGTCAATTTCAAATTTCCTAAAAAAATGTAATTCTAATTTGCTTTGTACCTTTCCAATGAAAAGTAGATCCCCTTTTCAAACTCATACTCAACAAATAATTGGTGAGAATAGTGCTCAAATGATTGAAAATATGAATTTGATTGGAAGCCAAAATAATCTCTATTCTAATACAAATAATTCAAGTTTGAGGAACCACCTTAATTTTAGCAAAAAAATAATAATAATGGTGGAAATAATTAATGGAATGCAGGACAATCTGATTCTGGAGAAAATTAGAAAATCCTCAATACCCTATAGTAAATCCTAAACCTTCTTATCCCCAAGGCTTTAATCAGAATAATCAATTCATAGAGAGAAAGACATCTTTGAAAGAATTAATGATTCAAATTGGAAACTAATTACAAAGTCAAATCACTTCAATTAAAAACTTGGAAATTCAATTAGGACACCATGCAATTTCTTTTAGTTGTAGACACTATGGCACCATGCCCAATAATAATGAAGTTAATTCAAAGGATAAAGGGATAGATCATAGCTTAGAAAATATGAGGAGTAGTAGTGACACCACCCTGCCAAAATGACATATCTTGACAAGTTTGGCTAAAAACTATAAACGTAGCACTGCTATTAAGGCAACTAAATTATGTTATATAGTGTATATATTTAGTTTCTTTACAAAATTTAGTTATATTCATTCTTTTAAGGTATGTATGTTATTTTATTGTTATGATTATTGTTGTTGTGTAGTTAAAATTTTTATTTAAGTGGATTTCCCTAAATTGCTTAACTGTTGAGATTGTCCTCTCCAAAGCACTTGCACTTTGATAGCTAAGTTAGCCTAATTAAAAATTATTTTAAAATATAATAATATGAACCCTAGATGTTAAATTAAATGAATAAAGGATAAACATTCTTAATTTAAAAATCATATACATTAACTAAGCAAGCATATAATGGGTAAATTTAAGAATGAAGACTCAAGATAGTGTAGTGTCGATGTTTAAATCAATTTATGTTTGAAAGATTCACTACTATTTATTTTTTCTTGAGTTATTTTTTATATTAGGTATATGTTTGACTAATAATTATGTACACACACACGAAGGGGGGATGAAATTTAAATATGTGATTTTTTTATTAATTATACCATATAATCCAAATCATAATGTATGATTTATTTAAATAAAAATTAACTCAAATTTTAAAATAAATTAGATTAAATAAAAATGGGTAATAAATCATATTATATGACCTTAAATCATATGGACTTTCAGGGAGAGAGCTTGGGAGAGTGTCCACTTCATAATGGAAAGAGAGGGGGTGAGGTTGAGAGAGTGAGTTTTCCTTGAGGGAGTCAAGGGGTTTGAGGGTTCCATAAGATTTCTCAAGCTAGTAGGCACCTTGGGTCCCCTTATTGTGTTTGGTGGAGCTCATAGAGAGGAGTTCCAGGAAGAAAAGTATTTAGGGAAAAAGACTTTTTATCCAAGGAGATTAGGGATAGACATCTCTGTTGGATTGGGAAGCAAAAGGAGGGAGCAACATCTCTGCTAGAGTGAGGAGCTAAAGGAGGTACAATATCTCCAATGGGCTTTGAGGCTAAAGGAGGGACTGACATTATCGCCAGAGTAGGGAGCTACAGGAGGGATGACATTTTCATCAGGTCGGAAGGCAGAAGGGGAGAGACTATTTCGATTATGTAAAGGTCATACTCCACCTTGTAAGGGAGAAGTGTTTCTCCACCTACCTAAGTGCCAAAGAACCCAAGGTTAGTGCAATTTCCAAATATAATAACCTTTGGGGAGTGGAGGTAAGTTAATTTGAATAAATAAATATAAAGCTGTAAGTCCGAATAGGTTATTAGACCTATTAAGTTTATCCCAAGGCTAACCAAGAGGGGGGGTGAATTGGTAATTTTTAAAAAAAATCTCTTGGATTTTAGAAAAATTGATTTTATAACTTTCTTATCACAATGATAGATTTTCTCCAAAATACCTTTTCAACCACATAAAATATAAAATGCAAAAACTAAAAATGTGATAAAAAGTAAAGAGCAGAGGACACTAAATTTTATAGTGGTTCGGCCCAACAAGACCTACATCCGCTCCCTGGAGACTCCCTCTCCAGCTATTGTACTATACCAAAGTGACTCTCCTTTAGCCACCACAGTAAGGCAGAGAAACCCTTACAAAATCTCTCTTCCACCAACCCGGTGCAACAAAGAATCATCATCCTTTTTCACCCTCCTGGTGAAGGCAGAGAACCCACCATCATTTCTCACCCTCCTAGTGATGGCAGAGATCCCACCATCCTTTCTCACCCTCCTGATGTTGGTAGAGTACCAACATCCTTTCTCACCCTCCTGGTGATAGCAGAGAACCAAATCTTTTTTGAAATTCCTTTCTCAAGAGCCTTCAAGGAAGTAGGGAAGAATTCTGATGAATGAACAAGAGATCCTTACTATTTGGGTACCTTTGCTAATCCCCTCACAAATCCCTCTCACAAGATCTCTCTCATTTTAATCTCCAAACACTCTCCCAAACTCACTCCTAAGGTACACTCAAGAGAAATTTGAAGCAAGAAGAATTAGGCAGTCAATTTTTAGGACCCATATATACAAAGGACAAGAAAAAAGGTCCAAAAACTAAAAATTTCAAGTTTGATGGATTGATATTATACCGTACAATCGTACTTTTTACGTATGCATAGTTCCAAAATCCATGTATGATCCTGTACAAATATAATTTAGTACTCTATGAATGATCTGTATGAAATGACATCATACTGTACGAACAATTCAAAAAATAAACCATTCGTCTGGTACGATCCTATACGATCAAGATTTAGTATTCTATAAATGTCTGTACAAACCAACATCATACTGTACGAACTGTTCAAGAAAAATAAAATGTACATACCTCAATTATAATAAATTCTAATCTAGTCTATCTTGAAGTCTTCAGCAGTCTGGAGTATGATTTTTTTGAAAAGTTAGTACACTCAAGAAATGAAATCAAAATTTCTAATATATGTTAGGAGAAAAGAGTAATCAACACAATAAGATTTTGAAATCATGAAAAATACATGTGATAAAAAATATAGTTTTGAAAACTAAGTTATAATAATCTTCCCCTTTTTGATGATGGCAAAATAATTATTATTTGAGTTGACTTTTAAAGCAATTGTTCTCCTTAGCTCGCCCTAAATAAATGAACTCCCCCTAAATGAATGATCAATCTAAAACAAGAAGTTCCCTAGGGTTTCCATAAGACACAAGAGAAATAAAACAAAAATGAAACACATAACAATAAAAACAAAACACACACACATGACAACATATACACATACATCCATAATCCACAATACACACGTACAACAACAAACATACAACAAGCAATCAATCAAATATAGCAAACGATATCAAACAATAACTAATGACTCCCCCTTTTGACAACAATAAAAAGGGAAATACTTCTTGAATGAATGAGTGTCTATGAATAAATCAATCGAGTTGATGAAGAAGAAGATTTTAAAGTGATTACAAAGCTCAACATTAATTTCCTAATGCTAAAAAAGAAAATTTCAAATTTTAAATAAAAAAATAACTTGAAAAAGAAAAGTCAACCAGGTTCATTGTTTGTTCTAGACATATCAAAGAAAAAATAGTTATTGCAAAAATGATAAATTAAAGAATAATTATTTTCCAATTCAATAGTGAAGATTATTGCCGATTATTTGGATATGTAAGAGAGATAGATGATAAAGGAAAGACCAGTATCAATTGGTGACATTGCGTATCTTTTCAAAAGTTTGTGGCACACTTTATGCATCTTTTTAGTTTGGGCTAATTTTATGCCTCTTTTGACTTTGGTGTATATTGCGCATCTTTTAAAACATGTGGCACACTTTGTGCATTTTCTCAAGTTTAGCACTTTGTGCATATTTTTATATTTTCTGTCTTTCTAAATATCAATAAATCTAAAATACACATTCCAATAATTAATAAAAATAAACATATTGAAAAGAAAATGAAATAAAAATAAGACATCTATTTTGTAACAATTATCACGAGTAATATTTATCTATAAAAACATGAACTTGATCTCCTAATCTTCATTCAGTCATAATGTAATTTAAAATTTTGAGAGATTAAATTTTGTAAGAAAATTAATTTGTAGAGCAATGAAATTTAAAATCACATTCTAAAGATAAAACACAAAAGATTTGAATCCATAAACATAAACAATTCAAGAAGAGTTAATTCGAGCTATAACAAAACATCATTCCATCTTTTCAACAAACATCAACACTCATGAACTAGATGAAAACAACATCATGCAGGAGTAACACCTGAAGTCACTGAAATCATAGAACAACATCCTAACAAAAAAATAACTACTCTCAAACATCTCAAGTACAAATGCATCACAGAAGAAAAAACTAAAACATCAGAAGATCACTAATAAAATTTTGAAGGACCTTGGTCAGGAGGTGGCTGAGGGTTGAATACCGTGAAGTAGCTACTGATCATAGCTACACTAGTTTAACATAGTCAAACTAGCCATGAATCCAACCCATGTCTTCCTGATACCTTGCATCCTGCTGATTTAAATGATTCTCAATTTGATCAAAATGTTGATCAAAGTGAGTTTCAAGTCCTTCAAAGCGCTGGACCATTTCTTGATAGTAGTTCTGGTCGGGTCCAAGTCCAGGTGCAGGTACTGGAGCAGGGGCTTCTTCTCTCTCTGAATCATCTCCCTCTGATCCTTGATCCTGACTAAAAAGTGCTCGAAAAGAGGTTGGTAAAATAAATAGGAAGTTTAGTTGGGGGTTCAGGATGGATCAAGTTGTATTTCTTCTCCAAAATGTAAGTGATTAAATATCCTAGAGCCACATTTTTCTTTCTCTTACTGTGAGGATGTCCAATATTAGAAAGATTATAAATGTGGTCCATGATAAGTTGGGCTTCTTCAAAAGGAGTTTCAATCATATCAAGTAAGTGATAGTAAACAAAAGAGGAGTCATATTTATGTGATCACCAGCTTTGGGAATGATAGAGGTTCTCAAAACATGCTGGGTGATCCTGGCATTCTAATTCAGGGTATACATACGAGGTAAGTAACTGACTTGACCAACACCTCTAAGAGTTTGGTTAACTTCAGTCCAGTTAAAGTTAGATCTAGAGGTCATCATGTGTGCCCAAACCACTTGAGTTCTAAGATGGAGGAAGTTCCCTAAATATTCCTTAGTGATTTGGACTCTTTGCTTAAAAATATAGAAAGATAATCTAGTGTGATCCTCATTTACTCTCATATTTGCCAAAAAAATTTGAAAGGTTTCTTTGTGATAGGCATGGATTAGGGTCAAGATAAAAAAAAATTTGAGTCGAGGTGAATAAGGGCATGACAAAAAAGTTGATATCTCCTTGAATGAGAATTCGAGAAGGAGTGATTTTTGCTACACAATACCTATCATACTCTTCCTTCCTTGGACAAGAAGTTATCATCCCTATCACCTTGAGAGAAAGATCCCCTAGAAATTCATGTATGTATACTACTAATGGACATTCTACCATTTGGACTTGAGAAGGTTTTAAGATTGAGAGTGATTGTGAATAAAAACCATCTAATGTCCTATTATTTAACAAAAACTATTGATCGTACTGTACAATCATATTTTCATACATAGGATTTTGAAATCATATGGGACGAACATTATTTTGTACAGACTAATAGAAATGGACAAAAATAAAATAGCTTTTTGTAAACTATCCTTCCCGAGGCATCCTTTTGTACAGACTTTTTGACCAAGCAATCGTATAGATGTGTTCGTATGGGATGATTGGAATATTAAAGATTATTTTAATGATGATTGTGTTCGTCCTTATCCAAAATTGACAAAAGGGATCGTACAAATGAAATATGATTTCGTACGTACGATCTGACAAAATAACTAAAATGCTTGGAAAATCGTCTCCAATCATATAGATAAAACAACACATATTATATAGTATGATGATATCATTATACAATACAATGTGCTTTGAAAAACTAAGTTCCATGTTCTAAACTCAGAAACCTATCCTATACATGCTGCAGAATTTGTATAGTATGAAAAAAAAATTTGTATAGTACGAAAAGAACACTTAAAATAAGACATGATGATCAAAAAAATTTTCAAAACCAACCACTTTAAAATCCAATGACATGTAAAAAAATTAAAACAAGACCAATAATAAAATACTAAATGAAAAATAAGCAAAAACCAAAAATAAACACATAATTAAACATACAAACTATAATAAACCAACAATGAAAATAACCAAATACATAATCACACAAGTAGTCAAATTTGTAGAATTTTAATTTAAGCATTAAGATCAATCACACCTAATCTGGTCCTTAAAGTGCTAAATGTGTCAAAAGCCAGTGGTTTTATGAAAATGTCTGCAAGTTGATTTTTTGTGGCAACAGGATGCAATTCAATTTCTCCCTTAGCTACATGATATCTAATGAAGTGATGCCTAATGTCTATATGCTTGGTTCTAGAATATTGAATAGGATTCTTTGAAAGGCATATGGCATTAGTAATATCACAAAAAATTAAAATTATGCCAATAAAAAATTCTAAGTCGATCAATTATTATTTTAACCAAAGAACCTGTGTCAAACAACTACCTAAGGTAATGTATTCTGCTTCAATAGTAGAAAGGGCTACTGAATTCTCTTTCCTACTGGACCAAGAAACTAGAGAATTTCATTATAAGTTTCAAAAGTATTTTTTCGATCTACCCTGCATCCTATAAAATCTGAATCGAATATCTAATTAATTCAAAAGAAGAGCTATGCTTAGGATACCAAATCCCTAAGTTTTGACTTCCCAAAAGTTATCTCAGTATTCTTTTAACTACTGTCAAATGTGATTTCTTTGGATCAGATTAAAATCTAGCACACAGAAAAACACTAAACATGATATCTGGTATGCTTGTCTATGCACACTAACATTATAAAAAAAACATACACCGCTTAAGACTACAAGACTTAAGTTTTGGTAGAATAGGATGTCAATCAAAGAGTCTGTAATTTTAACTTTCTTATAATTTTTATTTCTTGAGTCTAACCATATAAAGGAGTTTGCTAAGTTGGTGACCGTGTACACACACATTGGGGGAGTGAAAAATTTTGAAATAAAACTTTATGAACAAATTGTACCGTACGATTTACGATCCTACTATACAATCTATTATCTTAAAATAAGCCTAATGACTAATTAAATCATTAATTTTAATAAATTAATCATACTATATGATTTAGATCGTATTGTATGATTTTTTGATCTATAAACCTCAGCTGCCAGATACATTAAGAATTTTTTAAAAAATGAATTTTGAACTATTTGTATGGTACGATCATAATCATACTATATGATATTTAAAATCTTACTTAAATTATCCCTTATGATTAGTCAATTAAATCATAGTTTAATTAATATGATAGATCATATTGTACGATTTTGATCGTACCATATGATTAACAGAGATGAAATCTAGTCATCCTAGAGATCGTACCAGATGAAACCTTAATTTTTGAACTAGTCACATAGTATGATGTTTACATCATTTTATATAAACTATTGGAAATACACTGACTGTAATGTAAAATGATAACAATAAGGGATGATTGATAGAGATGATTTTCAATCATCTTAAAAATCATCATGTATGAATAGAGAGAAATTAAACTAATCATGTTATACGATATGTTTGTAAAATATGAACAGTTCATCTGAATAACTATTTTCATCATACTGGACGAGTCTAGTTTTTGAGCTGGTCTTACTGTACGAACAAAGATCGTGCTACATGAATAGAGTGGCTAAATTAAAAAAACTAGGGTTTTTTTAACCTAATACTTAAGCAATCTCTTAGAGTTTTTTTAAAGAGAGACTTTCGCTATTGAAGAAACTCAGTGGGAGATAGTTCTTGAGATCTTTGGGGTTTGATGGAAGAAGACGGTGAAGTTTTGCATGAGGGAGGAGTGTGAGTGGTTTCACATGGTTACTCCAGGTAAGCTTGCACCCAGCTTCCTCATCTGGCCTTGGAGAGTTCTTGAAGATTCTCTTAGGAAAGAAACTTCAAAGCCAAGATTCTAGGGTTCTATGCCTTCTCCAGAAGAGAAAAAAGGATTGTGGTTCTTTGCCATCACCAGGAGGATAAAGAAGGATTTTGGGTTCTCTAATTTCTCTAGGAGAGAGAAAAAGGATTTTGGTACTCTACCTTCTTCAAGTGGGAGAAAAAGATTAAAGGTATACTGTCATCACTAGGGGGGTGACAAAGCTTTCAGTTCTCTATTACACTGGGTTTGGTGGAAGTGAGTTATGTAAGGACTTCTTTGCCTTACTGTGGGGGCAAAAGGAGAGACACTATAGTGATAGTGTAATACTTAGAGTGGAGGATGTTGGGGAGTGGACGTAGCTCATTCTTTGACCAAATCTCTATAAATCTCTAGCGTATTTATTCTAATTTTTTTATTTTTTGCATTTTATTTTCCATTATAACTGCTTGATTGAAATCTACCATAGCTATATTATTTTATATTAATTAGAATTCTATCATCATCATTGAAACTTTAATTTAATTTATTTTCTTCCATAATAGGGAATAAGTATTGATTGCTTCTCTTAACTATGAAAAAAATAACAAAGATAAGTTTTGTTTTTGTTTGTTAAACGTAAGCAATATTTAAAAAAATACCAATTCACCCCCCCTCCCCTCTTAGTGTGCCTCGGGCTAGTTCATTGAGGTCTTACAAGCTCCTCGAACTTTCAAGTGGTATCAGACCAGTACTCAAAATAGTGTTTTAAAAACCGATTGGAAAATGATCAATGGCACATTTTAGAAATAGGAACACCATATGAGGTTACTTTATTACTCATCCGCCATTATTTGAAAACATTCCCTTTAATTTTTTGGAAATTTGTCACGTCTATATTTTTACAATCTATTGATTTCAGGATGTGGCATATGATTCAGTCTAGTTATTATGTACCATCACGTATTATTAATGGTGTAAAAATTATTATTTCTTATACTAAATGGAGTAATGAGGATAGAAAATTTACATAGTTAAATGCTAAATGTCTAAATTATTTCTTCTGTGCTTTAAAAAGTGAGGACTATATGCCTGTACTATGAAGAAAGAAATATGGGATAGACTGTGCATTACATATGATGGAATTGGTGAAGTAAAATAGTCTAGATTAAATATTTTACTACATGATTATAAACTACTTCACATGAAACTTAGTGAGTCAATATCAAAAATATACACTAGGTCCACACAGATAGTGACATCCCTGTATGTATTGGTTAGAGAACTCTCTAGTTCTAAAAAGTTAATAAAATTTTACATTACCTACCTAGTGCATATGATGCTAAAGTTATTGCAATCTCAAAATTAGAAGATTTAAATGTTTATTTTATTGATAATTTGCTTGGGTCACTCATTGCTTACAAGCAAGGCATGAGTCAAAGACTAATTGATGTAAGTAATAAGAAGAATGAGAAGATTATGGCTCTGAAAGAAAATGACCCGGATAGTGATAGTTTTATAAAGAAGGAGGATAATGACATTACATTGATGACTCGACAGTTCAAAAGTTTCTTAAAAAGGAAGTAAAATTATCATCAATAACAATGGAATAAAGGTAAAAGTAATAAAAATTTTAAAGCGTCATCTGACACAATATGCTTAAAATTCAGGAAATCAGGTCACCTTCGAACAGACTGCTCCAACTTGAAGATTCACCCAATCAAGGAGGAGGGTGAAGAAAAGGGGAAATTTAGGAAGGGGAAGCACAGGACATAGAAGGCATTTGGGCTGACTCCACCTCAGAATCATCATAACAAAAAGTAGAGGATGAGGTAACAAACCTATATCTCATGGCTAATGATAATCTTGATCAGTCAAATCAAAATGAGGTATGTCAGCTTTCCTATGATGAGTTGTTTTTATTCCAGAGAAAAATTCATGATTCGTGTAGGAAATTAAAAAAGATGTGTGCTAACTTAATCACTGAGTTTTCTAATCTACAAAAAGAACATACTAGTCTGATAACTGAGCATTCTACTTTAGATAGTGATTATATGGCTTTACTTGAGGAATATGATGCATTAAATAAGAAGCATACTAATTTATCTAATGCATATGATTCCTTAAAAATAATGTATGTTGAATTAGAAAACTCATTCGAAGAATTAGAGGCATGTGTAACAGAAGTAGATGATAGTGAACATGCATTGAAAATAAAAAGTATCTATCATTGAATGTATAAATAAAATCTTACAAGAAAAAGTGAATGCACTTCAAAATAATAAATCATCACCTATTTTGGCACAGTGGCATAACTCATTACCACAGCATTCATCATATAACTTTAGAAAGAAGCACCATAACCCACATAGATTAGTAAATCTTTTTCCTGGTGTTAGGTGTTACTCTTGTAGCATGCTAAGTCACATAGCCCACACTTACACTATCCACCATAGGACATATCTAGTGCAGAGGCCAAAAATACTTGCATCACAGCATAACATATAAACATCTCATTCATCAATGCATAAGGTTGAACCCAAACTCACTTGGGTTCCCAAATTTAATGCTTGATTAACTTTGTAAGAGTGCTCTTACAAAAGACATAATGAGAGTATGTGATACCTAAACAGCGGATGCTGAAGGCACATGACTAGAGATATGAAGTAGTTCATCTTGCTGAAAGCCAGGTCAGGAGGCAAGGTCACACTGGGGGATAATACCATTAGGAAAGTGGTTGGCTCAGGTATAATTAGAAACTCTAAGAATTTTATAATTTAAAATGTTTTGTTAGTCAATAGTATAAAGCATAACTTATTGAGCATTAATCAATTTTGTGACAAGGGTTTTGATATTAAATTCTTATCTGTAAAATGCATGATTAGCTTAAATGAAAAACTAGTCTTAGAAGAGAAAAGGATAAATAATGTTTACATGCTTAATTTGAATTGCAATGAATATTCTAATTCCCTATGTTTGAAAATTATAATTGAAGAGTCATGGCTATGGCATAGCAGACTATGTCATGCAAGCATGAAAACTCTTAAGAATATTATCCAAAAAGACCTAGTTAAAGGCATACCCAAGTTAGATTTCACTAAGGACCACCTATGTGATGCCTTCTAACTAGGAAAATGAATTAAGTCTTCATTCCATTCAATTAAGGACATCAACACCTCTAGACCACTAGAAATTGTTCATATGGACCTACTTAGACCTGTTAATACTACAAGCCTAGTAGGAAAGTCATATGATTTTGTAATCATTGATGACTATTCTAGATTCACTTTGGTTAAATTCCTAACATAAAAAAGTGAATCATTTGAGGAGATTAAAACCTTCTCAACCTGGATATAAAGAAAATTAGGATTTGGAAAATTAACCATTCATAGCGATCATAGTGAAGAGTTTGAAAATAAAAAATTTGAATCTTTTTGTCAGGAGATAGAGGGAGAACACATCTTTTTTTCCCTAAGGACCCCTAAGCAGAATGGAATAACTGAGAGAAAAAATAAAACTTTGGTAGAAGGTGCTAGGGCCATATTAGTTGAATATTCTCTCCCTAAATACTTCTGGGTAGAAGTAATAAATACTGGTTGTTATATTTTGAATAGGGTGAATGTTAGATCAAAATTAAATAAGACACCCCATGAACTCCTTAAGGGCGGGACACCCAACCTTTCTAACTTGTCTTTGGGTATAGATGTTTTATCCTAATCAATGAAAAATCATCCTTAGAAAAATTTGATTTCAAATCTAATGAAGAAGTCTTCTTAGGTTATTCTTCTATAGGGAAGGCTTATAAATTTTTTAATAAGAGGACCTTAGTAGTAGAAAAGTCTACTCATGTGATGTTTGATGAATCAGATAAGACTTTTGAATCTAGACCAGTTGAAGAAGAAGTAGAGATCATCCAAGGGGTAAAAGCAATTAACCTAGGAGATAGAGTAGAACCTCAGGAACCCCTGCCTAAATAATGGAGATACTCATTTAGTCATCTTAAAGAACTAATCCTAGGAGACCCATCTCAAGGTGTTAGAATTTGGTAAGGACTTAGGAAGGAGATTAGTCATTCTACATTTATCTCCATGAATGAACCCACCAACATAGATTAATCCCTAGCCAATGAATTATGGATCTACATAATACAAGAAGAGCTAAAAAAAATAATGCAAGAAAAGCTAAACTAATTCATTAGAAATGATGTATGGGAACTAGTCAAAAAACCTAAGGACTAAAGTGTTATTGGAACA
Organism: Dendrobium chrysotoxum; assembly: GCA_019925795.1. Lineage (NCBI taxonomy): Eukaryota > Viridiplantae > Streptophyta > Magnoliopsida > Asparagales > Orchidaceae > Dendrobium > Dendrobium chrysotoxum. The sequence continues at coordinate 47,253,695 of CM034300.1, read as the reverse complement.
AAGTGGGTTTCTAAAAATAAAATGAATGACTCTAGGATAGTAGTGAGGAATAAGGCCAGATTGGTAGCTAAGGGATACAATCAGATTAAAGGGATAGATTTTAAGGAAACTTTTGCCCCTATGGCTAGACTAAAGGTTATTAGGGTGCTACTAGCCTTTGCCTACTTTAGAGGATTTAAGTTGTATCAAATGGATATAATGAGTGCCTTTTTGAATGGGGTAATTAAAAAAATGTGTATGTTGAGAAACTCCCAAGTTTTGAAAAATCTCAATTTCCCATTCATGTGTTTAAGTTAAAAAAGGTATTATATAGACTAAAATAAGCACCTAGAGCGTGGTATGAAAGGCTGACCACATTTCTCCTAGATAAAGCTTTTGTTAAGGGTAGTGTAGACACCACCATATTTCTTAAGAAAGTAGGAGAAAATCTACTCATTATTCAGATTTATGTTGATGATATATTATTTGAATTCATGGATAAAAATTTATGAGATAAGTTTTCAAAAATAATGAGTAAAGAGTTTGAAATGAGCTTGATGGGAGAGTTAAACTATTTTCTTGGATTTAGTGTGAAGTAGAAGGATGATGGAACCTTCTTTAGTCAATTAAAATATATCAAGGATATCCTTAAGAAATATAAAATGGATAATGCTAAGATAATAAATACTTCCATGAGCTCTACTATTTAGTTAGATAATGACCCAAATGGAAAATCAGTTAATCAGAAGAAATATAGAGGGGTAATTAGATCTCTTCTCTATTTAACTGCCAATAGACCTGATAATATTTAGTGTTTGTCTTTATGCTAGATTTCAAGATTATCCAAAAGAATCTCATTTTATTGCTATTAAGAGAATTCTTAGATATCTTCAAAAACACAAAACTTAGGAATTGGTATCTTAGACATAACACCTTTTATAAAATCAAAAGATATTCTGATTTAGACTTTGCAGATTATAGAGTTGATAGGGAAAGTACTTCTAGAATTTGTTAATTCATAAGATAATCTTTAATCTCTTGCTCCAGTAGAAAATAGAACTCGGTAGCCCTATCCACTGTTAAGGTAGAATATATTGTTGTAGGAAGCTGAGTTGCTCAAATCCTATGGCTAATACAATAAATCATAGATATTGGAATACATGTAGGCACCATTCCTATCATGTGTGATAATACTAGTGCCATTTGCATATCAAAAAATTCAATCCAACACTCCCGCATAAAGTATATAGAGATTAGGTATCACCTTATAAGAGATCATATAGTCAAGGGAAGATATAGAACTGCATCATATAGCAAATGGAGACCAATTGGCAAACATATTTACTAAACTTCTAGCCTATGACACCTCTAGCACCTTGAGCACTAGACTAGGTGTTATAGACATTCATGCTTGATTCATGATTAATCCAAATATTTCTATCATTTGAAATCAACTAATCTTTTATGTGCTTCAAGTTCATTTCATTTTGAATTTATGTGTTTGTTTGTTATGTGTGTGTTGCTTTATTTTGTATTTTTATTTTATTCTTTTTAGTAGAAGTTCCCTGATCATCATGCACTCTTCACTGGAAAAAATAAAAAAAATATAAATTTAAAAATAAAAGTGTTTACATCGTACTATTTGATCAACCTCATACTATGTGATCTACACATCCTACACAAATGCCTACCTTAGATTAAATCAATGATCCAGATAAGTTCACTTATTGGCAATCATACTATATGACCACTTAATTGTACTGTGTGGTACGCATGTCAAAATTTGTTCGATGAATTGAAGTTGGCCGGTATGATAATAATTCCACTTCATACTATACAAACACCTATTCGTATTGTATGATCTTGTATAGACAACTCCTCAGTACTATCATCCAGTATGATGCTGATTGTACTATATAATTTGACCATCTTTTCTTGATAAGTCATCTAGATGATTTAACTCCTTTGATCGTACTGTATAATCTCAAATCATATTGTATAATTTACTAAAAATATATTAAATGGAGGGAATTCCTTAAGGTCAAACCACTCAACCTTCAATTTATTCCTCACTCAAACTCATACCCTCATAACCCTAAGATTCTCAAATAGCTAGAGGTAGCAAACGATGTTATATGACCCAAGGAGGCTCTTTCTCCAGTCACCAAGTCGACAATCATTCTCAAAGCACTAGAGTTGAATCCACTTTCTATAGATTTAAGGAGGCTCGCATCACCCCCTCCAGAATGCTCAATCAATCTGCCCTAAACTTTGAGGTGATGAACCTCTTTGCTTCTATAACTGTTTAATTTCTTCTCACCCTAGCATTTCCTTTCAATTCTGAACTTCTCTACAAATTTCCAGCCAACCTTTGGATTAATAACGAGACCTATAACATGACTTCCTATGTGTGATGTCGTCCAGTAGAAATCAATAAGGAAGATTTAGGGGAGCTAAAGGGCCCCGTCCATAATCCATGGCTTCAAGAACTGACTTTAATTTGAGTGTTATAAACCTAGCCATTCACAATGTGGTTCTAAACTAACATCAACCCTTTGTCCACTCTCTCAATCAAAATGCATGAATTATCTAGCATGTTCTTCAAAGCTCAATTATACCCAAAGCTAGCAATCATGTTAATATTTCTCCATTTATTTCCCTAGTCACCTACTTCATAATGTCTGATACTCAATTTGTTGAAGCTCAAATGATCATCGACTATATCCAAAACCTAAACTCAAATTTGACTTCCATCAACTAGGAGAAAGAAAAATGTCACCCTAGGTCACTTCATTAGTTATATCCTTGAAAAGAAATATGACCTTACCTACCCTGCACCCCCTGACAATGTTCCCATATTCTACACTAATGCCTCCTTCTGTATTCTCTTTCACCATCAACGGGGGCACGAGCATGAGGAACCTAATTTTGATGAAGAAGGGGGAGTTTTAGCTGCACCTGCACCAGCACCAGAACTAGCACCAGCATCAGTACCACCACCTGCACCAGCCTACCATTCTTACCCTCACAAAGAAATAATCCAGAGGGCCAAATGATTAGAAACTCAGCTAGACTCCCACATTCAACAACAACAACAACAACAATACGGTTTGAGAAACAATTCTCCTCAATTCAAGATCAATTCACCTCCGTACACAAATATTTTCAACCACCACAACCTAATCAAGGGTCTTCCTACTTTTAGTTTCTATGTGATGTGTTTTTCTGTTTTCTATTCTTATTTTGTAGATCCTCCTTTTTGGTGATGTTAAAAGGGGGAGGAAGTGTTTGGTTATTTGTATGTTTTATCCTTACCAAGTAATATTTTCTGCTTATTATTTTTGTTTGCGTACTTTTATTATTTGTGTACTTTTAATTTAAAAAATGGAAGAAAATTGAAAAAAATTTCAAAATTAAAAATTTCAAAATTAGATTTCTTTTAATGTTACCCTTATTTTAATATCTATCACCTAGTGAGAGTGAGATTAGGAGAATGAAATAATAATTTGCTCTTCAACCAAAAATATTTGTCATCATAAAAAAGGGGGAGATTGTTGTACATTAGGATCCCTAGCTTGTGATTTTGATGATAACAAATATTATTGTTTGAGATTTTTATTTCTCTAAGCATATATATTGGATATTATTTTAGACTGTGCACACAAACATTTCTAGAAAAGATATACATCGCTCAAGATTACAAGACTCAAGTTTTAGTAGAATAGGATGTCAATCAAAGAGTTTGTAATTTTAACTTTCTTATATTTTATATTTCTTGAGTCTGGTTATGTAAGGGTGGCAATCGTGCACACATACATTGGGGTAGTGAAAATTTTTGAGATAAATTTTTTTGAACAAATCATATTGTATAATTTATGATCATACTGTACAATCTATTATCTAAAAAATAAGCCAAAATACTAATTAAATCATTAATTTTAATAAATTAATCATACTATATGATTTAGATTATACTGTACAATTTAGTTCGATTTATAAACCCTAACTGATAGATAAATTAAGTAAGAATTTTTTTTTGAAAAATGAATTTTGAATTATCCGTAAGTTACGATCATAATCGTATTGTACGATATTCAAAATCTTACTTAAATTATCCCTTATGATTAGTCAATTAAATCACAATTTAATTAATATGGTAGATCATACTATACGATGTTGATCGTGTCATATAATTAAAAGAGATGAAATCTGGTCGTCATAGATATCATACTAGATGAAGCCTTAATTTTTAGACTAATCATATAATACGATATTTACATCATACTGTATGAACTATTGGAAAAAAACTGACCATATTGCATGATGATAACAGTAGGGGATGATTGATAGAGATGATTTTCAATCATCCTAAAAATCATCCTGTATTAATAGAGAGAAATTAAACTAATCAAATTATACAACCTCAAGATTATACTGTACGATATATTTATAAAATATAAATTATTTGTCTAAATGACTGTTTACATCATATTAAACAAGTCTAATTTTTGAACTGATTGTACTGACGAACCAAGATTGTATTATACAAATAGAGACAGCTAAAATGAAAAATTAGGATTTTTTGAAACCAAACACTTAAGCAATCTCTTGAAGTCTTTTTGTAGAGACTTTGGTTATTGAAGAAACTCTAAGGGAGATAGTTCTTGAGAGCTTTTGGGTTTGAAGGAAGAAGAAGGTAAACTTGTGCCTGAGGGAGGAGTGTGAGGGGTTTCACATGGTTGCTCCAAGCAAGCTTGCACCCAGCATCCTCCTGTGGCCTTGGAGAATTCTTGAAGATTCTCTTAAGAGAGAAACTTCAAAGTAAAGAGTCTTAGGTTCTCTCCCTTCTCCATGGGGGAGAAAAATGATTGTGCTTCTTTGCCATCACCAGGAGGGTGAAGATGGATTCTGGGTTCTCTGCCATCTCCAGGAAGGAGAAAAAGGATTGCAGTACTCTGCCTTCTCCAAGAGGGAGAAAAATATGAAAGGTCTGCTGCCATCACTAGAAGGGTGATAAAGTTTTTGTTTCTCCACCACACTGAATTTATTGGAAGTGATTTATGTAATGTCTTCTCCACCTTACTGTGGGGGAAAAAAGAGAAACACTATAGTGATAATACAGTACTTGGAGTGGAGGACTCTTGGGAGTAGACGTAGGTCATTGTTTAATTAAACCACTATAAATCTCTGGTGTGTTTGTTCTGATTTTCTATTTTTCACATTTTACTTTTTTATATTTTATTTTCTGTTATAACTGATTGGTTAAAATCTATGATAGTTATATTATTTTGTGTTGATTAGAATTCTATCATCATCATTAAAACTTTGAATTAATTTATTTGCTTACGTAATAAATGATAAGTATTAATTGTTTCTCTTAACTACAAAAAAAATCAAAAAAGATAAGTTTTGTTTTTATTTGTTGAACGTAAGCAATATTTTAAAAAATACCAATTCAGACCCCCCTCCTCCCGTCGCCCCTGGCCCCCATCTTGGTGTGCCTCAGGATAGTTCATTGAGGGCTTACAACCTCCTCAAACTTTCAATATTTAGCAGAGTTTATTATCTAATGTATAATTTTTTTAGTTGTGAATCCATAATGCAATCTATTATATGATATATGTCTATCATTTGTGACACACCATTAGTTAGATTTTCATGATATATGTCTTAGAAATCAAATAAATAGAAAGCTATAATATTAGGAATAAGATATTTAGGTGGTTTCTCAATAACTTCATCTTGAAAAGCTAATAAGATAAATGGATAAAAATTACTGATTCCTTCCAATTTCATTCTAATATTTAAAGCTGAAAGTGATGGTGTAGGGATCACTATGTTTATCTCAAAAGAGATTCCCTAATAGTAGGGGAAGATAACATAATTAAGTGATGCTTTGAAAATTTCTTCAGACTCGGTTTGGGTTGTATTTCTATGTTGTATATTTAAATTGGCCTCTTTTTAGTGAGCTTTATTTGGAATAACTTTATGGTCTATTAATTATATTTAAATATATAGGTGTTCTATTGGCCATAATGAATAACATTATATCATAAATTCAAGTACTTCTTTAAACAATATGTGTAATCCTCATTGCGAGGATATCACATAATTTTTGGTTAATATAATAAATACATTGACTCCATCTTTATATTTTTTTAAAACACCTATCACTGAGAATAATCCAACTTTTATCCATTGCTTTGACCTAAAAAATTATCAAGCTAATATAATTATTAAGCAGTATAGGAACTATTGACGATTCAGCTGTAAACTATAGGAATTTGGGGTAATATTTTTGGTCACATGTTGTAGTGCAAGCGTGTATGATAGACAATTATTGCATACCAAATCAAATGACAGATAGAATTTTCCACATTATGGGTACAAATGAAAGACTAAACTCTCTTTTAATTATTACTTGTCAAGGAAGATGATAGTTGAATTTCATTCTATGAAAGCTCTTTAAGTAGAACTAAGGGAATTGTAAAGTAAAATAAAAGTTGTATCCTTAAGGTTGCTTTTAAGTAATAAAGGTTCTCCTAAATGATTGAGTCAAGTAAAGTTTCCTTGATTTCCTATGACATTCTTGAACTTTTTATGGCTCATAATAGGTTTCTTATACATAAATGGATTAACATAATTTCCTATGATTGTTAAAATTACAAGGAGAACTTTCAGAAAAGAACTAGATCATCAAATGTGTACTTGTTAATTTCTTTGGAACTATAATATTTCAATCAACCAATATTAAATTAATTCAATCTCTAGATCAAAGTAGGTCACTTTGGAAAGTGTAAAGATTAGTTGGAGCATACATGAGAAGTGTTAAGTATATTAATGATAGGTTGGTCGCATACAAGTGAACTAGTGAGAGGACTTATCCATCAATGTTATATTGAGCTATCTTAAATGCTTTTTAAGGGCAATGTTTTTTTATAATTTATATTTTCAATGATAAATAATGATCGATATAAATAATTTTATGTCTAGAAAGTTTTTTGAGATTTATATGAAAGTGAATACTATTCTCATATAAAAGTAAATAAGGGAAGACCCTTACCCATTAACTTAAGTTATTGAGAGGATGACTATTCACTAATTAAAATGTTTAGCTCAATTTAAGATTTAAATGTCCATTCATTATTATATTAAACTCAACTTAAACTTTTTAATGCTCAACTAACCAAGTACATAATTTTAATTTAGCACTTAATCCTTTCCAAAACACTACCATAGCTAGGTCCCAAGTTCTGCATGAGAAAAGTGGAGGGTTGTGTTAGGTAGTCAACTGCTAGCGTAAAACTTGTCGAATAATCAGACATGAATCCTTTAAAAAATTATATTAATGCTAAGGCATCCCCTATTGTATGGCTTGAATACAGTGACAAGTATGCAAGGGCCGCTGCACCGACGCCCGGGTGCAGTATTAAATAAGCAAGGGTTCCCACATGAAGAATGAGTGTGGACAAAGAAGCTAGTCCATGAAACTAGAATTATGATAGGAACTTGGAATATAGGTTCTCTTACAGGAAATTAATGGAATTAATCGATATTATGATTCAAAGGAACATAAATATTATGTGCATTCAAGAAACTAAATGGGTTGGAGAGAAGGCTAAGGAGATTGATAGTTTAGGATTTAAACTGTGGTATTCAGGTACGAGTCATACTAGAAATGGTGTAGGGGTGATTATAGATAAGAGTTTGAAGGATAATATTATAAAAAATTAATAGAATTGGAGATAGAATTATAGCTTTAAAGATTGTTGTTGATGCTAATATTATTAATATTATAAGTGCTTATGCTACTAAAGTAGGTTTGGATATGGGTTCAAAATTAAAATTTTGGACTGACTTAGATGAATTAATACAAAAGATACCTCTTGAAGAAAAAAATTTTATTGGAGGAGATTTAAATGGACATGTTGGTAGAAAGGTAGATGATTTTAAAAGTATTCATGGTGGCCATTGGTTTGGAATGACAAATGAGGGTGGTAAGATCATATTAGATTTTTCTTTAGCTTATGATTTTTTTAATTGTTAATACCTTATTTAAGAAAAGAGATGAGCATCTCATCACTTATAAAAATGGATATAGTACAACTCAGATTGATAATTTTCTTATAAGAAAATTATATCGTTTAGATTACAAAGATTATAAAGTTATTCCAAGTAAAAATTTATGTATCCAACATCAATTATTAGTTTTGGACTTTAAGATAAAGGGGAAAAAAATAAAAAATAAAGTAAAATGATTTTCTAAGACTAGATAGGGGCATTTAAAGAATATTAATAAAAATATTTTTGAGAGAAAGATTTTAGATCTTAATATTTTGTCTGTACATGAGGATGCTAATGTTATGTGGGAAAAAGTGGATAGTGATATTAAGAATATTGCGAAAGATGTGCTTGGAGTATCAAAGGGAAAAGCTCCTAATAGTAAAAATAGTTGGTGGTGGAATCCAAATGTGCAGGAAAAGATAAAAAATAAGAAGATTTGTTATAAAAATTGGTTTAAATGTAAAAATTTGATAGTTGGGAAGGATATAAAGAGGCACATAAGGAATCTAAGAAAGTAATATGCGATACAAAAACCATAGCTTTTAATGATTTATATAATAGATTAGATACTAAGGAGGTAAAAAGATATATGTATAAGTTAGCCAAACAAAGAGACAGGAGTAGTAATGATTTAGTTCAAGTGAAGTATATTAAGGATGAAGATCAAAAAGTACTTTTCATAGAATATGATATTCAATAAAACTGGATGAGATATTTTGCTAAACTTTTTAATGATAAATGTGAAAATACAATTGACTTTAGTGACCTTAGCACCCTAAATAAAAATAAAGAATTATGTTTTTATTGGTGAATTAGTAAAATCGAAGTTAGAGAGGCTTTAAAGAAAATGAAGGGTGGAAATGCTGTTGGACCTAATGATATTCCAATAGAGGTGTGGAAATGCTTAGGAGATGAAGGAATTTCTTGGTTTACTAAACTTTTTAATACTATTTTGAAGAAAATATGCCTCATGAGAGGAGAATGAGCCTGTTAATTCCTATTTTTAAGAATAAAGGTGATGCATAAGATTTTGTGTAAATTATAGAGGAATTAAGTTAATGTATCATACTTTAAAACTATGGGAGCGAGTTATGGAGCATAGGTTGCGGTGTGATACTAATGTTTCTCAAAATTAATTTGGATTCAAGTCAGGTAGGTCTACTATGGAAGCCATACATTTATTGAGAGGTTTGATGGAGAAATATATAGAGAATAAGGAGGATCTACATATGATATTTATTGATTTAGAGAAAGCATATGATAAAGTTCCAAGAGAAGTGCTATGGAGAGTTCTTGGAAAGAAAGGACGTAATAACGCTTATATTCAAATTATTAAAGATATATATGCAGGAGCTATTACTTATGTTCAAACACAAGGTGGTTCGATCAAGTATTTTCCTATTTTGGTTGGATTACATCAAGAATTAACCTTAAGCCCATATCTTTTTGCTTTAGTCATGGATGTTCTCACTAGACATTTGCAAGAGAATGTACCTTGGTGTATGCTTTTTGATGATGATATTCTTATTATTGATAAGACTAGAGAGGGAGTTGAAGGTAAACTTTAATTATGGAGGTCAACTTTAGAGTCTAAAGGTTTTCTCTTGAGTAGATCTAAAAAAAATATATGGAGTGTAATTTTAGTAGTAATGGACCTAGTGAGGGGATTGTGACTTTGGGCTATCAAGTCATTAATAAGTATACACATTTTAGATATCTTGGATCTATTGTTTAGAGTGATGGTGAAATAGATGGAGATATTATCAGCAGAATTCAAGTTAGATGGTTAAAGTGGAGTAAAGCGTTGGGCTTGTTGTGTGATAGAAAAGTCCCCCTCAAACTTAAGGAAAAATTCTATAAGATGGTGGTGAGACATGCAATGCTTTATGGTGCTGAATGTTGGCCATTAAAAGAGAAGCATAATACTAAGTTAAGTGCTGCAGAGATGAGGATGCTCAGGTGGATGAGTGGCTTTACCCTTAGAGATAGGATACGAAATGAGCATATACATTAAAAGGTTGGAGTAGCTCCAATGGAAGATAAGATTAGAGAGAGTCGCCTTAGATGGTTTGGTCACATAAAATGGCAGCCTTCCAATGACTCGGTTAGGAAAGTAGAGCTATTAGATTTGACTTATGTTAAGAAGGGTAGAGGTAGACCTAAAAAGTCTTGGTCAAAAAAATATTAGAAATGATCTTTCTTTATTAGATTTAAACGAGAATTTGACTTTTAGTAGGATACAATGGAGAAAAAGGATTCATGTAGCTGACCGCATATAGTGGGACAAAGGCTTGATGTTGTTGTACTTAATCCTTTCCATCTAACATACAAAGAGGAAAAAATTGACTTTTTATGACCTCTCTAAATAACTATGACTTGAAATCTAGCAAAAAAATTGAATATTTTTTCTTTTATTAATATCTAATTGAAAATATCAAGGAAACTTCAAACATATTCTTCTTTCAATCTCAATACACAAATTCTTTTCTTCTAGCTTTTTTCTTCTATCTTAATGGAATATTGACAGCCAAAGCCCAAGAGAATATTAAATGAATAAAATATGAAAAAATGAATATTTACTCTCATTCATTTGCTTACCGCTTGATATCATTTTCCCACCTTATTGATACATTTCTTACTTTATTATACATCGCCAAACCACTCGTTTGTTTGCTACTATGTTTCAATATATTATACTTTCACATGAATTCCAACACATTCACTACATGCTTAATTCTTATTTATCTTATCTTACTTTCAACTTAATTATATCATTTCTTCCACACTTAGTTGTCGTACCCTTTGGCACAAATAATATAGCTGGTTTTATTTATTTGTGATAGAAATAAACCTTTTAATGCTTCTTGATACTCCTCAGGTACTTCACTTTAATTCTACAAGCTATATGCTCATATGTATATATATTCTTTTGTTTAATGTAACCAAACCTTCTAAACTTTCACAAATAGGTATTACTACATCCTATAGTGTTATTACTGGTCATTATCAATCTCACATCATAATGGGGTTTGGTGTGCTAATCTTTATTTCAATATCTTCTCTAATCAGCTAGGTAACTCATATTTTACTTGGTATTCTGCTACTTTTTGGAGTTCTAGAATCTATAAATTTCATAGTAAAAGCAATAAGAGTAGCTTCACTTCTTATGCCTTTTTTTTTTTATGCCTGATATGTGAATAGAGATTATCTGGTCATGCATTCACTCTTCTTTCCTCAATACTAATCATATTAAGTTTTTTCTCTTATAAATACTTGACTATGAATGAACCCTTGTTATCAAATGACTTGGAGAATAGTAACAAATTTAATTTTGGAAAATGAAAAGATACCTGAGAGGAAGCAATCGAGGGTGGCAAGATTCAGAAATATGAGATTGAATTGATACAGTGTAAAGAAAACTACATAAGCGGATGAATTCGAGTGCAGAAATAAGTCACGACTACCCGCATGACTATTCGGATAACTCATATTTACGCACAATTTAAGTCAGGGATGCTAACAAAGGGGGAGTTATGATTGAAGTCATGGCCGCTAACTAAGGGGAGTTGTCGAGCACGGTGAGGAGTCGGTCGCTAAAACCCTAGAGGAAGAAATGCGATCTACGAGCATAGGATATGAGAGATGTGATAAATTAGTTACACATTATATTAGATTATAAGTTGAATATATCTTATATTTTTTAAGCAAAAATTATTAGATCTCTTATTTCAGAATTTTTCATGGTTAATTTAATTTATCAAGTCATAGCTTCAAATTATAAATTATAATATATATCTATGAAAATAAAATATATACAAATATCAATAAATGTTCGAGATATCTATATTAGTATTTTGAACTAATTTTTGTCATTTAGTTATACCCTAAAATTTAAATATAAATTTATTAATAAAAAGTTAATTAATAGTTGTTTTAATTAAGTTGAATATAAAATTTTAATTTGTGAAAAATAAATAAAATAAGCTCTTAAATAAACTTAACACTTGGGCATGATAAAACTTATTGTGATTGAGTCATATTATACATCATTAATTTAACTTTTACATAACTTCATCAAGAATATCAAACTAGTTTGACTATGTGTTATTGAGATGATTATTAATTTAAATATATTTGAGGCTATAGGAATTAAATGATTCATCAACAGCATTCTAAATATATTTGTAATATGTTAACAAATCACTCATTACTAGATCTAAGTTTTTCTTAAGAGTAATTGTCATTTTATGGGATGTTTATGAAATTTTATTAAGGCCTTTATCATTATTGGTCACTAAAATATACTTTTAGCGACCAGTTTACTTTCACCTTTGAACTTTTGGCCGCTAATGGCCTATTTTTTTGTAGTGCCTCGAAACACTTCCATAGGCGTACCTAAACCCATTGGAGGCCTTGATGGACCATGCTCATCCATGGTTGAAGAAGTTAACCCCATTTGATCCATAAATCATATTTTTTTAAATGAACCTTAAATTTCACATAGCATAGACCCAAAACTTTGCAATTGAGTGCATAATGCTTTAAACTACTCACCTTAGGCAACCCATGCATAAGGTTGGGTTGAGTCAAACCAACTAAGCAAGCTTAAGTTATCCTAAATGGGTTATAACCTGAATTGAGCCAAACAACCCCAAAAAAGACTACTTATATGACTTAAACCATACATTGAATGTTTTGAATTCCCTCCACCTCACGTGACCCTATGATAGAAAATGCTTCCTCTCGAGTCATATGCAAGCAATCTTCACCGTCTGAAATGTATGTGGCTTATGTGCATGAGTAGAAGGGTTAGTTAGCCTGCCATTTTCCCAAATCCAACCCCTAAATTTTATTCGAGAAATTTTTTTAAGTTTTAGGGAAGTCACCTTAAAAGAATCCTTTAAAATCATAAAATCCTTTAAATGAACTAAGTTTTTTTTGGGAACTTCCTAGGACCCTTAGGGATCTCTTGATTTAATTCTTAAATATTTGAGTTCACTTTGGCCTTTAATTCTTAAATGCTAAAATAATCCTTTAAAACACCCTAGAAAATTTAAAGATACATAAAAAATGTAAAAAAATTAAAACTCAATTGCAAGCCATTCATAATTTAATAATTAATAAAAAAATAAAATTAATGTCTAATTTTACCTTAAATCTATAATCTAGTTATTTGAGCATTAATAATGCAACAAATTAAATAAATCATTAAAAGCTAACCAATTATCAAAATCTGTTCAAAATTTTAGAGAATTCATCTTAGGTCATCTCTAAGCTATGTTTAAATTTCATAAAAATTTGGAGTCAATTGTTACCATAAGTAGCAAACCTTAAATGCCTAATACATATAAAACCCTTATGATAAAGTACATTAGAAATTTTATAAACAAATAATAGGAACTAATAAAAATATTAACTCAGTTGCATTTCATTTTAATGAATCCATAAACATTATAAGAAAAAACTTAATAAAAATTCAAAATTTAATGTTAAAGTAAAACCCCAGTAAAATCTATGTTAAAGAGGAAATCAATATAATTAACCTTTAAAGATTAATAATGCAATATTCAAAATAAAACTAAATTATCAATCACAATTTATGTTTAAATCTACTAAAATAAAACTTGAAGCATGAAATATGAATAATATTCGTAAATAGCTAATAAATTTTACATAAATTATATAAAGCAGGCTCTACTCCCTTTTAGGGCAGAACATTTACAAATTTTTTGATGGCTTAGGATGTATAGATTAATGAACTTATTGTACTCTAAGTTCATTGATTAAAATGATCCTTAAAATAAAATAATAATAAAATTAAAGTTCAAAATATTAAATTGTAAAATATACAATGAATTCATAATTCATTTATAGATAAACCTGAAATAAAATCCCTTGGCTAGTAACAAATTTAAATAGTACAAAATATAATGCTAAACCCTAACATGAAACATAGAAGCTACATAACCTAGAACACACTTATTAAGGATAACAAACTCAAGTCTTAGGCTAGGAGCGGCTGTTGACCTCATTTTTATATGAGATAAATTCACCACATTCAAAAACAACAGAGTATAGGTATTCTTTTCAAGTAGGAAGCCATTGCCTAGTAGAAACCCTATGCAAAGCATATAGAAATTGACTTGGGCAATGGCATATCATTATAACATGTCCTTAGATCATCCCTAGTGGTTCTTAGAAGCCCTCAGGCCCTTCCCAATCATCAAAGTTCAATAAATCCTAAACTTAAACCAACATTCTTCATAATTACATTCTATGCCACCCAATATGGAATATTGAGCCAAACATCACTATAAACCTGGGGAAGTGTAGTAAGCTTGGTCATGATTATCATTTCAATGATTTGAGCTCATTGGAATTCATTGTTGATCAAGTTTGATGTTTAAACCCTTAAAAAACTAAATTGAGAACTTGTTCATGAGCATGATCAAAATATATTTTCAATATAAGGATGACCATGGTTGACCATGCCTAAACCCATGTAATGCCATGGATGACCATGGTTGACCATGATTTATTAAGTTAACCATATGGAATCCATTTGACCTAAAATGCCAATTTTGAGATTCATTTCATTTTAAACCATAACATTGCATTTCAAATATTATAAACATTTATACAAATATCATAAACTCTTTGCACTATAGAAAATTTGTTATATATCGGTGGTATTTTTGACGGTCGGTCATTTGATCGCCACAATTACCGGCAGTTAAACTGACAATTTGACCACCACTATTACTTGCAGTTTAAATGCCAGTATTTAATACTAAACCGCTGGAAATTCCACCGGTCAAATAACCGCTGGAAATTCCACCAGTACTCTCTTTAGGCAGCGACTTTTACCTGCAATTTAGCCGCCAGTTTTATGTGAGTTTTTTCCAATGGTTTAAACTGCCAAAAAACCATCGAAAATGGCCCTAAAATTGGTCGCCCCAACCCTTCTCCTCATTTCTTCACATTTTTCATTTTCGTCCAAATGCTTGTGGCCTCGCTATTGCCCTCAACATCAACAGGACTCCATCCGCCGAACGCCACCCGTGCCTTGCCCCCGACTCCCTTACTCCGGCTGCCGAGCGACCCCAAAGATGATCTCCTCCATGCATCTCCTTATTTTTTTCTTTAGTCATGGATGTTCTCAGTAGGCTTTCGTAAAAGCATGTATATTACCTTTTTTTCTATTGATATTCCTCTTGTTAATATGTCTAGAGAGGTACTTGAAGGTAAACTTGAATTATAATGATCAACCTTTGAATCTAAAGGTTGATTTTGAGAAAGCCTTAAGCCCATATCATTTGCTTTAGTCATGGATGTTCTTAGTAGGCATTTGCAAGAGGTTATACACTGTATTTTTTTTTCTTATGATATTATTCTTGTTGATAAGACTAGAGAGGGAACATAAATTATGGATGTCAACCTTAGAGTGTAAAGGTTTTTACTTGAGTTGATCTAAAATATGAACATATGGAGTGTAATTTTAGCAGTAATACACTTAGTGAGTGGATTGTGACTTGGGCCAACAAGTCATTAATAAGAGTACACATTTTAGATATATTAGATTTCTTGTTCAGAGTGAAGGTGAAATATATGGGGATATTATCAAAAGAAATCAAGTTGGATGGTTGAAGTGGAGGAATGCATCGGGCTTGTTGTGTGATAGAAAAGTCCCCCTCAAACTTAAGGGAAAATTCTAAAGATGGTGGTGAGACCTGCAATGCTTTATTAAAAGTGAAGCATAATACTAAGTTAAGTTTTGCAGAGATAAGTCACCTTAGATGGTTTGGTCACTTAAAATGGCGGCCTTCCGATGACCCAGTTAGGAAAGTAGAGGTATAAGATTTGACTTATATTAAGAAACGTAGAGGTAGACCTAAAAAGACTTGGGTAAAAAATATTATAAATGATATTTCTTTATTAGATATAAATGAGATTTAAGGCTGCATCTTTTTTAATAATTCATTTCATAACTATGTAGGGAATATTTACTTTAACATCCAAATGACTATCCAAGAAGAGAGATATTAGATGTATAACAGATTGTTACCGGGTTGAAGAGGATTAACAGATGAATTTATGAAGGGAGTTGAGACTATTATTCAAGTCGCATCTCAACTACCATCATTTATATTTGATGGAATGTTTAGATGTCCATGCTTGAAGCCAAAAAATCAAGAATTCTTTAAGCCCTTTGATGTAAAGGTTGATTTATATCATAGGGGATTTGTTCCAAGCTACTAAATTTGGACCTCATATGGCGAGTACGAGCTATATAGAGATACTCATGCCAGTCCATCCATAACTTTTGAAATAGTTGATGAAGATCAAATGAGTAGACTGTATGAAGAATTTATTTTTGATGTAGCAGGTCCTAATTTAAGGGCTAGCATGGGAGAGCCACCAAACGCAGAAACCAAAAAATTCTTTGAATTACTATATGATGCTCAAAAACCAATTTAGGATGGTTATAAAACTCATTCAAAATTATCAGTTGATGTTAGGATGCTAAGTATCAAAACTGAATATAATATTCCTCGTGACTGTTTTAATGACTTCATTGGTCTTCTCAAGGAAATAAATCCAACGGATAATTTAATCTCCACATATTTATATTAAATAAAGAAATTAGTATCTATATTGGGTTGCATCGCTATGAAAATTAATTATTGTATAAATAGATGTATGTTACACTATAAGGATGATGCAACAAAAGTTTATTGTCACACTTGCAATGCACTTCGATTTAAACCAAACTCAAAAAAATAACATCGTCAAAAGAAAGATGTTTCATATTCCCATTTATTTTATTTATCAGTTATTCCAAGACTTCAATAGCTCTATGCATCAACGAGTTTAGCAGGTCATAGAGATGGCATAAGGAGAAATTAGCAAACAGTGGTATTCTTTCTCATCCATCAGATGCTAAAGAGTGGAAACATTTTGATCAAATGCATGCTTCATTTGCTGTTGAGCCACATAACATGAGATTAGGATTATGTGTTAATGGTTTTACTCTATACAGTTAGGAAGCTTCACCATACTCTTGTTGTCTAGTTATACTAGCACCATACAACCATTCACCAGAGATGTATATGACTATCTCATACATGTTCTTAACACTTATAATATATGGACCACATAATCCAAAAGCAAAAATTAATATTTTTTTGCAATCATTAATTGATGATCTCAAGTTCTTATGGGAAGAAGAGGTTCTCACATATGATATCTCAACCAAATAAACTTTTCTCTATAGAGCTGCATTGCTTTATACCATTAGTAATTTTTTAGCTTATGTTATGTTACTTGGCTGAAGCACAGCAGGAAAATTAGCTTTCCATTACTGCATGGAGAATACTAAATCTTTCACACTAAAATATGGAGGAAAAAAATACTTAGTTTGATTGTCATCATATACTCCAACCTGTTGATCATCCATTTAGGAGAAATCAGAAAGCATTCATTAAAAATAGAGTTGAGTGGTCATCTCCTCCACCCAGATTAAGTGGTTATGACTTTCTAGCATTTTATTAATTATTAATTTTCCAACATTATTAGAGTGTAAATTTTTGGGATATAGTGGTCAATATAATTGGATTAAAAAAGTATTTTCTAGACATTGCTATATTGAAGAACCAATTTGATAAGGCATAATCTGGATGGTATGCATATTAAGAAGAACTTTTTTAATAATATTTTTAATATAATTATAGATGTTAAAGGCAAGAGCAAGGATAATGTGAAAGCTATAATGGACATTAAAGAGTACTATCGATTAGTAACAACCAATGATGGCAAAATAATAAAGCCCAAAGCACCTTACTCTTTCCCGTTAGAACAAAAAAGATTAATATGTTAGTGGTTTCAAGGTTTAAAAATGCCTAATGGCTATGGATCAAACTTAAGTCGATGTGTAGACCTTAAATCTATGAGATTATTTTAACTAAAAAGTTATGATTGTCACATAATTATAGAGGTTCTCCATCCGATCATAGTATGTCTATTACCAGATTACATGTCAAATCCATTGATAGAGCTTAGAATTTTCTTCAAAGAACTATGTTTATCTAAACTAAGCAAAGATACTTTACGGAGAGTGAGCAGAACATACCAATCATCCTATGCAAGTTAGAAAAAAATTTTCTCTTAGGATTCTTTGATTCTATGAAACATCTTCTAGTCCATCAACCTTATGAAGCTAGAGTTGGTAGACCTATGTAATATCATTGTATGTACCCTTTTAAGAGGTAAAATATGTTTTTAATATGTTGTCTTAAATATTTTTAATTATAACTTATAATTCTATTCGTCTAGCAGATATTTTAATAAGTTGAAAAATATGTTAAGAATAAAGCACGACTAGAAGGATCAATATGTGAAGTATATTTGTCTCAAGAAATCACCCACTTCTGCTCGTACTACTTCGAGCCTCATGTAAGGAGTACAAGAATAAAGATTATTTGTAACATGGAGTTCGATGTCCAAGAACAATCGTAATCTGAAGTATCAGTCTTTAGAAGTCATGAAAAGCCCAGTGGCAAATGTGTTAAAAGATTCCTCAATAATTTAGAAATCAAAATAGCTACTTTATATGTGCTACTGAACTGTCAGGAACTCAAACCAATCTTAGAGTAAGTTTTTTCATAATGTACAAAAGGAATCATGTTAATCTTTATTACTGAAGTCTTACTTGGATGATTTATCATCAAGTATTTTGTAAGCAATTTGCCTCTAACAGATACTATAGATGTTGAGCAACTTATTGTAAATGAATTTCCATCTTGGTTTAGATCTTATGTGAGCCCTAAAATTTTAAAAATTGTATTGATTTACATCGTATTTAATACTAGAAGCCCTAACATTTAAAAATTTTCTTAAGTACATAAGCCCAGTAATAATTTTTTTGATAAAGGTTTGCAAGCACTAGCATGGGCCCAATGCAAAAAGTAAACACCTGATCAATATATATAGTTAATGGGTTCAGATTTTATTCCAAATTGTAAAGTGAAGGATGAAAAAATTAAAATTTGTGGAGTTTGTGTTAGAGGGAATACTCATGAAGAAGATGAGTGTGATTATTACGGTATTCTAAATGAGGTTCTTGAGCTACAATACCAAGTAGAAGATGAGAATCTTGTATGTTTGTTCAACTGTCAATGGTATAATTCAATACCGAATAGAGGTATAAGGGTTCATCCTACGTATGGTTTAGTAGAAGTAAAACATAATAGAAGATACAGAAGTTTGATCCATTTGTATTAGCAAGTCAAGCTATTTAAGATTATTTTAGCAAATATCAAAGTGGTCACAAAGATGAATAAGATTGGCTAGCTGTCATAAAAATAAAAGCACGAGGGATAATTGATCAATAATACATCATAACAACTACACATCAAGAGGATGAGCTGTCAAATTATAGGTCTGTTGAAATTGATGAGATGTTAACTACATCACATAATATTAAAATGCATCTAGAGGATGTGAATAGTTCGATAAGCTCTTTAAGTGAGAACGATGAAGAAATTGAAGATACCTTGGAGAGCAATGAAAATATTTTTTATTCTGAATAGTTCTTATAATTTAAGTGACTAAATTTATTATAATGTACTTATTATATCATAGTTTTCTAATTTCAAGTTAGTAAATAAATCTTGGTAAATGTCTATTATTAAATCCTGTTTATATGTAAATCATTATACATTTTATAAATCTTCATGTTTGTTACAATAAAATATTCTACATTCTATTTTTTTATTTCTATTTATACAAATCTTCATAATTATTATAACTTATTTTTTTATATATTACAATAATTTACTAATTGCTTCTTTTATTACGTAGGGCTTCAGGTGATGATCCTTCTGATAGATCCTTTACTTTTAAGTTTTCTCGTAAGAAATAGTTTAGTGCTGGACCAAGTAGGTCTAGACATGGTGATGAAGGTCAGGGGTAGAGATCAATTGCCCCAGTGATACCATCACTTCCAGCTGGGAGTCAGTAATAGCCTCCCACTAAGCAGGGTCAATGACAGTCAGATCCAGTTGTGGTTGGAGTACCACCCGCTCTTGGGTACTTCCTCCTCCTATGTCTACAATCCTTAATTGCCCTCTCCAGATCAGACACACGTAGCTCCATTCTATCCATATTACCCCCACCAACATCACAAACACATCCATCCACCTACCCTTACCCTCCTTACCACCACCACTATTTTTACCCACCTCATGTGCAGCCAGAACAGGGTGGATCATCAACACAAGCAGAGGTTAGTGGTGGGGTGCCTGCAATAGTAGTAGATAAGTGTGTATACATCAAACCTGAGGGAGATACGTAAGTTCAATTTATTTTATAAAGTTATTGTAATTTGATATATTGTATGTTATTGACAGAAAATTTAACCGACGGCTTCAATCCCTCAAGGCAGCCTACCCAAAAGATTCAGGACATCATACAGAGCAAATATGATGCTCCTTACTTATCATGGAAGAGGGTCCCAAAGGAAGTTTGGAATATGTGGTTCGGAGAATTTCAGGTATATTTATTTGGCATTACTTAAAATATTTTATTTCATTTGTATTAATATTATTTATCATGCATATATTTTATAGAAAGATTTTAGGTGGCTCCCTGATCATGGTACAATGATCAGAACAAATTTTAAGAGAAGAGGATTGACTCATCTTAGGGACATATTCACAAACATTAGAAAGTTTGGGCAGTGTCCATTATGGAATTTGAAGCTTTTTTAGGTTTTTATAGTACTAAAAGTGCATAATAAGA
This sequence comes from Dendrobium chrysotoxum, assembly GCA_019925795.1. NCBI lineage: Eukaryota > Viridiplantae > Streptophyta > Magnoliopsida > Asparagales > Orchidaceae > Dendrobium > Dendrobium chrysotoxum. The sequence continues at coordinate 47,232,854 of CM034300.1, read as the reverse complement.
ATAGAATAAATTTGTAGCAAATAAAATTATACTTTCTATCTATGGGGGAGTTAAATCCTATGTGTTGCTTATCTTAAATGACTTTTATTTTGTCCTATTTTGGGTTAAGAAAAAAATGAAGAAATATTTTGTGTATATCTTGAATATTATTAATGATGACAACATGAAATTTCAAACACTCTAGTAGAAAATAAATCTCTATGAACAAATATAAGGAGAATCCACTATCATTTATATTCAAGGTGCTTCTATTAGTATTGAAATAGAGATGTCAGATTCTGATAGTTCACTAGACAAAAACTTGAAGCAATTTATGATCAAAGAATACATAATTTTTTTGCTTCTTTCCCTAAAGAAGTACCACAAGTCTTCGTAGTGGTAAAGTTTTTCTACCATGAGCATTTTCCATAGATAAAAGAAAAAGGTTGTAGATCATCCTAAAACTTCAATACCATCTTAGCCTATACAGTCTCAAGATGGAGCTAATAAAGAAATGCCTAAAGTATATTACAATGTATTTGCTCATCTCAAAAAATTACATGCAAACCTAAGTATTTATGATGCTCTGATCCTGTCTAAGGAAATAAGGGAGGCTTTAATTAAAGCATTACTCATTCTAAAAATTTGTATGTCTCAGTTAGTATCAGTAAAATTGGAAGAACCCCTATATTTCAAAGAGGTTCATAAAGCAACATTCTAGAAATATGACTTATTGTTGGGAACTCTCGACCATATTTTCCAATCATATATCTATATAAATATAGATACTTTCAATCTGTAAAATAAGGGTGGATACTTTCATAGAGCAATATTGTGGATTGTTAATATTATGACTCTTAGAAATCTTGTCTATCTAAGGGTGGATACTCATAAACTCTGTTTATGTAAAATAATGTTGCAAAGATTAAATGAAAAAGGAAAGAGGGCTTTAGGCTCTATAACTTTTTCTTGAGATAGGTGATTTGAAGACTGAAGCTAAATTCTACACTATAGTCTCTAAAAATACTCATAATGCTCGCCAAGGTAGGCCCTAGATTCATGTATATGAAATGGCACCTTTCTATCTTCATCAATGTATTAAATACCCTTACAATGGTATTGAGCAAAGTATTAAGGAGAACTTCAGTAGTTTTCACCTTATGAAGTTGGAATATATGAAGATGCTACTTACTATCTTCCTAAAAAAGAAATAATTTTTCTAGAAACTTCCAATTGGTTAAAGAAAATAAAACAAAACAGGAAAAGAAATAGAAATAAAAAATTATAAAAAAGAAAAGAAAGAGCATCTAGACCTTTAATAAAATGTTCGTTGGAATCCTGCCCTTCTTATATAAAGAGGTGATAGAATGGCTTATGAGCTAGAAGGAGAAGTAGAAGATGGAAAAACGAAAGAGTACTTAATAATAAAAAAATATAAGCTAATGTAGAAAATTATAATCCACATTAATTTGGAATCCATCCTGGAGGATAAATTATGTGTGTTTGAGGAAAATGAATAGGTTGTAGAATATAGTCACATGATTGAGAAGCTAATGTTTGAAGCATATTCAAAGGTGGATAGTGATGATGGCAATGTTCAAGTAGTTAATAAAGATGACCTAATATGTCTACCTTTGATAAGCTTAGAAAGTATGTGTAGAATATAACTCTAAGCCCACTATCTCAGGATAGTATATGTGGGTTAGATGTTAAAGTTTCTCAAGTTCTTGGTCTAGATTATAAATCTAATAAATTTCTTACTTCTACTAGAAAAAGTGTCAAAACTAATGTAATACTTGATGACCCCTTCATGAAAGAAGTATTGTAAATACCTTTTGGCTGGTGTCCAGCATATGTTAAAAAATTAGCTAAGCATGGTTTAACACCATCAGCTTGAACTTGAGGTGAAACTCAACTATTTGAAAAGTTATGAAATATAAAGTATTATAAACAAAAAATTAAAAGCATGTTTTGGCATTTATACTATTTTTCTATTTGATGATGATGAATATTGCTCAAAGTTTTCTAATAATCAAGAGTCTAATTATTTCTTCATAAAGATTTTTATTTCTTTCATGAACTTTCTTTAGAGACTTTAAAAGATCTAGATGAGTCTCCAGTTAGGGATGTGCCCCTCAAACTTGAAGAGGAGATTTAGTCAATGGTAGATGAGTTAAAAGAAGATAAACTAGGCTATGAATAAAATCCTCATTCAATCTTCAAAAGTTCTTTATTGAATGAGGATGAAAAAAAAATATGATAAATTAATTTCAGAGTTTAAAGACAATTTTAACTAGTTATCATGAAATGTCGTGATTATCTCCAAATGTAGTAGTCCATAAAATCAAAATTATCCAGGCATGGTTCAGTTAAAACATGCACCTTGTCGTTTGTGGTTGGATATAGCATAACAAGTTAAAGCTAAATTCAAGAAATTAGTTGATGTTGATTTTATGTGAAAACATAAATTCTCTACCTTGTTGGCTTTTATTACACTAGTAAAATAAAAAAGAATGATTAAATCTTTTTATGTATTGACTTTAAAGACCTAAATAAAGCCTATCCTAAAGATGAGTTCTTGTTGCCCATACTAGAACTTTTGGTAGACATTTCTTCTGTATATGCAATATTCTTCTTTATGAACTGGTAGTCTAGCTTTAATTAGATTAAAATGGCTCCCTATGGAAATATATATTTCCATTTAATTTTAAAATTAATATTCCTATAATAAAATCTTTATAATAAACAATATACTATTTCAAAAGAAAAAAGTGGAGTTTCGCTATCATTTTGAGAATAGAAATAGATTTTAGTATTTTCATGATCAAACATAGCATAGAAAATAGCATACTATCCCAAAAGATACAAATTATAATCAACTATCATTTTCAAAATTGAAAAAAATATTATACAAAACTTGTCTACAGCCCCAAAGACTTTTACCCTACTTAAAAAAATTAAAATATGGTTTATTTGTTTTACTAAGTTTCTAAGTTCTCCATAAATACAAGCCACTATGATTAATTATATCTCAAGGTGAATATTGAGAAAACACTCAATTATAGTTGTGACTAAATACAAAGATTCATTTAAGGATTCAATTTTATGATTTATCAATAGGGAAGAGATCAAAGTTAAATATGAATTCACAGAATTAAAAAGTAGACAGTGCTTATGATATTAGGATACATACAAATACTCTAATATATACTATGATAGGGCTTTAGTGATTTAGGGTTTGATTGAATTTACATTTAAGTTGACAATTTAATAGATAAATAAAATTAGAATCCTAGAAAGAAGTGCAAAAATTATGCATATGGGCTTACGTTTGCTGGGAGTGGTCAACTAACAAACAACCTAGGTGCTTTTATAAAAACTTGTTTTAAGTTTAGTATGAAATGCAAGATAGAATAGCTCTTTTTTACGGATGATTGAAGGGTTTAAAGTTCAAAATTCAAATCATGATTTCAAAGATGTAGGGGTCTGATTGCACTTAACTAATGCAATTTGAAATGAATTTTCCTTAACTTCTAAAATTTTTATATTCAACTAAAGAAATCTACATGTTTAATTTTCTAAGAAAAATCCAACAACATAACAGGCCAATACCAATAGGAATAACAAACTCAACCCACTCACTTATGTTATCGTTAGCTTGCTATTGGTGTATGTGAGTTAGGTGTCCATAGCAATTAAAAGTAAAATATAATCTCTTAATGTAGAAAATTTAAATGTTGGTGCTTTAAAAGATAAATATCTAAGAGTTTCATGAACCCTAAAATTAGTCCAGGAAAAAATACATGCACCGCCATGAAATCTAGGAAAAGCATGGAATTTTTACTTCGCATTTCATATACAAACAATCAAATCATGTTCATAAAGAAGGAAAGAGTGCTTGAGGAAAGAGACACTCAAAATACAGACCAGAGTCTGTAGGATAGTAATGGTGGCTAAGCAACACTGATAAAAAACTTTGATTTCTACGCCTAGAGATAATGTAAGTCTATAAAAAATGAAGTTTTTTATTTTAATTTATCCGATCTTCTTCAGGCTCTCTTGTATATGAACATGCTTCTAAAGAATTTCAAAAGATATGATCTTCAAAGAAGAGTCATTTTTTTGGACTTCTTTATTATACAATAAACAACCTCAATTAAGACTTTCATAACTTCATACATTTACACCTCTATAAAAATTTTCATTTTGACTATAAAGTAAAAAAGATTCTACACTTATAGGGCCTAGTATACAAGCAATGCATTTATGTAATCATCATCCATATGCCACATCATAGGGTGTAATAAAGTAAACATCACATCATCACATAACCACTAAAATATCATTCCATAACAACCAAAGTGTAGAGAAAGAAACACAAACTTCACTAAGCACCTCCCATAACTTAAAGCTAATGTTATTTGTCAGATCAAATAATTATGTGTGTGTTCTAAGCTGTGTGGTTTAGATGTATCCTATATTAATTAGTTTTAATTTAACAAGAAATTGAATTTGTGTGTTGCAGGAAAATTATTTTTATTTAAATTTAACTTTTAATGATTTACAATTTATTAATGAGTTTTATTTATTTTAATTTAATTATTTAACTTTAAATTTAAAAAAACATGATAACTAATAACTCAAACAAATAATGGCATCATTAATCAATGAGTCTTAGGCTTTTAAAAAATGAGTAAGGCAAACACATAAAGCAAATTCATTTCATAAGTAACCTAATGTTTAATCATTTAATTCACTTCACTTAAGAACTTTAATGTACATTGGTGTTATTAAATTTTATTTATTACTTTGATTTATGTGAATTGAATTATTTAAATTTATTTATTAATTTTTTATTTCTAATTTTATTTATTTAATTTTTAAATATTAAATTTTATTTAAAAATTTTTAATTTTGAAATTTAAATTGTTTTATTTAAGTTGGGTTATTTGAATTTTATGTAATGATTTATTTTAATTTTATTTTTTCAATTTTATTTTAATTCATTCTTATATTTATTTTTACTTTTTTTATTTTTCTTTAATTTGTAATGAAATTATTATATATAAATATATATACTACTATTATAAAAGATGCTTGAGTTTCCTTCCACATCAAATCTTGGCCATCCATTTTAATTAATTTTATTTATTCAAAGCAAATCTCATCCTTTCATTTTAGTTATTTTAATTATAATTAATTAATAATTATAATTTATTCATAAAGTTGATGTTTTAATTAGGCGAGAGGTCGCTCTTCCTTCCACGCAAGCATAAGTGAATGATATGCTTGGTCTCTCTTTATAACTATTTTGGCATCTCTTTCACTGTGCAGTCTTTCACGTGAAGAGTTACATGTGACTTTATTATAACCCTTCGTCTTTTACACGCACATATTTCTTTACATTTCCTTCTCATTCCTTAGTATTCCATTCGCACCTACCTAACACCGTAGCCCTCGGTCCCAACCCCTTCCTCTCACGTTCGAAACATGCTCGTCTCATAAAAACTTGTTATCTAATCCTTTCGCTTGCGTTTTGCCCTCCCGTCTCCCTTCTCCATAGTCAACCAGGGAGGGAGAACACCGGTTGTGTGTGTGGTTCTCTCTCTACATATAAGGCTACAACTCCTCTAGGATTCTGTGGCCAAGAACCTGTGAAACCCTACTCATCTTTACTTCACACAATAGAAGATCGGCAAGAAGCCCTAGTCATGTTCGCCCTTCAAGCATTCCTACTCTGTCACCCCTCCTTCTCATCGTGCTTACCACGCCAACCTCTCTCCCTCTTACCCCACTGTCCAGTCACTGCTTCTCCATTATTGGCCTCCTTTTCTCTTGCTTATTCCCATCATCGATGCCTGTTTGTCTCTGCATTTCTTATATTACCTGAGAAGCACGACCCGAATCCCCAGTAAGATGTCTCTTCTTTGAGTCCGATTGAGATTGGACCCGACAAACTAACTGTGATGGCTGGAGATTTGAGCTCTTTGGAGAAATCGTCGGCGGTGGAGGTGCAGACTACATCGCAGGAGAAGAGAATTCCATTACTGATGTTTTTTGTTGGCATGTAGGAGTTGGTGAGGAGAGGTTTGGGCAGGCTGAACTTGTTGGATTGGCTGAATTGGTGGCCATTCTGACATTAGAGAAGAGGCTATAGCGTCTCATTGTCGAGGCTGATATGAACCTTAAGGATGCTAAAAAGCGTAGCGCTCTACTGGTTGAACTCAACAGGCACAAATTTATTTTTCTCAAATTTCTTCCTTTTCCCTCATTTCACTAGATAAACTGATTTGTTCTATTCAGATTTTTACCTTTTTATTGCCTTTCTTGCAAAAGTATGTATTTTGAAATGGGTTTTGGCTCATTTAATGATTTGAGTTCTCATAAGGAACTCCTTTTTTAAAGCAATTATTTGGTAGATGATGCATTATATTTTTGAGGTTCTCTCAGATAGAAAGCTTTTGTCCGTTTTTTGGTTTCTTTGCCCATACTACTTGTTGATTACTTTAATTATGGTGTACTTGGTTATTTTTTAAGGATAGTCAATAGTCCTATGTTATGATATGTCACGGACATATATCATTTAATATGTCTTATTAAGCATCGCATTATCCCTCAATGCATCTCAATATTGCTATATCCCATCTGTAAATTATGAAGAATTGCATATATATATATAATATCTCACTTTTTTGTTTGGGTTTTTGGATTGTTTAAGATTTATGTTTATAATTTACTGAGAGAAACTTTGCTGGTGACTTTATTTATTCTTTATATGTTGATTAATGATATACTAACAAGTGAGTCATTCTTTGTATGCTAAATTTAAATTATTATTTTTATGTTTTTTTTTTTGTTTTTTTTTTGATAGAATTGTAATTTGCATTTAAGAAAAAAGACTAAGTACAAGAAATAGCGGCCTCACATTCCTTCTTTAACAAACTAGACAATTTAGAAGGAATGATGGCAAATGAAAAACTATCAAAATAAAAACTCTCTTTCAAAGCCAAAGTAGCACAAACATCTGCTACCTTATTACAACCTCTATGAACATGATTAAAAAAACTTTATTGAAATCATTAAGAAAGAAAAAATCCTTCTTAAACTTGTTATTGAAATGGCACTTCATTTTCTTCAAAGAATCTTGAATAAAACTGATGATATTTAGGTTTTCTCCTTCAATAATCACCCCTTTGCTCTCTAACATCCACGGTTGTATGAAGTCTCTAATGGCCAAGACAGCCTCCAACTCAAGTTGAGAGACATCCCAATGTAACTTTGTCCTTCCAAATGCAAATAAAAGCCTACCTTTATGGTCCCTAAAAACACCTCCAATACCGGCTAGATTGGACTTCATAAGCGCATCATCAACATTAATTTTGATCCATCCTAGCGGCGGAGGGTGCCAAGAATCAGTAAACTCCCTTAGGAGATTAGCATCCCAGTTGTCTAGATATGGATATAATTTTGTGTTTGTAAGAAACAAAACATTAGCAGCCACCAAAGCAGTAGAAGGATTAGCCTTCCCTTGAACTAAATCATTTCTATTCTTCCATGAGAGAAAAATAGCTGTAAAGTAGATTCTAACCATATTTGGAAACCGAGAAGATTGTCTTTTAACCTCTTCCAAACAATATTCCAATGATTGGAAAGTTGGGATGTAAAATCCCCATGCTCGCAATCGGAGAATAACCTCCTTAATAAATTTGCAATGTACCACAGTATGCTCATAGCTTTCTATTTCTTTGCAATCTCTAGGACATTCCTCATTAAGCACCAATCTTCTATACTTTAAGAATTCAAAAGTAGGAATAGCAAACCTACTCATTCTCCACCAAAATAGCTCCACCCTTGGGTTTAATTTCAGTCTTCTTAACCAATTTGCAAATTTAGAATTTCCCTCCTTGGTGCAATGTTTCATCATCTCCTCATAAGCCATGGACGTAATAGTCTTCCCACTGAGATGGTACAATGGTTCAACATAATTCATATCAGCCTCATAATCAATAGTGATCTGCAAAATCAAAACGATTAGATCTTCATTAAAAAACTGTTGAAGCAGCTACATATTCCAGTTTCGATTTGGCATCATGAAATGATTTAAGCTTAGATTCTCCATCCCCACACAATCTGACATCGTAGGCCATTTGCTGAAGCTTCTATCGAGTAGCCAGATATCATTCAAAGCATTGATTTTCATTCCATCAGCTATACGCCACCTCACAATTGGCTTGAGGGACCTTCCACCATCTAACAAAATTTGCCAAGTAGAAGAAGCACTAGGCTTTTGTTCTCCATTTAAGATATTATTACCATATTTTGTAGTAACAATCTTGTGTAATAAGTTCCCAGGTTGCTGAAGACATCTCCAAGCAAGCCTCGATCTTAGAGGTCCAATACGGTGAACTGCTTAGTGCAAACCCAAGCCCCCAACATCTTTCGGTTTGCAAAGAACATCCCAAGCAACATAATGCAACCCCTTTTTACCACAACTCTTGTTCTAAATAAACTCTTTACATAGTTAGTCTACTTGAAACAAAACCTTCTTTGGAACAAGGGAATGTGTTGATAAAAAACTTGGAAGCGTCAAGAGGGAGGATCTAGCTAATGTAAGCTTACCAGCCAATGATAAATGCTTAGTTCCCCAAGCATTTAGCCTCTGAAAAATGTTGTCAATCATTGTTTGAAAATCTTGCTTCTTTAATCTTCTCAAAGCTCTTTTAATACCCAAATAAGACAACTCCTTAACAATAGTAAAGCCCAATTTCCTTCTTATCATATTCATTGTTGGAGGATTAACAGATTTTCCAAAAATTATTTGAGATTTGGAAGCATTAACATTAAGCCCAGTCCATTTACCAAAATCTATCACAATGTTTTTCACCTCTAGAGCCAATCTTGTAGAAGCATTAGCAAAGATCAACACATCATCGGCATATAGAAGATGTGTAAGTTTCTGAGATCTTGGAGAAATTTGTACACCCAAATGCATCCCTCTTTGATTAATAGCATGTGACAAAAGTTGAGAGCACATGATGAATAAGTAAGGTGATAATGGGCACCCTTGTCGAAGACTGCTTCCAGCTTGAATCCAACTAGAAAGTTTTTCATTAAGAATGAAGGAGAACTTTACATTCTTAACACATTCCATAATGAGCTTAGAAAAAGATATAGGGAAACCAATCATTTGAAGCACTTGATTCAAGGTTTCCCAACTTATGCAATCAAAGGCTTGCTCCATATCTAATTTAATTGCCATTAGCCCTTTCTTATTCTTTGAAATTCTGAATTTGTTGAAGATCTCCTGAGCAATTAAACAATGATCCGATAAAGATCTACCTGGGATAAAAGCAGCTTGCTCAACCGAAATGATCTTCGATATACAGACTTTAATCATGTTCACCAACATGGTTGTGATTAACTTATAGGTAGTTTGGCAAAGGCTAATAGGCCTGAAATTTGATGGCATAGTTGGGTTCTTAACCTTTGGAATTAAAACAAGTAATGTATCTTTCCACTCTTCTTTCATGGACCCGGTTGTAAGGAACTTTTCAACGGCTTTCCAAGTGGAATCACTCACAATGCTCTAGTAGATTTGAAAAAAGAAGGTGATATTCCATCCAACCCAGGGGACTTGTTCTTGCTTTTGCTGGAAAACCGCAACCTCCAATTCTTCTTGAGTAAACTTCCCAATTAAGAAATCCAAGTCCTCTGAGTTCAGCTTTTGGTTCTCAGGAAAATGAGGCCAATCAGTTAAGATGGAAGCTCTTGACCTCCATTTGTTTGAGAAGAATCTGAGAAAAACATCTGAAATCTGCTCAAAATTTTCTACTAATTGATTGCTCTCATTTCTAATTTGCCTTATGAGGTTACCATTCTTCTTAGCCGAAGCATACATGTGAAAAAACTTTGAGTTGATTTCTCCTTCTTCATGCCATTTCACCTTTGCTCTTTGGTTCCACCAAGTTGATAAATGACACAAAGTAATGTTAAGCTCATGAACTTTACTTTGAAGCAAATTTAGTTTATCTACCGTCAGACCCCCTTCAGAACCTTCCTCCAACTGAAGCTCCAAAATGTCTTTTTTTAAATCTTCTTTGAGTAGATTTAAACTCCTACACTTATTTTTTCTCCAGAAATATAAGGCTCTCAAAGATCTTCTAAGCTTCCTTTGTAAAACATCCATGTCATCTCCATGATCCAATTTCCTCCAAGAGTTGAAGACAATACTCCAAGCAGCAGGATAAGATTTTTAAGTCTCCTCAAATCTGATAAATCTATATTTGTTCTGGTTCTCCAACACCTTGAAAGCAATCGGACTGTGATCAAAGGCAACCCTTGCTAAATGCCTAACACAAGCCAAGGGAACCTTTTGAAGAGCAGCTGCATTCAATAAACACCTATCAAGCCTTTCCCAAATCCTGCTAGAGCCATCTTTGTTATTGCACCAAGTAAATCTGGGTCCGATAATACCTACATCATGAAAATCATTGTTAGTCATAAACATCTTCATCTCTTGAGGCCCTTTAGAGAGAAGGAACCTCTTGCCTCCTTTCTTATCTTCTTTGGATAAGATACAATTGAAATCACCACCAATGATTGATGGTTTGTTACCCACAACATGTTCTTCAAGCATCTCCCATAAGCCTCTCCTCACCCGAAAATCTTTATTAGCATAAACCGTGGCCACATTCCAAGATCCAATCAGAGGAGCATCAAGAACTCCAATGACAACTTGAGGAGAATGCTCAATAACATTAAAAGAAACCTTGTTTCTATCCCAGAGTACCAATATACCACCAGAGGTACCTTCTGCAGGATGATGAAAGAAGTCCCACTCACTTCCAAAAGCCGTGTCAATATCAGATCTTTTAATTATGGAGAGCTTAGTCTCGGTGAGACCAACAAAATAGCCTTCATAATCCTTAACAATCTCCCTAAGGTATAGGGAGGCCTCCTTCTTTTTGGCCCCCCTACAATTCCAAAATAAAAAGGAAGACATTAAGTGCAAGAGGGTGAGAGGTCTCCACCTCTCTTTCTACCCTTGCTTTCCCCTCTTCTAGTTTTGCATGTAACTTCCATAGGACCTAAAGATTGAATCTCTTTGGCCAACTTGAATTTACCAGAATTTGAAGTAATTGTAAGCATTCCACTAGTCCCTGTTTCTTTTGGTTGAACTAGAGGTTTAGTAGATTCATTTGGTGAAACACAAATCTTATCTACTATACCATTTGAAGAAAGTGGATTACCTTCAATCGGCAATTTTGAGCAATCAGCATCTGCAACTTCATTCTTTGTATTCTCCTCCTCCAAAATGCTGAATTTGTTGTTCGAACAAATGTTGGAAGATTGAAGCTCTGTGTTCTTCAAGCTCTTATCAACAAAAGGACTAGTTCTAGGATCTTCTTCGTTGGTCTCTTTTGTTAAATTTTCCACAATTTCTCCATCTTCAATATTGGAATGCTGAATAACAGCATTCTGTTTTATTTGTACCACAGGACCATCCTTCCTTTTGAAATTCCTGAATCGGTTAGATCTAAACTTGACATGTAACCAAGGTCCATATTCATCAGGCTCCTTAGAAATGACATTTTCTTGTATTTTCCCTTAGCTGATTTCTTCTTGTGGCTGGATATTTTTATTGGTAGGACACATGGACTTCAAGTGCCCAATTTTGCCCCATTGATAACAAAGAGATGGAATTTTTTCATATTCCACATTTTGGAAAGATCTTCCATGTAGCCCTTCAATCCAAACACCATTTGGGAGTTTCTTGTCTAAATAAATTCTAACACAGACACGGGCATACTCCCTCTTCCCCCTCTTCCCCCATCTTAATGAATTACCATCAAGGTACAAAGGTACTCCTATCATAGAGGCAATTCTAGCTACGTTGTGCTCATCCCAACAATTTAATGGCAAATAAGGTAAACGAATCCAAACCAGTGATGTAAGGCCTTTAAGTGATTCAGAAGAGAAAGTAGGGGACCATTTGTCCAATCCAATAATGTGATCCCCAATATACCAAGGACCACTACTTAAAACTTCATCCAGAGAATCAGGATTCTTAAAGGAACAAAGAATCCAATTGCAACCCAATGTTGTTAGGTGAAAACTCCCAAACTTATTCCACTGTCGCCTAAGTTCCATGCTACAAGTTGAAAATGGAATATTTCCACCAAGGACCTTAATCACAAGCGAGTTTTTCAAAACATTTGAATTTGCATTTTCAAATTCAGAATTCATCATCACAGCAATTCCATCATCAATCATCATCTTAGAATTTATATCAAAATTCAGCTTAATGTGTTGAGCCTTCTGCCAGGCATTCAAAAAATTCCCCTTTAAACCATTTTCAGTTACAGCAGGAACATTATTGTCAATCGTCAATTTACCATTCGGAACAACAGGAGGATTTACAATCTCCATAACTTTATCTGCCAACATTTCATTACCAGCACTTGGGGCAGAACAAGGTAAAACCTTAGCTAGTGAGTCCAGATTTTCGCAACTAGATTGCTTATTCACAGAATTCTGCAAATCACTGTTAACTTCATTCAGGAGCTTCGCATTTATCCCTGGCCATTGGTCAGAGATTGCATTTGAAATTCCGAATTTGTTAACGTAGATTTTCATATTCGATGAGGAAGCTTCAAAACTATTTTTCAGAGGCAAAACATTAGCAGACTTCACAAGCCGAGGAGTAGAAACAGCGGGAGTAATCAAAATACCTTTACCTTTGCCTTCAACCAAATCCTTCTTCTTATTAAGAGTCAAATCCAAAACATCCTTGATAATCAGAGGGCGATTCATCATCTTCAAATGCACATCATTCGCTTCAAAACCCAAGGTACCAATGCAATGTTGATCGTCTCTCCTAGGACGTCCATTTGATCCACCAGGTTGGCAGAGAGCAGACGTAGCTGGTGTTGCAGATGGACAGCGGCTGTCTGCCGCCATCGCCGAATGCGGCGATTAAAACGGAAGATAACCGGGAAAATGGAAATTTGAAAAAATGAGGACTTTCTCTCTCTAAACGGGGACTTTCCAACTCTAATAAAATATGTTTGTTGGAATAAGTGTTGTAAACTAGAATTCAGCATTTTGGAATCCCTAGGATATTAAATTTATGATTGGAATTTAATATGGCAAAATGAAGAGACCACATTTTTACCCTCATATGCTAGAAAAATTCATCCTTATAAGGTTAAAATATAAATTACCATTTTCATTGTTATATTATCCGTTAACATTATAATAATTAAATATTCTAGCAAGATCATTTACTAGCTTTCCGTGTAGTATAAAGGAAACTGCACACTTTTTATTTTAGACAGTTTGGAAACTTATGTGGATAATCATAAGTTATGCTATTAAAATTTTTGCAGCCCTGAGTCTGTCATCAAATGTTTTGAGCAAAGAGATCATGTAGTTGGTAGTAGAGGGGTTGCAGAATATCTACGAGCCTTGGTTGTCACCAATTCCATTGCAGAATATCTTCTAGATGAGCAATTCGACAAGCCTTCTAGATTAATTTCATTAAATAGTTTTGCATGAAATTTAAGTTTCACCTATTTATTTGATAGGGAGGTTTAATAGAAAAGTATTTTCTATTTTTTATTTGTTTTTGGTTTGAAAACATACTAATAAATTGAATAATAAATAGATATTAAATTTAATTCAGCTTATTTCAGGGTTACTTATATAGACCCATAATGAAAAATATGGATTTTTCTTAATTTTCTTAATAAAATCATTTTTTAAATAAATTGCATTTAATGCACATGCAAAATACTAGAGTGATAAACATAATATTTCTTTCATTTTAATAATAATAATATAACTAAAATATTAATAATATGATTTTTTTTATTTTTAAATTTTTATTCATGTGCATTTAATGCACGTGCAATAAAACTAGTATATATAGACTCTACACTGAGCAAGTCCTTCATCATTATCTTATCACTTTTCTATGCTGCTTATATCAATAATTTGATCTCTGATTATGAGCTTAACCAGTTATGAATTCTTAGTGGGATGCAGATGTCCTAATTTATAGGAGCAAGGAGAAGATGACTTCATTTTTTATCATTATCCCTGATAATTTGCTCTCAGATTTTTCTAATTATGACTGTTAAAATGCTTTGCTTGTTTCCAACTCAATATTTAATTTCTATGCTATAATGTGAATTCACTTTTTTGGTTGTAGCCTTTATTTTTTGCTGGTGTTTTGGCTTGATGTTGTTGGTTGCAAGTTCACCTTTTTTCTGCTAGAAAGATTATGGTGACTGTGTTTTACTGGATCTTTTTTTTTTTGGTGCTATCTCCTGGCCGCCCTATGTTGTTACTAAATTATTATGTAATTTTCTTTAGGGAGAACTTTTGGCTCATACGTATTTTATTTTGGATTTGTTTTGTAGTTCTAAGGAGCGGTAGAAGGTTGAAGGTTCTCTTTAGGGACTTTGTAATTTTCATTTTAATCAATGTGTTGGCTCTACCGTTGGTTTTAATATATATATATATATGGTTAAAACTCCCAGCGGGGCCTACGTGTTAATATAAGGAATAAGTATAAGGTCCTTAAAGGGACCTCCAGCGCGCTACTGCTCGAAAGAGCTACAAAAAATCCAAAAAAACCTAAGAGCCTGTGTTCCCTACTAAAAAAGAGTACATAGATCCCTAAGAACTTTCTAAAACCACAAATGGCAAGGCTAAAGCAAACCTCATTCAACGCATCCTTACCCACAAGCGTCCGGTCCTGCACAAAATGAGATCAAGTCTCCAAAAACCTATAAAAATAGGCTGCAGGGACACTCACCAAAAGGTTAATACAGACAAAGGAAAAAGCTAGCATAATTTTAAAAACCAAAGTAAAATAAGCAGATTGAACACAGGTTTTAAAATCCTCTAAAACGCATAGGTCAGTAACATTGAATTGCAGATTATCAATTGTATTGAAGAATGGATAAAGCAACCCCATTCTCCAAAAAAAGTTGAAGCAGAAATACTCAGAACAAACACAGGTCTTGATAGTATAAAATAACATTATGCAATACTTGGAAGATAAAGACTCCCAACGAAATAGCCAGCATATCTCAAAGAAAAATTAGAGCAAAAGCAGAAAGTCAAGTTGATAGACATAGGTTAACAGTAAAGAATGGCAGACATAACCAAGAATCACCTGACAGCAACAGCCAAGAGCCCAGAACAACAAAAACAAAATGAACCCAGCATACCAGCCAAAATAGGAAAACCAAAACAGAGCAAGCTGCAGAAAATAGGAAAACAACAAATCATTCAATGGAACAAAATGCACAGCCTACACCACAACCAGAGGCTAAGAACACCTGATATACGGAAGCCCCATACGGTCCAGCCTAGCCAAGCATTCATAATATAAGGGATATTGTGCCCAGTATACTCACATAAACCATCCAGTCCACAGCCAAGCTTGGCAAGAGAATCAGCCACTGCATTACCTTCCTTTAAAATGTGAGACATTTTAAAAGAGATGAGAGAAAGCCAAAATTTAACCTCCCTGAGAAGGTAGAAATTAGCAGGATTTGGCGGAGCATGCCCATTAATATAATGCATAAGAAGCAAAGCATCAACTTCAACCCATAAGTCAGAAATCTCCAGAGCAACACATAATTGGACCCCAATCAACAGGCTTTCAAGCTCGGCTTGAACAACCGTATTAGCAGAAGAGGGACTCGCATAAGCCATGATGACCAAACCATTAGAATCCCGAATAATACCACCACAGCACGCGCCTAGTCTACTTTTGGCGCCATTAGTGTTGAGTTTAAAATAGCCCAAATTAGGTTTCCTTCAGTAGATAATTTTCTCCTTAATAACAGGGTTGGAATTACTCAATTTCACACCAAATTCAGTAGCCAAATGATAATAGTTTTTAAAAGACTCAACATTGATAAGATTAGCAACAGAAAGTTGAAAAATCTTGAACTTCATTTTAGAAATAACATTAAGGGCATTCATTTTAGTGTTTCCATGCTTGGAATCATTCCTACTGCTCCAAATAAACTAACAAATAATGACAGGGAGAATGTTATGAATGTGACCTTTAATAGGTATAAACTAATTATTAAAAAGGTCAACCATGGAATTGATATGCAGAGACGAAACAACATTAAACAGGCTGTCAAAGTGAAGCCAAACCTTCAAAGCAATAGGCCCTTAAAAAAACACATGGGTCATATTCTCAATATGATTGCAACATTGGCATTTGGAAGCCATGTAAATACCTCTTTTAGACAAGATGGCATCCAAGGGAAGATAATTATTTAAAATCCTCCAAATAAGAAAAGAATAAGTAGTAGGAATACTCGAATGCCAAAAAGCAGTATTGGTAAGATTCTTAGGATGAATAGTTCTAATCTTGTTTCAGATTTTTTTAGTGTCAAACATGTCATCATTAGTCAAGTTAAAAAGAATGTAGTCATCACAATCCAAACTAACCAGAATTTTAATAATGAGCTGAAGAATAAACTCAGGAATAATATTAGAGATCAGATTGATGTTCCAACCGTCGTTGGAGAAGAAATCTTTAACTTTCCAATCAACAGTGGAATGGGTGTTTAAAAGACTATCAATGGAAAAGTCCCCAAGCCATTTATCTTGCCAAAAGAAAAGGTTCCCAGCACCCAACCCCCATTGTATGAACTCCTCAGCTTGCCACTTAATCTTACACAACCTCTTCCAATTAAAAGAATCCCCACTTTTAAAGAAACAATTTAAAGGGTGTTTCCCAACACAATACTTAGCAACCATAAACTTGGCCCATAAGCTTTTATTGACCCTAAATGAATACCACACTTTATGATTATAGATAGTAATCATGTCTTTAAAACACCTTAAGCCAAGTTTGCCCTCATCCATAACACCCGCACAGTTATTCCACGAACCCCAAATAATCTAGCGGTTTCCCTCCTTCGATCCCCACAAAAATTTATTAAATAAAACCTCTAATCTGCTGCAAACATTTAAAGTCGGAGAAATAGTATGAAGTAAATAAATAGGAATAGAAGATAAAACATGCTTAATCAAAATCAGTCTCCCACCATAAGACAAGTAATTAAAAGCCCAAGAAGAGAGTTTCTTATGAATAGATGAAAAAATGTCATCAAATGAAAAAGAACGTTTCTTTCCTTCATAAAGAGGAGTACCCAAATATTTTAAAGGAAGAGACGTCATGCTTAAACCAAAGTTATTCTCAATATTATGAATACGAGTCCTCGAAATAGATTTGACTGGAATGAAGCAGCTCTTGGATTTATTAAAAATTAAACGACTAGCCAATTGAAACGAATCCAAAAAATTAAAGAGAATATGCAGCAATCTAATAGATCCATTAGAGAATATGATGAAATCATCAGCAAAACTCAAGTGGGTGATGGAAAATCCACCACCAGTCTTATAGTACACATTAGGTTGCATCCTAAAAATATGTTTTATACCACGGGAAAGGAATTCAACATCAATAATAAACAAAGCAGGAGATAAGGGATCTCCTTGTCTTAAACCGTGGGAAGACTTAAAAAAACCATGAGACTTACCATTAATGATAACAGAGAAATTGCAAAACTTAATAATATTTTTAACAAGACTCACAAAAGGAAGGTTAAAACCAAACAACTTTAAAATAGTGTAAAGAAAATCCCAGTTAAGGTTATCATAAGCTTTAGTAATGTTTAATTTAAAATTAATGTTGCCACCAACAACTCTGTTGTGCAAATCATGCACCATCTCTTGAGCAAGTAAAACATTATCAAAGATGGACCTACCCTTAACAAAACCAGTTTGTTCAGGAGAAATTATATTAGGGAGTATGAGAGCAAGCCTACCCATTAAGATTTTAGCAATCAATTTACTGAAGAAAGTGCATAAACTAATGGGACGATAGTCATTCCAGAAATTACAATTAGTATTTTTAGGAATTAAAGCAATAGCAGTAGCCGTGAAAAATTTAGGGATCGAATTCCCTTTAAAAAAATCCACAACAGCATCAACAAGATCTATCTTAATGATATTCTGACAGCTTTGAAAAAATTTATTAGTAAAGCCATCAGGTCCAGCAACAAAATCAATATTCATACTATTTAAATAAATCAAAATTTCCTCTTCAGTAGGAATCTTAGTAAGTATATGATTCTTCTCTTCAGAAACCAAAGAAGGAATAAAATTAAAATCTGTATTGAAATCAGGACGAAAATTGGAGTTAAAAGCGTCCTTAAAATACTTCATACCAGAAGAATAAATATTAGCAGGATCATCAATAATATGACCATCAGGAGTTGTAATCTTATTAATATGTCTACTCACCTTGTTATAATTAGCAATGTTATGAAAATAAGCAGTATTGTGATCACCTTCCAAAAGAAATTTGGAGGCCGCTTTTTTCCTACAAAAAGCCTCCTCCATTTCCTGCAACTTAAACAAAGTAGCCTTAGCCTCATTAAGGTCATTGAGATTATCAAGAGAAGGGTTGGCCATGCAAACATTTTTTGCACTATCCACAACCTTTTCCGCATTAACAATGCTAGCAAATATATTCTTAAAAACACATTTATTCCACCATGTTAGCTTTTGTTTGAGCCTTTTAAGTTTAAACCAAAAGTGAACCTTGCCAAAAGCATTATCCATAGGAAAAAGAGGAGCATCCCAGTTATCTTTAACAACATGATAAAAGGTACCATCCATAAGCCACATGTTTTGAAATCTAAAGGGAAAATAGAAGTTATTGGTAGAACTAGTAATAGTAAGTAATAACAGAGAATGATCAGAAAGCGTACGGGTTAAATGTTCTGTCGAAGTTATAAAATTAGAAGCAACCCAAAAATTATTAAACAGAAAACGGTTAAGTCTTTGCCACATAGTGCCTTTATTCCAAGTGAATTTATTCCCAGAAAACCCAATATCGTGTAAATTGCAATCCCTTATCATATCATTAAAATCCTCCATCGAATGAAAATTAGGAGGTTTACCTCCCAAATGTTCGGAAGCACAGGTTATGCAGTTGAAGTCCCCCCCAACCATCCAAGGGGCATTAACAGAACTAGAAAAATTAAAAAGTTGTTCCCAAATCATTCTCCTACCAAACCTGGTGCAAGCAGCATAAACAAATGACGCATAATAGAAAACGTGGTTTAAACTAATATTGGTATGAATCAATTGAGGGAGGTCCATAATAACATGTAAAGTGATAGAACGTTTCCAAAAAAGCCAAATTTTATTAGAGCAATTACCAAAAGAAAAATCAAACCCCAAATAAGAACGCACCGAGTCAAGTTTAGTAGAAACGATTAAATGTTTAATTAAAATAAGAAGATGTATGCCATGAATCCTACAAATATTTTTGACTCTATCCCTAGAGAGGGAACCACCCACACCCCTAATATTCTAAACAAGAGCTTTAACCATTAACGGATTGATTAGCAGCTCTGGTGATCCTAGGGGTGTTACTTGACATGTTTTTCTTGTTTTTCCCCTTTTTTTTTGGAATAGGATATAAAATCATCATCAACAGATTTATCCTTCCCATTTGGTGATGACATAGCATTGGATGAGTCCTTAAGTTCATCCATGGGTATCCAAATTTCAATCGAACCAACTTCCCCTTCCTCCATTTCCTCTATAGGATTAATAGGACATTTACGATCAGAGTTGTTACCATCAACCCCCTTAGTACATCCTCATTAACATCATATGGCAGATTAGGAGCAGTATTTTTTCCAAAGTCCAACCCAAGATTCAATTGAGATTCCGATAATTCAGCATTTTCAACAATAGTAACAGGAACAACATTTTCTACACTAGTAACAGGAATACTGTTTAGGGCATTAACAATTTCCTCATTGTTTTGAGCATTAACAATTTCCTCACCAGCCATATTATTAATAGGATTATCTAAAGGAATCGAGCCTGTATCATCACCAAAAGGTTGTGGATGTTTTAAAACAGAACAAATATCATTTCCCACTCGAGTGGTCGGCTCAGTTATAGCTTCCTGCTCACCCGACACCACATTTTTAACAGGCAAAGTACTCTTTCGCAACTGAGGATTAGCAACAAAGCAGTCGTTGAGTGAGTGACCATGAATTTTACAATGCATACAAAAATCAGGAACATTCTCAAAATCGACTTTCTGTAAGTATCCAGCATTCTCAGAACCAATCCAAATTTCTTTCGGATGCTTCAAAGTAATATCAAGTTCAACCAAAATCCTAGCTACGGAAGGCCTGGATCGAGAGTCCGTAGCCTGATCTGTCTGAAGCGGTCTACCAAAAATAGAGCCAATAGCATGAAGAACTCGAGAATTAAAAAAATGCAAGCGCAAGTTAGGAAATGAGATCCATATCGGGACAATCGGCGATTCTTCTTTCACATCAAAAAAAGGAGTCCATTTGAGAAGTCTCATTTGGCAATTAAGAATGTAATACAATCTTCGTGAGAAAACCCTACTATAGTCTAAGTCATTAGATAACTGAATAGAAATATGTCTAGCATCAAGCATTCCAATGGAAAAATTCCCATATAGCTTTAGCTTGCCAAAAAAATTGCGTATAGCATCTAGATTAGGTCTACGAACAAAGAACTTATCGACAAGGGTAAACTGATAAGGTGAAGCAAGTTTACGAATGTCTTCATCTGACATTAAAATAGTAGGCACACCTTTAACCGTCGATTTCATAAACGAAAAAGTAGGCTCCTTCGAAGAGGAGGAGCCCGCTAACACATCACAGAAAGATTTAGAGGAAAAATCAGAGGAACCTTTTACCGACAAACCTTTAGCAGCCAAGTTAGATGCAGCAGGAGGAGCACCCCATGCATCAGGAATCGCAGAGGACGGCCCCGCCTCCATCAGGAGGAGAGCCGACCTAGGGCTCAAAGGCCAGAGACAAGGAAGACATATCGAGTGACCAGATAAACACAAATATTAAGTGGATCTATAGTAAAGACCACACCGAAGAGCAGCGGAGCCAAATCGCACAGGAATCGCCAGAGCCCAAGAACGCAACGGCTAGTTCTCCGAACCCATATATATATGTATATATATATATATATATATATATATATATATATATATATATATATATATATATATATATATATGTATGTATGTATATATATATCTATATCTATACTTTTTTATTTATTTATAAAAATAGTTTTTCTGTTTTATTTATTAAAACATAAAAATATAATATGTAGAATTTAAGGATAATATCTATTTCTTTAAATTTAATTAAATATAAATTAATTCTTAATTTATATATATTAATATTTATATTATTTATTTAATAGTTCTTAATTAAAACTTTATATATAATTATATTTTTTAAAATTTAAACAGGATATTTTTTTAATTTAATTAAATATTAATTGAATCATAATATAACCTTAGTTAATTACTCATATTTTCAGTTTAATTTAGTAGATATAGTGAATACGGAAATCTTATTTAATAATTGAAATTTGTTTCTTTTATTCCAAGTTTAACGGGAGCGGTATTCCAAATCCCGTACCAGCTCATCTTTATAATTAATTATTCCTTTCGCTCCTGTGGATTAAATATAATTTCGAGTTGCTCCTTTTTTTAATCTGGCCTTTAAGGTTTCCCTCCTCTCTCTCTCTCTCTCTTTCTGCGGACCAGACTCTCTGGAATTCACAGCTCTTTCACCACCCCACAAGGCGACGACCGGCCCGAAAGGTGAAAAAGCAAAGAGAAATGGGGATCCCTCTTAGGGTAATGAGGAGGGAGGGCCCCCACAGTGTTCATATATCGCTTTCTCACCCTATAAATAGTAAAGCAGGAACCACTTCCCTTCTTCCAGCCAGAAGCTACTCAGCATTTTTGCTTATTTTTCTCTTTTCCTCCTCCATCGATCACCGGTTTATACAACAAGAGCTAGGGGGAGATGGGAAGAGGGAGAGTGGAGCTGAAGCGGATCGAGAACAAGATCAACCGGCAAGTAACCTTCGCAAAGCGCAGGAACGGTCTCCTAAAGAAGGCCTATGAGCTCTCGGTCCTCTGCGAAGCTGAGGTCGCCCTCATCATCTTCTCCAACCGCGGGAAGCTTTATGAGTTTTGCAGCAGCTCTAGGTATACGATTTATATGTCTTTTGCTTTAGTATAACTTCCCGTTAAATTGCTAGATTGCTATTTAGGTGAAAGACGGAAGAAAGGGAGTAGATCTGCTGAGAAAAAGAACCCAATGGCATTTGGAACTGGGTTCTACTTTAGGCTCTCCTAATTTCTTGCTTGTTTTTTAACTCTTTTGCCCCTTGGTTTTAGGGTTATTCAACTGTGTGACTTTAGCTTTGGACGTGCTTTGAAGTTGAGAGTATAGGGTTGTGGATTTGTGTAAAAAAAAGTAAAAAGTCTGTTTTGCTTTGGGTGCGCGTCAACAATACTAGGTGAAAGCCATGTTTCTTTCTGATCTCTACTGCATTAGGAGTTAGACCCGCGGTCTTTCAAGGTCCCTAGGAGATTTATTTTATTTGTATTTATTAAAGTCAAATTAACTTAAAATGGCTTTTAAAAAAGAGAGAATCAACTTCACGTTTAGGTTGGCGTGGCAATTAATGTGGATTCGACTCCATCCTTAAAATATCACCTAAAATATCGTGAAACGCTCTATTAACTGGAGGGCAAGATCTTTGGTTGCTTTTTGCATGGCAAGCTCATATTCTGGTATTGCTAAATGATAAAAAGAAAACTTCTACTTTAAAAGATATTTTCAAGCCAACAAAAGCTGGACCTTATTTATGACAGAGAAAAGGACAAACAATAATACTAGGAATCACATTAACTTGATGTGACTTCAGAAGCTGCGAAACATAAGAGAAACCAATGTTTAGATTTCTCATTGGTATGCTTTTCCAACACCAACCAATCACTTCGTCCTTTAATCAAGTTGCACACGAAATCCAATCAACGCGAAGGTTGTCGAAACAAAACACTAAATCTTGGCAAAGCCAACATGGAAGGGAGAAGTCAAAATTTTTCTTCGTTGAACTGCCGAAAAAAAAACTACAAAATATAATTAAGTTAACTACTTATGTAAAAAATGCTATAGCAACCCAGAAAATCAAAAACATAAGGAACTTAATTATAAAAAAATTGGATAATCTTAATCTGATATAATTTAAGCTACTTTTGAAGAAACTTTGACAAAGCAAATCTTCAGGCTTTTGAGTATGTTAAACGAATTAAGGTGTAAGGGAGTAAAAGAAAAATGAAAAAGAAAGGAAGAAAATGGACTCCATTTCTAGCTTAGAAATAAACAACTAAGATTTCGAGAAACAGATAAAAGACCTTAGATCTTCCCAAATCAGTAGTACATCTCCTCTCAACAAAAGATAAACCTAAAGAATATATATCAAAATAGCTTATATTACACCCAAATGACGAAAATCTCTTACAACAAATCTATAGAGTAAGGACATGCTTTCTGTGAAGGATTTTTTGCTAAAAATTCCTCGAAATCATTTTTTTTTATTAGTAGATGAATTTTATAACAAAACATGAAGTATTGATAAAACCCTTGTCAAAAATTGAATTGCGAAAAAATTTATGTTGATAATATTTTGGACATACATTTATAAAATTTTATGGATAATCCATCATAAATTGCAAAAGAAAAATATGTTACAAAAATAAATATTTGATATTTGGTCATAACCCTAGGATTGCTTTTATGACTCAAAAATTATAGTGACATATTACAATGGTTTTTGTTGGAAATGAATTTACAAAGGATCGTCCTTTGAAATGAATGATGAATATTTCATCAAGAAATATTAATTGTTAGAAAAACTCACCATAATATATAACGAGCATTTTATCATAAATTCTTTTTTGATTGAAACTGCATCATATCTTATAAATGATTTTCTTTCTTAAAAAACACTGAAAAAATCTGCAAAATGTTCGTATTCCATATAAACTATAAAAATTACATATATAACTTTCAACAAATTTCTATTGATTATTTATAGCAACATTTAAAAAATGTAAGCCATTGTAGGCAACTTACACCAATTGCATAATATGCTCACATTAGAGGAGAGAAAGTTGGCAGTCTTCTACAAAATTAAACTCTTTTTTTGAAAAATTTAGATTTTTTATGAACTTTTTGAGAAAAACCATCTGCAAAAATAATTTTGATGATAAAAAATTTTCAATGATTGAGTTTGGTAGATATTTTATGGATGGGACCACTAATACTTTCTATTAGTCATATGGCCAAAAATTAACTTGTATTAATAGTGGATTAATTGCCCAAAGAATCAAAAAGACAATTTACTAGAACATTCAATTGTCAAACCATTACTATACACCAACAAATATTCCACTTAGTGATTGATTGAATAGTGGATAATCTATCAGTGACTTGATATTATTTTCTTATAGTATATTTTCTAATAATTCAATCATATACATATCATCCATCAAATGTAGTACAACATATATGATAATTAATGAAGCTGAATAGTAGCATCCACCTATTAAAGAATAACATAATTAAATATCAAAAGATAAATTTGGTTAAAAAAATTTAGAGTTATTATAATTTAGCACATGTTTGTTTTTCATTCACTCCCCTCTTTTGTTCTCACTCACTCCTTTCCTCACTTCCTTCTACTCTTCCATAATTTTCTCATCATCAACTTCTTCTTTTACTTCATCATACTGTATTATTAAATTGAGACATAGACATTCACATAAGACTATAAATTCATTGCAAAAGTAGCTACTAATTGTTGTCATTTTTTTTCTCACCCTCTATAAAATCAGGAAAAAGCAATATAGGAGGATGCAACATCATAAGTTTTTCCTTAAGATCCGTATTCATGATCTCTCCTCTTTGTTTTTCCTTCAATGTCATGCTTCCACATCCATAAACTAATTTTTGAGATTTTCTACTTAAATATCTTTTATTAGTTTGAGCGGATTCGTTCATTTATTGAATTATATGAACACCTCCCCATATAACAATCACAACTATTATGCATCAAAACATAATAACATGAACACAATCAACATACTGTCTCTCTAACTTGGATCAGACATGAGCAAATATCTTTGTAAACCTCTTCTACCTGATTCCCGCCGCAAGCCAACTAACAATTTTTACAAATCTGAAGATTTGATGCACTCTATTAGATCAACTAGAAGATACGATGGGGCCCACAATGGTCTATTTGTAGGAACGCCATGGACCGGCCATGGGATTAGGCTCGAAGCATCAAAATCGATACACAAAGGGGTAATCTAGTAATTCCTCCCTTCCAAGAAGCTTCTCCGCCTTTCTTTAATCTCGAGGGTATCCAAGGTTGGGTTACAAGACTATCCGTAGCGGCGAAGATTATCAGTCCTTGCCCATCCACCATTGGACACGTTTTCATCAATTTGATCATCCGTCCCACTCCTCCGTCAGAACTCCCTTTGTTTTAAGGTTTGCGAAATTATGAAAAGGGGCAGCTCGGAATTATGAAAAGAAGCGTAGGAGCGTTAGCTAGAATTATTTTAAAGATGAGCAAATACAATATTTGGAATCCCATATACGTAAATCAAATTCCCGTATTCATGAATACACAAATTAGAATTTCGCATTCAGATCTAAATTAAATTTAAAATACGAATAATTAACTAAGGTTATATTATGATTCAATTAAAAGTTATTTAATTTTAATTAAATTTAAAAATGCCCTGTTTAAATTTTAAAAAATATAAGTATATATAAAGTTTTAATTTAGAACTATAAAATAAATTATATATATATATATATATATAATTTAAGCATAATATCTATTTCTATAAACTTAATTAAATATAAATTAATTCTTAATTTGTATATAATAATATTTATATTATTTATTTCTAAATTAAAACTTTATATATAATTATATTTTTTAAAATTTAAACAGCACATTTTTTAATTTTAATTAAAAATTATTTAACTTTTAATTGAATTATAATATAACCTTAGTTAATTACTCGTATTTTCAGTTTAATTTAGTATATATAATTGAATGCGGAATTCTTATTTCGTATTCATGAATACTTGAATTTTTTCCCTTTATTCGAACTTTCCAAATTCCGTATCTACTCCTCTTTATAATTAATTCTTGCTTTAGCTCCTGTGGATTAAATATAATTTCGAGTTGCTCCTTTTTTATAAGTTCGCCTTTAAGGTTTCCCTCCTCTCTCTCTCTCTCTCTCTCTCTCTCTCTCTTCGCGGACCAGACTCTCTGGAATTCACAGCTCTTTCACCACCCCACAAGGCGACGACAGGCCCGAAAGGTGAAAAAAGCAATGAGAAATGGGGAACCCTATTAGGGTAATGAGGAGGGAGGGGCCCCACTGTTCATATATCGCTTTCTCACCCTATAAATAGTAAAGCAGGAACCACTTCCCTTCTTCCAGCCAGAAGCTACTCAGCATTTTTTCTTCTTTTTCTCTTTTACTTCTCCATCGATCACCGGTTTATACAAGAAGAGCTAGGGGGAGATGGGAAGAGGGAGAGTGGAGCTGAAGCGGATCGAGAACAAGATCAACCGGCAAGTAACCTTCGCAAAGCGCAGGAACGGTCTCCTAAAGAAGGCCTATGAGCTCTCGGTCCTCTGCGAAGCTGAGGTCGCCCTCATCATCTTCTCCAACCGCGGGAAGCTTTATGAGTTTTGCAGCAGCTCTAGGTATACGATTTTTATGTCTTTGCTTTTAATATGACTTCAAGTTAAGTTGTTAGATTGCCATTTCGGTGAAAGACGCAACGGAGTATATCTGCTGAGAAAAAGAACCCGATGGCATTTGGAACTGGGTTCTACTTTACGCTCTCCTAATTTCTTGCTTGTTTTTTAACTCTTTTGCCTCTTTGTTTTAGGGTTATTCAACTGTGTGATTTTAGCTTTGGTCGTGCCTTGAAGTTGAGAGTATAGGGTTGTGGATTTGTCTTAAAAAAGTAAAAAGTCTGTTTTGCTTTGGGTGCGCGTCAACAATACTAGGTGAAAGCCATGTTTCTTTCTGATCTCTACTGCTTTAGGATTTAGACCCGCGGTCTTTCAAGGTCCCGGGGTTCCTTTTATCTGTTTCCCTAAAATTTAGTTGTTTATTTCTAAACTAGAAATGGAGTCCATTTTTCTTCCTTTCTTTTTCATTTTCCTTTTACTCCTTTACATGTTAATTCGATTAACATGGAGAATACACAACACAATACTCAAAAGCCTGAAGATTTG
Source organism: Dendrobium chrysotoxum (assembly GCA_019925795.1). Lineage (NCBI taxonomy): Eukaryota > Viridiplantae > Streptophyta > Magnoliopsida > Asparagales > Orchidaceae > Dendrobium > Dendrobium chrysotoxum. Next base: position 47,205,611 of record CM034300.1, on the reverse strand, counting down.
CTTTGCCAAACCTTCTTCAAAAGTAGCTTAAATTATATCGGACTAAGATTATCCATTTTTATATAATTAAGTCTCTTATATTTATGGTTTTCTAGGTTTCTATAGCATTTTTTACATAAGTAATTAATTTAATTATATTTTGTAGTTTTTTTTGGTCAGTTTAACGAAGGGAAATTTTAACTTTTCCATTCCATGTTGGCTTTGCCAAGATGCAGTGTTTTGTTTTGGCGTTCTTCGCGTTAATTGAATTTCGTGTGTAGCTTGATTGAAGGACGAAGTGATTGGTTGGTGTCGCAAAAGCATGCCTATGAGAAATCTATGCATGGTTTCTCTTTATGTTTCGTAGCTTTTGGAGTCACATCCAGTTAATGTGATTCATAGTATTATAGTTTGTGCTTTTCTCCGCCATAAACAAGGTCCAGCTTTTGTTCGCTTGAAAATATCCTTTAAAGTAGAAACCTTCGTTTTATCTTCTAGCAATAACAAAATCTGAGCTTACTGTAGAAAAGCATCCAAAGCACTTGCCCTTAAGTCTGTAGAGTGCTTCACGGTATTTTAGATGATATTTTGAGGATGGAGTCATATCCATATTAATTTCCACACCAACCTAAACGTGAAGTTGATTATCCCTTTTTTCAAAATTAGTTTAAGTTAATTCAACTTTAATAAATGCAAATAAAATAAATCCCCTAGAAGGGTTAGTTGATTTGTCCTAGTTTTTGTTTTAATTGTGCGAAGGCCATCAAATATTTCATGTATAAGTGTTAGCTGAAGCAAATAGAATGCCCACTGAAGTAAAATTTAGAGCTTTCAAACAAATGGAGAAAATAACAATTATATGCTTCAACCTCAATTTTGCTTATGACCATTTGAGAGAAGAAATTAATCTATTTACTAAATACATCAGAGGAAATCGAGGAATGGTGATCACAAATTGTAATGTCGAGGAATTGGTGTAAGGGCAATATTGGAAGGATCCCAATACATCAGAGGAAATCGAGGAAAATGGACCCAAATTAGCGAGACGAACCCTTTCATATCCTCAAGTGAAAAGGAACACGGCCACCGATCAAGGACAATAATGCTTCCGGCCACAATCCAAGGACCACCATTAAGGATGGTATCACGAGTATCAGGGCTTTGAAAAATACAAATAAAACAATTAGGAGCAATGGTGATCACTTGAAAATCCCCAACATGAGACCATCACCTTGATAGTTCACCATGGAGCCAAGCAAAAGAGATCCGCTTGCCAAGACGTTTCCCAACTAGAGCACATTCCAATTTAGAAATATTTTTATGTACTTCATCAAAGTTAAGGCTCAAGGAAATTCCATCCTCATCAAGCACCTCTTGTTTGAAGATCTTGTCTAAAGGAGTATAAGAGGGCTTCCTCCAAGCTAAATGGCCTGGGGTTCGGTCACCAAACACCCTAGACTGCTTAGGAGATTTCTGTTTACTGGTAGGAGGCATAAAATTTGAACCAATTGCTCCCAAGTTAAGAGAATTAGGCTTAGAAGCACAATCACAAATAGTTGATGTGTAGTTTTCTGTAACAAGGGGCTCTTGAACTGAAGCAATGGTGGAATTAACCTTACAGGAATCCAATCTATCATCCAAGATATTCACACAAATGACATCAGAATCAACAATACAATCAAACACAGGTAGATTCATGGCATCCACACATGGGACCGAAGTATGCTACATGATGCAAACTGGCGTAATTTCAAGGATGGAGGTGCCCACTAACTTGTGAATGGAAGAAAAATCCCGAATGGTCTCCATAGCAAACCCGAAAAACTGGTCATCATCTAAAGAGAGCAGCTCGAGTTCCTCAGACGAAACTTCTGCAGCCTAAAGGCTGAACCCAGCTGCTTGGACGTCTTGCAAAACCTGTTCGCATGCCTTGAACCCTTGCCTTCCAATACCTTCCAATAGTTGCCTTCCCTATAATCATTCCTACCATCATTACCCCCACCGGAGCGGGGAGAAGATCACCAGCCTCTCCTTCCAGCCATCCTTCAAAACCTATACGCAAGCATAGACCGCAAGCCTACGACGGCCATTATATAGGAAATTAGCATGGGTTAGCAAATGATTATTAGCATTTTCATTGGCTAGCAAAGAACCCATAATTTCATCAGTTATCAGAGATCACTAGTCCTTCAACTCTTTTAATAGACATCACAATATATTTGAATTTTGCATCCAAAAGCACAAATTTATAATATGCAATAATGCACATTATAATCTTAAATGCTTGAATATAATTTTTCATGAAAATAGAAAATCTTAAATAGACGGCCAAATTTTAACATTAATTCTTCAACAATATCAAATATTTAATAAAGTCATCATGGTTAGTTATTTATGCATAAAATATAAAATGACTTTGAATGTCATTGTAGTCCTTTAAAGAGCTTGTTTACACCAACAAAACATAGTAAATTGAACACCTTTATATGTTAAAAGAATTTGTTCAGGCTTATGTTGGTGGCCAGGATCCCAAACGAAATAAAAGGAAAATATCTTTGCGTAGAAATACTATGCAGTTAAATCACACTCATAAGAATAAGTTTTTCAAGTGGAATAGGTTTAATGACTTCAATATTGAGGTATTTTAACAAACAGTTGTAGGCCTTGGTTGATTGTTATTATTAAGTGCAGATGACTCTACAATTATTGCATGTAGTTGACTGGCCAGTGATATATTGTGGCATGATACATGATTCTATTGAAATGTTCACTCTTTTAGGGGAGTGATAGTCGACACAAAAATACTCTCACATGAGAAGGTGCTTGTTAAGGCATATGAGAGTAGAGTTTAATCCCTTAATCCTTCATGAAATGAGAGGAGAATAACTTGGTGTAGACATACGGTGGTTGGATTTCACCAGTAAACATAAGTTTTTGGGTTGAAATAGGTATAGCCACTTTTGCATGAAATCATCCTTAATCGCATTCAATTTACTTCCTAGTAATATTATGTTATTTGCAAGCATAAAATTACTTCATTACTTGTTCATTTCATAAAAACATTTTTGGACGACTTGGGCTTTAAAATATGCAGAAAATTTTTCTGCTTTCATGCTTACAATGTTTTCTCTGTTTAATAATTCTATACTTAACTGAAGTTCTTCCCTACATAATTATTATGTTTTATAGTTTTTATTATTCTATTTTAAAGTCAAGTCACTCTTTTAAAAACGGTTCTACATCCAGTTTTGGGAGAATGGAAAACAATGAGATAAGCGTAGTTTTTTGTAAAATAATAAAAAAAAAATGATAAGAGGGCTTGCCCCACCAACATTTTGTCCAGATTGATTAGGTGTGTGTAGGTGAATGCAAAAAGCCTACACTTTCAGAGTAGATTCAAGAAATATGTTGCTGAGCTACTAATATAGAAATAAGTTGTGAATGCATATTGACAACCCTAGCATGCTGGACGTTTTCATTATTCTGCTAATCGCTAATGGTTATGATTAATTCTGCAGTCACAAATACATCTATAATTAATTCAATATTTCGCATAAATTTAATGCTAAAGGGCCAAAAAAAAATTATTATCAAGTTGGTAACACATAAGCTGATTGTATGGCAGTTGATAAGGAACATTTTTTAAATGAAAAAATAATTGGGTGATAGTATTCTAACCTATTTTAAACGAAATAGATTTTGAAAAATTTTAATTTTGTTTGAGATGAATGTAATGTAAAAATTAATTAATTATTCTCACGGACATCATTTTGAGATGAATGTAATGTAAAAATTAAATAATTATTCATACACATTATTTTAAAGTAAATTCAAGATTTATAACATTAATCCTGATTACGTTCTATTCAGATAACCAGTCCAAATTTACTCCTTAAATTTATTATGCATGCTTAAAAAAATATATGTCGCCAATGTAAAATGTTGAGCTTTTAGAAAAATTTTTTGGGTAAACCCTTCAGAAATTTGTAGGAGAATGGAAAACAATGACCTTTTAGAAATGATTATTCACTTAGGAATTAGGTATTTTCCCTTATGCAACCTATGTCAGCGTGAAATAACTTATTTTGCTTATAATATCTTACAGTTTGGTGAATTATCTAATTTCGGACTGCCGAGCTGTAATGGATGTGAGATAGGAGAAGTCTGATAATAATTTACTAATTTAGAAAAGTTCCACATCAACTTTCATATAAGTGGCATACGTGGCATCAATTTAAATATGAATGTATCAGGAGAGATCTTTTTTTAATATTTATATTTTGATATTACCTCGAGCTTTCTGCAATTTAACTTGCTGCGTTACTTTTCATGTATTCCACCAGTATGTTAAAGACATTAGAACGGTACCAAAAGTGCAGCTATGGGGCACCAGAAACAAATGTTATATCAAGGGAAACACAGGTAAATGAATTTATTATTTTAATTGACAGATCTCAATAATATATTTCTTTAATATACAAAGAATCATCAAGTTCTTTTAAACCATTTAAACTTACATTATTTAAAGCTCCAACCCAACCTGATTAATATTATTTCTTTTGTTCATATTTTGTTTTTACATTTTTTAAGGAAATGAAATGATATTCCATGTTATCAGCTCTTTGCTATGAAGTTGCAGCATGTTTTTTTTTTTGAGGGACATTTAAATCAATAAAGAAAAACTCATACATCACATACATAAGATTTAAATTTAAGATAATCATTTTTGAAAAAAATTATAATGGTAAACAAACCCCAAGACGTTCAGGCCCATTATTATTCTGATTCTCTAAGGCTGACCATTCGAAATGAGGCAATTATTTATTCCGTTTTCATCCTTTTATTCCTAATATCACTCACGTTTCGTTCTAGTGGTTAACAGTAAATAAAAGTTTATTGTTTAGATGTGTCTTGTTATAATCTAAATTATTCAACACTAACGCATTTCCGGTCCGGGAAAAATATCTGCTAATAAATGCAATATATATATATATATATATATATATATAAACGTAACCTGGATCCACTGACAAGTACGGCATGATATGAAGGTTGAAATATAAAATGAAAGTCCATATGTACGGCAGAAACAGTGTAATCGTTATTTATTATATTTATTGATTAATTACTGTTAGAAACTATCTTATCAATAGAATCTGGATTTTTTGGAAAAAGTAAATCATGCAACAAACATAAATAAGAAAGAAAAATATTGTGAATAGAATGAATATTAGGATTAAGCGTGGAAAATTTTGAAACTAAGAAAAAATCATGGATTCACACCACATCATGAAATTCACTATAAAATTTTTGAGAGAAATAGTATAGATCTCTCTTCTCTCTCATTCTCTATTCATCTCTCTTCACTTTTGCATTGTTCTTATATAAGAACAAACAAAAAAAATCTTAAAAAAAACCACCAAGGGACTTAACCCTAAATTAAAAATAAGAAAGCAACATGTTAACCCACTAGCTTGTAGTGCCGTGATGCTAAGTTTGGAGCGTCACGACGCTCAACTCTCTGAATCTTATTTGCATAACAGAGCTGCAGCGCCGAGGTCTAAAGCACCACAATGGTCCCTTGCAGCACCTGAAAGCCGAGGCTTGGAGCACCGTAGCGCTTCGCTCTCTATCAACCTCCAACCAGACAATATAGTGCCGCAACACTCTAGTGCACAGCGCCACAATGCTGTACAATTGCACATAGAAGATTTTTTTGTTGTAAAACACCCAAAACCATGCATCTATATGAGGTCCAAGGCAACAGTACAATCCGATTGATCGACATAATCATATTCCACAGAAAACTAACAATCTCCCGCTTGAAAACTTCTTGTGATTAATCATTCTCCAGATTTGTAGCATCAATCATGGTCTAAGATGCATGGATATGGACACAGACATAATGACATGGACACGACACGACACGACACAGACACGGGACACGACTATTTTTAAAAATATAGGACATGGGTACGTCGCGGACATGACATTACAATTTTAATGTGATTTGTAGATTAAGATATCATACAAATATAAATAATTATTTATCTTTGAATAATAAATCCAGTTCCCTTGCTTGCGGATAAAAAACCAACAAACTATACTCCACTCGAATGTATCTGCCTCACTCTCTCTTCTCTGCCTTCGAATTGAGAAGTCGCTTGCTCAATTGGCCTCACCTCGTCCCAGAATTGATGAAGCATAAAAAACAAATGAATTGGGAAGATGAAGAAGACAAGGGAATAGGGATATACTAGGCTTCAATCGAATAGTAGCTCAATTGAACCCTCCTCTGCCTTCGATAGAGCAGACACAAAAGTCGGTGCACTTCGATGCCTGATGCCTGCGAAAATGAAGAAGATAAATTAGTCAGATGCCTGCAAGTGGAAATGAAGAGAAGAACAAGAAAACTGCTTCAATCGGAATGTATCGAGCTTCAAATCGAGACATCGCCTGCTCTATTGAACTCATCTCATTACAAAATTGATGAAGTGTCAAAAATTAATGAATGTAGAAGATGAAGAAAACAAGGGAACCAAGATATACAGGGCTTTAATCAAATAGTAGCTCACTCGATCGGCTCGCCTCATTCGCCTGGTCGCATAAAGGAAGAAGATGATGAAGACATGATCGTGAAAATGAAAACCCCAGAGCATACGGGCACAACTAAGATGTGAATACCATGATATACACATTTTATTTGATTAAAAGAATATTAAAATATAAATTTTTATAGTTTAAATAAATTTAATTATTAAATATTTTAAAATATGTGTCTATTTTAATTTAAATATTATTTTATTCCAACACAATCTACCATTTTTGACAGGTATCCCAGCTGTGTCTGGCGCGTGTCCATGTTCGACATGTGTCTGATATTCCATTCCCTCTTATGGAGTGTTGGAGCATCATAGATCATAATACTTGTGATGTGGCTCACCCTTGCTCTCATCCTTTATAAAGACCAATTAAAATTACAAATAGCTTTAGTTTATAAACTGTAACTATATTTGTCAGAATGTCTGTAGGATTCTCGATCATCTGAATCTTTTCCAAAGATAATTGACCATTTTTAGGAGCAATCTGAAGCAATAATATTGAAGCTATATGTGCTTTATCCTGGAATGGAATGCACCATTCTTGGCTTGATGAATAACACTTATTCTATCACTATGCAACTTCTCATTCCTTTCCCCTTTGTCAAGGTCTACTAAGAAACTTTATAGCCATATCATCTCCTTGTTAGCCTTAATGATAGAAATGTACTCAGTTTCTATTATTGAATGCATAATAATATTCTATAACTTGAAAATCTAACTCACTACAATCCTTTCCGCTATAGAAAAATTTGCCATTACAGGCGGCTTTTTCCGGCGGAACTGGTCGAATTTCCAAAATGAAGATATAAACAATTGTGCTTCTCCAACTATCAAGATCTCCAACAAGATTAAAATTTATATACTTTGGTAGATCAATCCCTACATTTCCAAAATAAAAAGCTTTGTTAACTAATCCTCTCAAGCACCGGAGAATCTACTTAATAGCCTCCCAATGAAGTTTTCTTGAGTTACTCATAAATTTGCTTACTATTCCCACTACATATGCTATATCTTATATTTTACAGATCATAATATATTTCAAACTTTCAACTGCTGAAGCATGCAAAGTCCTCTCCATCTGTTCTTACTCAACTTCGAATTTAGCGGAATGTTCCTTAGATAGCTGAAAAGGACTATCTAAGGGAGTGCAAATTAGTTTTAACTCACTCATGTTGAATCTCTACATCACCTTTTTAATATACAAAGATTGAGATAACTTCAATATACCTACACTTCTATCACTATTGATTCTTATATTGAGAATTATTTTGTTGAACCTAATTTTTTAGGAGTCATTATAAAATTACTAGTATGTCCTCAAGATATTTTATTATAAAATTATTTAGTTCCATTAACTGAACTTTACTAAGTCCATTCCTAAGTCTTGTTCATTCACCAGAGAAGTGAAAAATGAAATTTAAGAAGAAAGAGAGGAGAGAGAAGGGAGAAGTTAGGGTTTTGAGATCTTAGAGCTGCTTTTGTTGATTAGTCCAGTTGAAAATTTTGCTCTTCTCAAGATATATAACCATTACCCTATCTTTAATTTCAATGATTTTATGCATTTTGTATTTTATGTATTTTAATTTAGTCAAAACATACAAAAGCTACGATATCTTGATTTTTTGCTAACTTTCACTAAATGACTTTTAGTATGTGATAGGTTTTATCAATATGAGCATTTGACTGTTACATTTTCCAATTTAATTGGGTAAAATGATAGTTATAAATTTTTAAAGATATTGCATATTTTGTAGATTTTTTTTTGTATTTTCATATATCATTGCATTCATAGATGAAAATAATATTATTGCTACATGATGCATATGACATTCATATTTAAGCAAGGAAAGCTGATTATTAATATGGATGTTATATTACATCCCTGAGATTTCATCATGTACAACTTTTCTTTAAGGTCGTACTTGGAAAAAATGTTGTCTTTACATTTATCTACTATAGATATAAATTCTCCACTATTAATATGCTTAGCACAACTCTTACTATAGTCATCTTCACCACTGGAAAAAAAATTTTAATGTAGTTCACTTATTCCTTTTTGTGTAAAATCTTTAACAACAAATATTATAGCGCTTGCTACCATCTAGTTCTTCTTTCAGCCTTTAAACCCACTTATTCTATAGCATTTTCTTACTATCTGGTAGCTCTATCAAATCCTAAGTTTGATTCAACTCAAGTGAATGCATCTCATCATTCATGACTTGCTCTCACTTCTTTGAATCATCAACTTGGATGGCCTCATCATAGCACTTTGATTCACTACCATTTGTCAGCAATAGGTAATATAAGGAAGGAGAACATCTTTGTCTTGGTTTTGAGACTCTACTCGATCTCCTAACTTTAGTAGCACGTGCTTGAAGAACTCTCTTTAAATAAGGTCCAAATTAGATTCATACGAGTTTTGAACTTGTCTTGACTATTCCTTGAATTTGGTTAGAACCTATTTGAACCTTAGCTCTTACTGTATATTCATGTTTCTATCAAAAATTTGTCATAATCTAGTTCAAATGTCGTTGAATTTGGTTACATTCATACAAGTCTTTTCATTGCTTTATTTTTTATAGTTGTTCCAATATTGCTTGACTATAACATGGTTGCTATTTTTTAGAAATTTTTGTGATCAAATAATTTTGTTTAGCCAAAGTTATTAGTGTGATAGTTTTAATAAAACGGCCATCCTACTTTTGAAAAAGTAAAAAAAGGTCGATAGCATTCATATCGGATTAAAAAAAAAAAATTCATATTAATTTTATAGTAGTTATTAAAGACAGTTACAACCGCCTCAAACAAACGTACGGTAAGTTATCAACATCAATTTAACTGATATCATTTTCGCTGAAACGCAGAGTAGTCAGCAGGAGTACTTGAAACTCAAAGCTCGGGTTGAAGCCTTACAAAGATCCCAGAGGTGATCCCCTTTGTATTGATTTCCAGTTCTTCTCTTATTTAACAATTTCTCATACGAGAGAAATTGCAATGCGCTTCTCTTATATATTCTATTTTTTTGTCAAAGCTCCACTTACATATTCATTTATTTGTAATTCTACAGGAATCTCCTGGGCGAGGACCTTGGTCCCCTCAGCAGCAAGGAACTCGAACAGCTGGAACGGCAGCTGGACGCTTCACTTAAGCAGATAAGATCAACACGGGTACAAACTTTTTCCATCCTAGACTAGGAGAAATAACTTTGAAGAAATTTAATTCTAACCACAGAACCTCTTAAATGCTTATTAAGAAACATCTATATTGATACAGACGCAGTTCATGCTCGATCAGCTTGCTGACCTACAGCGAAGGGTACTGCTTAAGTACTGTAAACAGTTTCCACGTCTATTTACCATCTTAACGAGGACTAGTACATGTTATTTTTTATGCAAGACAACTATGTAATTTTCTTTCAAAATAACAGGAGCAAATGCTCTGCGAGGCAAATAAAACGCTGAAAAGAAGGGTAATTACAATTTAAGAGCTCGCTTCTGTTCAAACTCGCTTTTTTTATTGTAAAAATCTTAAATTTTATATTTGGTCATGTGAGCAGTTGGAAGAGAGTAACCAGGCATCCTCACAGCATGTCTGGGATCCCAGCACTGCTCATGCTATGGGATACGATCGACAGCCGGCTCAGCCTCATGGTGATGCCTTCTACCACCCATTGGAGTGCGAACCCACATTGCATATAGGGTAAGTGATCCCTACTCAATTTCCAACTCGAGTTTGAAGTTATGATTTTATAGTTGACGAATTCCTTCGGTTGCTATAAGTCATTCTGATAAATTCTAGGGTTTTCTTGGGCAGAAATCCATTATGAATTTGATATTGATGGTAAATTAATTAGCTATTATATGCAATTTAAATCGATTGCATTTTTTTTGACTTTGGACAGAAATCTATAAAAATTTCGTATTGGAATTCAAAATTTATATTACTGATGACAAATTACTTGGCCAGTTATCATTGAAAATTTATCGCATAAAATCATATTTCAATGGGCACAAACTTAGAATTCCTTCCAAAATATAATTCTCAAATTCTCATACTAAATTCTCTTTAAAGCTTTGATTAACTTGATACTACTCCTTCCGAAACAAAACCTCAAATTCTCACAGCAAACTCTCTTTAAAATCTTTGCTTAACTTGATAAATAAATTAAATAGTGTTATTTTTACCTATTGAGAATTCATCCACGCCACACATCAATCACCAACCAAGGTAGTCTCAATCATCCATTCTTCATCTTTTTTTTGGTTAAAACTCATTAATGGGCCTACGTGTTAATACGAAAGTTATTTACTAGTCCTTAAAGGGACGATCAAAAGCCACTAATGCTAAAAAATCTATAATAAAAAAGCAAAAAGAAACCTAAAGAGCCAATGATCCCAACTACAATACAATATAAAAAATATAGAAAACAAAGGGGAGGCAGGAAACCCCCACCCAAAACAAGCCCCATCTCGATCAACAATAAAGCTCATATTGGCACCAACATACGAACCTATACAAATAGAGAGTTGCAAAATTCGAAGACCACTTACAAGCCACCTAGTAACATCAAAGCAAAGAAGACCTGAAGCTAATCCAAAGCAATCAAATGGAGAGACCAATCAATAATACAGATATCCAACAAGAGAAAGGAGAATAGCCCCAAACAACCTAGCCAACCAAAGAATAACAAAAAAAAGCTGTTAAAACCACCAACAAATAACAAAGGAAACATTAGCCATACTTTTTCTTTTTATTTTTCTTTTTTTCCTTGCTATTAGCCAAAGTGGAATCATCCTTGGATACAAGAACAACATTTAAACCAACTTCTTCCTGAACAATATTTGATAAATCCTTCATCAACAGAGTTAATTTCTTCATCCACCCAAATAGAAACAGACAGATCAGAAGGGCTTAGTCTATCAGAGGGAAGATCGAAATGCTTAACCTCCTACACCATCTCTTCCATAATGATGATAGACTCACCAACAAAGATAGAAGAAATAGGAATGGAAATTATGGGTATAGACTTGGACACATCCTCACCGCCAAAAGAAAGCTTTGGACCAACTAAACGATCCATTTGAATACATTTTTCAACAACAAGAATAGAATTAGCAATACCATTACCATTTATCACATCTCCCAAAATACTAAGTGAGTAAATAACAGGATTATATAAAATTTGTTATGTTTGTTGACATCTAATGAAAGGTCATTAATACACACATTCTCATCCCGAGAAGGATAGGGATTATTAGCTTTCGAGAAAGACACATTAGCAACCGCATTCTCAACTAAAGGGACATTCTCAACCACATTCGTATCAACAATAGGAGCTATAATTGTATTTTCATAAATATCATTTCGCATAAGAAGTCTCTTTTTAATCAGTGCTTTCCTCAAATGAGGATGAAGAATATAACATTCTTTTTTATTGTAACCAAGAGTTTTACAATGTGCCAAAAAGAGAGAAAATCCTCTATAACAACTTTTTGAACATATCTAAATTTTTTAGGACCAATCTGCACACAATTAGGATATTGCTTAGAAATATCAAGCTCAATAAGAACCCTAGCTATAGAAGGCCTCAAACCATTGGCTATAGCACTATCAATTTTCAAAGGGCGCCCAAATATAGAACCCAAACCATGTAAAATTCTTGGAGTAAAAAAAGACATCCTCAAATCTAAAAATGAAATCCATATCAGGATTATAAGGGATTCTACAGTAATATCGAAATAAGGAGAGCAAGCTTCATATGACAATTGTTAACATAATAAGATCTGTGGCCAAAGATGCTGAAGTAGTCTAAGTCATTATTTATTTTAAATAAAACATGCCTGGGATCAAGTAAAGTAACTAAAAACTCACCACTAAGCTTGAGATTAAAGAGGAAATTTTAAATAGTATCCAGATTAGGTATGCGAGTAATGAATTTCCCAATCAGTGCAAATGCAAAAGGAGTAGCCAAAGCCTCCACCTCCTCTTCAAAAATCCACAGGACAGTTAAACCAAAATGGGTAGAGACTTTAAGGCCAGGTAAAGAAATACCAAAGGAGGATCCTAATATAATTTCTTTGAAAGAACTTGATTTACTTTTACCATCCAAAAACTTGAATTAAACAACCTACTAGGATTTGCTGCCATAAGAGCGAAAGAAAAACCCAAACTAGGTGAACCAAAACATAGAAAAATAACCACCATGCTGAATCTAAAATGTGAAGCAGAAATGCGAAAAAACTTCCCTGTGGTCGTAGATGGGAATACTTAAATGTGAACCTACGGGTAAAACCCATAGAGGTGAGCGATGGGGAAGTTAGCTAGGGCACATATCTCAGTGTGGAGGACGACAAGATGAATGCGAATTGGCGAAACCCTATTAGGGTAGTCAAGAGAAAGCTGCTCGGTGAATAGCAGAGCTATCTTGATGACATCGTGCCGTTATTTTTATTCACAATTGTCTGATTTCTTTTTATTGTCATCCATTCTTCACCTGCTAAGTCTACCACACACCATTATCTTATGCATTACATAACATATGAATTTTTAACAAGTCTATGTTTTAACACATCTTAAATCTATTTTAAGATACAAAATAAATTTCTTATCCATATAAAATCTTTAGATTTAAGTGTCAAAGTAAAATGAAGGCCGTCTGTAACTTATGACCTTACAAATTCTTGCTATTCCTTTCTTTTGATACAATCTTATATGAATTATAGTTAGTATCAATACGCTTGCATCAATCATAAAACTCTAGATAATTGGTTAAATTTGTCACTAATTGGTTGTAGATATAGTTTTTTTGGTGTTTGTGAAATATTTAATTCTTTAAAAAAATTTAGAGATAAAATGCATAAGAATCACAAGACATAAAAATTACATGTTTAGCTTAACAAATTGATAGAGTAACAATCAATTAATTTATTAATTCTAAGTTGATGGCAATCTCTCTCATTAAAATAATAAATAAAACATACCTTTTTGATCATCAGTATCTCTACCTCAATCATTATTTCTATATCAAACATGAAAATAATTATTAGAAAATGAAAAAAAGTAAGATAAAATTTACTGTTCCTATGAGATAGTGAAGAATTTATTTTGCAATCATGAAATTAGTTGTTATTAAAAGATTTATATAATGATTGGTGAGTTGATTAGTATAGAGAATAAGAGGCTTTAACCATATCTATTATAATAAACTCTCAAGTAAGCTTAAATCTACACTTCCCTTCTTCATGCTTTAAAAGCTTGAAACCTCATTTAACATATATGCTATTTTTTTCTTTTAAGGTGTAATTATATATCATAATAAAAGTTAAAAACAAAGTCTTTAAAAGGGACACAAAACTCATTGATGCTCATAGAGCTACATCCATAAAAGAAAATAAAGCCTACTAAGTAGTAGATCCTAAACACAATTACAAGATGAAAATAAAAAATTTTAAAAAGGTTGGCAGATTACCAAAACCCAAAAAGGCTTAAGGATCCTAAACACGAAAACTTGCTTAGTAAACTTGTGAGAGAAACTCCTATTTTTTAGTGAGAGAAACTCCCATAATATTTTGAATTTCCCATTTTTTTCAGTTATGGCGAGGGTTGATTGGCGACGTTCGCCGTCAAGCAACCCATCTTCTTCTCCTATTCCTTGTAGTAGACCTTCGATGGGAGCTCCTTTGATTATTAGAGATTATCCTATTAATGATAAGGCGAATGGGTTTTGAATGAAAGAAGTTTGCTCTAGTAAGGGAAAAGGTCTTATGGCGGAGAAGATTGGTGTTCCTTCAAACAAATCTGTGTATGCAGATTTTTTACATCAAAAGAATGATTTTGAAGCATCATCTTCTTCTGGTTTAAAACTTAAAGTCAATAGATTTTCAAAATCTACTATTGATAGTGTTTTTGAAGATATAAATCCTCCGTCTTTTGCTCAAGTTATTTCTTCTTCTGGTATTACAATTGAGTGTAATTTGAATTTGAATTCTATTAAAGACAATGGTATTCTTAATTCATCGATTGTGGATGGTGCTCCTAAAATTAATAATGTTGAGATTGGTAATAGGATTGCTTCGTCTAAGACTACTGGGGTTGTTAATGCTTGGAAGAAACCACCAAATATTAAGATTATGAATTCAGATGTTAATGTTGATATGACTGAAGATGAAGTTGCGGTCAAATTGCACCTTGATAATGAGAAATCTAATATTTACAGGCTTCATAACTCTATTGCTATTAAAGTTTTTGGTAATTCAATTCCTTATTATGTCATTAGCAAAGAATTGCATAGAAAATGGAGCCATCTAGGGTCATTTCACCTTACTAACTTAGGAATGGAATGGATATTGTGTTCATTTCATTCTAATGCAGTTAAGGATGCAGTGTTGAGTGGAGGACCATGGTTTATAGGTGGCAATATCATTGGTATGGAAGAATGAAATCCAGAGTTTTTTACTTTGACTATGAAAAATTTGTTCTCTCCTGTGTGGATTTGGCTGCCACAGCTCCCCTTATTCTGTTGGGATGATATTAATATTGCAAGACTAGCATCAATGGTTGGTACACCATTGTATTTGGATGGCAATATGTTTAATTGGGGAAGAAGAGAATTTGCTAGAATTTGTGTTCATATCAATCTTGATTAACAACTACCTCAAGGTGTTTGGGTTGAAGGTAGTTTCGGTCGATTCTTCCAAAAAGTTCAATATGAAAAAATTTCATCAATGTGCTTTAAATGTGGCAGAATTGGACATAATTTACAAGGTTGTAGCAGAGTAGACTACTAAAGAAAAGTCGATGCTTCAGATAATGGGAAAACTATGAAAGATTCTGCAGTGAACAATATAAGTAATGTTAATCAGACTATTGGAGGTGGATTTGATAAACCTGAATCTGGAGTTGTTAAGGGTGCTGATATGGAGGCAATGAGTATGGTCCATGGATTCATGTTAATTATGGCAGGAAGAAATCCTATGCTTTTAACAGATCTAAGTCATCTGCTGCTTCATCAGATGTTAAAAATGGCGTAAAGTTCAAATTTACTACCAAAGGTCTAACTAGTGATAAGCCACATGTCCTAAAAGATGTAAATGCTGTCCTGGAGAGTTCTGTGATTGATAAAAAGCCCAATGTTGATAAGGATATAAATGGGAAGAAGGAAGTTAATGTTCTAAAAAATGCTACTGATGATGTTGAGGTATCAGAAAATCATAGTAAGAAGGAGTCATTACAAGTGTTAATATGTGCAAGTGGGAAATGCGTATCTTATACTGATCCTATACCAATTGAAGATGGTGAATATGTTCCTGATACTAAAATTGTTGATGTTGATAAAGAAGAAATTGTTGAAAATCCTTGTAATCAAGATGCTGTTACACTGGCTCCTTAAGGTGCTATTTGTACAGTCCTTAAAGAAGTAGAAAATGATGTTGATGTAGAAGTCAAAATGTTAAAGCTTGATGAGAAGAATGATGAGGTGATGAATAGAGACAATGTTGAAGATGTTGATGTCGATGTAGATGTTGATGTAGAAGTCAAAACTTTCGAAGACAATGTTGAAGGTGTTCCATTGAATATGAAGGTATCAAACTTATCTTTAAAATCTAAAAGTGGTTACTATGTTACTGTTACTACTTCACCCTGTAAGGATAGTTCTAAACATAGAGAATGTTTGAATGCTAGTTTTAATAAGAGTTATTCATCTTCTAAATTTGCTCATCATAAGAAAAAGTTGAAAAAAAGATTTGAATATATTTGGCCCTATCAAAGACAGCCTTAGAGGGAGGAAAATGGAAGTTTTTAGTGAAAGTGCTAGGGGCTTTTCCCCATTGATTTCATAAATGTCGTCTTTATTATTTTGGAATTGTAGGGGAGCTAAGAAAAAAGAAGCTTCCCATTATTTGAAAAGTTTGGTTGCTAATAATGGTGTCTTTTTTATTGGGTTGATGGAAACTAAATTAGATTCCATGGATGTTAAAGAAGTTAAAAGATAATAGGTCTGTATTGGGAATTTTACCATGTTAATGCTAGAGGAACTTCTGGTGGTATTCTTGCTTTGTGGAAAAGTAATATTTCTTCATTTGCTATTCTTAATTATTGTAATTAATATATTGTTGGTAATTTGAAAGCCCCTAATGGTATCATCTGGACGGTTACCATTGTTTATGAAAATAAAGACTTGAATGAAAGAAGAAATTTGTGGAATATGATAGAAGCTTATACTTCTAAAGATAATTTGTGCATTATTGGAGGTGATTTCAATTGTATTATCTCCAATGTTGAAAAGAAAGGTGGAAAAAGATTCTTGTTTTCCCAAGGTCCGTAAGAGACCCAAGGTCCGTAAGAGATAATGGATTTCTTAAATGCAAATGATTATTATGATATTCGCTCCATTGGGCCAAAATTTACTTGGTGTAATAATAAAGATGGTCTTGCTCATATTTGGGAGAGATTATACACGGTTAGCTTTATTTTATATTCCCTTTGCAATTATCAAGCACCTGCCCGCCTAGAGTCGCTTCTGATCATTGTCCCCTTATTATTAATCTTTTCAATTCAAAGAATTATAATCAGAAGTCTTTTAGATTTGAGAATATCTGGTGTTCCTATGAAGCTTTGAGAGGTGTGGTTATTAAAGCTTGGAGGAAAAATGATTTTGGCACTTTTGATGATATCCTTCAAAGGAAAGTTAGCAGATCCCTTAAAAACTTGTTCTTTTGGTGCAAGCACAAATTGAGAGAACTTAATAAATTAAAGGGGGATCTCCAAAATGAGATTACTGCATTACAAGAAGAGGAAAGTTTGCATGGCTTGAATTTTAATAGGCTGCTATTGATGAGGTAGAAAGTGCATGAGTTGAATACTACTCTTGCTAGATTGTTTATGTGGTGGAGACAACGTTCTAAAACTTAGTGGTTGGAAGAAGGAGATCAAAATTCAAGTTTTTTCCATGCTTTTTCGTCCGCTAGAAGGAATGGGAACATGATCAATCAAATTTTTATTGATAACGGTGTTATTGAAACTGATGAAGAGAAAATTCATGCTATTTTTGAAGGTTTTTTTTGAATAAATGGAAAAAGAGGCAATCTTTACTTAACAATTGGCCTTTTTTTCATGAAGATCAACAACTTAACAATAATTTGAAGCAGATGTTACTAGATGATTTTCAAAAACAAGAATTGTTTTCTACTGTGATGAAGATGGAAAATAATAAATCACCTGGAAATGATGGTACCAATGCTTGATTTTTCAAATTTTTTTTGGAGCATTGTAAATATTGAAGTGTGGAATGCGGTTGAGAATTTTTTTATTTTCAAAATTATGCCTAATAATTGGAAAGAAACTTTTGTTATTTTGACACCTAAAGTTCATAATGCTTCTGGGTGAATAAGTTTAGACTAATAAGCTTTTGCCAAACTATTTATAAAATGGTAGTGGGTATGATTTTGAATAGACTGAAGAATTGTCTTCCCAATATTATTTCTGAACAACAAGGTGTGTTTGTTCTGGGTAAATCTATTTCTAAGAACTGTCTGTTGGCTCATGAAGTAGTAAATAAGCTTAGATTTTCAAAAGCTAGTCCTTGATATATATTACTTAAGCTGGATATGGAACAAGCTTATGATAACATGTCTGGGATACTTTAAAACATATTTTACCTCTTATGGGCTTTTCAGAGAAATTCAGTAACTTAGTTATTCAATGTATTAGCTGTTGGATGACTATGGCACCCCAAGAGGGGGTGTGAATTGAGATTTTTAAAATTTTTATTAAAAGAAGGCAATTAAAATAATTTTAATGCTATTTAGAAAAGAATAAATAATCATATAATTTTTATGATAATTATAAAGAAAAATAGAGGCACAATATTTTTACGTGGTTCGACTCAGATTCCAATATGACCTACATCCACGCTAGCTAACTCTAGGGCTAGAATACTGTAATCCCAGGTTTGCGGTTCAAACCTTACTTCTTTAAATCAAAGTTCTTTATAACCTAAGTACTCTCCTATGCGGACGAGTACAACCCAGTCTAATTATAATTGAAACTTACTAAGCCAAATGGCTTAGATCAAGAAAATGAAAAATATAATTTGATATAAATAACATAAGCTCAAATTATCTTGTAATAAAATGACCAAATTATTTGAGGTGATCTTACATATTAATTTTAATTACCTCACTACTTACAAATGGAATATTAAAATTGCTCACTTTAAGATAGATTTATATTTTGATAAAAATATGAATAATATTTTAAATAAAAATATTTTTATTGCTGATTTAAACTATAACTCTTCAAGTCATATAACTACTTTTAAAAATGAATTAGATTTGAAATGTAAATCTATGCCACAAAATAGAAAATAAAAAAATACTTGCTTTGTTATCTTTATGAATTTAAAAGATTTAACATAGAAAACTTAATATAGCATTCTCAACTAGTATTTTATCAAATAATAAATATTTTTAAGAAATAAATATATGATAAAAAACTAAAATAACAGCAAGTAAAAATTTAGAAAAAAAAAAACAAACTCAAGAACTCTAAGAGACGTTACAGGATTTAGTGCGTTGAAGCTTTTCAACTAAGAATTTGA
Organism: Dendrobium chrysotoxum; assembly: GCA_019925795.1. NCBI lineage: Eukaryota > Viridiplantae > Streptophyta > Magnoliopsida > Asparagales > Orchidaceae > Dendrobium > Dendrobium chrysotoxum. The sequence goes on along the minus strand of CM034300.1, from coordinate 47,186,432 downwards.
TCTCGTAAATGAAAAGAGCTCCTGGAATAAAAATTAAAGTTTCTCATCTCAAGATTTAGCTTGTAGGGAAGGGAAAAGGAATGGAGAAAATGCTGCAGTTTCTCTCTTGAATATCCCTCATATGAAGAGGATGAGGGGTATTTAAAGAGAAAAAGGGTAAGTAAAGTCAAATTTGAATAAAACTAATAATCTAATAATAATTTATCAACTAATAATATTATATTTGATAAATAATTCTTTTATATTAAAAAATATAAGTTTCAAATGGCTATAAAATGGCTAGTCACGTGGACAAGTCAAAAAACTCTTTATATACATTTAGAATAAGGCAAAAACAGCTGTTTAGCAAATAATATTAAAAACAGATAATATTTAAAAATTTATTATAAATTCAATATAGCTCCAAATAGGTTATATAACCTATCAATTTATATCTACAAAATACAAGGAATCTAATGAAATAAAAATCATGCCAAGTTTCTATTAAAATAATATCATATTTAGCAAAATAAAAACTTCTGCATATTTTCTTGTATTTAAAGATATATTAAATATTCATATAATAATATGATGTGATTTAGATAAAATTAATTATAAATCTGTAAATTTATATGAAACAAGTTAATAAAAAAATTTTAACCAAGTAATCTTATTACTTTTATTTACCTTAATTAAGTATCTTTTCATTTTTTGTAAATTCTATGTAATCAATAAAACATATAAAATTTAATTAAGGAATCATATAGATTTCTAAACTAAGCTTATTATTCTTAATTAATAATATGTAAAATATTTTAATAGATATTTAAAATTATGAGCAAATCAAACTGTGTAAGTAAATATTAATAGACCACTAATATACTCATACGATAATATAAAAATTTTCAAGTTTTCCATCTTGGTCCATCATGAGTTATTTTAGTTCAAATTTTGATTGAATTTGAGTTGTGCAATATAAATCCCATATAAGTAATTACTATGCACATCTAACAAATCATTTTATCCGAAATACTTAACACAAAAATTAGAATATCCAAGCATATATTTATTATCATCAAAATCTCTAGAATAGGTCATGAGGTAGATAATATTAATAATCTCTCTCTTTTTTATGATGACAAACTTATGTTGGGTATAATTATAAAAAATGTGCAAATTGACCTTCTATCATAATTTTTTTAAGCATTAGAAAAATATGAGAAATATTTTTAAATTTTTGAATGCTAATTTGCTAAGAAAAATAATTCTCCCCCTAAATATATGCATGTAAAAAGAATTATGACCAATATATATAATTCTTCTTCCCCTTTGTCAACATCAAAAAGAATAACAAAAAAAAAAGAAATTTAAATATTAGGGTATAACATTCCAAGCATACGTCTCAATATGCAAAATCTCTCTTCAGCTAAAGGTTTTGTAAAAATATCAACTATTTGAGAATCTGTGTTTACAAAATCTATATCCATATCATCTTTACTAACATGATCTCTAATAAAATGTTGTCTAATTTCTATATGTTTAGTTCCTGAATGTTGTATAAGTTTTTTTGTTAAACAAATAACACTTGTGTTATCATATTGAATCGGAATATTTTTATGCGTAATTCTAAAATTTTCTAATTATTGCTTTAGCCATAAAACTTGAGCAACACAACTACCTACGCCTATATATTCTACATTAGTAGTGGATAAAGTGACAGAATTTTATTTTCTAGAAGACCAAGAAATAAGTGATGATTTTAAAAATTGATATATTCTAAATGTACTTTTTCTATCAACCTTACAGCCAGCATTATCTGCATCAGAATATGCTACTAAATTACATGATAACAAATTTTTGGGATACCATAGGCCTAACTTAGGAGTTCCAATTAAACATCAAAATATTTATTTAACTGCTATTAAGTGTGATTCCTTAAGAATAGCATGAAATCTTGCACACAAACATACAATAAATATTATATCAGGTTGACTAGTAGTAAGATATAAAAGTGAACCTATCATACTCTTATAAAACTTTTGATCTATTAGTTTTCCTGATTCATTTAGATCAAGTCTAGTTAATGGGCTTATAGGGGTTTTACTCAATTTAAATTTCTTCATATCAAACTTTTCTAATAATTCATTTATATACTTAGTTTGACATATGAATGTGCCAGACTCTTGTTGTTTTACTTGAAATTCTAAGAAAAAGGTGAATTCTCTCATCATACTCATTTCAAATTCTTTTAACATTAAAGAGAAAAATGCATGGCACAAACTCTCATTTGCATTTTCAAATAATATAGCATCAACATAAATTTGTATAAAAATCAAATCATCTCCAATATTTTTGATAAAAAGAGTTGTATCTACCTTATCTTTTCTAAAATTATGTTCCATTAAAAAGTTACTTAACCTATCACACCATGCACGTGGAGCCTATTTTAAATCATATAATACTTTCTTTAATTTATACACATGATTAGAAAAATTAATGCTTTCAAAATCTAGTGATTGTTCTACAAATATATCTTGATCAATATACCAATTCAAAAATACACTTTTGATATCCATTTGAAAAACTTTAAAGTCCTTAAAACAAGCAAATGCAAGGAGTAATCTAATGCCATCTAGTCTTGCTACGAGTGCAAAAGATTCTTCAAAGTCTATTCCTTCTATTTGTGTGTACCCTTGTACAACTAATCTAGCTTTATTTCTAATAATATTTTTTGAGTCATTTAACTTATTTTTATAAACCCATTTAGTTTCAATTATATTTTGATCATGAGGTCTTGGGACTAACTCCTAAATATCATTTCATACAAATTGGTTAAGTTCATCTTCCATAGTAATTATCTAAAAATTATCTTGTAAAGCTTTATCTATATTTTTAGATTCAATTTTTGATAGAAATGCAGAATGTTCGACCTCATCCCTAAGATTTCTCCTAGTCTTAACACCTTGAGAAGGATCACTAATTATTAATTCTTTTGAGTGATTTCTATCTCCTTTCTGTAGATAATGAATCATCCTTTTTTTTCTCCAAATTTATTTTTTTATATTCTCAATATCATCATCATTCAAATCATTTCTTATTAAATTTATAGGATTTTTATCAAAACTTATATGAATAGATTCTTCAACAATTAATTTTTTCTTATTAAAAACTAGAAAAGATTTTCCAAAAATTAAATATCTTAATAATATATCATCATCAAACTTACTATCAAATTTACCTAAAGGATCCTTGTCATTATTTAAAATAAAATAATTATAACTAAAAATATGTAAATGACTAATCTTAGGTTTCTTTCCAAAAAATATTTCATAAGGAGTCTTTTTAAGAATATGTCTTAAATAAACTCTACATGTAACATAACATGCTGTGTTTATTGCTTCTACCTAAAAATACTTTGAAAGTTTATATTCATCTAACATTAATCTTGCTAATTCTACCAAAGTACGATTCTTCCTTTCAACTACACCATTTTGTTGAGGAGTCCTAGGAGCTAAAAAATTATATCTAATTAGATTTTTATCATAATAATTTTTAAATTCTCCACCATGATCTATTTGAATTCTATGAATTAAATAACTTTTTCTCTTTGAATATACTTAGCAAATTTTCTAAAATCATCAAAAATATTATTTTTACTAACTAAGAATAATACCCAAGTGTATCTTAAATAATCATCTACTATAACAAATTCATAATTTTTACCACCTAAACTAATTGTATTAATTGGCCCAAATAAGTTCATATGTAATAATTCTAATAGTCTACTCGTAGAAACTATATTTTTACTCTTGAATGAACTTTTCATATGTTTATCTTAAATACATGCATCACATATAGAATTAAAATGAAAATTAATTTTTGGTAAATCAACTATTAAATCAAATTTAAAAATTTTATTTAAAGTGTGGATATTGGCATGACATAGCCTTCTATGTCATTACTATGCATCATCATTTGTAGATTTCATGTAAAGTAAATTCAAATTAATATTATTTGTATTCTCTAAATTAATTAAATAAATATTTTTATGTCTATTTTCAATAAGCAAAATAGTTTTATTATTTCTAATAATGCAATATGAAATATAAAAAGAAATATTTAAACCTTTATCACATAATTGACTAATTGATATTAAGTTATGTTTTAAATCAGAAATAAATAAGACTTTTTCTAAAGTAATAGAGTTCTTACATATGAATCCAATGCCAATAATCTTTCCCTTTGTATTATCTCTATATGTGACATATCCTCCATCACTTGATTCTAATATAGAGAATTTTGCTTTATCACTTATCATGTATCTTGAACATTCATTGTCTAAGTACCACATGCCTTCATTGATCTTACTTTGAAGGAATTCCTATAAAAAAAATTAAATGTTAACTTTTAGATCTCAAATATTTTTGGTCCACATTCTAAATGAGTAGTATGATATATGATATATGAAGTGCTTGTATTTTTTGGAATCCATACAAAAGATGATTGTTTAGCATTCTATGATCTACGAGCATATCAATCAAATGAAATATGTCCTTTCCTACTAAAATAATTACACCAAATATTAGTGTTTGCATATGACTTAGTATGGTGTCTATATGACATATAAGAAGAATTTTTATTTGATATTATACTTGATGAAACTTTATAATGAACTTGTGATTTCATGATAAATCTAATTTTACTTTTAAAAGAATATTTTCTCTTTCAAGTTTACAAACAAATAAAGAATGATCTAATAAAGAATTATTTTTATTTTTTAAATCATCACATTCATTTTTTAAATCATTAAAAAGCATATCTAAATTTTTATGCTCTTCTTCTAAAATTATATTTTCTTTTTAATTTTTTATATTCAACAACTAATTTATTAAATGCATCATCTAATTCTTTATAAGATATATCATTACATACCTCTTGAAATCACAACTAGGTTCTCCTCCTGCCATAAGATAAAAGTTCACCTCTTCATCTAATGAACTTGATTCATTTGAATTTGGGTTGGCCCATAGAGCCTTCTTCTTCTTCTTGAAATGCTTCTTTACTTGCTTGTTACTCTTTCTCTCTACATCCATCTCTTTTTTCTTTAAATTGATAAGATCTGAACAATCTCCTCTTATATGTCCAAGCTTCTTACAATGGTAGCAAATAATCTCTTATCCTGTAGGAAATTTCTTAATTTGAAATTTATAATTTTTAAAATTCTTATACCTTTAATTTTTCATCCTTAGTAAGCTTCCAAGTGTTCCTTAATCGCTATCTTTATTAAAGCTAGATAAATTAGGTTCATCATTATCATCAACCTGTAAGGCAATGGTTTTACCTTTCTCTTTCTCTTTCTTAGAGGAGCTATACATCTTATCCCTTTGAGCTATAATCTGTTCATGTGCTATCAAAGAACCCAAAAGCTGATCAAGTGGATAAGTAGATACTTTAGCCTTACTAATTATAGTTACTTTAGCATCCCATTCTTTGGGAAGGCATCTAAGAATCTTATAGACTATGTCTTGATTCTTATATATTTTTTTAAGGGAATATAATGTATTAATTATTTTTATAAATCTTGTATACATATCAGAAATAGATTCAGAAGGAGACATACGAAATAGTTCATATTCATGAACAAGTCTATTTATGTGAGCATCTTTAACCTCACTAGTACCTTCATATGTTATAATTAATTTATTCCAAATTTCTTTTGTTGAATTTAACATGAAAATTTTCATAAAATAAGTGCATAATGCAAAGTATTATAAGCCCTAGCATTTAACTCATTTAATTCCCTCTCTAATGCAGTTCATTCATCAAAAGGTTTTTCAATTTTAATTCCATTAATTTTTTTAGTGGGTGTATGATATTGATGTGTAAGCATGTGCCACATACGAGAGTCTTATCCTCTTAAGAATATACTAATTCTATTTTTCCAATAATCAAAAGGAACATTATCTAATAATGGTGGTCGATGAGTGGATTGTCCTTTGGGAAGTGAATCCTTAGGAAAATCTTGTGCCATAGTTTATAAGTGGATCTACTCTAAGATGTTAAGCCAAAATAAAAAGAGCCAAGGCTCTGATACCAAATATTGGATGACTATGGTACCCCAAGAGATAGGGGGGGTGAATTGGAGTTTTTAAAATGTTTATTAAAAGAAGGTAATTAAAATACTTTTACCACTATTTAGAAAAGAATAAGTAATCACACAATTTTTATGATAATGATAAAGAAAAATAAATATAAGAAATAAAAATAAGAGACATAATATTTTTACATGATTTAGCCTAGATTTCTATCTGACCTATATCCACGCTAGATAACTCTCGGGTTAAAATACACTAATCCTAGGTTTGTATTGCGAACCTCACTTCTTTAAACCAAAGAAGTTATTTACAACCTAAGTACTCTCCTACACAGGTGAGTAAAATTATCTTGTAATAAAATAACTAAATTATTTGAGCTGATCTTACAAATTAATTTTAATCACCTCATTACTTACAAATAGAATATTAAATTTACTCACTTCAAGATAGATTTATATTTTGATAAAAATATGAATAATATTTTAATTGAAAATATTTTTCTTACTGATATAATCTATAACTCTTCAAATTATATAATACTTTTAAAAATGAAATAGATTTGAAATATAAATCTATGCCACAAAATAGAAAATAAAAATACTTGCTTTGTTATCATTATGAAATTTAAAAAATTTAATATAGAAAACTTAATATAACATTCTCAATTAGTATTTCACCAAATAATAAATATTTTCAAGAAAAAATATATGGTGAAAAACTAAAATAACACTAAGTAAAAATTTTGAAAAAGAAAGCAAACTCAAGAACTCTAAGAGATATTACAGGATTTAGTGCGTTGAATCTTTTCAACCAAGAATTTGATCTCATAAATGAAAAGAGCTTTAATTATGTTATTTTTAATTGTGTGGATAGGGATTGTAATAAGTTAGCTGATCTTTTTGCTAACATTGCTCTTAGTTATGATTTTATTTGGGATGATATTAGTTTGGATAGTATTCCTCCTTTTTTCATGTTGTTAAAGGAGGAATGCGATTTGATTGGTAGTTTGTAATAGTTTTCTTTTTAATAATATTGCTTTTTGCATCCTTAAAAAAAAAATGAAAAGAGCTCTTAGAATGAAAATCAAAATTTCTCTTCTCAAGATTTAGCATATAAGGAACGGAAAAGTAATGGAGAAAATACTGGAGTTTCTCTCTTGAATAGTCCTCATATGAAGAGGATGAGGTGTATTTAAAGAGAGAGAGTAAGTAAAGTCAAATTTGAATAAAACTAATTATTCAATAATAATTTATCAATTAATAATATTATATTTGATAAATAATTTATTTATATTAAAGAAATATAAGTTTGAAATGGCTATAAAATGGCTAGTCACATGGATAAGTCAAAAAGTCTTCATATACATCCAAAATAAGGCAAAAATGGCTACCTAGCAAATAATTTTAAAATATGATAATGTTTAGAAATTCATTATAAATTCAATATAGCTCCAAATGGGTTATATAACCTATCAATTTATATCTATAGAATCCAAGGAATATAATGAAATAAAAAGCATGCCATATTTTTATTAAAATAATACTATATTTAGCAAAATACAAACTTATACATATTTTATTTTATTTAAAGATATATTAAATATTCATTTAATAATATGATGTGATTTATATAAATCTAATTATACATCAGTAAATTTATATGAAATAATTTAATAAAAATTTTTTAACCAAGTAAGCTTATTACTTTTATTTATCTTAATTATCTTTTCATTTTTTTATAAATTCTATATAATCAATGAAGCATATAAAATTTAATTAAGGAATCATATAGATTTCTAAATTAAGCTTATTATTCTTAATTAATAATATGTAAATTATTTTAATAGAAATTTAAAATTATGAGCAAATCAAATCGTGCAAGTAAATATTAATAGACCACTAACATACTCCTACCATAACATAAAATTTTTAAGCTTTCCATCTTGGTCCATCGTGAGTTCTTTCAGCTCAAATTTTGATTGAACTTAAGTTGTGCAATATAAATCCTATATAAGTAATTATTATACACATCCAATAAATCATTACACTTGAAATAATTAGCACACAAATTAGAACATCTAAGCATATATTTGTTATTATTAAAATCTCTAGAATAGGTCATGTGGTAGATAATATCAACATTAGCTATCCAAAATTTTTTATTATCATCAATTGTAGGAAGAGTAAGTGGATAAATGCTGAATGTGGATTTAGACAAGGTTGCCCATTATCTCCTTATCTTTTCATTCTTTGTTAGGAACTGCTATCTAAAGTTTTGAATAACAAAGGCAGTGATCTTATGATAAGAATTGCTCCAAATACTGTAAAGGTTTCTCATATGCTGTATGCGGATGATGTGTTGATAGTTGCTGAAGCGTCATGTGTAATGCAAAGCTTATTATTAAAATTCTGAAGGAATACTGTCTGTGGATTGGACAAAAGATTAATGTGCAAAAATCCATGGTTTTATATGGAAGATATGTTACTAAAAGAAGGGAAAGAAAGTTAAATAAAATATTTTCTTATCGTCAAGTTACTGAATTCAATTGTCTTGGAGTGAAGATGGCCCCAAGCAGATTAAAAGGTGCTGATTATCAATTTTTGCTGAATAAGGCTATGGAGAAGCTCAACACATGGGGATCTCGATCATTATCATTGGCTAGAAAGATCCTATTCATTAAATATGTTTAGTTTTCTATTCCTCTATTCAATATGACACACTTTTTAGTTCCAAAGAGTATTCTTTATGATATTGACAAATTTTGTAGGAATTTCTTATGGCATAAGGAACAAGGAAGGTTTGGGTTGCATTATATTTTGTGGTATACACTTTATACTTTGATTAATTAAGGTGGTCTTGGTATTTAATGAGCGGCTGAGAGGGAAGGCCCTTTAAGAGCTCGTTTAGCTTGTAATTTCTTTCAAAATCAAAATACTACTCTAGGCAAAATCATTACAATAAGATATGACTGTGATATTTGGAAGGAAGATATCAGAAGAAGCTCATCTCTAGCTTGGCGTATTTTAAAAGATGGTGCTAGTTTTTTAAAACCAATAATCAGGTAGCAAGTTGCAAATGGTAGAAGAATTAATATTTTAAGTGATATATGGATTCTTGATAGATGCTTAAATAAATGTCCAATAATGTGTAACAACTATAACCTTCAAAGTTAATTAGTTTCATTTCTGTTAGATTCAAATGGCAGATGGGATGCAGATGTACTAAAGAAGAATTTTTCTGAAGATTTAATGTAATTAATCTAAAAAATTTAATTGATTCTTGATTCTATTGAAGATTTATCAGAATTGTTATCTGGCAACTCAGGGAAAACTATTGCTACATTGGCTTTTGAAGCTGTTACATTTTGTAATCTAGTTGGGAAGAATATCAAATGGATTAAAAAGTTAAATTTATCTCCTAAGGAAGACTTATTTTGGTGGAGGCTGGTAAATGATGCATTACCTACTAATCTTTGGTTGAATCATAGAAAGCTACAGAATTCTATTTTTTGGGCCAAAAATTGTTCAGAAATTGAGGATTCTAGTCATATCTCTGTTCGTTGTTTGAAGTTAAATGAAAATTTTGACACCCTCAAGAAATGGGGTGTTCATCTACCCAATTTCTGTAATGTAGATGATTGTTTGAAGAATTTAGAGATGATGGCATCTTCATTTCCAAAAATTACTTCAATTTATCTATCTTTGGTTTATCATAATTAGAATGCAAGGAATAATTCTAAGCATGGAGTCAAGGTTCCTTCTTTAATAATAATAGCAACTCATGTCCTCTCTTATTCTATTCAACCTCGAATTATTCCAATCTATCAGAACTGGGATGCTAACCGACATTTTATGTTTTCCAAAATTTGATATCCACCTCCTATAAATTAGATTAAATTGAATGTTGATATTGTGTTTCCTATATGCAGTATGAATTCTCTTAAAAATTTTAAATAATTCATCAAAGGAAAGGTCACTTACCTCCTCTTGATCAGAATGATCAAGATGGTTATCTACCATTAAGCACAAGTTGGTTACCTCCTCTTCTGTTCCTATTTCATTTGAGTCTGAACCAGAGTCTACCCAGAAAGCCTTTTGAATCCTTTGCTTGCCCTTTTTGAACTTAGGTTTTTCTTCACCCTTCTTCTTGATTGGGTGAGTTTTTAGATTTGGGCAATCTGACTTCAAGTGCTCTGGCTTCCTGCATTCAAAATAAATAACATCAGCATAAACCTTAGAATTCTTGATAGCTTTAGCTTTATTCCATTAATGATGATGCTTTTACTTTTTCCTTAGAAAACTTTTAAATTATCTTGTCATCAGTGTAATGTCATCATCATCATCAGGTGCAGAATTATTACTATCAAAATTGTTAGCCTTTAAGACCACAGTTTTCTCCTTTCTCTTTTCAACTGCATCAAGCTATCTTTGACTCACTCATTGCTCATAAGCAATGAGTGATCCAAGTAAGTTATCAATGGAGTAAATATTCAGATCTTTAGATTCAGTTATAGCAGTAATTTTTCCATCAGAAGAAGTATGTAAGCAACGAAAGATTTTGTTAACTTTTTCATAGCTAGTAAGTTCTCTTCCTAAGGCATGTAGGAAAGTAAAAATTTGAGTGAGTCTAGTATACATTTCAAAAATTGATTCACTAGGTTTCATGCGAAAGAATTCATAATTATAGAGTAGAATATTCAAGCTAAATTATTTTACTTCATTTATTCCTTCATAAGTTATGCAGAGTTTGTCCCAAATCTCTTTGCAGTAGTGCAAGTAGGAACACACATATTTTCTTCAGATTTTAAAGTATAAAAAAATAGTTCAAATATTTTAAATTCAGTTAGGCTAAATCTCTATTTTTAATTCTCCATTCAGAAAAAAGAAGTTCAGTTTTAATGCTATTAACTAAGTGTGAAGGTGCAAAATATCCTTCCTGAACTAACATCCACATGTAACATGCAAAAAAGTTAGACATGCAAATTTTCCAAAAATTAAAAGGAATATTATCAAATAAAGGTGTTCGTGTGATTGAATATCCTTCTGCAGTATTACGATTTCTAAAGTTAGCCATTGATCATTTTTCATTAGTTTTCTAAAACTTAATTTATGAATCCCGCTTTGATACCACTTGAATGTTCGTGAAGGTTATTAATACTCTAAGAATTGGCCCGAGGCTAACCAAGAGGGGGGGGGGGGGGGTGAATTGGTAATTTAAAAATTCTTTTAATAAAAAGAAAAACACTTGATGTGGAAGTAGATTAATTTCAAAATAACAAAATCAGAGTTTTTTTTAACCACATAGTAAATCATAGAAAGTGTGAAAATTAAAATGCGAAAAAGTAAAGGAACGAACACACCAAATTTTATAGTGGTTCGATCAAATTTGACCTATGTCTACTCCCCGGAGAGCCTTCTCCGAGTATTGCACTAAATCTTAGTATCTCTCCTTTAGCCCCCACAGCTAGGCAAAGAAGCCTTTATAGAAATCTCTTCCACTGACCTGATGAGGTAGAGTACCCACAATCTTTTTATCCCTCGTGGTGAAGGCAAAAAAATTGAATCCTTTTACTCCCTCCTGGAGTAGGTAAAGAACCTAAATCCTTTTACTCCCTCCTGGAGTAGGCAGAGAACCTAAATCCTTTTACTCAGTCCTGAAGTAGGCGGAGAACCTGAATCTGATGGAAAACTTGCTTGGAGTAACCTTTGTGAATCCCTCACAACTCCCCCCAAATCTCTCTCTCCCCCCCAAAGCTCTCTCGCATCCTTCTCTAAGTTCTCTCTCAAAACAAGTCAACAGTAAAAGATCTCTCATAAGATAATATAAGAGATTAAATAGAAAGCCTCCAAAAGAAGCCCTAATTTTTAATTTGACATCAAAGATCGTCTAGTACGATCGATAGATCATCCTGTATGATTAATTTAAAATAGCCCTTTCAGCCAGTATGATTTACATTATCCTGTTCAATTATTTCAAGTATTTTTATTGATCATCCAGTACGATACCACCATCGTACTGTATGAATAGTTTAAGAGATTGTACTAATCATCCAATATGAAAGGCGGCGATAGGTTATGATTTTAATATCATCCCATACATCCCTCAGGTCGTCCATGATGATATTCCTATACGATTAGAGAAAAATCATGGTTTTTTTGTCTTGGATAATGTGGGACGATCAAGTATTATCCCATGTATCTCTCGGGTCATCCAATATAATCATCACCGATCATTGTGTATGATCTGATCGAGCAATTTTATCATAATTAATCTCCTAACCACAGGATTAATTTAGGCACGATTGTCATAAATCATCCAGGATAATTTACATCATCCTGTATGATTAGAACAAAATTTCAACATTAAAATATTGCCTAAATTATGATTGGCAACTATTTTTTCATAATCTTAACTGATCGTTCTATACGACATGCATCGTATAGTATAATTAATTTAATCACTCTTAATTAATAGGGGTGCCCTAATTAGGGTTTTTTTTAACTAATCATCCAGTACGATATAAACTATACTATACGATGAGTTTAAAATCAAAAAATTAAACTAACTGACCAACTCACTCCCTTGTGTTTGTGTATGCAAGGTTACTCAGCTTAATGTCCACAAGATATATAATTTGACTCAAGAAAAGAAAAAAAATACTTGAAATTGAAATTATAGAAAGACTCAATCATAGTCTACCTAATCTTGAGTTGATTTGGCATTACCAGTGGACCTATGGGCTTGAAATGTTAGTGAGTAAAGCACAAAACAGATATGCAAGAATAACAGTGATAAGGAAACAATGAGGTTCGTCATGATCAAAATCATAACACTTGGGCTCAGATTTGCAACAGTTACCAAACACATATTTATTCCACCATCTAAGGATCTATTTAAACACTTCATTTTTAAAGCAAAGGTAATAAGAATATTAAGGTCCTTTGAGCAAAATAATGGAGTCATCCAGTTAATCTCAACAACATATATTTAACCTATATACTTAATGCTATTTTAATTGTGCTTGTATAGGAAATGTTAAAAAATGGCAAAAATTACAAATGTTAAAAAGCGTCGCTGTGCCAGCTCATATAACGTTGCACTTCCAAATTCAATAATGCTAAGGTGCCCATTACAGATGTTACAACACCAGTCTTCTCTATTTACAATCACCATAGAGGTACCATTTTCAGTATCACTGTGTTACACAGCATTATTAGGCCAAAATTTATCATTACAGTTCCAGGTGTCTTGGAAATCATTGTAGTTCCAGGTGTCTTGGAAAAATGAGTGCCGCAGTGCTATGCCTCTCCACACCTAAATGTCGAATTCCTCATTTGAACGCCACAGAGCTCAAACTTTTGGAGCACCATAATGGAGCAGTTACTAATGCATAGAAGCACATTGATTCAATGAAAAGTCATGCTGATTCAATAAAAAGATGCATCATTTGAATTAGTAATCATGGCGCATCAGCTAGCATCACAGTGGAGTAAACTTTACAGCGGTGGGGCACTAGTTCATTTTTCACCATGGTGATGGCACCTTATTGAGCACCATGATGCTTGAGCTCGACCCTATATTTGTTATAAATAATTTTTCAGTTCTGTTATTTTGAGAGTTCTATCACTTGAGTAAATTCTTATAATTTTTAGTTTATTTTTTAGTTTCCCCTTAGAGTAAAGTTTAAAGGAGGCTAGAGAAGTGCAAGATTCTTTTTTAGTGGAGATCTTATCCTATTTGTGTAAGTAACTCTGTGATTTATGAAAGGAGGAGTGTGGAGAAGATCATTTGATCTTTCCTAGTGACAAATTTCTTATTACTTCTCTTATATCTTTTCTTTCAATGAATATAATGAAAATGATTTTGCTTATTATTTCCTTCATGCCTAGCTACTTCTCTAATTTTGGATTAATGATATTGAAAGCATAGTATGTACTAATGTAGAATCTTGTGCTTTAATGAATGTATTGATATTTTTTATATCTCTAAAACTTTATTTAATGCATATAATGGTCAGGTGTAGTTAAAATATAGTGTGATGTATAGCCTCGATAAATAGATACTGGAATAATTAGGAATAGTAAAATTGAATATTAGCTTGCCTAAACATATGATGTTGGAATATTGTAGGTTCTATAGAGATAATAAAATTATAGGAAGGCCTTAAATCTTTTTTTTGCACTCCTATAAGGATGTATATGCTCTGATCCATATCTATAATTAAGAGTTTCATTAAGAAAATTATATTATTTATATTCATTAGTCCAAAACATTTTATTTTCATAAGTAATAAAAATCTTTTTTAAAAGTCTTTCTTTTTTTAGTGACAAAAACTCCAAACATTTTTTTATTTTTAGTAGGATAAGTGATTCATTTGAAATAAATTGTAGTAGTTTAGTTAAAATTTAGCAGAACATTTCTTTGTTGGTTTGACACTTTACTCTTTCACTTTATTACTTGATTCAATATATATACTTATGTAATTTAGTGGGTTTTTACTAATTTTATATCAAAAAAAATTTAAGCATATTTAAAACTCAGCGAGTCTCAAGTTAGTTCACCATATACCTCCCCTCAAGATTTTGGCACCATTGTCAGGGAAGTAACATACATATTACAATTTTAAGTATATTATTAAAATAAGTGTATATTTAGACCTATTTGTATCATTCATCTTTGTTATGTTTGATAAAAAATTAAAAAAATTAAAAAAGGTATTCTTTCTTGATTATTTAATTATGATTTTTAATTACTTTTTCCTATTGTATGCTTATTAGATCTAGTAAGGAGCCCTTACTATTTAATCCAGAAATAGAAATGGCTCCTTCAAAAATTTAAAAAATTAAAAAGATATTAAAATTATCTGACCTAGTATAATATTAAGTCAATTCTAAACCTCTTAGGAAGCATACTAATCCTATAGTAGAAGGAATCCATCTAAGTATTAATAGACCTGTTATCTAAGCCAAAAATTTTAAATTGAAATTGGCCATGATTCAAATGGTTCAAAATTTTCAATTTGATGAAACTTCTGTTGAAGATCCCAACTTATACTTAGCCAATTTCTTAAAAATTTGTGTAGTATTTAAGTATAATAATGTCAGTGATGATGCTATTAAACTTAGATTATTCTTATTTTCTCTAAGAGACATGGCTAAGATGTCGTTGAACTCTTTGCCCTAAGGCTCTATAACCACTTGGAATATGTCAGAACATAAATTATTAGTTAAATATTTTTCACCTTCAACACCTGCCAAACTTAGCAAATGATATCACTTTATTTGTCCAATTTGAAGGAGAATCAATTTATAAAAGTTGAGAGAGATTTAATGAAATGCTTAGGAAATACCCTTATCATGTCTTGATTGATTGGTTAATTAGACTTTTTATAATGGATTAGTAGGATCTCTTAGGTCAATTATAGATCCTACAAATGAAGGATCTTTAATGTCTAAGCCCTTTAAGGAAACATATGAACTATCAGATGAAATGGCTCTAAATATTTTTTAATGGCTTGTTAATAGGATGAACCTTAAAAGAGTAGTTGGAGTCCATGAATCAATACTTTGTTAATTATTATTTCTCAGGTAGCTGCTATTTCATAGAAATTAGACACTATTAGAGTTAACTCAAGATCCGGATCATCTATATAATTGGAAATACCTAATTTGAATTCTATTGATGATACTAGTGCTTTAAGAATTGAAATTGCAAATTTGATTGGAAGATAAAATAATCCCTATTCTAATATGTATAACCCAGGTTGGAGGAATAACCTAATTTTAGTTGGTCAAATAATACTAATGCTAATAATCAATGGAATTCTATACAACACAAATTTGATTGGAAGATAAAATAATCCCTATTCTAATATATATAACCCAGGTTGGAGGAATAACCTAATTTTAGTTGGTCAAATAATACTAATGCTAATAATCAATGGAATTCTAGACAACCTAATCAAGGAGAAAACTAGAATAATCCTCAACAACTAATGTTAATCCTAGACATTTTTATCCTCTAAGATTTAATCAAAATAATTAGTTTATAAATAGGCAGACACCATTGAAAGAGGTAGTGATTCAATTGAGAACTCAATTGAAAAGTCAGGCTGCTTCAATCAAAATTTTGGAATAGTTCAATTAGGACAGCTTATAATCTCTTTTAGTAGAAGACCTCTTACTTTATTGATTAGTAATATTGAAGTTAATCCTAAAGAGAAAGAGAAAGATTATAGTGGAAATCACATGAGGAGTGATAGTGATGTACCCAGCCAAATTGAAAGATCTAAGCAAGTTTGGTTGAAGACTATAAATTTAGCATTGATGGGAGGCAACCCACTTATGTTTAAAGTTTTTTAATAATTTATTTTTTTCTCTAAAGTGTGGTGCCATCTTTAGTTTGTAATATTTATATTTAGTTATGATTATTTACTGTTAGTTTTCAATGTGTTATGTTATTTATATTTGATTAAATTCCTTATGCTTAAATTTTTATATACTGTCCTCTATAAATATTTAACTTTGATTACTTAGCCAAAAAAATAATTAAAAATTATACAAAATTAAGATAATAATAAAATCCTAGATGATATTTTGAATGAACATTGCATAATAATTCATAATTTGAAAACTTAATAATTAACTAATCTATATCATTAAGTTATTAGCTTGATTATGAATTTAGAAACTATAGAATAACTCATTGACAACTGAATTGAAAAAAAAATAATTAAGTTTAAGAATTAGATGTGAATATCTTAAATTAGTAAGATTATAGTAAACTCGTAAATGAAATTAGTGAACTAATTAAATCCTTACATTAATTCAATAAGATTGCAAGAGGATGAAAGAAAAAAATTGATATTTAAAATTATTATGTATGCACTTCATAAATAGTAAAGAAAAGAAAAATGTGAAAAACTTAAGAGAAAATATTGCAAAAAGAAAAAGATGAGTATATTCAAAAATTGGTATCAATTGTAACTTAAATTCAAATGCATCCTACTTAAATAAAAAAAAAGGATAAATAATATAAGATAGAGAACTCGCTCTTGTTTAATGGTAATGAAAAACTCTAAAATATTTTTTATTCAAAGCAAAATGTACACTTCTTCGAGCACATCCTATTATATAATGAATAGTTACTATATATATATATATATTAATTTAAATTTTTTTTAACATTCTTTACTAAATTATGTAGTTTTTTTTTTGAGAAAATGCATCAAGGTGCATATAATATTATTAAAAAAGAAGATACAAAAGGCTTGCTAATGGCATCTGATTCCTCCTTTAACAAAGAAGAGAAAGAAGGAGGAATCTCACTTAACCCAATGTCATCCCAAACAAAAGAACTAGAAATTGCATAGTTAGCAAAAAGATCCGCTAACTTATTGCCATTTCTATCTATACAATTAAAAACAACAAATTGAAACTCATTGAAAGAATAAGGATGATCCAACTCCTGCTTAGATCTCGAGAATGCTTGAATGAACTTTATTATGTTTGCATTATCACCTTCAATAATGATCCCCTTATAATTGAACATCCACTCTTGTAAAATTCCTTTGATAGATTGAATGGCCATGAGCTCCAACCGAGAGTTATCCCAATGAACACAAGAATGTCCAAAGGCTAACAAAAATCTACCTTTGTGATCACGGAAAACCCCTCCTATCCTAGCTTTGTAAGATTGAAGAAGAGAGGCATCAACATTAACCTTAATCCAATCGGGTGGAGGGGGATGCCAAAGAGAATTCAACAGCTTTTGAGGCTGGTTAGCAACCCATATACCCGAACTAGAAGGAATCTTGGATGTTGCAATGGCAGCATAGCTGACGGATTCGGAAGCAATGAGCAATTCACTATCATCTCTCCCTTCATGGATGAGCTTGTTCCTAGCCTTCCAAGAGAAGTAAATAACATTACAAAAAAAATTAACCATCCAGTTACTTTGCAAGGCCAGCCATTTACAGCACTGTTCTAGCGAATAGAATCTTGGAATACCGAATCCCCATTTGTTGAGAAGCTGCAGCACCTTACTCAATTTTTGACAAAAAGATAACTACATGCTCAATGTCTTCAATCATACCACACCCTCTCGGACATACATTGTTATTAATTAATCTCCTGTAGCATAAGAATTGATTAGTAGGAATTGCTTTGTTGAAAATTCTCCACAAGAAGCCTTCAACCCGTGAATTAAGCTTGGCTCTCTTAATCCATTTCCAATACTATTCCTATAACTTATGATTGATCGTGGCCCGAAAAGCAAGAGAAGCAATAGATTTACTGGAATTAAAAGAAACTAATTCCAGTTTATCCTTCAATAACTCAGGAGAAATAGGAGTTTTACTAATAATGTCCACCAGGTCTTTCCCAAACATCTTACCAAGCTCCAATAAATTCTAGCACCCGTTTGTAATGAATCTGTCAACCGTAATCTCTTCCATCACTTGGGGAATCACAAAGGTAGGCCACCTTCTAAGGCTCTTATCCAAGATCCAACTATCCCTGAATACGTTTATAGATTCTCCATTGCTGATGTTCCATCTAACAATAGGTTTAAGGAATTTTGCACCATTCTAAATAATTTTCCATGCTATAGAACCAATTTTCATAGGGCCTTCCTTACCAAATAAGCAGCCGTATTTGGGACAAAACACTTTGTGCAATAAGGAATCTTCTTGTTGATTGAATCTCCATGCAATCTTTGCTTTGAGTGGCCCAACTTTTTCATAAATCGAATGGAGAGATCTGCCACCAAATTCCTTAGGCAGACACATAACATCCCAATTAATGAAATGGAGACCATGGCAACCGTTCTTTTTATTCCAAATAAAACTCCTACTAAGCTTATCAATTTCTAGAAGAATGCCTTTAGGAATCCATGAGTGAGTGCAGTGAAAAATCGAATAGGAAAGCAAAACAGATTTTACCAAGTTAATCTTTCTAACCAAGGAAATGAAATTACTTCCTGAAACATTAATCATTCTCAAAGCCTTGTAAATAATGAATTGAAAGTCAGCTCACATTAACCTTCTTAAGTACATCTTAATCCCAAGATAATGAAATTCCTTAACACTTCTAATACCCATGATACGAGTAATGGATTTTTTCCTCCTTTTGCTAACCGACTTGCCAAAAAGACTACAAGATTTATTCACATTAATATTTTGCGCAGTCCAACCACAGAAATCATTAAGTAGCCTTTTAACTTCCTTTACCATCTTTAAATTCGTTTCAAAGAACAAAATGATATCATCTGCATATAGCAAATGAGAAATTCTGGGACCATTAGAATGAACCCGAACCCCAAGAACTTCACCTTTCTGTTTAAATGCATTCGATAGCAACTGAGCATAAAGAATGAACAAATAAGGCGATAAAGGGCAACCTTGATGAAATCCGCTTTTAGCATCAATCCAATTTGTAGAATTTTCATTAATTAGCAAAGAAAACTTAGGATTTTTAACACATTCCAAAATCAGCTTGGATATAGTAGGATGAAATCCAAAATAAGCAAGAGCTTTCTCTAAGGTAGGCCACCCCATAGAATCATAGGCTTGCTCCAAATCTAACTTGAAAGAAACAAACCCTTTGGAAGACTTAGAGTACCTAAACTTGTGAAAAAATCTCATGAGCCACCAACACATGATCCGTTAAGGATCTATTTTCAAAAATGCCACTTGCTCTTCAGAGATTAATTTAGCCACATAAGGAGTTATCCTATTCAAAATAACTTGCCACCACCTTATAAATCACATTGCACAAGCTAATGGGCCTAAAATTAGAAGGAGAAATGGGATTAGATACTTTATGAATCAACACAATAGAAGTTTCTTTCCAATTTGAATTCATCTTTGCCGAGAGAAAAAATTGGTTGACAGCTTTCCAAACATCTAGTTTAATGATGCCCCAATAACACTTGAGAAAGGAATAAGTCACTCCATCAAGCCCGAGAGCAATATTGTTTCCTGTTTGCTTAACCACGGCTTCTACTTCATCAATGGAGAAATCTTTATTTAACATTCCAATGTCTTCTTCATCCAGATGCCTCCAAGCTATAGGCCAATCCTTCAAATTGCAATTTCTTTCCTTCCATTTCCCTTGAAAATTCTGAAAAAATGTGTCTTCAATTTGGTGTTGGTCCTCAATAATCATCCCATTTTCATCTTTAATACTAGAAATGAAATTCAAATTCCTCCTCACACTAGCAAATGCTTGGAAGAATTTTGGGTTGCAATCGCCCTCAGACACCCATTTAACTTTTGCACGTTGTCTCCACCAAGTGTTAAGCCTTGCCAAGTTAGAATTAAATTCACTGACCTTAGATTTGAGGATCCAGCTGTCCTCTATCGAATGGCCACCCTCGTTGGAATCTTTTTCCTGGAGTTCTAAAATCTCCTTCAATAAGTTTTCCTTGGACTGGATAATCAACCCATGTTTCGCTTTACTTTAGTAATACAAGGCCTTGACGGTTCTCTTCAACTTTGTATTCAGGATTTGAGCATAATCACCTCTACATTTCCTCAACCAAATGTTTCTAACAACACCTGCAAAAGCTGGGTTATCTGCCCAAACATCTTCAAACTTGATGTTCTTTTTAACATACAAGTTTAAATCCATAAGGTTAAAAATAATAGGGCAGTGGTCTGAAGCAACTCTAGCCAAGTGCCTGATTACCAACCGATTGGAAGAACATAACATAGGAGAATTAACAAAGCATATGTCCAATCTCTTAAGGATTCTGTCTGCACCAGACTTGTTGTTACACCAGGTGAATCTAGGACCAATGCACCCAACTTCATGATAATCATTGTTAGACAAAAAAGACTTCATTTCCTTAGAACCCAAGGAAAACCGAAATTTTTTTCCACCCCTTTTCTCACTTTTATCGAGCAGGCAATTGAAGTCTCCTCCAATCACCATTGGGACTTCCTTAGAAGAATACAACTGTAACTTCTCCCAAAGACTTCTCTTTTTATACACATCCTTACGACCATAAATAGATGCAATTCTCCACCTACCCTTGTTAATCACATCCAAATCACCTATAATACACTGATTAGAAGAATATAATACTTTAAAAGAAGCCATGCTAGCTTTCCAAATCACCATCAGACCACCAGACAATCCCTCAGAGGTAAGTTGGACATAGTCCCAGTCAGATCCAATTAAAGAATCAGCCTCCCTCCTATCAACAAGGGAGATCTTAGTTTCTAGAAATCCCAAAAAAAATACACCATTGTTCTCACAAATTCCTTCAGGTATAAAGAAGCCTTCCTCTTCCTAGCTCCTCTACAATTCCAAAACCCAATGGATGACATCATTGTAAAAGAGGGGATGAGCTCCCCATTTTAACTTTAATATTCTCTTTGCCTTCCAGCTCCAATCTCCTACTCTTAGAAATGGGATTAATAGGACCCAAATCTTTGAGTTGTTTAGAGCCCTTTTTCTAGAGGCCCTAGAACTGCTTCCCTTCTCAATCACATCAGCCACTCCTCCATCCCGAGGACCAAGATCAGGCTCTACCTATATGTTTTGACCACCTTCATCTACAATTTCACTTAGTAGATTGAACGGGTTCATAGTTTCCAACATTGTCGGTTCCATAGAAGGAATTTGTTTACTGCAACCCAAATTACCAGGAGATGCATTGCCCACAACCTCCTGAACTGTTTTCGGATCAGTACCCTCTATTACAACATTTTTCACTCCCATGGCAACAGAACCTTCCTTACTCGGTTTTGAAGGAATAAACTTTCTATTATCAATACTGAGAACCCCTTTCTTCCTATGATTAACAACCTTCCAAGGCCCATAAACGTGCTTGTCAACATTAGATTTCGCCACTAACTTTTCCTGGATCTTTATAGAGCAATCTGCTCCAACCGAGACATCTGGAATCAAACTGTTTTTAGAACAGTCATTGGTCTCCAAAATTGAATCACCACAATCCTTATTGACATGCCCTATTTTCCCACAAGTAAAGCAGAAATCAGGGATTTTCTCATATATAACCTTCTGAAAGAACTTTCCTTCACTCCCTTCCACCCAAACTCCCAAGGGCAATTTAACATCCAATCTGATACGAACACAGACTTTGCCAAACTCCCTCCTTCCCCACTGAAACATATTCCCATCAATCAAATAAGGTTTGCCAACCTTGGAAGCTATTATGCAAATGTTGATTTCATCCCAACAGTGAAGAGGGAGAGTAGGTAGTCTTATCCAGACCGGAGCAATTAACCCAAAAAGTGAGTTAGGAGAAAAATTTTGGGACCATTTTTCAATTCCTATGATGAGGCCATTCACAAACCAAGGCCCATTTGGCAACACAGCTTCCAGATGCTCTGTCTCATAGAAGGAACAGAGAACCCACCCCAAACTGAGTTGAGTTATATGAAATTTACCTCAATTTGAAACTAATAAAGGATAATGGAGGTTCTCCACCAAAGATCTTGACAACCAACAAGTTTTTAAGTCTTTGTGAATTCTCCTGCTCTTTATCCACATTTAGCTTGACAGAAATGCCATCTTCAGATAAGCAGTCGCCAAAATCCAAATCAGCAACCTTAATATTTTCTATTTTCCTCCAAGCATTTTGCTGAATCCCACTAGATGATTTGGTGGGTAATGTAACATTACCAGTATCATTACCACACAGTTCTCCTTCCAGACAGGTATGGACTTTAACAAGATCAGATAATGTCTCTCCAGTAGCCAGGGAAACCATTGCTGCATCACCATCAGAGATTTGATCGCTCATCAACTTAGATGATTCTCCATCCAATAGATTCTTATCAGTAACACAATAATGCTTGTTAACCGAATTAATGGTAATCGCATTTATCACGCTGTCGCTAGTGATAGGGATTGCATTTGAAATACCAAATCTATTAACGAAGATGTTCATACATGATGAAGAAGCTTCATGGTCATTTAATGGAGAAAAATCTGGAGAGATAAATCCCTGCGGTTTTTTACAATCAGAACCAAAAGCAATGGATTTTCCCTTACCTTCAATGAAAAATAACTTATCTTGCTCAACAAAAGCACCTTCCTTAATGATTAAGGCTCCCTTAGAAACCTTCGTTCGCAAACCAGAAATTTTGTGATTTAAACCAGGAATCCGTCTGCCAACGCCTCCTTTATCCGACGTTCCACCGGAGGATGGACGGCGAGAGTCCATCAGAATTCATGATGGGGACGGCCGGTGATAGCCACCAGCCTCCTTATTTCCCACCGAAATATCTTCAATGAAAATTTGAAAAAAAGTTTTCATTTCTCTCTCTAGAAAAACCAGAGCTTCTCTCTCTAATTTCACAAATAAAAAATGCCTCCTTTATCTAATCAACCTTTTTATTACTAAATTATGTAGGGTAGTAATTATAATAAGAGCTAAGTACCATAGCCTACTAGGCTAATAATTATAACTCTATAATCAAGTAGAATACTAAATGTAAAACTAAAGTGGGAATTAGTTATAAGGTTTCATAGAGAGAATCATATTTAATAGAGAATGATTCAATACTTGTTAGGATCTTTTAATGCATGGGATATGGTATTTGGTTCATGATCAAGCTATTATTATAGTTTGGTTGTGAGGATAAGTTTTTGAATTACTTTTTAATATTTTGTTATTTGAGTGGCAATTTGGTGATTATTATTTTTGGGGAAGGGGCTGGGATGGTGTTGTTAATGTGGTAGATGTTATCATCGATTAACGATTACCAAGAATACATTGATCTTTGCTTTTGGATTATGTGGCCCTAGAATGATCAGCAATAGAAACATGTAAGGTGTAGTCATACATAACTCTAAAAGATGATTGTAAGGGGCGTGTATCATGGGCCGGTATGAGTAAGGTGAAGCAGACTATCTAAATGGAGTAAAACCATCTATGCATAAATCTAATCTTATATTTTTTGATTCTGTGGCAAAGGTAAGATGTGTATGATCGAAGTGTTTCCAAGCCTTTTCTTCTGATGGATGTGTAATAACACCTTCTTGCAAGATGTATCATTATGCCATCTCATAAGCGTAGCAGATCTCATGGATGCATATAACCATTATAGTCTAAGAATTTGGGTAAGTAAAACATCTTACTGACTGGTATATCCTTCAACTTTTTTTTTTATTCCAAACTTTGGTTTAAATCTTGGTGCATTGTAATGATGGCATGCAGTCTCTAATAAATCATCTTTATAAAATAACATGCATCCATTTGACATAATAATCTATTTTTGTATATATTAAACTAAGTTTGGAAACCAACTTCATAGTTTGATATAAATATATAGAAATTATGTTATCTGTTGGGTTCATTTGCTTAAGCAGCCCAACGAATTGATTAAAATATTCATGGGGGATATTATATTCTGTCTTGATGGTTAACATTTTCATAGCAACAGATAACTCTGAGTGAGTGGTGTACCCCTTCTAAATTGGTTGTTGGGCAGCATGCAATAAATCATAAAATTTTTGTGCCTCCTATTTAGTGGCTCTTTTATATATTGTTCAAATTATGTCCCAGTTGCATCATAAACTAAATCCTCAAGAGGTTGGATATTTTCTTCCTCAGCTACATTAGAACTTAAGGATGGGCCGTATCAAGAATGGAAATGTAGCTCGTACTCAACATAAAAATTCTAATACCAATATTCTTGCATGAACCCTCTACGATATAGATCAACAATTACGTCATCTGATGTGAGGTGCATGTGATTTTTATGTTTAGAATATGTGCATTAAAACTTTTCATCTAAGATGAAGCATGAGTTGGCTACATGAGTCCTTTTTCTCCATTGTGTTATATTAAGAGTCAAATTCTCATTTAAATCTATTAAAATAATGTCATTTATAATATTTTCTAACCAAATCTTTTTAGGTCTACCTCCACCTTTCTTAACATAAGCCAAATCTAATACCTTTACATTCCTAACTGGGTCATCGGAAGGACACCATTTTATGTGACCAAACCATCTAAGGTGACTCTCTCACTCTCTCTAATCTTATCTTCCATAGGAGCTTCTTCAAACTTTCACATATATGCTCATTTCGTATCTTGTCTCTAAGAATAAAGCCACTTATAAGCATTCTCATCTTTGTAAACACTTAACTTAATATTATTCTTCTCTTTTAATGACCAACATTTTACACCATAAAGCATTGCAGGTCTCACCACCATCTTATAGAATTTTCCCCTAAGTTTGAGGAGAATTTTCTTTCACACAATAAACCCAACACATTCCTTAACTTTAACCATCCAACTTGAGTTCTACTAATAGTATCCACATCTATTTCACCATCAACTCTCTCTAGTCTTAACAAAAAGAAGAAAATCATCAATAAAATGCATACACAGTGTTATAATCTCTTACAAATGTCTGCCGAGAACATCCATGACCAAAGAAAAAAGATATGGGCTGGTGGCTGAAAAACTTACAATGGTTTCGGTGACTGAGGCGGCAAACGACAACAACTGAGGCAGTGTATGAAGGCAAAGGAGGCAGCATTCGGTGAGAGGCGACTCACATGACTGGGAGCGAAGCGAGAATGAAATGAATAGAAAGACTATCATAAATAGTCCTAGAAGGGGAAATAGGGCCTTTTTCGGTGGTATTGCGGTAGATTTTATGTAGGAGATGTCTCCGACGGCATTTCCACCAAAATATTTTATAGTGCTTAAGTAATGAGGTGGGTTTCCACTGGAAGTTTCATTGGACAATTTCTAGCACTTTTTTCACCAGTAGGTATCGCCAGCTTTTGAAAAATCAGGGGCACTGTCGACGGGTTTTTTTTAGTAATGTTCCAGTGGTTTATCCACAGGACAACCCGCCAGTAAGTGATCGGAAGAATATTTGCCAGTTGCACTGCCACTACTACTGGCTCATATAATACCGCTGGAAAGTTTCCTGGTAATGCCAATTTTTCTTGTAGTGGTCATCAATATTTAATTTATATTGAGCAAAGATGGTTTTTTTCCAAAAGAAAATGTTGGTTAAAACACATTTGTTGTAAGAATCAAAGGCAACAAGAAAAATAGAAATCCAACGCTTGTTCTCCTTAAAATGTTTTGGAATAAGCAAATTTGCATAAAGAAGCTAATGAATCTTTTTCTTAAGGCCAATGATGTGCCTATCAAACTTCATCTTGTATCATAATGCTTACCATTATTTCTTTCCTTCCATAAAAGCTAAAAGACTATCATAGGAATCATAGTTAAAATATGACCAGTAGGTCGAATATGAAACCAATGATCAAGTAGAGCAGAACAAGTAGTGTTAAGATAACTCATATGAATGCCAAAAACATTATCCAAAAGGTACCAAATATTAATGGCAATGGGACCATCCAAAAAAACATGCCTTATAGTCTGTAAATAAAAACAACATTAACATTTAAAGATAATGGAAAACCATTTATGCTTAAGCTTCTCATCAAAAGGGCTCAAACCATTAAGAATTCTCCAAGAGAGAATGCAGATGGAGGTAGGAATAATAGAATTCCAATTTTTTTAAAAAAAAAGAATTACAGGTACATTTTTGTCTGTAAATTTTTTGAACATCTTTAGTGCAAAAATCACCATTAGTAGAAAGCTTAAAATAAGTTTATCATTAATTGCATCATTAATGGTAATATCAATAATAACATTAGCCATAGGTTTTGTAATACGCTCTAAAAGAAGGTTAATGTTCCAAGAACCATTCATGATAAAATAAAATACTTTTAAATTAGATAAGGAGTGATTATTAAAATTAGAATCAAGAGATCCACTCACCAACCAGTCATCATGTTAAAATAAAGATGAGCCACACCCAATGTCCCATTGCAAAATTTGTTCACCAAGCCACCTAACCTTACAAACCTAAAATTGTTTTCCAAATGAAGTACACCATTTTCCACTTTTGTGATATTATGAAAATATTGCCAAAAACATGTTTATTCCACCATCTACTCACTTGCTTAAGATGCTTAAGCTTAAGAGAAAAAGAAATAAGATCATTAGAACCATCAGAATAAGTCATGGGAGCCAACCAGTTATATTCTACAACTTTATAAAACTAAAGAGAAAGAAACCACATATTATGGAATCTAAAAGAGAAAAAGTCAGCACTATTCAAAGTATTAATATAAATGAGCAGGGGAGCATGGTTAGAAATAGTTCTACTAAGGCATTAAATAGAAGTATTATGAAATAAAGGAGTCCATTTTATCCAATCTCTGCCAAAGCCTATAATTTGACCAAGTGAATTTGGGGCCATTAAAACCAATATTTTTCAGACCACAGTCCATAATCATGTGATTAAAATTCTTCCATAGTAGCTAAATTAGGAGGGGGACCCCCTAATTCTTTCAGATGCATTAGCAATAATATTAAAATCCCAACCCATAGACCAAGTACCATTGAACGAACAAGCAAAATCAAGTAGTTGATCCTATAAAGAAATCCTTTAAGATTTAGAACTACTAGCATAGCAAATAGCCAAATAGAACCCATAAGCAAAGTATTGTTAATTAATAAATTATAGTAGATAACTTAAATAAAAGTGGCAATGATAGAAAGTTTAATATCATCATTCTAGAACAACCAAATTTTACCATTAGAAATGGCAAAAGAAGACTTAAAACTAGGGGTGTCAAAAAAGTTTTTTTGGCGGGTCAGGTTTGGGTCGAACACGACAGTGACCCACTGTTGTTCGACGCGACCTAAGCCAGACTCGTTTGCACAAACGGATCAGATTTTACAACCCGAACCCGACCAGCCAAAAAAATTAGGTCAACCTGAACTAGATTGATATTTTTTTGTAATATCAATTTCAAGCAAAATATGAGCAATTATAAAGGGTCTCTATTCCATAGCATTGGCATTATCTGTCTGAAATGGACAACCAAAGAGGAAACCCAAACCAAATAGAATACGATGAGAGAATAAATGAGGACTGAGATCTGGGAAAGAAACCCAAATGAAAACCATCGGAGATTTCTCTCCAATATTAAAAGGGGGACCATTTGATTAACTTCATAAAGCAATTGTTCACATAATAAGAGCCACGAGAAAAAAATCTTACTGTAATCCAGATCATTGAATAACTAAATAAGAATATTTCTAGGACTCAACAAAGTAACAGAAAACTCGCCAAGCAATTTGAGGGCAAAGAAAATTTTTTGGATCACATCCAAAGAAGGACGATGAAGTAGAAACTTGCGCACCAGAGAAAACTCAAAAGGAACAACTAGAGCCTTTATTTATTCCTTAGAAATCCAAAGAAAAGGCATACCACGATGGGTAGAAGCTTTCAAAGCTGGAAATATAGAAGCATAAGAATCACTAGGTAAAACATCTTCAAAAGATTTCAATTGGGGTTTATCCATTAAAAAGGCCAGATCAGATTGAAGAAGAGGGTTATTCACCATACCGACGAAATCATGCCCCCAACACATCCGCCCTGCACACACACACGAAAAAAAAACATAAGAGAGATCGATGGAACAAGGGAAAACAACAAAGAAAATATACAACAAGGGCAAAGTAATGTTAAGAGACTTTTCTGAAGACAATCTAGAAGGAGAATACGAAGGGTGATCACGAAAGTGACTATCACAAAACCCTAATAGAGCTTGATTTTTACCTGGGATGACTTTTTTTGTTTCTTAAGAAATGATCTTATTAATTCTATTGATCTATTCTATAACTCTATTTATTGGGGAGTTCTAGCTGATGAAAAAAATATTTAATTCTACTTTTATCATAATATTCATTAAAATAGTTATTCTAAACTATCCTTTATGTGTTATTGGAATCCTAAAAATTAAATATCCTTCTTTTATATGTATGTTAAATTTTTTTAAAAATATCTAAATACATCGTTCTTATTTGTTGAAAATAAAACTTATGTTTATAGAAATCATTAATAATAATAACATAATTGCTCTCTCGTAACCACTTTGACCCAACTAAGGCTTTGTTTGGTTTTTTTAGCTTTTCCGTTTCAAAAAGGTCATTCCAAGAAATGGAGTTTTTAAATGGAGAAGCTAATATCATAACGCTTCTCAAAACAATAAAAAAATGGAGTTTCTAAAAAAGCATGCGTCACATTCAAACAGCGAAAAAGAAGAAATTATGGAGTTTTGAAATTGAAAAAGCACTAAAAACGGACAAACAAACTAGGCCTAAATCTATCTCTAGCAGTTTAGCTTGGTTAGAAGTAGTTGCAATTTTATTGTTATGAAAGATTTTCTAGTTATTTTCTACATTATATATATATATATATATATATATATATATATATGTATATATTGGTTAAAACCCCCAGTGGGGCCTACGTGTTAATATAAGGAAAAAGTACAAGGTCCTTAAAGGGACCTCCAGCCCGTTACTGCTCCACAGAGCTACAAAAAAATTCCAAAAAATTCCTAAGAGCCGGAGTTCCCTACTAAAGAAAAGTATAGAGATCCCTAGGAACATTCTAAAAACACAAGTGGTAAGGCTAAAGCAAACCTCATTCAGCGCATCCTTACCCACAAGCGTCCGGTCCTGCACAAAATGAGAGCAAGTCTCCAAAAACCTAAAAAGAAGGCCTATAGGGACACTCACCCAAAAGTTAACACAAACACAGAAAGAAACTAACATTTGTATAAAAACCAATTTAAAATTAGCAGAATGAACACAGGTTTTAAAATCCTCCATATAACATAACTTAGTAACATTGAAATGAAGGTTATAATTAGCTTTGAAAAAAGGATCAGCAACCCCGTTCCTACCATTACGCCAAAGTTCCCTGAAATTACAAAAGTCTTGATAGTGTAAGATAACATTATGTAGTTCATTGAAAATAAAGACACCCAAAGGATAAGCCAGCAAATCCCTAATAAAAAAAGGAAGCAGATAGCAGATAATCAATCTGACAGGAGAAAGCCACCAACCAAGAGCAATAAACCAAACAAGAACTAACAGACCAGCCAAAGTAACCCCAGCTGAAAAGATACATGAAACCAAAAATAGAGCAACAACAGAAAATAGAGAAAAAATAACCCAGTAAAAAGAACAAAAAGCACCAACTAGCCCTACAACCAGAGGCTAAGAGCACCTAATATATGGAAGACCCATTTGGTCAAGCCTAGCCAAACCATAAGTGATATAAGGGAGAGTGTGGCCAGAATACTCACATAAACCATCCAGGCCACAGCCGAGCTTAGCAAGAGAATCAGCCACCGCATTCCATTCCCTTAAGATGTGAGAAATTTTAAAAGAGATGAGAGAAAGCCAAAATTTAACATCCCTGACAAGGTAGAAGTTAACAGGATTAGGCGGAGCATGCCCATCAATATAGTGAATAAGAAGCAGAGCATCCACTTCGATTCATAAGTCATTAATCTCAAGAGCCACGCATAATTGGATCCCAATTAAAAGGCTTTCAAGCTTAGCTTGAACAGCCATGATTGCAGAAGAGGGACTCGCGTAAGCCATGATGACCAAACCATTAGAATCCCGAATAATACCACCACAGCCTGCGCCAATTCTGCTTTTAGCGCCATCAGTGTTGAGTTTAAAATAGCCACACTTAGGCTTCCTCCAGTAGATAATTTTTTCCTTAATAAACTGAGTTGAATTATTTAACTTCACACCAAATTTAGCAGCCAAATGGAAATAGTTTTTAAAAGACTAAACTTTGATAAGATTGGCAACAAAAAGTTGAAAAATCTTATACTTCACTTTAGAAATAACATTAAGAGCATCCATTTTAGTGTTGCCATGCTTGGAATCATTCCTACTACTCCAAATAAACCAACAAATAATGACAAGAAGGATGTTACGAATGTGACCTTTAATAGGAATAAACCAGTTATTAAAAAGGTTAGCCATGGAACTGATACGAAGAGAAGAGATGACATTGAAGATGTTATCAAAGTGAATCCAAACCTTCAAAGCAATAGGCCCTTGAAAAAACACATGCATCATATTCTCAATATGGTAGCAACATTGACATTTGGAAACCATGTAAATACCTTTTCTAGACAAAATAGCATCCAAGGGAAGGTAATTATTTAAAATCCTCCATATAAGAAAAGAATAAGTAGTAGGAATGCTCGCATGCCAAAATGCAGTATTGATAAGATTCGTAGGATGAATCGTTCTAATCTTGTTCCAGATCTTTTTAGTGTCAAACTTCCCATCATTAGTCAAGTTAAAGAGAATGCAGTCATCACAATCCAAGCTAATCGGAATTTTAATAATTAACTAAAGAATAAACTCCGAAACAGTATTAAAAATCAAATTGATGTTCCAACCCTCATTGGAAAAGAAATCCTTAACTTTTCAATCAACAATGGAGTGGGTGTTTAAAAGACTATCAATGGAAAAGTCCCCCAGCCATTTATCTTGCCAGAAAAAAAGGTTCCCAGCACCCAACCCCCATTGAATGAACTCCTCAGCTTGCCACTTAATATTGCACAATCTCTTCAATTTAAAAGAGTCCCCATTTTTAAAATTACAATTTAAAGGTTGTTTCCAAACACAATACTTAGCAACCATAAACTTAGCCCATAAGCTTTTTTTGGCCCTGAAGGAATACCACAGGTTATGATTGTAGATAGTAATCATGTCTTTAAAACATCTTAAACCAAGTTTTCCCTCATCCATAGCACCAGCACAGTTATTCCACGAACCCCAAATAATCGAGCGATTTCCCTCCTTCGAACCCCACAAGAATTTATTAAATAAAACATCCAATCTACTGCAAACATTTAAAGTCGGAGAAATAGTATGGAGCAAATAAATAGGAATAGAAGACAAAACATGCTTGATCAAAATCAGTCTCCCACCATAAGACAAGTAATTAAAAGCCCAAGAAGAAACTTTCTTATGAATGGAAGTAAAAATGTCATCAAATAAAAAAGAACATTTCTTGCCTTTATAAAGAGGAGTACCCAAATATTTCAAAGGAAGAAATTTCATACTTAAACCAAATTTATTTTCAATATTGTGAATACGATCCATCGAGATAGATTTGGCCAGAATGAAGCAGCTCTTGGACTTATTAAAAATTAAACCACTAGCCAATTGAAATGAATTCAGAAATTTGAAGAGAATATGCAGCATTCTAATAGATCCATTAGAGATGATGATGAAATCATCAGCAAAACTCAAATGGGTGATGGGAAAGCCACCCCCAGTCTTATAGTACAGATTAGGTTGCATTCTAAAGATATAGTTAATACCACGGGAAAGGAATTCAACAGCAATAATAAATAGAGCAGGAGATAAGGGATCTCCTTGTCTTAAACCATGAGAAGACTTGAAGAAACCATGAGACTTACCATTAATAATAACAAAGAAATTACAAAATTCAATAATATTTTTAATGAGACTCACAAAATGTAAGTTAAATCCAAACAACTTTAAAATAGTGTAAAGAAACTCCCAGTTAAGGTTGTCATAGCTTTGGTGATGTCAAATTTAAATATAATGTTGCCACCAAGAACTCTATTGTGCAAGTCATGCACAAGTTCTTGAGCAAGTAACACATTATCAAAGATAGATCTACCCTTAACAAAGCCAGTTTGTTCAAGAGAAATAATATTAGGAAGGATGAGGGTGAGCCTACCCATTAAGCTTTTAACAATCAATTTACTGAAGAAAGTGCACAAACTAATAGGACGATAGTCATTCCAAAAATTACAATTCGAAGTTTTAGGGATTAAAGCAATAGCAGTAGCAGTAAAGAATTTAGGAATCGGATTCCCTTTTAAAAAATCAACAATAGCATCAATGAGATCCATCTTAATGATTTCCCAGTAACTTTGAAAAAATTTATTAGTTAAGCCATCAGGACAAGCAACAGAATCAGTATTCATACTTTTTAAATGACCCAAAATTTCATCTTCAGTAGGGATATTAGAAAGCATCCGATTTTTCTCCTCCGTAACCAAGGAGGGAATAAAAGTAAAATCCGTATTGAAGTCAGGAGAAAAATTGGAGTTAAAAGCTTCCTTAAAATACTCCGTACCAGAAGAATAAATATTAGCAAGATCATCAATAATATGACCATCAGGAGTCGTAATCTTATGAATATGTCTACTCACCTTGTTATAATTAGCGATGTTATGAAAGTAAGCAGTGTTGCGATCGCCTTCTACAAGAAACTTGGAAGCGGCTTTTTGTCTCCAAAAAGCCTCCTCCATTTCCTACAAATTAAACAAAGTAGCCTTAGCATCATTAAAAGCATTGAGATTATCTAGAGAAGTGTTGGCCATGTAAACATCCTCCGCATTATCCACAACCTTCTCCGCATTAACAATATTAGCAAAAATATTCTTAAAGATACATTTATTCCACCAAGTAAGCTTTTGTTTGAGCCTTTTAAGTTTAAACCAAAACCGAATCATGCCAAAAATATTATCAGTAGGAAAAAGAGGAGCATCTCAATTTTCTTTAACAATATGACAAAAATTACCATCCATAAGCCACATGTTTTGAAATCTAAAGGGATAATAATAATTACTGGTGGAACTGGTAATACTAAGTAATAACGGAGATTGATCAGATAGCGTTTGGGTTAAATGTTCTGTCGTAGTTATAAAATTAGAAGCAACCCAATAATTGTTGAAAAGAAAATGATCAAGTCTTTGCCACATAGTGCCTTTATTCCAAGTGAATTTGTTCCCAGAAAACCCAATATCGTGTAAATTGCAATCCCTTATCATATCATTAAAATCCTCCATAGAGTGAAAATTAGGAGGCTTTCCTCCCAAACGTTCAGAAGAACTAGTAATGCAGTTAAAGTCTCCCCCAACCAACCAAGGGGCATTAACAGAAGTAGCAAAATTAAGAAGTTGTTCCCAAAGCAATTTCCTCCCAAATCTGGTGCAAGCAGCATAGCAGGAAACATGGTTTAAACTAATATTGGTATGAATCAATTGAGGTAGGTCCATAATAACATCTAAGGTGATAGAACGTTTCCAAAAAAGCCAAATTTTAGTAGAGCAATTACCAAAAGAAAAATCAAACCCCAATGAAAACCACACCGAATCAAGTTTGGTAGAAGCAATCAATGGTTCAATTAAAACAAGAAGATGTATGCCATGAATCCTATAAAGATTTTTAAATCTATCCCTAGAGAGGGAGCCACCCACACCCCTAATAATCCAAACAAGAGCTTTAACCATTAACTGATTGATTAGCAGCTCTAGTGATCCTAGGGGTGTTACTTGACATACTTTTCTTGTTCTTTCCCTTCTTTTTGGAATAAGAGATAAAATCATCATCTAAGGTTTTATCCTTCCCATTTGGTGATGACATAGCATTGGATGAATCCTTTAGTTCTTCCATAGGTATCCAAATTTTGATCGATCCGACTTCCCCTTCCTCCATTTCCTCTGTAAGATTAATGGAGACATTACGATCAGAGCTAATAACATCCATCCCCTCATTAACGTCCTCATTAACATCAGAAGGCAGATTAGGAGCAACATTTTTTCCCAAATCCAACCCCAGATTTCCCTGAAATTTTGCCAATTCAGTACAGTAATCCTTCTTGTTTTCTCCATCCTTACCATCAGTTTCTACACTAGTCACAAGAACATTGTTTTGGGCATTAACAATTTCCTCACCAACCACATTTTTAATAGAATTATCTAAAGGAATCATGCCCGTGTCATCACCAAAAGGGTTCGGATGTTGTAAAACAGAACTGATATCCTTTCCCACTAGAGTAATCGGCTCGATTAATGCTTCCTGCTCACCAGAAATAGGGTTTATCACAGTTTTAACCGGCAAACTATTCTTTCTCAGTTGGGGATGAGCAACAAAACAGTCGTTGACCGAATGACCATGAATCTTACAATGCATACAAAAGTCAGGAACATTCTCAAAATCAACTTTTTGTAAATATCCGGCATTCTCAGAACCAATCCAGATTTCTTTCGGATGCTTCAAAGTAATATCAAGCTCAACCAATATCCTAGCTACGGAAGGCCTGGATCGAGAAGCCGTGGCCTGATCCGTTTGAAGAGGTCTACCAAAAATAGAACCAAGAGCATGAAGAACATGAGAATTGAAAAAATGCAAACGCAAGTTAGGAAATGAAATCCATATCGGGACAATCGGCGATTCTTCTTTCACATCAAAAAAAACGGAGTCCATTTGAGAAGTCTCATTTGACAATTAAGAATGTAATACGATCTTTGAGAGAAAACCCTACTATAGTCAAGGTCATTAGATAACTAAATAGAAATATGCCTAGCATCAAGCATTTTTAATAGAAAAGTTCCCAAAGAGCTTCAGCTTCCCAAAAAAAATACGAATGGCATATAGATTAGGTCTACGAACTGAAAATTTACCAACAAGAGTAAACTGATAAGGTGAAGCAAGTTTACGAATGTCTTCATCAGACGTTAAAATAGTTGGCACACCTTTAACCGTAGTTTTAGTAAACGAAAAAGCACGATCCTTCGAAGAAGACGATCCCGCTAACACATCACGGAAAGACCGAGAGGAAGACTCAGAAAAACCATTAACCGACAAACCTTTGGAAACCAAGTTAGATGCAACAGGGGGAGCACCCCACGCATCAGGAATCACAGAAGACGGCCCCGCCTCCATTAGGAGAAGAGCCGACCTAGGGCCTGATCGCCAGAGAAAATGAAAAATGAAACGAGAGCCCAGCCAAACACAAATAGCAAACATATCTACAGTAAAGATCACAACGATGAGCAGCGGAGCCAAATCGCACAGGAATCATCAGAGCCCAAGAACACAACGGCTAGTCCGCGATGAAAGATTATGCAACTATGAATGATCACACACCATGTAATCTGTTCTTTAACATCTTAAGGTTTCTAATCCAAGCTCCAAATTAAAAGTAGCTATATATTATTGGAAAGACCGTTGGAGACATATAATTAGACTAAGTGCAAAGTTCTACAGTCGTGATATATATATATATATATATATATATAGAGCAACCAGGAATTGAGATGGTGTAAGAGTACGAAGATACAAGCTGGAGGTGATCGGAGATATTGGCTGAGCTCAAAAAATTGTTGGTAGAAGGGTAGCAACAATCAAGACAGAAGGATTTAGCGATAAAATTGAAAGAGTTGGAGGGCAAAATAAGTCGTGTAGAGGAGTTCTAGAGATAAAATTAATAGTCCGATAACAACAATGGTCTACAAAATAAAACGATCATCACAAGCTGTTGGGATAGGGAGGACGCTAACACTAAGAGGTTTTGGTAACGAAGGAGGTTAACTGAAAGATTTTCATGAGGGAGGGTCGGTGACGTCCCTAACAAGAAGTCGATGAGGAATCTGTAGCGAACTAAGGAAACCTAAGAAGTGTGACTATATTACATGAATTCAGGATTTAAAAAAAAATTCCTGGCAATAAACCTTACAAGTATGATCTCAATTAGGCTTGCACACTAAGCTTTCTTTCTTAATTCAATCAAATGATGAGTGCTAGTCTCCCCAGTCATGTAAATAGTGTCTTTCCCATAGAGCAAACTGGTAACAATGTTCACATTTGTAAATTGAAAAACAGCATATGACAATGAAAGCTTCATCTTTCTTTTCGATTTTCACATCAAGATTTACCGGATCTAAAAAAAATCTTATTGAGGACACCCAGAAGCTCTTGTATTAACATATCCTGCATGATGCCAAATGCAGTTAACTTTTATTTTATTTATTTCAAAATAGTGATGTTGTTAATTAATTTTGCCATATAGAGAGATTTTAACATTTTTCATATATCCGGTTTATTGCTCTAATATGCTGCATGTCTATGAGCCTTTTCTAACAAGCTGAGAATAATCGAAGAGATGATTTTTTGATCCATTCCCTTCTCATCTATAACAGTCGGGGAGTTTTTTCACTTTGAAGCCTTAAGCAAAGATAGGTTTATCGTCATTTTAGAAAATTTTAAATTATTTTTTACCTTAAATAGACTAATTTTTGACAAAGAGGAACATTCTTAAAGAAAGCCAGAGGAAGGATAGAATAGATCAGCTTTCACCAATTCTCCAAGCAAGGGAGCAAGAAGCAAGACACAATCCTCGTTGAGCTCCAATCGTGGCTTGAAGAAGGAATCATAGAAACCGTCTGCTTGCCTTTTCTGTTCACGCACCTTAGTGATCTTTGATAAAATACCAATAATTCCTTTGGGATTTTGATAAAATACTTACATTTAGCTTCAGAATTTAAATCATTTTTT
Organism: Dendrobium chrysotoxum; assembly: GCA_019925795.1. Taxonomy (NCBI): domain Eukaryota; kingdom Viridiplantae; phylum Streptophyta; class Magnoliopsida; order Asparagales; family Orchidaceae; genus Dendrobium; species Dendrobium chrysotoxum. The sequence goes on along the minus strand of CM034300.1, from coordinate 47,149,137 downwards.
AGGTTTATTGTTCAGCCTCTAACAGAAACAACACAGATAAATATTCGGATCATGCAGAACTACATGTTTTCTGAACAAGTGGGCGTGATTTTCTATCAATATTATGTCAAGAAAAAGGTCTCAAAACAACAACCCTTAATTTACTATAAGGGTTGATTTCAGTTAGTTTCGTATCAAAATTGGTTGGTTTAATATCAAAAACTTAGTACTATACTTCTTGGCAAAACTATTAGTATTACTTTTTTACTTCATTATACCTTCGAATCATTAATAAACAGCTGAGATCTAAGCTTTCATAACTGAAACAGTGATATTTCTGTAAGCAGGTACCATTCCGATTTATCGATTGCACCAATGGCTGCTCCAAATGTTAATAATTACATGCCACCTGGTTGGCTTGCATGAATAACTAGACCACTCATTGCCTCGTATAGTCCTAACAAACTTTGTGTTAATTTTGGCCATGTCTGTATAAGATTTCTATTCTATTTGATGTTCTCAAGGTCATTTATATGTAAACATATCTATAAAGCTTCTTAAACAGGAGGGCCTGAAATAGAAGACAATGTTTTATAATCATATGAGACTTCAATACATCTTTCTCGGCTTCGAATTTTCAATTATTCCCATCTGATAGACAGTTCAAGCCACATTTAATTTTGGAAATGAATGAGTGCCTGATATCCAGTTGTATTTTACCCGTGGAATTGCTATGTACATGAAAAATGTGAGAGAGCGCTAACTTTCATGTATTGTTTTAAGTACAGTACCAAGTGTCTTTTATTTTCCTCTTAAAATCGAACTTGTACCTCTAGAGTTACTTGCTGATGCAGTTCTGGACTAGCTTGTTGGTTAACTTGCCTGAATAGTTCATGTGATCAAAATTACGGAAAGATTTTAGTAATATGTAAACAGTCTCTTCCAATTGAAGAGCGTCATGAGAAATGGAATTGATATATTTTCTAGTGATTTATCTTTCTAGATGTTGTTCCCAAAGTTTTACAAATATTAGTACATTTAGGTTAGCAATGTTAATGACAGTTGTTTTAGCAATCAGCGCATCAAATAAATTTTAAAACGAACAAAAAGAACGAAAACTAGCCGGCCAAAGGCCGACTAAAATATGGTTATTTATATTGCTTTTTTCATCTTTCTTGACTTCTAAGATTATGGATGGTAATCACAGTATGCTTACTAGCTTTGAATTTCTTGCTGGAATAAAAATTTTTGTTCTCTTAAAGATGTTTTTTTGGGCACTTCCCCTTTGTCTTTCCTGGGACTTGGAGCAACTACCCACTGTGGTATGACAACTCTTTGGATATTTGAGGAAGAAGTCGAAGCTTTGGCCCCCCATTTGAATTTGTGTCGGTGGGAAAGTTCATTACTTGTAGACTAAAGTTAGATCTGATTCAAAAATTTTTCTTTAAGCTAAAACTTACAGGGGAATTCTCTTTTACGCTACTGGGCCCAAGACATATTTAGATTAAGTTGGTGAATAATCTATATTATAGTTGAGTTTTTGGTCGTAAGTTTATTATGTCTACAACTGTTATAGAAAACTTATTAAATGGTCTTCTATGTTCGACATCTCTGTGGAATCTCCTATTGTTCTGATATGGGTTTCATTTCCTGATTTGAGACCATATCTCTTTTCTCCACATATTCTTCATGGTTTGGGTTCTTTGTTTGGAAGATCATTACAAACAGACACCGCTATTGCTAATGTGCACTAGAACTTCTGTGGCTAGGGTTTTAGTGGAGTTTGATATATCCAAGCAACATCCCAATAGTGTTTGACATGGAGAATTTTTCTCATTTATATGATCACTGTAAGACTTTGATACATGAAAAAGCTGATTGTTTTTATTACATCTTCAACTCATGAAAAATCAGGCTGTTACCCCAAAAGTTCTTGTGCCTTTGTTTATTCAAGATAAACTTGTTTTATCTGGTGTAGCTATTGAGATTGTTAATGACCCTCACTAGCTACAGGAAAATCGCCCATTACTGGCTGATTTTACAGTTGCTTTTCGGTGGATTTCCGAGGGATTACGATGAAATATTTCAGACTAATTTTTAGTCAGACTTTTTGGCAGCTTTCTGACAAATTTATCGGTGAATTTTAATAATTTCTAAAAATCATATATTTGTAATGCAATTAATAAATAAATTTATAGCTTACTTTAATTAATTATTAATATAATAATTTATTTTAAGTAATTATTAATTTAATAACTTAGTTTAATTAATTATTAATTTAGTAACTTATTATAATTATTAATTAAAATAATAATTTTTAATTAATAATTCACTCTAATATTTTATTTTAATGTATTTTTAAATAATTAAAATAAGTTATTAAATTAATAATTAATTAATTATTAATTTAATAACTTATTTTAATTTTTTATTAATATAATATTTTATTATAATTTATTTTTAATTTTATTTTTTGAATTATTTTATTTAAATATATAAGCATAAGTTTTGTAACATATTTTCCTATACAGCAAAGTGTTTAACTACTTAAAATACTTGCAGGTGTTGTGTTCGAATCCCACAGGCATCACCGCGTGGGCAGCAGGCAGCGTGGGTGGGCGGGTAGCTTTTGCTGGCAAGTGGGCGGGTAACGACGGCGGGTAGCTTTTGTGGGATTTTTTAATCATTTTAATTATTCTGGTAGCTTTTTCCTACCAGAATTTTGTGGTTGGAAAATTTTGCTGAAAAATTTTTCCTGCTGCTTTTATTCAACAGAAAATTTTTCTGACGCTCATTTTATCAGCCAAATTTTTTTGACCCAATTGGTTAGTTATTGCTGTGAGTAGCTTTTCAGGAAGTTCAAAGTTAAACTTTGAGGACATTTGGGATTTGTACTTAATTAAGAGATTCATAAGAAGGTGAATGATAAATTTTGAAATTCTGCTATAAATGTTAAAGCCAAAAGAAAGGGTTTAGATAGAAACCTTAGTAGGGAAAGATCTAAATCAAGGAGAGGAAAGTTTACTTCAGGTAGAGTGGAAATTATGTGTTGGAACTGTGGAAAAAAGGGCCACTTAAAGAAAGACTGTACTATTTCAAAGAAGGATGTTAGTGGAGATCAAGAAAAAAAAATCACTCTATAAATGTGTCTATAAAAGAGTTTCAGTCATATTTTCTAATTTTTTCTATGGATAGTTTTGAATCTTTAGTTATAGATTCAAGTGTTTCATTTCATGTAAGCCATAATAAGGAGGTATTCAAGAACTGTATAGAAGGTGATATGGGCAATCTGTATTTGGGAGATAACAAGCCTACGATATTATAGGATAGGGAGATATTTATATTAGAATGCTAGATGTGATAACTTAAAGACTCAAGGATGCGAGGCATGTTCCTTATTTGTAGAGAAACTTAGTTTATGTTAGTCAGCATACAAACTCAGGCCATGTGACATCATTCATATGAGATTCAAGAAAGGCGACAAAAGAGATTATGGTTATAGCTCATGGTAGTGTTGAAGACACGCTATATATTATCATTAAAAGATTATATTCTATTAGAGTACCTGATTTAGATGTTGATGGAATTTGGCATCATAGAATTAACCATATGAGTAAGAAATGTGTGCATTCACTTCTTACTAGAGGAAAGCTTCCTTGTTTAAAATCTATAAATCTGGATTTTTTCGAAGATTCTATATATGGCAAGCAATATAGGGCATGCTTTTTCAAAAATTGGTTCAAAGCTGAAGTCAAAGAGGCTGGAGTTAGTGTATATTGATCTATAAGGTCATGGACCAATTTCTTCTATAGGAGGTTCTTTATATTTATAATTTTTATTGATGATCATAGTAGAAAGATATGGGTGTACTTCTTAAAATATAAGTCAGATGTGTATGATGTTTTAAAAGTGGAAGGCTATGATTGAGAATGAGACATGTTTAAAGAGAAAGTGTCTCAAATTAGATAATGGTGGAGAGTATCGTGATAAGAAGTTTAAGAAGTAGTGTATTTTGAATGAGATCAGGAATGATTTCACTATTCTAGAAACACCAGAGTAGAATGATGTTGTGGAGCACATCAATAAAATAATCAATGAGCATCCAAGAGCATGAGGCTTCATGCTGGTCTATCCAAATAGTTCTGGATAGAGATAGTGAATATTACTATATATCTAGTTAATCACGGACCATTAGTTCCTTTGAATGAGTGGTTTCTTGAGAAAAACTAGAGTGGCAAGGAGGTAAGTTTATCTCACCTCAAAGATTTTGGCTATTCATTTTATGATCATGCTAATGCAAGATCTAGAAGTACGTTTGATCCAAAATCTATTAAGTGTTTATTTATTGGATATATATTCTGGGATTATTAAAATAAAAATTTTATTAGGATCAGAGATGTACATTGAATGAAAATGAAATGCATAAGGATAAAAATTAGACTCCTAGTGATTTTTCCTAATATTTTGAGATAGAGGATGGTGATAATCAAGAAGATCAAAATAGAAGGCTTGTTTAAGCTTATGAAACACATAGAGTTTATTAAACATCTACTACATGAATTATAAGATCCAGTAGAATGTCAAAACTAGCATAAAAGGCATTTTCCTTCCTTATACTATATATTGCTAATATATGGTGGTGAACTAGAGTGCTATGATAAGGCTATTCTAGTTAATTATTCAATTAAGTGGGAGTAAGCCATGGATGATAAGATGTATTCACTTGAGTTTAATCAAACCTGGGAGTTGACAAAATTATCAGATGGCAAGAAAGCACTATAAAATAAATTAGTTTATGGGTTGAAAGAAGAAATATATTTTAGCAAATGCTATAAGGCTAGGGTTATGTGAAAGTTTTTTAGTAAAGGGAAGGAGTGGACTATAATAAAAATTTCTCTGTAATGGTGAATGACTACAATTAGAGTTATATTGAACAGAATAGTAGGGGTGAAATTATATCTAGAGTAGATGGATATGATGACAACATTTTTTCATAGTGACCATAAAGAAGAGTTGTAATGGTTAAACCTCAGGGATTAAATAATATCTAGTGTATAAGCTCAAAAAGAGCTTATATACGCTAAAGTAGGCACCAAGATAGTGGTATAGGAGATTTCATAGATTTATATCAGATAATGGATACATAAAGTGTCAGATAGATCACTATTATTTCTTCATATATTTTGATAAATGTTATATCATTATTCTCTTGTATGTGGATAACATATTGATTGCTGGGTTAATATGGAGAAGATAAGATGTCTAAAGGAGCTATAATCAGAGGAGTTTTAAATGAAATATTTATAATAACAAAGAAAATTCTCACTATGAGAAGGTGCTACAATGATTTAATATGCGCAAAAAGGATAAAAGTGTTGGTATTCTAAAGTTGTCTCAAGTCGACTATGTTGAAAAGGTGCTACAATAATTTAATATGAGTGAGGCAAAGCCAATTTGCATCCCCTTGGGTAGTTATTTTTAGCTATCTAAGGATAATCACATAAATCTAAAGTAGAGAAAGAATAATGGAGAGGTCTTAGTATGCTTCAACAGTTGGAATTTGATCTATGCTATGATCTATACGAGACTAGATGTAACATATGCACTTTAATTAGTAAGCATATCTATGAGTAACCTAATAAAACTTCATTGGGAGGCAATTAAGTGGATTCTTATGTACTTGAGAGGATCAATTGACAATGCTCTTTGCTTTGAGATGTAGGGATTGATCTACAGCAGTATATAGATTCTGATCTTGTTTTTTTTTTTTTGAGGAAAATGCATATAGAAACTTTTATTAAAGACAACTACTTACAATCACATTCCTGCTTTAACAAATTAAGAAAGGAAGGAAGAATATTATTAGAGCTAATATCTTCCAAAAAAAAAAAAAAAAGAAACAAGAGCTAAGTTAGCACATAAATCCGCTAACTTATTACAATCTCTATTAGAAAAAAGAAATAAAACTTGTTTAAAATCCCTAAGGAAGCCTAAATCCTTCAGATCTAGGGAGTTCTCCTTTACTTCAACCTTTTTCAAAACATCTTGGAAAAGTTTGACAACATTAAAGTTATCACTTTCAATAATGATTCCTTCCACTTCAAACATCCATTGATGAATAACTTTCTTAAAGAAAGAATAGATAGTATCTCCACTTGAGTGCAATCCCAATGAAGACAATTGAAACCAAAAGCACATAAGAAGCTACCTTTGCAATCCCTGAATACACCACCAATACCAGCGTTGTTTGTGCTTTTTAATGCAGCATCAACATTTTCTTTGATCCATTTAGGAGGAGGAGGACGCCAAGATGAAGGAGACAGCTTCCGTTGATTAGCATCCCAATTTTCCCAAATGAGATTAGTAGAAAACGAGGCAACTACATGGCTAATAGAATTTACTGCTATATAAGATGAACCATCTTCCACACCATTATGAACAATTTTATTTCTGCTCTTCCAACAGAAAAAGACAACGGAGCAATGCAGGTTTCCAAGAATTGGATTAGAATTAGCAAGAAGCTTTAAATTATCATAACATTCCTCCAAGGAATGGAAAGCATGAATTCCAAAGCCCCATTTAGCAATGAAATTGAATACTTAATGTAACTTCATTCAGCTGACCGCAACATGTTCAGTATTTTCCTCTACATCACATCCTCTTGGGCATCCATTACCATCCACTAGCCTTCTATAGTGTAGAAAATGATTACATGGAAATGCATTTCTCTTCAAACGCAATGTTTGGCCTTAATTTAAGTTTCTTCATCCATATCCATTATTCATCCTTCATGTCATCAGCATAAGTTGCCCTCATTGCTAAGGCAGAAATTATCTTACCAAAACTTTTAAACTGCATCTCCATTTGATCTTTCAGCACATCAGATTGAATAGGAATAGAAAGGATGATCTCAACTAGATGCTAGCCAAAAAATTCCTTCAACTTACATTCATTCCACTTCCCCTCACTTATGAATCCAGAACGTAAAACTATTTCTTCAGTCATATTTGCAACAAAGGTAGGCCATTTATTGATGCTTCTATCCAAGATCCAAGTGTCTATGATGGTATTTATTTCCATACCAATTGACACCTTCCATCTCACAATTGGTTGAAGAGATTTAGCTCCATTTAATACAATCTTCCAAGCTGAAGAAGAGTAATTCCTGCAATCTACATTCTACAAATCTGATCATATTTTGATGCCAATGTTCTATTGAGAAGGGAGTTAGGCTTCAATATAAAGTTCCAAGCAAACTTAGCTCTCAAAGGGCCTACATTCTTCACAATTGATTGCAAATCCCACCCACCATCTCTTTTCGGCATACAAAGAAATTCCCAAGCAACATAATGTAGGCCCTTCGTAGTATCATTTTTATGCCATAAAAAATTTCTGCACATCTTGTCAAGATCATTTAAGACACCCATTTGGATTAATGCATGGGTAGCTATAAAAATAGGAAGTGAAAGAAGAGATGAATTCATAAGAGTCAATTTACAAACAAGTGACATAAATTTATTTCCCCATGAACACAATCTACTAGCAGCTTTAACTAATAGATTTTGAAAATATGAGAATATCATTCTTCTTAAGGCAATTTTAATCCCTAAATATTCTGATCTAGTTGGAGATATGGATGGTATGATAAAAATAACTAGTTACATCGTCACTTTGGGAAAGTGCACTGAGTCGAGTTTCCACGTTATAAGAGATTATTGTGCTCTCAATCATAGAAGCTGAGTATGTTGCTATCACTAAGGCTAGTAAGGAAATGATATGGTTGTAAAGTTTCTTGGAAGAACTTATTAAAGGAAAAAGGAATGTGCAGAGAGTTAAGGAGAGAGTGAGATAAGAGAGACATGTACTATTTCTCTAGACTATTTATAGTGAATTTCTTGGTGTGGTGTGGCTCTATGGTTATTTTCTCAATTCTAGTTTTTTTCATATTAATCCTGATGTTCTTTCTTTTCACTATATTTTGTCTTTCTTGTTTATTCTCACTGTATGTTTTACTTCCCCAACAAGAATTACACCCAGAGACTCCCTGGCACGCCTAAAGGTCTCACCATAGAGACTCACATGTGAAGACTTGCCCAAGTGGCTCTCCATGAAACTGAGGACCAAGCAGGAATTAAAGATCCATATGGACACCCATTCGACAAAGACACATATCATGTACAAAGTTCCATATGGACACCTATTCAACCAAGACACATGTCATATAGGTTGTAATTAATGATATAAATTTTTACATTCTTGATGTAGCTTTCGCTATAGTCCTTAGATCTCTATGAATAAAAAGTAAAGTGGGATATTTTAAATCTTTGGGAGCATTTTAAATCCTTTAGAGTACTCTTATGATAACCATTTCTTTAATTCTTCTCTCAAGTTTTCTTAATACTTTCTATTTTCATTTTCATCCTAAGTTTTTAGGTTCTAATTTAATAAATTGTTTGCTAGTAAGGTTGGGTAACAACTATGAATAAATTTGAATCGAATATCCTTAAAGGTGTGTTGAGCAAAAGTTTATATCAATGACTATAAAAAAAACACATCTCAAAGAGCAATACAACCTTGAACTATTTGTGAACATAGACACCCCCAACTATGCCACACTTTGTAACCTTATTGAGATAGTGGATAGATTATGAAAAGGAACCATGATTCTTTGGGAGGATTATTAAGGCATACACTAAGGGACATTACAACAAAAGGGTCCTCTAACTTAGTTATTTTCCATAAAAGATCGAGCACTTAATTTAAAACCCAACATAGATCCCACTTACAATGCGATAAATAGTGATGAGAGTAATCTTGTCCTTATTAGCTCTACTCTATTGGTCCTTTTCCTAAAATATCAAAATATTATCACAGGGTAGCACAACTAGATTAATAGATAACTTCTATATTCTCATCACATACATCAATATATAGTTTTATTATAGATAATGAATTATTCAAAGAATAAGTTAAAATATCAGAGTATAAATTTGGGTTAATAGTGGTCACTTACAAAATTTAGCATGTTTATATTTTAGTATGTTAAAGTAGAGGTCACTACCTGACCTTCACATTACGTGGACTTTTGTGCAATTCACAGAATTACTTTCACATGACTATTAGAATATACTTATTCTTAAAGCCATTACTTGTAATTTTATAGATAGATTGTTTATAGAGGTATTAAGCATATCAAAATATACTTTCTATCAAAATATTTTTTGAACTTTAATTTATTTAAATTATTAAAATATGTAATGCATGAATGTATTGTGCACCTATCTTAATGTCTGCTTGTAGCATCACTTAAACTTATAATTCACATTAAACCTCCTACACCTGTATAGGGCAAGTGGGGTCAGAAGAAAAAAGAAACCTCCCAAATTTGCTCAAGGTTGATGGGGTTAGAATAGAACTAAAACCTCTCACATTCACACAGGAAAGATGGGGTTAGAATAGAACAGATTGGGCCCTTATATTATTTTAGAAAGTGCATTCATACCATCTAAAAATTTAGGGCTTTACCATTATGATGCCATGAATTGTGCAATCAGAATGTAACAATAGATTATTATGACTTTAAACATGAGTATATTGATGTATGAATCACTAGAATTACAAAAATGGGGTAAAATTACATGTGCAAAAGCCTACTTAATAAACATTTTTAAAGTTCATTTATAATTTTAGAAAAATATTCAGAATAACATTTTAAGACTTTAAGGGAACTATTATGAGTACCAGAAATGCCTCATTTATTTAATACAAATAAAAATCATCACAGAGAAAACCAATTAGTAAAATTTTAACATTTTATAATCAAAATGTCCAGAATGAAACTTTTATAATATAAAAAATGTTAAAAGGTAAAATCATCATAAAACCTAAGAAAACACATATTTTTATCTACATCTAGTTAAAATCATATTGGACTTGAAATCGTAGAGGAGTATATAGAAGTTTATCTCGTGCTTGATGAAATCCTCAATTAGTCCAATAGATAAATTTAGCTCCATGACCCCTAAATTGCTCTCTCCTTTTTTTCAATCTCCTGATTCTCCTCCCTCCTTTCTTCTCTCTTCTATTAGCAAAATCTGTAGTAGGGAAGGTGGAGGTGGGGGGGGTGGTGGTGATTAGGCGATTTGAGAGAAATGGATTTTAATATTTCCTTTTTAAAAACTTCATTTTTGACTTAGTTTCAAAACTGACACTTCCACAGCACCGAAGTGGTCAACCAAATATTTTAGATACTCCTAGATTCCTCTAACTTGAGAGTGAGGCACTATGGTAGTGCCATTCGGTGCTGAAACACCCCCTTAAATTTTCTTCTAAAATAGAGAGGAAAATATTACAACACTATGACTTTTAGCACCATGATGCTCTAAAGAGCATTTTGCTTGAAAATTATTCTCTCCCCCTGTTTCACTTCTATCATTTATTTAAGGTTAATTATAAATTCTTGAAACACTGCCATTATCAGGTCCCAAGTCCTGGATGAGAAAGGTGGAGGGTTAAGCTAGGTAGTCGACAGCCAGCGTAAAACTTATCGAATAATAATGACATGAACCCTTTAATAAATTGTGTTAATGCTAGGGCATCCCTGGAAGTGATGCGCTGTATGGCCTGAATATAGCGACAAGTGTGTAAGGGCTGCTGCACGGCCGCCCGGGTGCAGTGTTAAATAGGTAAGGGTTCCCACATCAAGGACGGATGTGGGCAAAGAAGCTAGTCCATGAAACTAAAATTAGGATAGGAACTTGGAATATAGGTTCCCTTACTGGAAAATTAATGGAATTAATAGATATTATAATTCATAGGAAGATAAATATTCTGTGCATTTAAGAAACTAAATGGATTGGAGAGAAGGCTAAGGAGATTGATAGTTTAGGATTTAAACTTTGGTATTCGGGTAGGAGTCGTACTAGAAATGGTGTAGGCGTGATTTTAGATAAGAGTTTGAAGGATAATATTATAAATATAGAATATAGCTTTAAAGATTATTGTTGATGCTAAGATTATTAACATTATATGTGCTTATGCTCCTCAAGTGGGTTTGGATATAGATTTAAAATTAAAATTTTAGAATGACTTAGAAGAATTAATATAAAAGATACCTCTTAAAGAATGAGTTTTTATTGGAGGAGATTTAAATGGACATGTTGGTAGAGAGGTAGATGATTTTAAAAGCATTCATGGTGGCCATGAGTTTGGAACGACAAATGAAGGTGGTAAGTCCATATTAGATTTTTGTTTAGCTTATGATTTTTTATTTGCTAATACCTTATTTAAGAAAAGGAATGAGCATCTCTTTACTTATAAAAATGGATATAGTAAAATTCAGATTGTTTATTTTCTTATAAGGCAATTAGATCGTTTAGATTACAAAGATTGTAAAGTTATTCTAAGTGAAAATTTATGTACCCAACATCGTTTATTAGTTTTGGACTTAAAGATAATGGGGAAAAAAATTAAAAATAAAGTAAAATGATTTTCTAGGATTAGATGGAGGCATTTAAAGAATATTAGCAAAAATATTTTTGAGAGAAAGATTTTAGATCTTAAGATTTTGTCTGTGCATGAGGATGCTAATGTTATGTGAGAAAAAGTGGCTAGTGATATTAAGAATACTGCAAAAGATGTGCTTGGAGTTTCAAAGGGAAAAGCTCCTAATAGTAAAAATAGTTGGTGGTGGAATCCAAATGTGCAAGAAAAGGTTAAAAATAAGAAGATTTGTTATAAAAATTGATTTAATTGTAAAAATTCTGATAATTGGAAATTATATAAAGAGGCACGTAAGGAATCTAAGAAAGCAATATGCGATGCAAAGAGTTTAGCTTTTAATGATTTATATAAGATACTAAGGAGGGAGAAAGATATATGTATAAGTTAGCCAAACAAAGAGATAGGAGTAGTAAGGATTTAGTTCAAGTGAAGTGTATAAAAGATGAAGATCAAAAAGTACTTTTTTTTAGAAGATAATATTCAACAAAGGTGGATGAGATATTTTGCTAAACTTTTTAATGAAGAATGCGAAAATAAAATTGACTGTAGTGACCTTAGCACCCTAAATGAAAATAAAGATTTCTGTTTTTATCGGCGTAATAGTAAAACTGAAGTTTGAGAGGCTTTAAAGAAAATGAAGGATAAAAAAGCTGTTGGACCTGATGATATTCCAATAGAGGCGTGGAAATGCTTAGGAGATGAAGGAACTTCTTGGCTTACTAAACTTTTTAATACTTTTTTGAAGACTAAAAAGATGCCAGATGAGTGGAGAATGAGTGTGTTAATCCCTATTTTTAAGAATAAAGGTGATGCAAAAGATTGTGCGAATTATAGAGGAATTAAGTTAATGTGTCATACTTTAAAACTATGAGAACGAGTTATGGAGCATAGGTTACGGCGTGATACTAATGTTTCTTAAAATCAATTTGGATTCATGCCGGGTAGGTCTACTATGGAAGCCATACATTTATTAAGAGGTTTGATGGAGAAATAAAGAGAGAATAAGGAGGATTTACATATGATATTTACTGATTTAGAAAAAGCATATGATAAAGTTCCAAGAGAAGTGCTATGGAGAGTTCTTGAAAAGAAAGGAGTTACTAATGCTTATATTCAAATCATTAAAGATATGTATGTAGGAGCTATTACTTGTGTTCAAACACAAGGTGGTTTGACCAAGTATTTCCCTATTTCGGTTGGATTACATCAAGGATGAGCCTTAAGCCCATATCTTTTTGCTTTAGTCATGGATGTTCTCACTAGACATTTGCAAGAGGATGCACCTTGGTGTATGCTTTTTTGCTGATGGTATTCTTCTTGTTGATAAGACTAGAGAGGGAGTTGAAGTAACTAGAATTGTGGAGGTCAACCTTAGAGTCTAAAGGTTTTCGCTTGAGTAGTTCTAATACAGAATATATGGAGTATAATTTTAGTAATAGAAGACCTAGTGAGGGGATTGTGACTTTGGCCGATCAAGTCATTAATAAGAGTACAAGTTTTAGATATCTTGTATCTATTGTTTAGAGTGATGGTGCAATAGATGGGGATATTATCAGCAGAATCCAAGTGGGATGGCTGAAGTGGAGGAATGCATCAGGCTTATTGTGTGATAGAAAAGTACCCCTCAAACTTAAGGGAGAATTCTATATGATGGTGGTGAGACCTGCAATGCTTTATGGTGCCGAATGTTGGACATTAAAAGAGAAGCATAATTCTAAGTTAAGTGTTGCAGAGATGAGGATGCTCAGGTGGATGAGTGGCTTTACCCTTAGAGATAGGATACGAAATGAGCATATTTGTGAAAAGGTTGGAGTAGCTCCAGTGGAAGATAAGACTAGAGAGAGTCGCCTTAAATGGTTTGGTCACATAAAGCGGTGGCCTCCCGATGACCCGGTTAGAAAAGTAGAGGTCTTAGATTTGACTTATGTTAAGAAAGGTAGAGGTAGACCTAAAAAGACTTGGTTAGAAAATATTAGAAATAATCTTTCTTTATTAGATTTAAATGAGAATTTGACTTTTAATATGACACAATGGAGAAAAAGGATTCATGTAGCCGACCCCACGTAGTGGGATAAAGGATTGATGTTGTTGTTGTATAAATTCTTGAACTTGAAATCAATAATTAAATCTTAATAGATGAGGATTCGTACCAGATTGATTTAATTAGTTGGTCCCTAAAACAAAAAAAATTACATCCTCTCCTCCTTACATAAAATATTGTCCATATTTCTATTCAAGTTAGTGTATAAAGTGTCAACAACGACAACATCAACAACATCAACAACATCAAGCCTTTATCCCACACGTGGGGTCGGCTATATGAATCCTTTTTCTCCATTGTGTTCTGTTAAAAGTCAAATTCTCATTTAAATCTAATAAAGAAAGATCATTTCTAATATTTTCTAACCAAGTCTTTTTAGGTCAACCTCTACCTTTCTTAACATAAGTCAAATCTAAGACCTCTATTTTCCTAACCGGGTCAGCGGGAGGCCGCCGTTTTACGTGACCAAATCATCTAAGGCGACTCTCTCTAATCTTATCTTCCACTGGAGCTACTCCAACCTTTTCACGAATATGCTCATTTCATATCCTATCTCTAGGGGTAAAGCCACTCATCCACCTGAGCATCCTCATCTCTGCAACACTTAACTTAGAATTATGCTTCTCTTTTAATGGCCAGCATTCGGCACTATAAAGCATTGTAGGTCTCACCACCATCTTAAAGAATTTTCCCTTAAGTTTGAGGGGTACTTTTCTATCACACAATAAGCTCGATGCATTCCTCCACTTCAACCATCCAACTTGAATTCTGCTGATAATATCCCCATCTATATCACCATCACTCTAAACAATAGATCCAAGATATCTAAAACGTGTACTCTTATTAATGACTTGATCGGCCAAAGTCACAATGCCCTCACTAGGTCTATTATTACTAAAATTACACTCCATATATTCTGTTTTAGATCTACTCAAGTGAAAACCTTTAGACTCTACGGTTGACCTCCACAATTCTAGTTTACCTTCAACTCCCTCCCTAGTCTTATCAACAAGAAGAATATCAACAGCAAAAAGCATACACCAAGATACATCCTCTTGCAAATGTGTAGTGAGAACATCCATGACTAAAGCAAAAAGATATGGGCTTAAGGCTGATCCTTGATGTAATCCAACCGAAATAGGGAAATACTTGGTCAAACCACCTTGTGTGTGAACACAAGTAATAGCTCCTGCATACATATCTTTAATGATTTAAATATAAGCGTTATTAACTTCTTTCTTTTCAAGAACTCTCCATAGCACTTCTCTTGGAACTTTATCATATGCTTTTTCTAAATCAATAAATATCATATGTAAATCCTCCTTATTCTCTCTATATTTCTCCATCAAACCTCTTAATAAATGTATGGCATCCATAGTAGACCTACCCGGCATGAATCCAAATTGATTTTGAGAAACATTAGTATCACGCCGTAACCTATGCTCCATAACTCGTTCCCATAGTTTTAAAGTATGACACATTAACTTAATTCCTCTATAATTCACACAATCTTGTACATCACCTTTATTCTTGAAAATAGGGATTAACACACTCATTCTCCACTCATCTTACATCTTTTTATTCTTCAAAACAGTATTAAAAAGTTTAGTAATCCAAGAAATTCCTTCATCTCCTAAGCATCTCCACACCTTTATTGGAATATCATCAGGTCCAACAGCTTTTCCACCCTTCATTTTCTTTAAAGCCTCTCTAACTTCGGTTTTACTAATACGCCAATAAAAATAGAAATCTTTATTTTCATTTAGGGTGCTATGGTCACTACAGTCAATTTTATTTTCACATTCTTCATTAAAAAGTTTAGCAAAATATCTCATCCACCTTTGTTGAATATCATCTTCTAAAAAAAGTACTTTTTGATCTTCATCCTTAATACACTTCACTTGAACTAAATCCTTACTACTCCTATCTCTTTGTTTGGCTAGCTTATACATATATCTTTCTCCCTCCTTAGTATCTAATCTATTATATAAATCACTAAAAGCTAAACTCTTTGTATCGCATATTGCTTTCTTAGATTCCTTACTTGCCTCTTTATATAATTTTCAATTATCAGAATTTTTACAATTAAACCAATTTTTATAACAAATCTTCTTATTTTTAATCTTTTCTTGTACATTTGGATTCCACCACCAACTATTTTTACTATTAGGAGCTTTTCCCTTCGAAACTCCAAGCACATCTTTTGCAATACTCTTAATATTACTAGCCACTTTTTCCCACATTACATTAGCATCCTCATGCCCAGACAAAATCTTAAGATCTAAAATCTTACTCTCAAAAATATTTTTGTTAATATTTTTTAATTGCCCCCATCTAATCTTAGGAAATTATTTTACTTTATTTTTTATTTTCTTCCCCATTATCTTTATGTCCAAAACTAATAAACTATGTTGGGTACATAAGTTTTCACTCGGAATAACTTTACAATCTTTGTAATCTAATTGATCTAATTTCTTTATAAGAAAATAATCAATCAGAGTTGTACTATATCCATTTTTATAAGTAATGAGATGCTCATTCCTTTTCTTAAATAAGGTATTAGCAATTAAAAAATCATAAGCTAAATAAAAATCTAATATGGACTTACCACCTTCATTTGTTATTCCAAACCCATGGCCACCATGAATGCTTTTAAAATCATCTACCTCTCTACCAACATGTCCATTTAAATCTTCTCCAATAAAAACTCATTCTTTAAGAGGTATCTTTTGCATTAATTCTTCTAAGTCATTCCAAAATTTTAATTTTGAATCCATATCCAAACCCACTTGAGGAGTATAAGCACTTATAATGTTAACAATCTTAGAATCAACAACAATCTTTAAAGCAATAATTCTATCTCCAATTCTATTAATATTTATAATATTATCCTTCAAACTCTTATCTAAAATCACGCCTACACCATTTCTAGTACGACTCCTACTCGAATACCAAAGTTTAAATCCTAAACTATCAATCTCGTTAGCCTTCTCTCCAACCCATTTAGTTTCCTGAATGTATAGAATATTTATCTTCCTATGAATCATAATATCTATTAATTCCATTAATTTTCCTATAAGGGAACCTATATTCCAGGTTCCTATCCTAATTTTAGTTTCATGGACTAGCTTCTTTGCCCACATCCGTCCTTGATGTGGGAACCCTTGCCTATTTAACACTGCACCCAGGCGACGGTGCAGTGGCCCTTACACACTTGTCGCTGTATTCAGGCCATACAATGCGTCACTTCCAGGGGATGCCCTAGGTTCTTAAAGGATTCATGTCATTATTATTCGACAAGTTTTACGCTGGCTGTCGACTACCTAACGCAACCCTCTATTTTTCTCATCCAGGACTTGGGACCTAGCAACGGTAGTGTTAAGTTAGTGTATAAAGTGTATTCAGACTAAATTAGGATACAACTACATTGTATTAGATTCTTTCTCCCAATTTCCCTCTTAATTTGATCTATATTTCCATTGAACTTCAACCATTGGTATCTCTTTATTTCATGGATATTTTACACCCTAGGCAAATATTCTATCTGGTTTTTCCCTATAGGTCAGATTGGGATGTACTTCAACTTTATCCCCAGGAACTCTCTTAACCAAATATAATACCCACTTTCTTAATACTGACAAGTGAAAACATTATGAATGTCTAACTTGTGATGAGGTATGGATAATTTGTATGCTAATTTTCTAATTCTTTTAAGTATTGCAAAAGGTTCGATATACTTAGGACTCAACTTATTGTCCTTTCCAAATCTACTTGCACTTTATCAGGATGACATTTAATAATACAAAATCATTATTTATGAATTCAAGCATATCATGACATTTCTTCTACCTGTCTTAAGGTTCTAACCTTTTCCTGATTAATATAATTTTATTTGTATCTCTATCCACTAGCTCAAAACCTATTAGTCTCTTTTCTTCTGTGTCTTTCCAAACCTACAGTGTCTATACCTTCTTCCATAAGGAGCTTCATAAGGAGCTATACTTATACTTTCATGGAAACTATTATTGTAAGCAAAATCAATCAACATGATGTGATCCTCCTAACTTCCATCAAAATCAAGAATGCACAACCTCAATAAATTTTATTTAAAAGACCCTGTTAGACTACCCTTCCACTTGGGGATGAAGAGCCATTCGAAAATTCAACTTTGATCCTAGACCTCATAAATACCCTTCCATATCTTGTAAGTAAATCTTCCATCACAATCAAAGATGATAATTTTGGGAATTTTATGTTGTTTAACAATTTATATAATATGCAATTGAGCCATCATGTTAACAAAATCTGTTTGCCTAATAGGTAGAAAATGAGCACACTTAATTAATTGATCTACAATCACCTAAACAACATTTCCCTACCTAGACCTTGGAAAACCCATAGACATAGTGATTTCCTTCTACTTCCACTTAGGGATAGACAAGGGGTACATTTATCCGCTAGGCTTTTGATGTTTAGATTTAATCAATTAATAAGCCTCACTCTTGAAGACAAATTCTACCACATCTTTCTTTAATCTAAACCACCATAATAATGGCTTCAAATCATGATACATCTTATTATTATCTAGATGAATGGTATATCTAGAATGGTGGGCTTCATGTAGAATTTTCCCTCTCGGATTACCACTACCTAGAACCCTTTATCTACTACCATGGAATACTATAACCAAATCATTCACTTGCAATTCAGATCTTCACCCAAAATGAATCTAATCTAATAATTTTAAATACACTTCATTTTTATTTTGAACTTCTTTAATATTATGAAATAACTCTAATAGACACATCAGATGGGCATATCACTTTTAATTCCAAATTCTCTATCTCCTAAACCCAACCTTGCTAAAAAATAATCAATCTAGTAGATGTTTCCACTAACTTCCTACCCAGATAATTTAACAACCACAATTACATTATTGGGTTGATAAATGATATCCAAGTCATAATCTTTGATTAGCTCCAACCACTTTCTTTACCTTAAATTCAACTCCTTCTGAGTGAAAATATACTTCAAACTCTAGTGGTTAGTTTAAATTCGACATATTACACCATACATATAATGTCTTTAAGCCTTCAAAGAAAATATAATAATTACCAATTCTAGGTGATGAGTTGGATAGTTCTTGTCACATGGCTTAGACTACCTAGAAGCATACCAAATCACCCTTCTATTTTATTTCAGTACACACCATAGGCCTTTCAAAGAAGCATAACTATATATCTGAAATCATTTAACTTTAGGCTAAATATTCAATAAAAGGCATTACACTAGACACTCCTACAACTTTAAGGAGCTCTCTTTACACTTAGATGTCTAATTAAACAATATGACCTTCTAAGTTAGTCTTGTAAAAGGGATCATAAATTATAAAAAGTCCTAATAAACTTCTTATAATAGCCTCCCATGCTTAAAAGCCTATGACCCTCAGATATGGAAGTTAGCCTTGGCTAATCTACATTAGAATATATCTTCAAGGGATCTATAGATATCTCTATCTTGCTTACCACATGGCTCAGAAAAGCTATAGATGCAACTAGAAGTCACATTTAGAGAACTTAGTAAATAAATATTGCTGCTTAAAAGTCTCTAATATCAATCTCAGCTGGACTACATGATTTTGTTCTATTTTGAATACACAAGAATATCATTAATAAACATAATGATGAGCTGATCCAAATTTTTCCTGAACATCCTATTCATCAAATCCATAAATACTGGTGGTACATTCATCACTCTGAATGTCATCATCATAAACCCGTACTGCCTGTACCAAATCAAAGTCTTCCTCACAAAAGTATTGCCTTGTCTAAACATCATGTCGTAGTTATATATCTTTATAGATTGATGTGATGTTATAAAAGGTTCCAAAATTTTAAACAATATAGTATATTAAATTAAAACATTATTCAAAAGAAAATAATTTAAAATGTTGATTAAAAAATAATTACAATTTTTGGAAGATGATTAGCAAGCTAATCTTTTTCTTCTTTAATACCATGACCTTGGCCCTTAATCAATATAAAATTATTGATGGTAGTGCAATTAAATTTGGTATGGGTTTCTAAAATCTATCAATAACTATCAATATCACTATGTTTGCCTTAGTTAATTAAAAAAAGTTCTTTATTGGTAGCTATTCTTGGAGTTCACTTTGGGATGTTGTATCGAGTCGAATCCTCAACTCTCTAAGCCCTCTATTTTTCTAGGACCGGGCACCCCAAGACTAACCTAGAGAATAAGAAATAAAAGAAAACTATGGATTCTGATGTTTAGGATCCATTATCTACCCAAAGCACATTTGAAATTGGCTCATGTTTTTATTGGATCCTATGAGCCGGGTGTGCACACTATGATTTTGATGATCAGAAATATTATTAGTTATAATAAAATAAATTAAATTTATGTGTACATATATTTAACTAAGAGATGAAAGTAGAAGGAGCAGATTGAGCCAAGAATTATGAACATGAAGACTATTAATGATTAAGAAGAACTCAAATAGAGAAATGTTTTCAATATTATCATTTTCTCTTTTAGCGAGTCTTATTTGATGTATAGGATTAAATTGTATTAAAAACCATACACACATAAGTAGAGATTATATTAAGGTAAAACTTTTTTAATGTTAATTAATGTATTTACTTTTTTTCCAAATCATATTGTATGATATATATCATACTGTATGATATATAATGATTATAAAAATTCTAAAAATTAAGTGACATTAATGAATTAAAAAATAAAATTAATTTTAAATAACAAATCATCCTGTATAATTTACATCATCCTGCATGTTCTTGTATTTCAAAATTTGCAGCCATTATTTGCTCTGTCCAAAATAAGTAAATTCAGAATTGTATTAACCATACTGTATGAACATATTTATGCTATATGCATTTTAAATATCATTTAAATATTTACCTATTTTAGGACCTGAGATCAAGGAGTTTAAGTAGAGTTAATTTTATACTATTTTATTATATTAGTTTAGTATACACAAATAAATAGAATGTCTGGTCGAACTTTATTCAAACTAGATAATTCAACACTATGATTTAAGAACTTAAACTAATCATTTTATATGATTCCTATCATACAGTTTGATCGAACAACAAGAAAATTAAAGGTTTTAAACTAAATTATACTAATCATACTATACAATCTCGGGTCTGCATTATATATTCAATCCGTCAAAATCATTAAACATTTTATTTTAGGGTTTTCTTGAGAGAATTTTTATAAATAGATTATCTGAAGAAAATCTAAAAACTTGTTTTTTGGTACTATTAAGTTAATCTTTAAATAGATTATGTAATATTGAGTTGCATATTTTTATCTAATTTTAAAACATTTGACTGTGTTTTCAACATCCTAGTATATCTCCTAGATTATCTTAAGATTTAGCATTCTAGGTTTTTTAGGAGAGAGATTTGAGAAACTTATGAGTTCTTTTAGGATATGGAGTAAAGGTGTGAGGTAAGTGATTCACTCTGGTTGTCTAGTTTAATCATTTCCCATGAAAGAAAGAAACATCTCAAGGAGAGAAGTATTTGTAGGGTTACCTCCATCACCCACAAAGGAGAGCAACTTCTCTACCATGTCGGAAATAGAAGGAGAGTGGTATTGAAATTCCCAAGTAAATGCTTAGGGAGTTAACATAAGTCAAATGATTGAAGTAGTATAAATCTAGTTTGTATTTTTTTTAGCTTTAGTTTTATTTTCTTATAATATATTTTCAACAATCCTTTTGGATATATACACTGTTGTGAAAATTTATTGGAGATCAAGTTTGAAATAAAAAAAGAATATTTTTGTAATATACACGTTTTACTTTTGTTATTTTTATAAATAAAAAAAATAAATTATTTTCTTGCTTCATTAGTTTGATCTTATAAAAAAAACAAAATTTTAGTTATTGTTCCAACTCTAGTTAGTTTATAAATGTATATAAAAATATTTTATTGGTGTTATTATAAATGCTTTTGTACAAGTTTAAAGTGGAATTTATTACAAGTAGGGTGTGCATCTCCATGTAGAATAGAAAATAGTATAAAAATTGAACTTCGCTTTAGTGAATGGTGTTTTGATGATTGGGATTTAGCACAATTGAAAATATTTAAACTACTTTTTCTATGCATTAAAGTCTGCAAATTACATTTGTGTCTCTACATGTACAAGTGGGAAAGAAATTTGAGATAGATTATGTATTAGTTATGGAAATACTAACAAGGTTCATAATCTCATTTGAATATTTTAATTCATGATTATGAACTTTTTTGCATGCAACCCAATGAGTTGATATTTGAAATGTATATCCATTTCATGAAAATTGTTACCCCTTTGCATGATTTAAATTTTTTTTTTGTGATGCTTGACTAAATCTTGAGATGCTAAGGTTATGAAATTTTTTGAATCTAAAGAATTAACTACTTATTCTATTAATAACTTGCTCTTTGATAGCATATGGATATAAGGTCAGCTAGAGATTGGTAGATGCAGGAGATAAGAGAAAGAAAAGCATTACAACATTGAAAGCAATAATTATGATAATAGCAGTTTTTAAGGAGGCTGAGATGATGACAAAGCCTTAATGACAAGGAAGTTTCAAAGTTTTTTGAAAAAAATATAGAGAAGGCATAATGATAAGTTGAGGAAAAAATGTTAAAGCTTTAACAAAGTTATCACTAGCTTAACCTATTTCTAAAGTAAAAATTAGATCACATAAAGTTGGAGTTCCCTAATTTGAAAAGTCAACTATTAAAGGAGAAAGGTGAAAAAAAATTGAACTTATAAAGGATAAAAGAAAATCACATAAATACTTCTAGGAAAAATTTGACTCTAACTCATCAAATATAGAAGCTACAGAAGAAATCGCAAAGCTATGCTGAATGGTGAAAGAAAGCATAGGTGATATTGAAGATGATCAGGTAAGTGAATTTTCTTATGATGAGTTACTTTCATTTATTAATCAGTTACATATTAGTTGTAAAAAGCTTAAATGAATATTTACTAGTTTGAAAATTAACCATATTGCATTGAAATGATGAGCACTCATATTTTGTCAATAAATGTACATGTTTAAAAAATATACATATGACATAAGTTGATGAGCATTCAAGTTTAGTTGAAGAATTTCATGACCTAAAAAATAATTTGAAAAAAAAATCCTGCATATGAAATAGATGTTGCATACAAAACATTATATGCAGAAGTATTGTCTTTCCAAGAAAGTGAGCATTAAAAACATATTAACCTAGGAATATTTAAAAGTGTAAACTAATATCTAAGAAAGGATATCACAGAACTTAAAACCCTTGAATCTAGGTCTATACTTGTTCACGAAAAAAATATTATTCCCTCATAAGAGGAAGAATTATTCATTTCATAAACTAGTTCATTAATTTCCAAGAGCTACATGTTATTCTTTTGGTATGGAAGGAGACATAGCAGTCTTCCCACACATGATCCACTATAACACACAGTATGTTTGGTCTATAGAGCACAATATACCATACCTTCATCTCATTAAAATGTTGGGTTAAAGTTTGTTTGGGTTTCAAAATTCATGACTTCTTATATTCTATAGACATGTATTCACAAGGGGCCTAGTGAAGGTATATGGTACCTAAATAGCAAGTGTTCTTGGAACATTACTATAGATTTTAATAAATTCATCATCGTAGAATCTAAATATAGAGGGAGAGTGAAACTAAGGAAAAACACTACCCTAAATGTATAGGTACAATAGGTAAAGTAAATGGTTTTATTATTAAAAAATATCATT
Organism: Dendrobium chrysotoxum; assembly: GCA_019925795.1. Taxonomy (NCBI): domain Eukaryota; kingdom Viridiplantae; phylum Streptophyta; class Magnoliopsida; order Asparagales; family Orchidaceae; genus Dendrobium; species Dendrobium chrysotoxum. Next base: position 47,125,810 of record CM034300.1, on the reverse strand, counting down.
GGCGGGATAAAAACATAATCTGCTTAGCATTAGTCAACTGTATAATAAAAGATTTGATATTAAATTTTTTTATATGTTCTTATTATTGCTAAATGATAAAATTGTATGGTAAGAGTAAAAAATGTTTATATTACTTAAATAGATTATAATAAAAAAATAATAAAGTTTGTTGTTTGAAAATAATCTTAAACTAGTCTTGGCTATAGCATAAGAGACTAGGTCACACTAGTATGCATCTTAAAAAAATCAGACATATTCAAAAATTAAATTAGTGGAGGAAAGAAAAGTAGTAGAAAAACAAGGAAGATCATATGTTGTTTTATGAGAAATTTTCCTTTTCAAGGATTTCTTTCGGTTGCCACCGCCATCACCACCACAACTCGATCAAGGACCTTTTTGATATTTAGTGTTGTTAATAGTGTATTTATTTATTTTTATTTATTTTTTTAATTTTCTCTTTCCTTTTTGTGATGTTTAAAGAGGAGAAATATTTGGTTATTTTTGTATCCTTTTTATCATCATGTTTTGGCAATTGTATTTTTTTTAGTTTGTCCAGTAATTTTGTGTCGTGTTTCCCTAATGTAAAAACAAGAAAAAAAAGATATTTTGCATTTCGTATCATTTAATTATGGTTTATATCATTTTCTTTCCCATATTATATTTTTTGGAGGCTTAAAGTGAAGGGGAGAATATTTAATATAATATATTAATGAAACGCTTTACTCAAATTTCTTTTGAAAATATAAGTTTAACAAAAAAAAAAAGCCATCATAAAATTGGAGGAGATTATTTAACCCCTTGAGCCTAGTGTTTACACTAGGATTTTTATGATCACAAATATTATTGGTTATGCTAATATAACGTATAGTTCTGTTTGCAAGTTTTGGGACTAACACTTAAGGTCAAAGAAACAACTACTACACAAGAGACAGAATCACAAAGAGGAGCTAATTGAGTCCAAAATTATAAACGTGATGACCATGAAAGATTAAGAACCTTGAAAGTAAAATGTGTGTCAAAATTATAAATTTTGTTTTATTGATTCCTATTATATGTTGATTATATTGGCTAAATGACCTTTCACACACACATTAGAGTGGAGATTATATTAAAGATAATAAATTTTAATATTAATTAAAGCACATGATTTATGCCAAATCATAATGTATGATCTATATCATACTATATGATATGTTATGACTATTTTTATTATTCAGAAAGTTAAATGATCTTAATTAATAAAAATTAAAATAAAAATTTTGAAATAACAAATCATAACATATGATTTACATCATCCTATGGGATCTAGTATTTCAAATTAAGCAACCATTATTTTCTCTTTGCAAAAAAAGATAAATTCAAAGTTGTATTAATCTTATTGTATAAACCCATTCATATTACGTGACTTTTAAATATCATTTAAATATTTACCTATTGTAGGTCTTTCGAGCAATAGCGAGCTTGAGGCCTCTTTAAGGACCGTGTAATTTTTTCCTGAATTAACGCGTAGGCCCCCTCCGTGGGGTTTCCCCTAAAAAAAATTAAATATTTACCTACTATAGGACATGAGATTAAGGAGTTTAATTAGAGTTGAATTCATAATGTACAATCTCATTCTTATAATATGAACAAACATAAAGCATTTTAGTCAAACTATATTTTGACAGGACGATTCAACACTCTAAGCAATGAACTTGAACTAATCATATTGTATATATCATATCACATAGTCTGATCAAACATAGAGTAAATTAAGGGTTTCACATTGAATTGTATTATTCATACTAAATGATCCACGGTCTGTACTATATGACTAGCCCACCAAAATCATTAAACATCAAATTTTAGGGTTTGTTTGGAAGAATTCTTATAAAAAACATATCTTAAGTAACATAAAAGAGTTTTTGTTTTCTAGCCTTGTGGAGTTATGTTGAGTTATTTTTAGGGTTTTGGAGTTTCAAGTATTTTTGGAAAGAATTTCAAGAGACTTGTGAGATCGTATGGGAGGGACCGGGATTCACAATGGTTGTCTAGTCCAATTCTAATCCTTAAGTCCTCAAGTTTTTATTACAAGAGCTATTTAAGAAGGGCTCTAATAGGTCTCAATGTTGAGACTTGGACTAAGCTTCATGGATCTAGCTGGAGGCTGGGGAGAAGTGGCTTCTCAAAGAAAGAAGAAAAATCTCAAGAAGAGAAGTAGTGTTGGGTATCTACATTACCTGTGAAGGGGAAAAACTTCTTGAGGGGAGAAATGTTTTTAGTGTTTCCTCCACTACCTATGAAGGAGAGCCTATTTTTTGCCTTACTAGGAGAAAAATTATAGTAGTAGTGAAATTCCTAAGTAGAGGATTGGGAAGTGAACATATGTTAAGTGACTTAACCACTATAAGTATGGTTTGCATTTTATTACTTTAGTTTTATTTTAACATAATTTATTTTCTACAATCATTTTGGTTATATGCACTATTGTGAAAAAATGTTGGAGATCTAGTTTGGAATTAAAAAAAAGTTTTTTTTACAATTAGCAAATTTTGCTTTTATTTTTTTTATAGATAAATAAAATAAAGTAAAATAATATTTTTATAGCTTCATTAATTTTATCTTATTAAAAAATATTTTTTCATTATTGCTCTTAGTTTAGTTGGCTTAAAATATATCATAAAAATATTTTATTGCTATTGTTATAATTGCTTCTTAACAAGTTTAAATATTTTTCAATACATACCAATTCACCCTCCCACCTTGGGTCTTCCATATAGTTTAGTTTAGCGTTAAACCATTTTATGTTGGTTTCAAAGTTGGTTCTTACAAGGTAGGTTTAGTACCGTAAATAGATCATGACATGGCAGGGTATGGAATGAAATGCATGGGCTAGGATTGTGCAATTTTATGTGTAATGGGGTTTGACCCACTTGGGTCCACTTTGAACTAAAGTAAGAGTTGACCCAAGTCAGCCCAAGGAGTGTGTATGCTAGGGTAGGATGTTTAGGATATGAACTTGGTATTTGCATAGGTTTAGGTTGAAGGGTTGATAGATTTGGGTTTAATTTGAGAAGAAGTGTTTATGGGTCATTTTAGTGTTCCATGGTTGGATTAGTCAACCATGGTCAACCATGTCTAACTAATGGGTCAAATGGGGTCTAACATATTCATAGAAGAGATTTAATAGGTTAAGAGGCTATGCAATGGCTTGATTTGTGCTTGAGCATGAGAAAGTGGTGAATGGGTCGAATGGGTCACATGTTGCTAACTTGGTAAATCAGGGTTAACCATAGGAGAACATGTGTTAAAATAGTTTTGGTTGATTTAATAAATTGTATGAAGAGCTTATAAAGTGAATCTAACGTTTAGGCATGGCTTGAAGTGGAAAAATAGTCACTTTGCATACTTAAGAGCTTATTGGTAATTTTTCTCTTTGCCATGGTCAATGGATTAACCATGACTTGATTTAGGTTTAAGATGAATCACATAAATGTTTGGAGTGGTGAAAATGAAATGGCTAAGTCTAGTGTAGGTGGGGTAATCAAGACGCCAATTTTATGAATTTCTAGAATTTTGATACATGTTGGGTATTTTAAAAAATGCAAGTTAATATATACAATTTTAGGATTTTTATGGCTAAGGATGGTTAAAATTTATTCAAGGGATGAGTCCAAGAGGTGATCTAATTGAACCTCATGGTCATGGAGCTGAGTTTGCCTAAGATTATCCAATAAATATTATGGTATAAAGCTTACATATGGCCATTTGTATTCTTTTTTTTTTTTTGAAAAGAATGCAGCAAAATTCATTAATCAGAAAAGAGAAAACACCCTACAAGACATAAGCTTTCGATTCCTCCTTTAACAAAGACATAAACGAAGGAGGAACCGCATCCAAACTATAGTCTTCCCAAATAAAAGAACTACCAATTGCAAAGTTAGCACGTAAATCTGCTAACTTGTTACACTTTCTAGGAAAACAACTGAAGATTACATGATGGAAATCATAGAAATTGAGAACCTTAACTCCCTTTTTCCCATTATTGCCGTGAGCCTCCTGAAGAAACTTCATAATATTGGCATTGTCTCCTTCTATGATAATGCCCTTACATTTGAACATCCAATTTTTGAGCACCTCCTTGATGGAAAGTGTGGCCATCAACTCCAAAGAGGAAGCATCCCAATGAATACAAGCCTTACCAAAGGCCAACAAGAACCTTCCTTTGTGATCCCTGAAGACTCCCCCAACTCCACCTTTGTAAGAAGGAAGTAAGGTTGCATCAACATTCACCTTGATCCAATCGGGTGGAGGAGGATACCAATGAGTATTGGACAGCCTAAACGGCTGGTTAGCACCCTGCTTACCCGAGTTACTAGCTTGATACACCGTCGTAGCAGTAAAACTTAGGGCGTTAGCTGCTATGAACAACGGACCATCTCTGGACTTATTATGAACAAACTTATTCCGAGCCTTCGAATTAAAATAAACCACATTGCAATACAGATTTATAAGGAATGTATTTTGAGAAGATAACCACCTGCAGTATTCATCAAAAGAGTTGATAATCGGGAATACAAAACCCCATATTGCTAGCTTTTGAAAGGCACTTGACAACATCTTGCATTTCACCACTACATGTTGATTATCTTCAACCTCATTACAACCCCTTGGATAGCAAGATTCCCCATGTAGATTTATTTGTGATAAGAACATATATGTTGGAAGGCTATTATGGAAGATCCTCCACACACAGATTCAGGTGAGCAGCTTTAATCCAAGGCCAATAAGCCACCGAAGGTCCAGTGCCAATGGAGGCTTCATATGCTAAAGCAGAAATCGATTTTTCGCTCAAATGGAAAATGAGTTCCAACTGATCTTCCTCCAACTCTGAACGGATAGGGGTTTGAAAAACGAGCTCTACCAATTCTGCTCCCAGAAACTTGCTAAGCTCCTCCTTATTCCAACTGTTATTTGAAATGAACCTTCCCACCAAAATGTTTTGAACTTCAGCAGCAGTAATAAAAGTTGCCCACTTACTAAAGCTTTTATCCAACACCCATGTATCAAAGATGAAATCAATAGATTCTCCATTTACAACATTCCAACGGGTGATTGGTTTCAAATAAGAAGCTCCCTCCCTGATTATTTTCCAAGCAGAAGATCCATTTTTCCTCCCCATACCATCCTCAAATACATTTCCAAATTTAGGAAAAAGTGTTTTGTGCAGTAAGGATTCCCTGTTCTAAAAATACCTCCACACTGTCTTAGCTCTAAGTGGCCCTGTCTTGCTGCAGCAAGCATGCAGCCCCCTTCCTCCCCACTTCAAAGGCAAGCAAAAAACCTTCCAGCTAACATAATGCAAACCAATCCTTCCATCCAATTTATTCCAGATGAAGGCTCTACATAACTTGTCAATCTCCTTAAGAATACCTTTAGGCACTAGAGATTTAGAACATTGGAAGATTGCAAAAGATAGAAGAACGGACCTGATCAGCAGCAGCTTGCCAGCTTGGCAGATTAACTTCCCTCCCCAAATGTTCACCATCTTTATAGCCTTCTCAATTATAAAATTAAAATATGCTGCTTTAAGCCTCCTCAGAGCTATTTTAACACCAAGATAAGTCATCTCCTTGACATTTTTGAAGCCCATATAACAGACAATAGCCTTCCTTCTACTCCTCCTCACAAACTTACCAAAGAGCATACAAGACTTATCTACATTAATCCTTTGGCCCGTCCATCCATAGAACTTAACGAGTATGGATTTGATATCCTTGATTACCTTCAAGTTAGCTTCAGAGAATATGATAACGTCACCCGCATAGAACAAGTGAGAAATCCTCAATCCATTAGTGCTTACCCAAACACCTATCCTGTCACCATTCTGACGGAAAGCATTAGACAAAAGTTGTGCACAAAGAATGTAAAGAAATGGGGACAAGGGACACCCTTGCCTGAAGCCACTTCTTGCTTTGATCCATATAGAGAGATTACCATTAATCAGAATAGAGAAATTCGAGTTAAAAACACACTCTTTAATCAACTTAGCATATGTGCGAGGAAAGCCAAAATACTCCAATGCAAAATCCAAGGTCTTCCACCCCATCGAGTCATATGCTTGTTCCATGTCAATTTTGAAAGAGACAAGGCCTTTAGAAGATTTGGAATATCTGAATTTGTGAAACACCTCTTTAGCCACTAAAACATGATCCTTTAGAGATCGCCCTTTCAGAAAAGCCACTTGTTCTTTAGAGATTATTTTTGGGATGATAGAAGACATCCTATTCATAAGGACTTTAGCCACCACCTTGTATATGGTATTGCATAAACTGATAGGCCTATAATTTCCAGGTGTCAACGGATTTGCCACTTTAAGAATAAGCACAATGATTGTTTCCTTCCACTTTTCGTCCATGCTACCCGTCTCAAAGAAGAGGTTAATAGCATTCCACACATCCGTTTTGATAATATCCCAATAAGCTCTAAAGAAGGAATAGGTGATACCATCATTACCTAGAGAAGAGAAGCTTCCTCCTTGCATGATAATTTTTTCAACCTCTTCAAAAGTGAATGGTTTAGATACCAACAACTTATCTTCCTCTTCTAGACACATCCATGGTTTGGGCCACCCTTCAAGAGAACACTCCCTTTCTGTCCATTTATCTTGAAAGAATCTGACCAAGGTATCTTCAATCTCCAATTGGTCATCCACCATCCTTCCATTACCATCTTTAATTTGTACAATGAAGTTAGAATTCCTTCTAGCTGAAGCAAAGGAATGAAAGAATTTAGAATTACTGTCTCGCTCCTCCATCCACCTGACCTTAGCCCTTTGCCTCCACCAAGTATCCAACTGAGCTAAAGTAGAGTTAAGTTCCCCAACTTTAACTTTGAGTGACCATCTCTCCTCCTCCGAAAGGCCTGCTCCCTCCACATCTTTAGCTTGTAGTTCTTCAATTTCCTTCAAGAGAAGTAAACTTTTATGCTAAGCTTTGCTCCAGTAAAAAAGTGCCTTCAAGGACTTAGCCATCTTCACATTCAGGATTTGAGACACGCTTCCCACCTGTTTCTTCAACCAAACGCCTCTAATCACGGCAGATGAAGCTTTGTTTGAGGCCCAAACATCTTCAAATCTAAGCGGTTTTTTGGCCACCTGCTGGAACTCGAGAAGATTCAGCCAAATAGGGCTATGATCGGAAGCTATTCGTGCCAAATGCCTGACCACCATTCTGTCAGAAGAGCACAAAGCTGCTGAATTCAAGAAAAACCTATCCAGTCTCTCAAGGATACGATCCCCACCTGTTTTGTTATTGCTCCAAGTGAACCTTGGGCCAACAAAAGAAACTTCATGCAAATCGTTGGTCAATAAAAAAGAATTCATCTCTTTAGGACCAAGAGAAAACCTAAAACATTTACCACCCTTCTTGTCCTCTTTAGAAAGGAGACAATTAAAATCTCCCCAAATCACAAAAGGAAAGTCTCTAGAAGAGTAGCGTTCCAAATCCTCCCAAAGTCTTCTCCTCTTATAAACATCCTTGTTACCAAAGAAAGCTGCAATCCTCCATTTGCCTTTGTTGGGAACTACCAAATCTCCAATAATAGGTTGAGAAGAATGATCCAACACTTGGAAGGTCTCAACACTAGATTTCCATGCCAATAGCAAGCCACCAGACAATCCTTCAGAAGGTACATGAAAAAAGTCCCAATCTGTCCCAATCAGCAAATCAACATCCTTCCTGTAAAAATTTGAAATCTTGGTCTCCATTAACCCAAGAAAGAATACCCTATGATTAACCACCACCTCCTTTAAGTAAAGAGAAGCCTTCCTCTTCCTGGCTCCTCTACAATTCCAGAAACATATAGAAGACATTTAAACAAGAGGGGAGAAAGTCCCCGCCTTGTCTCTACTATCTCCATCCAACCTTCTACTCCTAGTTGCCACAGTGACAGGCCAAAGGCTTTTAATTTTCTTAGAGCCCCTTTTTTTAACTACAGAAGAACCTTCTGCAAATGTCTTCCCAACAACCATAGATGATTCTAATGTGCTTTCCACTAACTTTACTTCTTTTTTATTATTCACTACCAACTCTTCAAGAGGCCCATTATTAACATCCTCAGGATTGTTAATCTCCCCTTCCTCGATCAAATCATCTAACAAACTAAATTTATTAATATGGACTGGGGAGGAGTGGGGTTTGATGGCCATACTGATGTTCTCTGTCACTTGCTGAGATGGGACACCATCAGTAGCTGCCACATTGCCAATGCCAACCCCTGAAACATAAGCTTGAACTTCAACAGAAGACTCTTAAACCTTGTTGCCTTCACCAATCTGCACCTTGGCCTCAGAAATGATAGAACCAGAAACATCAGCTCCTATCTTCCCCGAAGTGAATCTCCCTTCCATCTTCTTTGGTTGAGACTTGAACCTCCCATTTGCTGTTGAAAAGTTACCCCTTTTCTTGTAGCTCACATGCAACTAAGGACCATACCCATCTTTAATGGTATCAGACTCAGTAGCAGCTGAATCTCTGATGAATTTAGAAAGTCCTTCCACCATTCCGTTCCCAACAACAATTTTATCTTTGGATGTAAGAGAAGCCTCTACCACCTTCACAGAACAAACCTTCTCAAGGTGACCAATTCTTCCACACTTGTAGAAAAAATTAGGAAGTCTTTCATATTCAAATCTTTGAAAGAATTTCCCATTACAACCTTCAACCCAAAGTCCTAATGGCAATTGCTCCTCAAGCTTGATACAAACACATATCCTCCCAAACTCCCTTCTTCCCCATTGGAACATGTTACCATCAATTAAATATGGCTTTCCTACTATCGAAGCAATTTTGCAAATATTAATCTCATCCTAGCATTGAAGTCGAAGATTAGGCATCCTAATCCAAATAGGAGCCGTCAAACCTTTAAGGGAAGTAGGATTAAAAGATGGTGACCATCTATCCATCCCAACGATATTTCCATTGACATACCAAGGACCATTAGAGAAAACCGCCTCTAGTACCTCTTCCTCATAAAAAGAACAAAGAACCCAATCTAATCCAAGTAATGTGAGGTGAAATTTACCATAAATAGACCATTATCTTCTCAATTCAGTGCTAATAATCGGAAAGGGAACAAAGCCACCAAATACTTTTATAACTAAAGAGTTTTTCAATTTATCAGAATTCTCTAATTCTTTATCAGTTTGTAGTTTTACTGAAGTGCCGTCTTTAGATAAGCATTGACCAAAATCAAGATTCATAACCTTGATGTTCTCTTTTTTTCCAAGCATTATTTTGATCGGCCGAAGACTTCATTGGAGGGTTAATCCCCTGCAAGACTTCACAATGTCCCAGATCGCTAGTATTGCAGCTCCGAACCTTAACCAAATAATGTTCCATAGTCAGGAAATGGGATTCTTCATTCACTTCCCTGCCTTGGATCTACAAATCTCCACCAGCACCTTTGGAACCGCTTTCTCCCATTACAGCCATAACTTCAGGAAGATCAACTGAAGCACCGCCACCAGCAATTCCTTCTATTAAACCGTCCTTAGCAGGACTAGGATTAGACGATGAAGAAGCACCATTTGCATCATTCCTTCTCCCCGAGAAAACCTGAGATTTGAAATTAAATTCACTGACGCCTCTAGAAACCACCTTTTTACCTTTTCCAATGACTTCTGTATCCTTCTTGCTCGTCATTAAGCCTCCTTCATTGATGACCAGCGCACCTCTAAAAACCTTTTTAGAATTCACTCCCAAATTGCAACCAAAAAATGCATCTCCAAATGTCGGAGGCGAAGAAGAACGAACAGGAACGTACGAGCTGCTGGCCGTAGGACGATTCAATTCCACAGGACCACCAGCCGTCGGTGGCCGGCGACCCTCAGCAACCATCGGTCCCCCACCGAAAATTATGAAAAGAAAATTCAAAATGATGAATTCCCTCTTAAAAAATGGACTCTCTCTCTCTCTAGAAAAAAACGGACTCTCTCAAAACAATTGCTCTCAGTATATTCAAAGACTTAGGGATGAACCTAAAAATGTATTTAAGAGGTTTCTTAAGAAATAGGTTTTGTCTCAAACTAAGTTATTAGGTTTCCTAGTAGGGTCCTTTATGTTTGATTTAAACTTGGTAAGGAACACCTAAGAACTAAGTATGAGAATTAATGAAAAGAACTTAATCTCATGCAAAAAAAAAAAAAAAAATGTGCCCCCGATAGACTTGAGAAACTCAGCAAAGTTTATCATACAAATTGTTGTTGACCAATACGATCAACTAGATTCGAGGTTTATATTGAAGATTTCTTTTGATTTGATCAAACTAGAATAAATTTGATAAATTGGATTTGAGCTTTGATTATCTAGTAAACACAGAATTATTTATCCTTTAAAAGATTAATTGGCTTGGCTAACTTTAATAAATTAGTGATTAATGAGGGTTAGCACTATTAGTAAAGCCAAAGATAAGGAAAAACTAAAGGGGAGTTGAAATTTAGATGTGATCTTGTAAGAATAAAGTCTACTTTCTAGTCTAATAGAAATGATGCCAACATGTGGGGACTCACACCTATCTTAACAAACTAGGGGGTATGTTATAAGAAAAGGAAGCCATCATGTAAGGACTCGCACCTATCCATAGGTGATTTGATGTTTAAGGTTTTAATTGAACTGTTAAGGTGCCTAAAAGGCTTTCTCTGATAGTAGCTTATCATAGTCATAAGGAAATGATGCCGGTGTGTGGGGAGTCACACCTAACCATAAAAGACTAATGTGTTAGCTCTAGGAAAGGGTGCCAACATATGGGGACTCACACTTAGCCTTAAGGGTTTAAAATCACGTTTCTAGTATAAGATAAAGGATGCCAACATGTGAGGACTCCCACCTATCTTAATAAACTAGTAGGACTTTCCTAAAAAAAGGAAGCCAATATGTAAGGAATGAAACCTATCTGTAGAAGGTTTGAAGTTTAAGATTTGGATTAAGCTAGGATGGTGCCTTAATGCCTTTTTTTAATAACAACTTGTCCTAGTCATAAGGAACGGATGCCAATGTATTGGGACTCACACCTAACCCAAAAAGACTAATGTAGCATCAATTGAAAAGGATACTAACATATATGGACTCACAAGTAACCTTAAGGGATTAAAATTATTTTTTCTAGGTTAATGAAAAGGATGTTAATGTGTGGACTCACACCTATCTCAATAAACTACCAGGTCAGTTCTAGGAAAAAGGAAGCCAACAAGTGGGAACTAACACCTAAGCCTAAGAACTATGTGTTGAAGTCTATAGGATGTCACTTAGGAAATTTACACCAAAAATATTATATATCTCGGGACCTTAAACCTAGGGAAAGGATGACAACATGTGGGGACTCACACTAAACCCTAAAAGATAAAGAAATGTGAATGAGGTTCTTGGCAAAGGACCAAGTTAAAAAATATTTCAAATCTCTCGTGCTCTCTGGCACTTTGGAGGCAATTTAGGGTTCCTGCTCCCGATCTCTTCTCTCTATGCTCCTGGATCATTTCTTTGATTTTTCTCCTAGATTTGTTCTTATGTTTTTTGCTTTGTTGGTTTTACATTTTGTTTCGTTATTTTTTTTCGGGTTTGCTGACTTTGGGAGATGATGACTCCATCTTCATCTATCCCCCCGATTGCTTTGATTCCTAATGGCAAGTCTCGATCTTATAATGATGCTTTGGCCGGTTCTTCTTCTTCTTCTTCTTCTAAGCTTCATTTTGTTGAAACCTCATTTAAAGGCTGTCCAGCTTTGATGTTCGATGACTCTATCATGTCTCAACTGGCCGCTCCTTTTGCATTTACTTTGGTTGGAATGTTTCTACTTATGCATCCTAATTTGGATGTCATTCATAAGTTTTTTGTTAATCTAAAATTATCAGGATCTTTTCATATTGGATCGCTGGATCTGAGACATGTTGTGATTCAACTGAGTAATGATCTGGATTATAGTCAAATTTTTTCAAGTAGATCCTACTATATTTAAGCTTGTCAGATGAGATTGCTCAAATGAACACCAGATTTTGATGTCTGTGAGGAATCTCCTATTGTCCCAGTGTGGATCTCTTTCCCAAATTTGAGACTTCATTTGTTTAACTCCCAAATTTTATTTGGCTTGGCTTTGATTTTTGGTAGGCCCTTATAGATGGATCAAGCTACAGCATCTATATCTTGTCCGTCTATGTCTTGTGTTTTAGTTGAGCTGGATATTTCTAAAAGGTATCCTAATGAGGTTTGGATTGGTTTAAAATTGAATGGGTATTTCCAAAAAGTTGAATTTGAAAATTTTCCCATTTTTTTGCCCTCATTGTAAGATGCATGGTTACAGTTTAAATGAGTGTTATAGGTTATATCCACATCTTTAGAAGGAGAAGGAATCCTCCAAACAATCTGAAAGTTTGTTAGGGATGTTAAGCCCTTGTGAGCTAGTCCCGAGGCTACGCAAGAGGGGGGGGGGGAGTGGGTGGGTGGGTAAATTTTTAAAAATTTGTGAGCAAAAATGATTTAGAAAAATCTTTTGGATGTTTTTTTTAAACAATTACAATTTCGTGATGATGTGCAGATGTTCAACAATATCAGAATAATAATCACAATCACACGATCATCAACAAAAAAATAAATGCGAAAGATAATCAGAAAGAACACATCAGATTTTATAGTGGTTCAGTCAACTTAACATACGTCCACTCCTTGGAGCCTCCCCTCCAGGTATTGTACTAACACTAAGTGACTCTCCTTCTACTCCCACAGCAAGGTTGAGAAGCCTGTACAAAACTCCTTTCCACCAACCTGGTGAGGCAGAGAACCTGGACTCCTTTCACTTACTCCTAAAACATGTAGAGAGCCTGTACTCCTTTCGCTTCCTCTTGAAGTAGGCAAAGAACCTGGACTCCTTTCGCTCCCTCCTGAAGCAGGAAGAGAACCTAGACTTCTTTCGCTTCCTCCTGAAGCAGGTAGAGAACCTGGATCTTCTTGCTGATGATCCTCCCGTAGAGACACGAACAAGACAAGAGATGACGATCGGAGAAGATGACTCAGATCCTTGCTTGGAGCAACCCCTCACAAACTCCCCCTCATAAGATCCTCTCTCTCCATAGCTCTCTCTCTCTCTCAAGATTCTCTCTGGAAAGGAAGGTGTCAAAAGATCTTTCTTGTTGAAAGAAAAAGATCTTAAATAGGAGGGTTAAAAAATTGCCATAAATCTCAATTGGTCATCAAAGATCGTTCAGGATGATCGGTCGATCGTCCTGTACGATCACTAAAAAATCACATATATCAGCCTAAACGATCTAGTTTCTCTAGACAATTAGTAGTTGTTCAGATCATCCCGTATGATTCTACGATCGTCTGGGATGATTAGTGTAAATCAATAATTTTGTCTAGAAGACAGCTCGGGTCATCCAGGGTAACTTATGCTGGATGATCTCAAAATGATTTGATTATCCAAGACGATATCTATATTGTCATATATGATTAGTTCAAAAATGATAATATCATCCTGCACACAGCTCTGGTCATATAGCCAAAACATGCTGGCCGATCTCAAAATGACTTCATCGTCCGGGTCGATATCTCGATCGTCCCGTACGATCAGTACAAAATTAGGAATATCTTCTAACACATTTCTCTGGTCGTCGAGGTGAACTGCTCTAGACGGTCAGGATTTTGTATGTATCGTCTAGGACGATATGATCATATCAATCAAATATTAATTACTTTTTTTAATCACCAGACTAATTTAGGTACTATTATAAAGGATCATCCAGGATGATACACATATCATCTAGGGTGATACACGTATCGTCTGGGACGAGCAGAAAAATCTCTAACAATAAAAACTTTCCTAACTTAATCTAGCGACTGAGAATTTTTGATTTGAGCCTATCGTCCTGTACGATGGATGTATCATCTAGGACGATCAGCTTAATCAGACTGACTTAACATGGTCACCCTAATTATAGTTTCTATTTTTACTGGATCATCCAGGATGATAGGAATATCGCCAGGATGATATGAACAAAAATGAACAGAAACTCCAACTCACTAAAACTCTCCCCATGAGTGTGTGTGTAAGGTTACTTAGCTGGGGGATCCTTTACATTATATTTGACTCACTAAAGATGAAAAAAATATATTGGACCTGAACTACAAAATAGATTGACTTGATCTTGGGCTGGCTTGAATTTATAATTGATCCTGTGAACCTAAAATATTAGTCACTTAGACAGACATGAAAGTGTTTGCTATCATCAAAATCATAGTCCTTGAAACCAGATTCATAATAATTTCCCCCTTTTTGATGATGGCAACCATTTGTTAGTAATGTCAAAATCAGTAAATAAATAATATGTGAATAATACAAGAGCACTAAACTGACCTAGAACATAAACTAGAACACAAACTAGAACACAAACTATTACTCCCTCTTTTGACATCTCAAAAAGGGAAAACAAAATATAGAAACACAGAAAATAGTACAAACCCAACACAAGAAAAATATCAAAAAGATGAAATCCAGAAACCTCAAAAGTTTTTTTTGGAATCGATCAGATTCAGTAAATTTAAATTTTCCCTTGAGTTTTAATTCAAAAGCCAATAAGAAAATAATTGACGATGCTGAAATCAAGAAAAGTTGGAAAATCAATTTTCGTAACTCCTACCTCGGACACCTTACATGTTCAAATTCCTTTCAAACAAAAGTCTAATTTAGAAGAGAAGAAATTAGATTTGAAAAGAGATCCTTTCAAGCCTCATTCTTGAAAAATATATGATAAAATAGTATTACGAAGTAAGGAATCAGAAATCATAATTTTCAATCTCAAGCTTTTGAAAATATTAAGCGGTGCATGAATTTTTCTAAGTCATTTAAAAATCTGAAAGGGAAGAAAGCTCATTTCTTTGTGGGCTCATTTTGTGCCTCTTTTTTAATTTATTTGGTGCACTTTGTGCATCTTTTGATTTTTGATAAACTTTGTATATCTTTTTAATTTTTGGTGTCATTATGCATCTTTTCATTTTTGGCCCATTTTGTGGCTCTCTTTAGTTCTTTTGCAAGCTTGCTTCCTTTCATAATCGTTAAAGAATCTCAGCTGTGAAATTACTTTCCAAATATAAGAGAAGACAAAACTCACTCTCTATAATAAGGAAGAGTAATTCATAAAACAAAACCATACTATATATGATAAGTACAATCACCTAATTAAGAAAAAAATATATCAATGATTCAAAGCTTTAAAAATACTATACATATGAGGTAGATTACTATAGGGAGAATAAAATAGATCTCTATTTCAAAAACCAACTTTTTAATTTTGAAGAAGATTTTTATCCAAAAGAAATAATACACCATTAAAGGAGTTAGAGGAAGAGAAATAATCATCAATATTTCTTCCCTTTAACAGATTTAGAAGAGTAAATCACTGCTTACAAGCTTTCAAACAAAAATAATAAGGCAAAACTCTTAGTCAGAAATCTAGTCTATCAGCAGTAGTGAGCAGTGATCTAATTTAGAAAAAAAGCAGTAAATCAAGAACAAGTAGGAAATCACATGAAAATAAAAACTCAAATTAGGAGAATAACAATTAATAAAAGGAAAATCAGTAGAGAATAAAAATAAACCGAAAATAGATAATCAAATCAAACAAAAAACTAATAGAAAAAAATGAAAAATATGAAATTTAGAAATTAGCAGTCATTAAATTCATGCATTTATATCAATCACACCCAATCTGGTCCTCAAAATGCTGAATGAGTCAAAAGCTAGTGGTTTAGTAAAGATGTCAGCCTATTAATTTTTAGTTGCTACAAGATGTAGCTCAATGTCCCCTTTTATAACATGGTCTTTAATTAAGTGATGCCTTATGTCAATGTATTTGGTTCTTGAATGTTGGATAGGATTCTTAAAGATACAGATGACACTAGTGTTATCACATAGAACTAAAATTATGCCAACAGGTAATCCTAGATCCAGAACTTATTGCTTCAACTAAAGGACTTGGGCCACACTACTTCCTAAGGCAATATACTCAGCTTCAGCAGTGGAAAGTGCTACAAAATTTTATTTTCTACTGGATCAAGAGACTAAAGAGTGTCCTATGAATTGGCAAGTTCCTGAAGTGCTCTTTCTATCCACCCTACAACTTGCAAAATCAGAATCAAAATATCCAATAATCTCAAAAGAAGTGATATACCTAGGATACTATATTCTTAAGGTTGGGGTCCCTAAGAGATATCCGAGGATTCTCTTAACTGCAGTCAGGTGGGATTCCATAGGATCAGCTTGAAACCTAGCACAAAGATAAACACTAAGAATGATATCAGGTCAGCTGGCATTCAGGTAAAGCAATGATCCAATTATTCTTCTAAACTTCTTCTGATTAATAGATTTTCCATTTGAATCCTTGTCTAACTAGACACTAGAACTCATGGGAGTGTTTATTGGCTTGGCTTTATCCATTTCATATTTCTTCAAGATGTCCTTAATATACTTTGATTGATTGATAAAGGTTCCATCATTGATTTTCCTTATGCTAAATCCCAAAAAGTAGGACAATTCTCCTATCATACTCATCTTAAACTCCTTACTCATTATTTTAGAAAAATCATCACATAAGTTTTTATCAGAAGATCCAAATAATATATCATCAACATAGATCTAGATAATGAGTAAATCATCACCTACTTTCCTCAGAAAAAGGGTGGTGTCTACGCTCCCCTAAACAAACTCTCTTTCTAATAGGAATGTGCTAAGCCTCTTATACCAAGCTCTGGGTGCCTATTTTAATCCATATAAGGCCTTTTTTAATTTATAGACATGATTTGGATATTGGGAACTCTCAAAACCTGGGGCCTGCTCTACAAAGACATCCTCTTTTATTACTCCATTTAAAAAGGTACTCTTAGTATCCATTTGGAAAATCTTAAATCCCTTATAACAGATAAAGGCTAGTAGCACTCTGATGGCTTCAAATCTAGCTACAGGGGCAAAGGTCTCCTTAAAATCAATCCCTTTTATTTGGTTGTACCCCTTAGCCACCAATCTTGCCTTTTTCCTAACCACCACACGAGAGTCATTCATCTTATTCTTAAAGACCCATTTGGTTCCTACAACACTTTAATTCTTAGGTCTTTCTACTAACTCCCAAACATAATTCCTTACAAATTGGTTCAATTCCTCTTACATAGCTAAGATCCAAAATTCATCAGAAAGGGCTTGATTGATGTGGGTGAGTTTAGTCATTGAGATAAAGGTAAAATGGTTTACTTCCTTCCTAACTCGATGCCTAGTTCTAACACCTTCAAAAGGGTCTCCTAAGATCAATTCTTTAGGATGACATGAAGAATATCTCTAATCTCTAGGCAAAGTGTTTTGAGGTTCTACTCTTTCCTCCAGATTTGTATTTTCAACTCCTTAAGGAATCTCTCCTACATCTTCTTCTTCCTCAACTCTAGTCTCCTTGAGATCAGATTCATCAAACACCACATGAGTAGTCTCCTCCACCACCAAAGTCCTCTTATTAAACACCCTAAAGGATTTCCCCACACTAGAATAGCCTAAGAATTCTCGTTCATTAGATTTGGGGTAAAATTTTCTTAAGGATGATTTCCCATTATTTAGAATGAAAACTTTACAGCCAAAGACATGGAGGTGGGACAGGTTTGGAGTTCTACTCTTAATGATCTCATAAGGTGTCTTATTCAGATTGGATCTAACATTCACCCTATTCAGCACATAACAGGCAGTGTTCACCGCTTCAGCCCAAAAGTATTTTGGAAGTGAATACTCAGCAAGCATGGCTCTAGCAGCTTCCACTAAGGTCCTATTCTTTTTTTCAGCTACCCCATTCTGCTGAGGGGTCCTAGGAGCTAAAAAGTTATGGCTAATCCCTTGCTCCTCACAAAAGGTTCCAAATTTCTCATTTTCAAACTCCCCCTCATGATCACTATGGATGGTCAAGATCTCACAACCTAACTTCTTCTGAATCCAAGTGGAGAATGATTTAAATTCATCAAATAACTCAGACTTATGTGAAAGAAATATAATCCAAGTGAACCTCGAGTAGTCATCAACAATAAAAAATCCATAGACTTTTCCCCCTAAGATGGCAGTGCTAATGGGTCCAAAGAGATCCATGTGAAGGTCTTCTAAAGGTCTAAAGTTGCTGATGTCCTTAATGGAGTGGAACGAGGATTGGACTTGCTTCCCTAATTGACAGGCATCACATAGGTGATCCTTAGTGAACTTAAGCTTGGGGACACCTCTAACGAAGTCCTTTTGGTTGACTCTTCTAAGGGTTTTCATACTGGCATGACATAATCTTTTATGCCACAACCAAGACTCATCAGCAGCAATTTTTAAGCAAAATGTAGTAGCACATTTAATATTATTTACATCAAGCATGTAGACATTATTGATCCTCTTACCCTACAAAATAGTGTTAATATTTAAGCTTATGATGCAAGTATTTGCAAAGAACTTAATGCTGATCCCTCTGTCATAGAGCTGACTGATGCTAAGCAAGTTGTGCTTCAATCCATCTACAAGCAAAACATTTTTAATCAAAAGATTCTTGGAGTTCTCGATTATACCTGCACCTACCACTTTCTTGGTGGTATTATCTCTAAGAGTGACCTTGCCTCCAACCCTGGCCTCCAGCAAAATGAATTGATTTGCATCTCCAGTCATATGTCTTGAACATCTGCTGTCCAGGTAATACATGCTCTCATGAGGTCTTGTGTGAGAGCACCCCTACAAAATCATCAAATGTCAGATTTAGGAACCCAAATAGGTTTGGGTTCCTTCTTATGAAAAGAAGAATGCAATACACGTGTGTTGTGCTGTAAAATATGCAATTTGGGCCTCCACACCCAATGTGTATTATTTTGAACAGTATAGGTGTGAGAGATATGTCCTAGCATGCCACAAGAAAAATATCTAATGCCAAGAAAAGGGTTAACTAATCTACATGAGTGATAATGCCTCTTCCTAGGTTTGAATGAAATATGCTTTAATGATTTGAATTAGATTCTTTAAATGGTAGAGGTGCATAAAATTGTGCAAAAGTAGAAGGTGTTTCATTATCCTCAAATGCACTAATTTTCACACTTAGAAATTTATTTTCATTCTTGAGACTTACAATTTCAAATTTTAAATAATGTTCACTACTATCCAAATCATCTACATGAGTTTTTAATTCCTTAAATATAGCTTGTAATTTAATATGCGATGCTTTTAATGAATCATGCCCAATAATCAAATCAGAATGCTTTTTATTTAACTCATCAAATTCATCAAGTAATGACATATGATTGCTATCAAGTGTAGAATGATCTTTAATCAAAATTTTATGCTCTTTTTGTAGAAATTTCAATTTCAGGCTAGCATGAGTTTTCTTAAGCTTCCTATATGATGAATTGATTTTTTCAGAAACTTCAAGCAATTGATCATAGGTCAGTTCACATACCTCTTATTGGTCGGACTTACCAAGATGCTCACCAGCCATCAAACATAAGTTTGTAACTTCCTCTTCAGCATCAGTCTTAGAGGAGTCAGATGCAAAATCTACCCAGAAAGCCTTTTGAATCCTTTTGTTATCCTTCATGAACTTGGGTTTCTCCTCACCCTTCTCCTTACTTGGGTGAGCCTTAAGTGCAGGACAATCAGCTTTTATATGCCCTGGCTTCATGCATTCAAAATAAACTTTATCAAAAGAACCTTTAAAATTTTTACTATTCTTACCTTTGTTCCACTTCTGATAGTTTTTGTGTTTCTTCCTCAGAAAGCTTTTGAATTACCTAGTGATTAAGGCAACATTATTATCATCAGATCCTAAAGAGCTAGAATTAGAATCACTAGCCTTCAGGGCTTCAGGCTTCTCTTTCTTCTTCTTACCTGCATCAAGCTATCTTTGGTTCACCCCTTGCTCATAAGTAATGAGTGATCCAAGTAAGTTATTAATAGAATAGGCATTCAAATCTTTGGATTCAGTAATTGCAGTTATCTTGGTATCATAAGAAGAAGGCAAACATCTCAGAATTTTGTTCACTTTTTCATAGTTAGTGAGTTCTCTTCCTAAAGCATATAGAGAGGTGACAATTTGAGTAAACCTAGTATACATTTCAGAAATTAATTCACTAGGTTTCAAGCGAAAGAGTTCATAGTCATGAAGTAAGATGTTCAATCTAGATTGCTTAACTTTAGATGTACCTTCATAAGTAATGCATAGTCTATCCCAGATTTCTTTACCAGTAGTGCAAGTAGAGACACACATGTAATCATCAGATTTCAAAGCACAAAAAAAATAGTTCAAGCACTTTGCATTCAGTTGGGCTAAGTCCCAATCATTAAAAGTTTATTTGACAAAAGGTAGTTAAGTTTTAACATTATTAACACGTCTAAAAGGTTCTTTATAGCCATCTTTAACAAGCATCCATATACGATAATCTATAAATTGTAAAAAGGTGGACATGCGAGTTTTCCAAAAATCAAAAGGTATGTTATCAAACAATGATGGTCATATAATTGAATAACCTTCAGCAGTATTATGATTACCAAAGTTAGCCATGGATCAAAATTCAAAAGTTTTTAAACTTAATTTTTAAATCCCTCTTTAATACCACTTGAAAGTTTGTTAGGGATGTTAAGCCCTTGTGAACTAGTCCCGAGGCTAACCAAGAGGGGGGTTAAATTGGTTATTTTAAAAATTCATGAGCAAAAATGATTTAGAAAAATCTTTTGGATATCTTTTTTTAAATAATTACAATTTTGTGATAATGTGCTGATGTTCAACAATATTAAAATAATAACCACAATCACATGATCATCAACAGAAAAATAAATGTTGAAGATAATCAGAAAGAACACACCATATTTTATATTGGTTCAGTCAACTTGACCTACGTCCACTCCCCAAAGCCTTCCCTCCAGGTATTGCACTGACACTAAGTGACTCTCTTTCTGTTCCCATAGCAAGGCGGAGAAGCCTGTACAAAACTCCTTTCCACCAACCCGGTGAGGCAGAGAACCTGAACTCCTTTCACTTCCTCCTGAAGCAGGCAGAGAACCTGGACTCCTTTTGCTTCCTCTGAAGCAAGCAGAGACCCTAGACTCCTTTCACTTCCTCCTGAAGCAAGCAGAGAACCTGGATCTTCTTGCTGATGATCCTCCCACAGAGACACCTACAAGACAAGAGACAATGATCAGAGAAGATGACTCAGATCCTTGCTTGGACAACCTTTGTGAATCCCTCATAAAATTCCCCTCACAAGATCCTCTCTCTCTCTCCCAAGCTCTCTCTCTCTCTCTCTCTCAAGGTTCTCTCTAGAAAGGAAGGTGGCAAAAGATCTTTCTTGTTGAAAGAAAAAGATCTTAAATGGGAGGGCTAAAAAATTGCCCTAAATCTCAACTGGTCATCAAAGATCATCCAGTACGATCGATCGATCGTCCTATACGATCAGTATAAAATAATATGTATCAGCCTGGATGAACTAGTTTCTCTAGATGATTAGTAGACAAAATTTGTTCAGATCGTCCCGTATGATTCTATGATCATCTGGGATGATTAGTGTAAATCAGGAATTTCTTTCTGAAGATAGCTCGGGTCATCTAGGGCAACTTATGCTAAATGATCTCAAAATGACTTGATCGTCCAGGATGATATCTATATCATCCTGCACATGGCTCGGGTAGTACAGCCAAAACATACTGGACGATCTTGAAATGACTTGATCGTCTGGGCTGATATCTCATTCGTCGTGTATAATCAGTACAAAATTGGGAATATCATCCAGCACATTTCTTGGTCATCCAGGTGAAGTTCTCTGGATAGTAAGGATTTTGTATGTATTATCTAGGACGATATGGCGATCCTCCAAGATGATATGATCATATCAATCAAATATTAATTACATTCCTTAATTACTAGACTTATTTAGGCATGATTGTAAAGGATCGTCTAGGATGATACACGTATCATTCAGGATGATCAGACCAAATCTCTGAAAATAAAAACTTGCCTAACTTAATCTGGCGGCTGAGAATTTTTGATTTGAGCCTATCGTCTTGTACGATGGATGTATCATCCAGGATGATCAGCTTAATCAAACCAACTTAACATGGTCTGTCTTAATTAGAGTTTCTATTTTCACTGGATTGTCCAGGACGATATGAACAAAAATGAATAGAAACTCCAACTCACTAAAACTCTCCCCCTGAGTGTGTGTGTACAAGGTTACTTAGCTGGGGGATCCTTTATATTATATTTGACTCAATAAAGATGAAAAAGGTATATTGGACCTAAACTATAAAATAGACTAACTTGATCTTGGACTGGCTTGAATTTGCAATTGATCCTGTGAACTAAAATATTAGTCACTTAAACAAACATGAAAGTGTTTGCTATCATCAAAATCATAGTCCTTGAAACCAGATTCACAACACAATCCACCGGAAAGGATGTTCATATTCCTATTACTGATGTTACTAACAGCAATGTTCCTAAAGTTCAGGATAATGTTAAGGAATCTATACAACTTTCCATACCTCATAATGAACCGCATTCCACTAATGGTTTTGAACCTCTTATTGGTTAGGAAGAAAATCTCAACCCTATCTCTTTTTTAGCATATGGCTCCCAAAACATGGATGAACAAATGTTGGCTATCACTACTAATCTAAATACTGTTCCTTCTTCTAATATCGCTACTTGTGCTATTAATAAAAACTTGCTTGATATGGAGATTGTGTTATTAAATGTTAGTTATACTAATAAGGTGATTTCTCAATCTATTGTGAATGACCAGAAGGATAGCCATATTAATTTGGTGGAGGCTAATGTTGCATGTGAATTGAGTAGTAAAATTTCTGAGGAAGAGGGCGCTATATTTTAGGAGGGTGAACTACCTCAGGAAGCGAGGCAATCATGTATGTTCAATGATAGTAAGTTTCCTTTAAATACTCAATATCATAGTGATTCCTTTACTGATACGGAGGATATGGATGTTATGGCTAAATGTTTTGCTAAAGATGATATGACACTAGTTACATCAAGTTTCATAGTAGGAGAGGGAGGAAAAACTAGAACATCATTTTACAATCTCCTAGAACCACCCGATCACATACTAGTCATTAGCCCCTTATTTTTTATATTTAATCTTATTATTCGGAATGTTAGGGGCATTGGATGTCCCTCTTCTAAGTTAAGAGTTAAGAATCTATGCCGCATTTATAATGTTTATATTCTTATTTTACTTGAACCTCTGATTTCCTCTACTAAATTACTTGGTATTGCTAGAGTCTTGGGTTTTAAATATGCTTTCTTAAATGTGGCCGATAAGATTTGGGTGGTATGGAAGGATATGGTTCATATAGATGTTATTGGAGATTTAATTCAAGTTTTGCATTGCAACATTAAGGTTTTAAGCTTACATTATTGTGCCTCTTTTGCTTATCCTGCTTCTTTTTGTTACATTAGGAAAGTGTTATGGGAGCAACTTATCAATTTTCATAGTATTTGTAATTTACCTTGGCTTGTTGGAGGGGATTTTAATACTATCTCTAATCCTTCTGAATGTATAGGGGGATCTTTTCCTATCTATCAATCTATGGAGGATTTTAATAACATGATTATGGAATGTAATTTAATTGATATTGGCTTTTCTGGTAATAAATTTACTTGGAATCATGGTCATTTATCATAAAGGCTAGATCGGGTGTTTTTTAATGATTGCTGGCTTAAATTTTTTAATTATAATGCCATTGAGGATCTTAGCAGGACTCTTTCTGATCATTCTCCCTTGTTAATTACTCTTAAAATTAGGCATATTAACTCTCCTCCTCAATTTATGTTTCAAAACATGTTGTTGCTTCATGACTCTTTTCTAGAATTGGTTTAGGAAAATTGGCACGCTCCTTTACATCCAGATAACTCTATCTTTGGTATGAGGAGACTTTGGTTTAAATTGAAAAGGCTTAAGCAACTTATAAACTAGTGGAATCATAATGTGTTTAAAAATCTTTTCTCTAATATCTTGAGTGTTGAAGAGAATGTGAACACTATTAATACTCAATGTCAATTGACTCCTTCTGATGATAACTTTAGTTTACTGAGGGATGCTAAAGATAGGCTTTATAAATTACAAGCTCAGGAGAAAGCTTTCTGGAAATAAAAAGCGGTTGCAAAACATCTTGTTTAAGGTGATAATAATACTAAATATTTCCATGCCTTGGTTTAGAGAAAGTGTGCCAAAAATTCTATTAATAAAATTAATCGTGATGATGGTTCTGTTACTGAGGATGGCTTGGAAATTGCTAATTTAGTGGCATATCATTTTCAAACGCTTCTTAATAAAGAATTTACTCCTGCTCATATTAATAACCTTGATATTATCCCTAACCTTATTACTCAAGAGGATAATGAGTTTCTTTCTAAACCTCCTACTTTAGAGGAAGTTAAAGAGATTGTTCATGGCATGAATGGTGATTTTATGGCGGGGTAACTGGAATGACTTTAGACCTATTAGTCTGTGCACATTTTTTAAAAAATTGCTTTCTAAAATTCTTATGAATCATTTAACTTCTCACTTGCCTAAAATTATTTTGCCTTATCAAATGGGGTTTGTTAAAGGGCGGGGTATTGCTAATAATATTCTTTTGGCCCAAGAATTTTGCCAAGATCTGGATGTTAGGGTGAGAGGTGGTAACATGATTCTTAAACTTGATATTGCCAAGGCTTATGAGAACATTGATTGGAACTTTCTTTACAATATTATGCATTTGTTTAGTTTTGATTTAAAATTTATCAGTCTTATTAAAAATTGCATTGAGGGTCCTCACTTTTCTATCATTATTAATGGTAAAAGCAATGGTTTCTTTGAATCTTCTCATGGTCTTAGACAGGGTGATCCGATATCTCCTGCTCATTTCATTATTACTGCTGATTAGTTATCTAGAGGCATTGCTAACCTCTTTGAAAATTCCCTTAGCCTCTATTTTAGAACTTTAGGTGGTTTTCCTATTTCTCATTTATGTTTTGTGGATGACTTTATTATTTTTATGAATTCTTCTATTAATAGGATTAATAAACTTATGGATTTCTTTCATCAATTTGAAATGGTTAATGGTCTTGCTCTGAGCAAACATAAGTGTTGCTTTATTCCTTCTAAGAAAGTGCCTAATGAATGTATTTTGGCTATTAAAGAGTTAACTGGTTTTGTGCATGGCCATTTGCTTATTAAATACCTTGGGGTGCCTCTTTTTAAAGGTAAAAAGAAGAATTTTCTTTTTGATGATTTAATTACTGCTGTGCAGAACAAAATCCTATCATAGGATTCTAATTTTTTGAGTTTTGGGGGTAGATTAATTCTTATTCGTAGTGTTCTTTATGCTCTGTCGGTTTATATTTTTCAAACTCTTTTTCCTACTCAGGTAGTGTGCAACAGGATTGATAGGCTTTTTAATAAATTTTTCTTGGAAGGGGCTAGTAGTAATTCTAAATTTATTTGGTCCTCTTGGGACAAGTGTTGTGGTGTCCTTAAAGAAGAAGCCTTGGTGTGTAAGAGTATGAATGGTTTGGCTTATGCCTTTTATTTTAAGTTATGGTACAATTTTCATGCTAAAGTGAGCTTTTGGGCTAATTTTATGTTTAAAAGTTTTGTGTGGGTAAACATCCGACTACTTGTTATTTTAAGTAAGGTGATTCTAAAGTGTGGCAGAGACTGTGCAAAATTAAATGGCTTGTTGAGCCCTTTATCTATTGGGGGCTTGGTGGTGGTGACATTTTCTTTTGGCAAGATCGTTGGTTGGGGGGCCATTCTATTGACTCCCTAACTAACACCTCTTCCACTGTGGCGGTTAAGGTGAATTATTTAATTTTTGATAATTATTGGGATTATGACAAGCTTGCTAATGTTATTCCTGATTCTATTATTCAACAAATTTTGAATCTCCCCCTGAATACTGACTCTGATGACTTACTTTTATATGGCTTGTCCAAAGATGGTGGTTTTAGATTAAAGGATGCTTGGCATGCCTTTAGATATAAGAATGAGGTTATTAATATTTTTTATTTGCTTTGGCATAAAAGTATTCCTTCCACGGTGGCTGTTTTTGTTTGGAGAATCTTACTTAAGTTCATTCTTACGGATGATAACTTAATTAAAAGAGGTTTTTCTTTATCATCCAAATGCTAATGTTGTTATCATGTTGAAAATATGCATAATGTTTTCCTTTAGGGTCCTTTAGCAGTTAAAACTTGGACTTACTTTGATGACATTTTTCATTTGAATTGCTTTAATGCTAAAATGTCTATTAATGCTATGCTTAATTGTTGGTTCATTAAGTCCAAAGGCCATATCAGAAATATTATTCCTTCTCTCATTTTGTGGTCTTTATGGTTGGATAGGAATAACTCTATTTTCAATGGTGTTGGTATGAACCACCATAGGATTATCCAGAATGTGAAAGATAAGGTTGTTGCTCTTTACTCTGTTAAGTTAATTTCTATCAAGGATTTTAAGAACTATCATGCTGCTGCATCTGATTTAGGGATTAAGCTGGAGTTTGAGCATTTTCCTAAAGACCCTAGGCTTATTTTTTGGACCAAACCCCCTTTTAATTCCTATAAGTTGAATGAGGATGGTGTTATCCTTGGGTCCTCTGTGGGTTGTGGTGGGGTTATTAGGGACTATCATGGTAGTTTCGTTATGGCTTTTACTGGTCCTTTACAGCATTGTGATGTTAACAAGGCTATCATTTTGGCTATGCTATATGGTTTAAGGCTTTGCATCTCTCTTGGTTTAACTGACATTAGTACTGATGTTGATTCTAAGTATTGTTTTCAATTTTTAAATTTTGTTGAGGAGTCGGTGTGTAATTCTTCTCTTTTCTATCTGGTGAGGGATATTAAGAATTTGTTGATCTTTATGAACTATTCTCTCTTTCTTATTCATAAGGAAGGTAATGTGTGTACTAATTGGCTCGCCAATTGGGGGAGTGGCCTATAGTGTATGTCTGATTTTACTGCTACTATCCTTCTTACTCCTCTGTGGGGTCTTTTAAGATTAGATAAAATTGGTTGCCTTATGTTAGAACCTAATTTGTGCTGTTGGCTAGAGTTTTTTGTCCTGTCTTTTTTGCCTTTGGGGGTTTGCCCATACGTTTTCTCTTGGGTCTTGTTCTCGTGCTATTTTCCCTTACTTTTACTCTATTTTTATTTGGGTTGCAGCTTTGATGCTTGGTATGGTGTTGTGTTGTCCAATTTTCTAGACCCTTGGAGCCTGGTGTTGTGTGGTATTCAGGCTGCTTGGGAGGCCTTATCTAGCTGCTCTATTTTTTGGTCGTTTGGTTCTCTTTGCAGTTGTTTTTTTTATTGGAGGTCTGTTGTGAGTTTTTGGTGTGGATTCTATGTTGCTTCTTAGTGTCCAGTTTGTGGTGTTTGCTGGGTTATTTTGGTGTGTGGATGGTGGGCGTCTCCTGGAGTATTTCGGTTGGTTCATTTGCATGTTGGTTGGATTCCTAGAGCTTATCCTTGCAGACTTGTTTTTGGTTTCTTTTGTGTTACTGTTTGGGTGCCAGAGTTAATTATCATTGATGCTCTTTTATGGCCAATTTTCACTGTTGGTGTTTGCATCTTTTGGGTGATTCTGACGCTGGGTTCTGTGGATCTTCTCTCTGTTGCCTTTTTCTTATTATTTTAGGTGCTCTAATTATTCCCTAGAGGTTAAGTTTGGATGATTGGCTGTGCATTCTAGTTATGTTGAGATGGTTTTATTTTGTGGTTCCCTTGTGTTTTGGTTTGGTGGCCTATAACCTGGGATGCCAGCTGGTTTTCCTCTACTCTTTCTACTATTTCTATGCTTATTTCAGCTGGTTCGGCCTCTTTCATGATGCTTCCTGTCTCTAGTTTTCTTGGAATTCTAGCTGTTGTTTGGGGCTTTATAGAGCTAGGTGTTCTTTCTTAATTGATGGTTCAGCTATTTTGACTATTTTGGAGGTGAACTAGTGTGGTGAACCTTCTAGCATTTCCTATGTCCTTACTATTGTGGATCACGAGATTGATGTTGGTTACTTGGGTTGCTCTGCTGATAATGTTTGGATTTTGGTTATGAATACCTGTTGGAACTATCAACCTGCTAGAGGTCGGCTCTATTTATGTTTTATCTTTCATGGCCTTCACATTTTTTGTTGGATTTTCTTAATGCAGGTGTTCGTGGTGCTGCCGTTTTGGATAGGAAGCTGAAGCTCTTTGCAATTTTTTGTTGTCTTCCTTCTTTCTGGGTGCTCATACATGTGCACCGTAGAATGTATCTAGGTTTTATTATACTTTTGCCTAGTAGGGAACTCAAGCTCTTAGGATTTTTTTGCTTTCTTTTTGTAGCTCTTATGAGCATTAGTGAGCTTGAGGTTCCTTTAAGGACCTTATAATTTTTTCTTGAATTAATGCGTAGGCCCTCTATGGGTTCCCCCCCACCCCCTCCCCCCTCCAAAAAAAAAAAAAGGTTGTTGGCGATGGATACTACATGGCAAATTTATACCTAACCCTATTAGAAGATGGGTGACTAAAAAAGTTTTTGTGATCTATTCCTAATATTGCACAAGATATGGGATCTGAAGGCCCAAGCCATTGCTAATACTACACCCAAGCTTTAAAGATTAAAGGAGATTTTATTTTAAAGTTTTTATTTTCCCTCTCCATTAAGGAAATAATGTTAAAAAAATATAGATAATTCACTGGGCATCTTAAGCATTTGTCTACATTATTTTCTTGGAGAAAGCGGAAACCTTTTTCATTTTAATACTAGTTTTATTAAAATTAAATTTGTGAAACTTACAAATTGTCCCATAAAAGGATGAATTCATTTATTCAATAATGATCACTCTAAAAAAGAATAGAGGGATAAAAGTAATTTATATTTTTTGCTAAATGGATACTTATAAAAATATTTGAGACACTCTGACCCAACGTTTTATTTAAAATTTAATTTTTTAATATGAAAACATCATTTTTATATGGAATTATATCATAAAAGCTTTGAAGATTCAAGTAATAACTATATAAGGAAAAAATATCTTTTATTATTTTTTTTGAAAAGTGCATAAAGCAATTGCATTAAAAAAAAGAAGAAGAGCCTAGTTACATGCTAAGAGCATCACATTCCTCCTTTAACAGATGATAAAAGGAAGGAGTAATGTTCTCCAAACTAAAAACATCCCAAATAAAATTTCCACTAAGAGCATGGTTAGCACAAGCATCCGCTAACTTATTACACTCCCTATTCACATAATTAAAAATAACATGGTTCAGCTCTTTAATGAAAGAAAAAAATTCTAATCCAACATCCGGCTCTTGTCTATCCATTCTTTTGAGACTAAGCTGAATGCTCTTCATCACATTTGCATTATCGCCTTCAATTATGATACCTTTGTACTGTAACAACCAATCTTTAAACACACCTTTTAAAGAGAAGATAGCTTCCATTTCCAGCTGAGCAATATCCCAATGAACACCATTGACACCAAAAGCTAAAAGAAATCTTCCTTTATGATCCCTAAACACCGCTCCAATTCCAGCATTATAAGATGATAATAAAGCTGCATCTACATTGACTTTAATCCAATCGGGTGGAGGAGGATGCCAAAAGTTTTTAAACAACCTAACTGGTTGATTAACATCCCAAAGGCCCGAATTATTTATTTTTACAATAGACATGGAAGCTACCCCAAGCGCATTAGCAGCAATGCATAAACTGCTATCCTCCTTGCCTTCATGAATGAGCTTGTTCCTGGATTTCCAACAGCAGAATACCAAAGTGCAGTAAACATTAGAAATAAAAGTCTTTGTAGACGCATACAATTCCAACCAAGTACAACATTCATCAAAATATCCAAAAATAGGAATCTGAAATCCCCACCGATTCAAAATGTTGACAGTCCGAATAAGCTTTAAGCATGTCACCGCCACATGATCAATGTCTTCCATCTTCATACATCTAGTAGGACAAAAGTTCCCTACCTTAAGCCTTCTATATTCCAAGAATTGAAATGTAGGAATTGCCTTGTGGTATAATCTCCACCAGAAAACTTCAACACGTGTATTGAGCTTTAATTTTTTAATCCAAGGCCAATAAAACCTCTTACCAGAATTCTTCAACAAATTATCATAAGCAATAGCAGCTAAAGATCTTCAAGGAATCTGGTAGATAAGCTCTGTTTGATCCATAGAGAAATTCAGATCAATCCAAAGTTTAAGAATAATGCTGGTTAACTCCTCTCCAAACGCCTGATTCAACTTCCCAACGTCCCAATCTCCATCATAAATAAAATTATCCACAGAAAGATCATTGGAAATAGAGTTAGATAAAAAGGTTGGCCACTTGTTTAAAGGTTTATCCAGAATCCAGACATCTTCCAGTACGTTGACAGCTTCGCCATTGGAGATCTTCCATCTCACAATTGGTTTAAGAGCTTTTGCACCACTCAAGATGATCTTCCAAGTATTAGACCTGCTGTGTTCGAATCCTGATCTCCAGTAGGAGTTACCATATTTTGGCTCCAAAACTTTATGTAGCATTGAGTCATTATCATTAATAAACTTCCATGCCATATTTGCCCTTAAAGCATCCACCTTGTTTATAGAGGAATGAAGATAACGTCCTCCCAGCTGATTTGGTTTGCACAAGGATTCCCAACATACATAATGAATCCCATTTTCGCTACCATACTCTTGCCAAATGAAATTTCTACAAGCTTTATCCATTTCAGCCAAGATACTAATCAGAACCCAAGAGTGAGTGCAGTGAAACACCGGGATAGAAAGGATAATTGATTTAGCAAGTATAAATCTTCCAGCCAAAGAAATAAACTTACTTCCTCAAGAATTTAGCTTTCCCATCACATTCTCAAGCATAAAATTGAAATTAGATGCCACAATTCTCCTCAAGGCAATCTTCACACCCAAGTAAATGAATTCTTTGACAGGTTTGAAACCCATAACCTAAGCAATACTCTTCCTTCTTTTCTTTTTCACCGGCTTACCAAAAAGCATTGAAGACTTAGAATAGTTAATCTTCTATCCAGACCAGTTGCA
Source organism: Dendrobium chrysotoxum (assembly GCA_019925795.1). Lineage (NCBI taxonomy): Eukaryota > Viridiplantae > Streptophyta > Magnoliopsida > Asparagales > Orchidaceae > Dendrobium > Dendrobium chrysotoxum. The sequence goes on along the minus strand of CM034300.1, from coordinate 47,094,723 downwards.
ATAATTTCCCAGGATACTCCAATCTTCTTTGCCATCCTAATATTAGCTTTAGAGAAAATTAAAATGTCATATGCATAGAGCAGATGTGAGATTCTTGGGGCATTAGGATGAACCTTAATCCCTATCTCATTTTCTTCAAGAATTAAAGCATCTGATAAAAGATGAGAACAAAGAACAAAGAGAAAGGGAGATAAGGGACAACCTTGATGAAATCCACTATGAGCAGCGATCCATTTTGAAGAATTCCCATTTATAAGAATGGAGAAATTTGGATTCTCCACACAATCCATAGTCAGCTTAGAGAAGTGTAAAGGGAAGCCATAATATTTCAAAATTTGCTCTAGAGTTCTCCAAGACATGCTATCATAAGCCTGTTCCATGTCTATTTTAAAAGAAACCAATCCTTTAGAAGATTTAGAGTATCTAAACTTATGAAAAATCTCTTGAGCAATTAAAACATGGTCTGAAAGAGATCGGCCTTTAATGAAAGCTGATTGATTATCAGAGATCAACTTAGGAAGAAATGAAACAAATCTATTGAGAATAATTTTCGTAGCAATTTTATAAATTGTTTTACATAAGCTTATTGGCCTGAAATTTGAAGTGGTGATCGGATTCTCCACCTTTGGAATGAGCACCACCAAAGTATCTTTCCAATTGTCCTCCATCAATCCCGTGTCAAAAAAACTCTTTAAAGCATTCCAAATGTCAATTTTAGTGATGGACCAGTAAGTTTTAACAAAGGAATGGGTAATGCCATCCACACCAGGTGAAACACCTCCCCCAAGTTCATTGACAACTTTAGCAACTTCTCCCATGGAACGCTCAGTATTTAAGATTTCCCTATCATCATCAGTCAGCACACTCCTTGGAGCAGGCCAGTTATCCAAAAAACAAGGTCTTGCCTCCCATTTGGTTTCAAAATATTTGTAAAAATTCCCTTCGATCAGCTTCAGATCCTCCACGATCACTCCAAGTTTGTTCTTTATTTTGAAGATGTGTTTTGCACTCCTTCTAGCACTTGCAAAAGAATGAAAGAATTTAGAATTTAAATCACCATCCTTGATCCATTTTACCTTAGCGTGTTGCCTCCACCAGGTGTTCAAATGAGCCAGAGTACTGTTAAGCTCATTAGTCTTTGCTCTGAGAACCAGTGTCATCTCCTTAGACAAGCCTCCAACAGATGCTTCCTCTGTTTGTATGAATAGAATATCCTTCAAAAGAGTATTCTTTAGCTGATTCAGGTCCTCCAGTTTAGCTTTTCTCCAGTAATGAAGTGCATTTAAGGATCTTTTGAATTTGATATGAAGAATGTCATAATTTACTCAAACAATTTTCCTGTTCCATGCTTTACGAACAATACCAGCTGAGGCAAAGTGGGAAGCCCAAGTGTCTTCAAATTTGATATTAAACTTAGCTTTCGGACAGTCATCAAGCTTCAACACAATGGGGCAGTGATCCGATGCCACTCTAGGAAGATGACGAACAACCAATAAAGGAGAAACGTTCAGAGCTATCGAGTTGATTAAGCATCTGTCCAATCTTTCCAAGATACGTGCTCCCCCAGACTTGTTATTACACCAAGTAAACTTAGGCCCCATGAACTTCACTTCATGATAATCATTGTTAGTTAAGAACAATTTCATTTCCTTTGGAACTTGTGAAAAAACAAACTTTTTTCCACCCTTTTTATCTTCTTTGGATAATATCTAGTTAAAATCACCACCCACCACAGATGGTAAATCTTTGGAGGAAAAATCCTCCAAATGATTCCAAAGCTCCCTTCTTTTCAAAATATTTTTATTGCCATAGATGGTAGAAACCCTCCAGACGGTTTTGTTTTGAATTTCAAGGTCTCCAATAACGCATTGAGATAAAGAGTACAAGGTAGTAAAGGAAGCTACCTTAGAATTCCAAAGCACCAAAATTCCACCTGACAATCCCTCCGCAGGAAGGTGAAAAAAATTCCAGTCCACTCCAATTAGAGAGTTAATGTCCTTCCTATCCATAGAAGACACTTTAGTCTCTAAAAGCCCCACAAATATAATTCCATTCTCCTTCACAAACTCCTTAAGATATAGAGAAGCATTTATTTTTCTAGCTCCTCTACAATTCCAAAAAGCTATGGAATTCATTGATTATAAGGGGAGTTATCGCCAACACCCTTGCTTCTACTCCCCACATCAAACTTTCTACTTCTAGTCAACAGTTTAATTGGGCCAAGAGTTTTTAATTCCTTACTCAACTTTCTTTTAACAGTTCCACTGTTATTAAGAGCCTCCTAATTTGCCATGTCAATAAGATTTGAAGTAGAAGCAGTACACTCTCCTTCCATCTTCATATTAACTTCAGAGAACTCAGAAATAGTCTCCTCTTCAAATTTTTTAAGAACCTCAAACATATTACTATTCAAGATATCAGTGCAAGGAATATAATTATCACATTTCTTAGCAGTAGAATCAACCTCAGCTGCAGGCACATCCGCAACAGTATCCAACAAGTCTTCAATTAGTTCTCCTTCTTCAACATCTGTGTTAAAAACATCATCCACCGGGACTATATTAGGTGAAGAAGATACTTTATTTAAAACAGCACCAAAACTTCCATCATCTGTCATAGGCTTAGCAGCAGGATCCAAAGTCTTAGTGCTGTCATTAGTACGAGCAGCTTTTCCATCTTGCACCGAATTCACCAATTTCCAAACTAGATTTGAAGCAGGAACCACATTAGCTTTATGTTTTAAAGCAAACTAATTTTTATGCACTGAAGAATTTCTTTTTTTCCCATATTTGACATGGACCCAAGGTCCATATCCATTTTCAGTAATCTTTTCTTGACCCACAACAGCTTCAGTCACCAACCCCTTACCAAAATCAACCTCTGAAGTGGGTTTAGAAGGCTCCTTCACAGCTACATTCCGCACCAAAATGTTATCAGGGCAACTGTTAACAAGGTGGCCAATTTTGCCGCACTTGAATCAAAGCTTAAAAACTTTCTCATATTCAATTTTTTGAAAGAATCTACTAGAGTCTCCCTCCACCCAAACTCCAATACGAAGTTGCTTATCCAAAGCAACACGCACACAAACTCTAGCAAATTCCCTCCTATTCCATTGGAACATGTTTCCATCCAATAAAAATAGCTTTCCTACTTGAGAAGCAATCCTGCAAATGTTGATATCATCCCAACAATGCAAAGGAAGATTACGCAATCTAATCCACATTGGTGTAGAAAGACCCTTCAAAGAATCTGGAGTGAAAGAAGTTGTCCACTTATCAATCCCTATAATATGACCTTTAACAAACCAAGGTCCCTCAGTTAATATCGATTCCATTACTGCGGTATCTGCATATGAACACAGAACCCAATCCAGTCCTAACATGGTTAGTTGGAATTTCCCAAAACAACTCCATTGTCTCCTCAACTCCATGTTAATCACATAAAAGGGATATTATCAACAAAAACTTTAATGACTAGAGCATTCTCCAATTTCTTTGTGTTTTGCAACACATTTCCCATATGTAATTTAATTGATTTACCATCTTTTGACAAAAAAAAGAGCCAAGGTCCAAATTATTAACTTTAACATTAGATTTTCTAAACCAAGCATTTGGTATAGAATTATCCATACAATTCACCATTTCAGGCACTGCAGCCTGATTACACACTTCCTTTGCACAATTCAACTCTCCTAAAACACAGTTACGTGCCACCTCCAACTCATTGGATATAACATTATTTTAAGATAGGTTTGTTGGGAACCAGAATCAAGAACGTTGTCTGCACCAGAATTCAACACCGCATCCCTAATAGTAGCAACATTTAAACTTTGTTTTCCAGGACTAGATGGGTTCGAGTTGCAAAATCTACTCACATTGATCTTGAATTCTGAAGTAGAAGAAGCCAGAAAATTTGGACATACCGAACGATTCAAAGTTTTTGAAAATTTGGTACTTCTCATAACCTCATCCACAAGAATTTCTTTGCCTTTTCCAGCAACAGGGGGATCCTTCTTTGGCAATAAACAAGCACCTTCATTGATCACCAAAGGTTTCTCACTGCTTGCAGAATGAAGAGCCTTAGAGAATGATGAACCAGTCTTCATGGAAGGCGGAGCTACTTTCCAAGACTCACCATATCAATGATGATCATCATCCATGATGATCGGCTGATGATCGGAAGACGATCACCTCCCGGGAGCGGTGGCGTGAAAAAGAAGGAAATTTTTTGAAAACGGGTCTTTCTCTCACTAGAAAACGGGTCTTTCTCTCACTAGAAAACGGGTCTTTCTCTCACTAGAAAATGGGTGAAAAAATATCTTTTATTAGAACTTCGATAAAAATTCTATCACATTTAATATATTTTTAGATTTTACCCATTAACAGGTAATATTAGATGATCACCCTTGCAGTCAACCAATTGGTAAGATTCTTTTTGATAGGATTTATCTATAATAAAAGTGCCTTTTCATATGGGCTCTAATTCTCCACACAACCTTTGATGGGCTAAGATAGGTTTGCGAAGAACTATAACCAAGTAACCTACTTGGAAGGTTATAGGTAAGTCCATTCTATCTTAGGCTTGGGGGTTTATATAACACATGATTTTGTTGTGCTTGTAAATGCTTCTCCTCTAAACCTTCAAGCACCTTAAACCAAAGGCAAAAAATTAGTTTGAATATAATATGATTGTTAACTGCAATTCAAAGGGAAGGAAGTTGTACCTTTAATGGGAGAACATCCTCAGCCTCAAGGCAAAAGCAAATGGTGTAGACTTAGTTGGGACTCTATAATTAGATCTACTAGAATGAAGAAATAAATTTTAGAAGGATGATTGATAAGATTAATTATATCGGTAACCCAACTTTTAAAACTCCATGAAGAAATTATTTAATGTAAGATATTGGGTGGTTGATGTAAAACTACAACTTATACTTAACATTGGTAACAACATCATACAATTCTCATGCACGCATCAATCATTGACAAAAAAATATCCCAATCATTTGATCTTTAATTTCCTTTTAGGGTTTGATTGAGGAGCACCGTATAATACAACATGCACCTCTATCACAATCTTTTAGGCTTCGTGCCTACAAAGATAATGTAACCATATCTAATCAAAAAATTGATGTAATAAAATGCCATTGACCAATGCATAAGGGAGAGTCCTTCTCTTAATTTTGTTAGTGGCATATTTCTCTTTAAAGAGTTTTCCTTTTCACAGGTAGTCGATGAAGGGTTGTCTCCAATTAATTTTGTCTTCATCCATAGTAAGTATAACCACACCTATAAAAGGAAATTTCTTATTAATGTAGTCCAAATCTATGGGAGATAAGATATGATAGCTTTATACTTCTATAAGAATTGACTCTTCTTAGAAATAAGCTAATTTCTTTGCAAGCTTTGTTAGGTCATCTGCCTAGTAATGACACAAGTAGGCTATTTTATATGGATAAATATATTGTGCCAATAGATTTGCTTTACATTTTTATAATAAAATCTACTTAGCTAATAATATGATAACTTAAAAGATATACTAATGCTTCACTATCAATTCAAAAATATAACTAAAATTTATTTTCATAGTCAAACTCAGCATAAGGAATGTAATATTCATCTAAAAAAAAAAGAATGACATTCACCTATCATTTTTAAATGAAATTAAACAACAATAAAACTTTTCCTATGCCCAAAGATTTTTCCTTTATTTTAACAAAGCAAAGCTAATTTTTTGTTAGACTAGGTTCTAGGTTCCCTATAGAGCAAATCTTCTATAATTAATTACATCCCAAGATGAATCTTGAGAAAAATCTTAATTAAAGTGGTAATAAGACTTCTTTAGATTAACAAAGGTTTAGATTAAGGATTTCAATTTTTAACCTACCAACTAGAAAGGAATAATGCTTGAACATTTGTTTATGAAGTCAATCGAATAGAGGTAGAGATTTCTTAAGATTTTTAGATAGCCCAGAAACACTCTAACCTATTCTAATGTTTGGATTTAACAATTTATAATAGGAATGAATTTATGTTTAGGTTTATTGTTTATTAGAATATTGGGATAACCTTCCAAGAAGGAAGTACAAGAAGTGTATGTAAATCTGGGCTTACATCTGCTTGGAGTAGTCAGCCAACAAACCACATAAATATTTTAAACCATGCTTTCAAGTTTGATGTATGGAAGGTAGAATGTAATTTTTTTACTAAGATTAAGGATTTAAATTTAAACTTTATTAAGAAACATTGAATATGTCATGCAATTAAAAAAAATGAATAAGTCATGCACCTAAGTTTTGCCTTTTTAAAATAATTTTGAATTAGACTCTAACTCCTCTATAATGCACTTAAAGGAAATATAGAATATACAAAAAATGTAATGTACACGAACCATTTTCAAAGAACCTCTAACACATAATGACCTTAAACACAGAGGGAATAATAGAGTATCCTAGTCTATTAGGCTCCCCTATTTTGCTGTCAGCTTGTGTTCTTTAATTTTTTTGTACATTGAAGTAAACTAATTATGTGTGTATATATACACATATAAGTAAAAGTGTTTTGGTCTAATGTACCAAACTGCAACGTCTTAAGTTTTCTAGTTTAGAGTCTTCTATAGAATTTTAAAAAAAGATGCCCCTCAAAAGATGAAGGATCAATTCACTTAGACCCCTTTAAATGTATATAATAAACAAGCACATTTAAATTTTTCACAGCTCTTATACATTTACAGCTTGATATGCCAATACATTTGTATCTACAATTTACATTTAAATTAACTCTTTACAACTTACATTTACACTTTACAAATTTCATTTACACTTTATAATTTGTATTAACACTACATAAAAGAAAAAGAATTAACTCTAAATAAGTTGCTGCATGTATAAAAGGCTAGAAAAAGTATGGTGTAATGCAGGTAAATAATTGTATAAAATGCATGTATTGCATCCCAGAGTACAAGAAAAGTAAACAATCATAACATTAGATACCCTCCAAGCAAGGTATCCAATCACACTAATATGAAATAAAATATAACAATGGCCTAGCCTACATTAGAGTTGGTTTTCCTAGCAAGAAAATTCTAAAGTGTGTGTTAATCTTGTGTGGCCAAGATATGTCCTAAGTAAATTTTTGATAGATGTTGTCCATGAATTGAATTTCTTTGTTCTAGGTTAATAGATTTAGTTTAAGTTTAAGTTTTAATGATTAAGTGTTCTTATGTTTTATTTATTTTTTAATTATTTAAGTTTGTCTAGTTTAGGTTTTGAAGAAGAATGGTGATTAATAAGTCTAAAGTGTAGCTTGAAGTCATTAATTAACATGTTATAGGCTTCTAAAGAATGCATTTGAATTCAACTTAGTCTGTTGGTTGAGAGTTTTGGCTACTAACTAAGAGATCTTGGGTTCGATTCTTGTGTGCATGATATGTGACTTTTTCATAATTGACCTAAATATTCCCAAAAAAAAAAATTCTAGAATTGTAATCAAATTTTTTGAGAGTTTGAGCATTTCTAGAGAGAGAGAGGTTATAAATTTAAATTTTCATCATCCTTATTTTTTGTGGGAGTTTCTTTATGGCGAAGAATGACTATCTACGTTTACCGACTATCATTTCTTCCAAGGATATTGTTACTCCTTTACAAAATGGCGGTATCAAGAATAATGTTTCATTAGCTGACAGAAGAATTCGGGAAACAATATCAAAAATTCTTATTTTGTTATTACAGAAGGATTTTTGCCGCATATTCATCAAATTGCTCTATTTAAAGGAAAAGGGAAGAAGATCATAGATGATTCTAAGGTATCAAAGGTTAATCAAATATGGAATAAGATCAGTAATTTTCAGAGTTCAGAAGCGAATGATTTTGAAGCTTCTTCATCAAGTTTGAACTTAAAAGTTAACAGGTTTATTTGTGGTAATTCATCAAATGCTGATTTTCCTATGATTGGAAATTTATCTCATAAGTTCGAGAATTTTTCTTTTGAAAATATTCCGAATGATTTAAAGATTGCTGCTGAACATATTGAGCATTGTGATAACAATCATATTGGTGGTATTGTTGATATTGGTAATTCTATTCACAATGAGATTTTTGTTAATTCATGGATAAAAACTCCTCATATTAGAATTAATCAAAGTTGTATTTCTACTTAGATGTCAGATGATGGAATTGTTGTCAAACATAATTATGATAATGAAATTGCTAATCCCCAAGTATTAAAAAACTCATTGGTTGTGAAAGTTTTAGGAAAAAATATTCCTTTTTCGTATTAGTGTGGGGATAAGTTGACAATGGGGTAAATTTGGAGGGTTTCATTTAACATTATTGGGATTATATTGGATACTATGTTCTTTTTACTCTAATGAAGCTATGGATAAAGTTTTGAGTGGAGGTCCTTGGTATATGGGTGAACATACAATTGGAATTGATAAATGGACACCATTTTTTTCACCCTTATCAATTAAAGGGTTATCATCACCGATATGGATTTGTCTTCCTTATATTCCATTGTAATGTTGGGATGAACTTAACATTATGAGAATTGGTTCAATGATTGGGACTCCTTTGTTACTTGATGGAAACATGTTCGTATGGGGGAGGGAATTTTCTAGAATTTGTGTGCGAATTAACTTGGAATCTAAATTGTCGGGAGGTATTTGGGTGGAAGGAATGTGTGGTATATTTTACCAAAAGATAGAGTATGAAAAAATTGCTTCATTTTGTTTCAAATGTGGAAAGATTGGTCACATGCTTTATTCTTGTCCTGAAGTTAGTACCTCAGCTGATAAGATTAATGTTTTTTATTCTAATATTATGAATGGCTCTATTCCAACTTTTGAAATTCTTGTGGGCTTTAGTAGTAAAGTTCCTAATGAAATATTACATGATGAATGTGAGTATGGGCCTTCGATCCATGTCAAGTTTTAGAATAATAAAGGAAAACCATTTAGAAATTAGGCTTTTAGCAAGAATGGGATTAATAAATCTTTTCCAAACTCTGATTCTTGGTTTGCATATAAGGAAAGAGTTGCTGGTAGTATTGCTACTATAGAAAATTGCTGTGAAAATAATATCATAGGTGATCCTATTCAGTCTATTCAATTAGATGGAACTAATAAGATTTTTTAATGTGAGAAAAATCATTCTAAGTTTGCCTCCAAAGATGATGCATGTTTACTAATGTTAAAATCGAACAAATTCAATATTTTATCTAGTTATAATGAAGATACTACTCATTATAATACTATTGATCAAAGTCATCCTGTTATGAATGTTGTAATTTCTAAAGTTACCACTAATGTTAAAAGTGTTACTGATTGTGATTATTCTATTATATTTTAACAATTCAATGAAGTTGATAATGTTGCTGCATCTTTAATAAATCTGTTGATGGTGTTGAGCCAAATTCTCCTAAAATTTTGTATGTTCTAATTGTTACTAATTCTATTACAAATGATTCAATTTTTGATGTTATTAAATATATTGAGAAGGGTGGATATTCTGTTCATACGGATAATCCTCACGAAGCTACTACTGATGTGAATAGTGGTGATGTATTATCATCAAAGAGAGTGGTGACATATGATGGAAATGGTGTAAATTCTACTACAAATAAATAATCTTCTTTAAATAAAATAAAGGATCTCTTCCTCTTGCTGATGATGGTGTAAGTTCTTTAAGTGTTAAAAAAATGCAATAAAGAACTTAAATCAATAGGAAATATAGAAGATATTCCTAGGATGAGGAAAGGTGAATTGGGTAGTAGACAAGGTGTTGGGGACCTTTCCCCATTAGTGTCTTAATGTCTTCATTTTTATTTTGGAATTATAGAGGAGCCAAAAAAGAGAGGCTTCTCTTTATCTTAGAGAGGATGTTAGGGATGATGATGTCTTTTTCATTGGGTTGGCTAAAACCAAGTTAACTTGTATTGATAGGAGGGTGATTGATAGGATTATTGGCAAGGATTGGGACTTTTATCACCGTCCTATTGAAGGTACATTAGGTGGTATTCTTATTCTATAGAAAAGGTTGGAGGTTCATTTTGTTGTTGTTGAAGAGTCTTCTCAGTTTATTTTTTGGTATGTCCAAATTCTTAATAAGGGTAGTTGGAATGTTATTATGGTTTATGGGAACAAGGATATGCATGTTAGAAGAGGTTTATGTGATAGTCTTAAGAAGTTGTCAACTAGTGATATTCCTTCTATTGTGGGAGGGCATTTTAATTGTATTCTTTCTGAGGAGGACAAGAGAGGGGGAAAGAGGTTCATATTTTCTCAAGGTCCTCAAGAGATGAGATCTTTTATGTCTAACAATAATTTTCATGATGTAGGTATTATTGGACCAAAGTTTGCATGGTGCCATAATAAAGAAGGAACTTCAAGAATTTGGGAAAAGTTGGATAGATGTCTTTTAAATTCACCAGCTTTACATTGTGTTCCTTTTGCTATGGTTAGACATCTTGCAAGAGTTGCATCGGATCATACACCAATTATTTTCAAGATTAATGATTCTCCTCGACCATAATGTAAATTTATCAGGTTTGAAGATGTTAGGAAGTCATATCCAGCTACTTAGAATATTGTACTTAAATCTTGGAAAAAAAATTAGATTTTGGGAATGAAGCTGAAATTCTAGAAAGGAAGATGAAAGAATTTTGAAATCTTTGTATTATTAGAACAAAAACAAAGTGAAGGAATTGTCTTCCCTTATAGAGGATTTGAAGAAGGAAATCTTGGAGTTGCATTTGAAAGAAATCTCAGAAGGTGGATTGAATTAGCAAAACCTGAAGCTTCTCAGTATTAAAGTTCAGGAGTTGTTTGTGACTTTGGCTCGGTTATCTACATCGTGGAACTAAAGAGCTAAGGTAAGATGGATGGAAGATGGAGGCTCAAACTCTAAATTCTATCATGATTATGCTTCCACAAAAAGGAATAGGAATTGGAAAAAACAAATTAAAGATGATAGTGATTGTTTGTTAGAAGATCAAGATAAAATAGAAGCAGTATTTTTCAAAATTTTCAGTCAGAACTGGAAAGACAAAACTTATAAGCTATTTGATTGACCTAAAGTTTATAATCAACAAAAAATTGTAGTTTTTGATTTGAATATACTTAATGCTGATTTTACTAGAGAAGAATTTGTTAAAGCAGTACATCATTGGGAAATAACAAGTCACCAGGTCTTAATGGTATTACATCCTTGTTTCTAAACTTCATTTGGGATATTATTAAAGAGGATACATGGAAAGCAGTTTATTATTTTTTAAAAAAATTGCAAGATGCATGCTAAGTGGAAGGACACTTTAATTATGTTAATTCCTAAGAATAAGAATCTAGTAGAAATTTCACAATTTAGACCTATATGCCTTTGCCAAACTATTTACAAAGTGGTTGCTAGAATGATTTTGAACAGGTTGAAATGCTGTCTTCCTAAGATTTTCACTAAAGATAAGTTGCATTAGTGCCCGGAAGATCAATGTCAGATCATTATCTTTTAGCTCAAGAAATTTTCAATAAGTTAAGATTTTCCAATTCTAAGAAAGGATTTATGGCTGTTAAGATTGATATGGAGCAGGCTTATGATAGTATGGGTAGTCCAACTTTAGATAGAACTTCTAAGTTGGTTTGGAATTCCTACCAAACTTTCAAATCTCATTATGGAATGTGTTCAGAATGTCAGGATTTCTATTCTAGTAAATGGCAGAAATTCAAATTGGATTGAAGCTAAGAGTGGATTTTGAAATGGGTGTCCTTTGTCTCTTTATTTGTATATAATGTGCTTCAATTATTATCTAATTCTATTTATAAAAAAAGAGCAGAATTGGGTATAAAGCTTGATCCAAAATCTGAGAAGATTTCTCATTTGCTATATGCAGATGATGTGCTTTTATTTTCAATGGCATTTACAAAATTTGCAGTTCTTATGAAGAAGATAAAGTCTAATTTTTGTGGTTGGATAGGTCAAAAGGTGAATAAAAATAAATCTCATATCTTGTTTGGGAAATCAGTGAATGTTAGGAAAATGAAGAAGATTTCTAACAAGATGGGGTTTAAAATAGTAAAAGAAATGTAGTATTTGGGAGTGGAGATGGCCATGAGGAAGTTAGTGAATTCTGATTTCCAAAGTATTTTAGATCATGCGTTGGAAAGGTTAAATACATGGGGTAACAAATTTCTTTTTATTGCTGGTAGAATTATTCTTATTAAAAGTTCTTTTCTATCACTTCCTATTTTCTTATCAATTCATTCATTGGTACCTAAGGGGTTGTTAAATGTGTTAGATAAGCTATGTAGAAATTTTATTTGGCACAAAGATAAAGGAAGGAAAGGATTACATTATGTTTCTTGAGAGGAGCTTCGCAAACCCAAAATGCTTAGGGGTCTTTGACTTCATTCATCAGTAAACAAAGTTGGTCCCTTAAAATATAGATTTACATGGAGATTTATTTAGAATCCTTTATCTTTATTTAATCGCACTATTATCTCAAAATATAGAAGTGATGTTAGGAATGTAGATGTTAAAAGGGGAGCTTATCCTTCATGACAGATTTTGGTTAAGGGAGCTTAATATTTAAAGAATATTATTAGATAGAAATTGGAAAATGGTAATAAAGTGATTACCGTGAAGGATGTTTAGATTCTTGATAGGTTTCTAAATAAATTTCCTAATTTTGCTAATATGTATGGATTATAAGACATAGCTGTTGTAAATATTTAGTTGAGATTCTTAATAAGCTTCGTGAATGGGGTTTTCATGTTCCAATTTTTTAGTCTTTTATGGGTGGTATATCCTAGTTAAAAAGGCATTCTAAATGTAATTTGAATATAGTCAGATTATATTGTACAGTTGCCATCTTTTCTTGGAAATGCTGTAATCAAATCAAGCATGGATCGACTTTAACTTCTATAAATGTTATTGCATCAAATGTTCTGACGTCCTTAATGCAACCAAGTAGGAATCTGATGCTAGAAGATTGGGATGCTAATCTCCTTTTGGAGTTTGCTAATATTTGGCATCCCCCACCACTAGATTGGATCAAATTAGTTGATGCATCTTTTATAAAATCAAATAATGCTAGAATTGGTGGTGTGATTAGAGATCACAAGGGATGTTTTCTTCATGCTTTTGGTAAACATCTCTATCATTGGGATGTATCTCAACTGGAGTTGGAAGCTATTTTGCTGATTAGAGAACACATTCAAAGTTAGATGTTTCGATACAAGGGTGTAATAATTGAAGGGGATAACATCAATGTCATCAAATGGCTTTAAGATTCAATGAATATTTCTAAATGGCAGCAAGATTGTTTTTGAAATAAGGATCTTTTCTTTTTGAATGATTTCATTGATGTCATTTTTCATTATATAGCTAGAGATTGTCATAAAGTGGTTGATTTATGTGCCACTTTTGCTTTAGGTAGTAACTTTATTTTTGATAGTTTTACTCCGTATAACATTCCTTCTTCTTTGTTTGAATTTTTAAAGAAGGAATGTGATTGTTATCTTTCCATTTAGTAGTATGTAATAGCTTTTTTATTTCAATGCAATTTGCAATCTTCAAAAAAAAAAAGATAAAGAAAATACTTAAAGCTTTTATTTTAATCCTTAAGGATTTAATTGATTTATATTCTAAAGAACCACGTAAAATAAGAACTTTAAGGTGCTTGAAGTTACCAATCTGTAAGATTTAGGCTTTCAAATTATTGCATTTGTTTCCCCCTAAGGAATAAAACAAGTGTATATAACCTTTGATTTATTTAAACTATCATTTAAGTTTGATTTATTTTTTTAAGTTTATTTTATTTGATTTGTATAATTAATTTAGGTCTAATTTGATTTATTATTAAATTTTTTTTAATTTGAAACAATATATTTCTATTTATTAATCTTTGATTTTTATTTTATTCTGTATTAATTGATCTTATTTTATTTTATTTAATTTTTAATTAAGTTAAATTTTTTTAATTATTTAATTTGATTTAAAATACTTGTTTTATTTTAAATTAATTCATTCAGATTATTTTATTTTACTTGTTTAATTTTGATTTATTTAAATTATTATTTAAAATTTGTTTAATCTATTTATTAATTAATTTCTTTTTTTTATTTTAATTAGATTTAATTAAGTGATTTATGTTTTTTATCTAGATTTTATTTAAATAGTTTATTTAGGTTTACTAATTTTTTTTATTTGTATTTGTATTTATTAATTTGTTATTTATATTTAGTTTTATTATTTATTAATTATTATATATTCCTTTATTAGGTGATTTTGCCAAAATTTCATTCTTCATTTTTATTTAGAATCTACGAGGCTTCTCATTTTTATTAAATTCTTTATTTTTTTTAGAATCTAATGCAGTTGAATTCATATTTTTAGGACTTTTATTTATTTAATAATGATTTATTTAAAATTAGCTCAATTAATGAATTATTTAGTTAAGGGAATTAGGCTAATTTTGATTTTTTGAACCAAATGAACTCCAATTCACTTGGAAATTATTAGACGAGATCATGTGAAACCTCAAATGATGATTTCATAAGTTTACAGTCATTTGTTATTTTATTCTATTTTGAATTAATTTATTTATTTAATGAATTTGCTATAATTTCTATTTAATCTTTTCTTTCATGTTTTATAAAGGGGCTTTTATTTTTCCTTTAAATTATTATGAATTTCAAGTATAATTCCATTTGTTATATAATGTTCTATTTTATTTTGAATATTTGATGATTCAATTAAAATTATAGGTTAATTATGTTGGTGAAACTATGATTTTCTAATTAATAGACTAAATAAACCCCAATTAACTTGAAATTGAATCATGTTAATAATGACATAAGGTTTAAAACCTAGCAAATTGAGTTCATCAAAGTCATCCTAGGAATTTTGAATGAGTTTATAAAGAAAATACATTTATATTTTGGAAAATTCATAAATGGTTATCTAGAGTAGGGTTGGCATGAAATAAGTGGCTAACTAACCCTTTTACATTTCTACATAAGTATAACTTTAGAATCTCTAGGGATTTTGATTTATTGAAATTCAAATTTCTAGGATAATTTTTGACCTAGAGATTCAAATCTCCAATTGAGTTTTGTGGACAAATGTTTATGTTTGTTTACCACATAATTTGTTAAATTTTTCTTTAATCTAATATGCATAGATTAACATTATATAATCCTAAAAGAAAGGCTAATGTTTCACTATAAATTTGAAAAGAGAAACTCAATTTATTTTCATTATTAAACATAGTATAAGGAATATTCAATTCCTCTCGAAGGATAACATGAATATACACTTATCGTTTTGAATACGAAACTAAATCTATGTATTTATTTTAATAATTAAACATAACATAAGAAATATTCAATTCATTTTGAAGGATAAAAAGAATATTCACTTATCATTTTGATCATGAAACTAAACCAATATTTAAAACTAGGTCTACATTAATGGATTCTTCCCCTACCTTTAAAAGGAACTAAGATAGGATTTATTTTAATTCTGAGTTCTAAACTTTCTATAAGGGGAAGCCCATATAGTTAATTACAACTCTGAAAAGAATACTCTTGGTTAAAGTAAAGACTAAAGATTTTTAAATTCATGTAGATTTAAAGAAAGGCTTCGGCTATCAATATTTTAGTATACAGGCTTTAGATTGTAAATCTTTAATTTAGATTTAGACTTCAAATTTTAGATTTTTGGAAGGGTAGGATAGAAGGAATGTGGAGAGACTGAGAGGCGTATACAATATGGACTTACACTTTCATGGAGAGAGCTGACAGCTAATAATCTAAATCACAAGCAATCTCCTCAAGAATGTTTGATTAGATGACACTATCCTAGGAATCAAGGAATTATAATTTAGAAAACTTTAAGCAAGACTTTACAATATATATAAGATCACATAATGAAATGATGCATGAATAATAATGTATAAATAAAAATCTTTTTTTAATTGATAATTTCTTAGAGTACAATCCAGGGTCTATTGTAAAGTAATAGTGGCCAGGCCCCATAAACCAAAAGCTTGGATTTGTACTCATATATAATATATATATATGAATATGATTATTTATTCTGCTTCAATCTTTTAGCATCTATATTTTCTATAAAATTTTGAAAGAAAATGATCTTCAAAGGAAAAAGAATCATTTCCTTTTGGAATCTACAAATGTATATTAAAAACATTTTCAAGTCTTTTACAACTCTTGACATTGTAAAATTCAATCTAATTATGTAAGTATCTAAAACATTTATATTTATATCATTGCCTTTACATTTACATCATTACTATATACATTTTACTTTGTAAAAATATAAAATAGTAGTATAAATAAATACACATATATAATGTTATGTGAGAGTATAAAATAAAATATAAAATGGTCTAAGAGCTTACTCCAATTATACACCAACATAAATTTAAATATGGCATATAAAGTATAAAAAGTAAACAATGCAAATATGAGTACCCTTTAGGCAAGGCACTCCAAACAATCCAAACCAAATCACTAGCCTAGCTTAGACTAGAGTTGGTTATCCTAGTAAACTATTTAAAGTTTGTGTATAAAGATGTGGTTTGGATATAACCTAAGTTTTATTTTTTTTAACTTTTCTATATTTGAGTTTCTTTATTTAAGGTTTTTGAAGGTTGGTTTGAATTTAAGTTTTAATGTTGTAGAAGTTCGTGTTTGTTTTAAGGGTGTTTTGATTGTTCATATTATTTAGTTTTATGTTTTAAAGAACATAATGCTAATTAACTTCTAATTGCTAGAAGTCATTGATTATGAAGTCCTAAGCTCATATTTGTAATGCTACAAATCCTCCAAAACTAGGGTAGATAGGTTGCACAGAGTCCTAATATTTTGATTAAGGGTTTTAGTCCTTAAGCTTTCCAATTCAATATACCTTTGCCTTCCTAAAAGGACTCAAGCATAAGAGTATGAAAGCTTCAATATTTAAGTATTTTATTAATAATTTCTCAATGACTATTTAGGTTGAATAATAACTTTCTAGTTAAACCAGGGCTGCGAGGTTTGTTTCACCCTCCTTAGGGCTAAGCTAATAGGCTTATAAGCATGGGTTACCCAACAATTACCTATTTATTTAAGTTTGATTATTAGTTGCTGATTTTTAATTAATTGAATTCATTGATTACTAATTTATAAGATTTATAATTTAACATTCATATCCCATCTATTCATTCGTCACATTATCATAATGGGCACGAGGTTCAAAGCCTTCTTATGATATATAGCCCCACAACTTGAGATTTTTAGCCTATAAACTTTATTGATGGAGTGTTGATTATTCATTACTATTATTCATTTGATATAACACATTGAGTTTGTTATTTACTAAATTTGTGATGTTTTATTAATTAGGTTTGACCATTTGTTTACTTTTATATTTACATTGAATTTTAGAAGTTTTATATTTTTCATAAATAGTAGACCCAATTATGAGTTCAATTTCTTTGATTTTATGTCAATTAGAGTTTTCTATAATTAGTTATGATTTGTACAATTTCATCCCTTTTTAATGAATTAATTAATTATTTAATTAAGGGGATTTTTTATTTTTGTACCAAATCAATTCCAAACTTCTTGAAATCTTCTTCAAATGTCACTTATGACTCCTATGGATGATTAGAGGTGATAAAAATATATTTTTTGGATTTCTATTATGTTTAATTAATTTATTTAATTAATTTATGGATTTTCTTAGCTTTTAAATTACTTTTATTTTGAATAAAGTTTATGGAGCTTTTAATTTTTCACTATTAAATATTTAATTCTATGCAATCTCAAGTTGAAAATATACTTTTAGGATTTTATTTGGATTTATTATGAATTAAAAAAAATCCTTAGTCAATTATGTATGTCAAACTTAGGTTTACTAATTAATAGACCAATTGAACTCCAAGAACAATAAAATTTGAAACATAGGTTCATCTTAACATGTGCTTAAAACCCAGTAAATTTTGGTTCATCAAAGCCTTCTTATGTGTCACAAACAAATCCCCCAAGATAAATATATCTATACATTTGATGATTTAATTTAGGCAATCTACTTATTGGATTGGGGTAAAATCACTAGTATTCCAACTCTTGTATAAACATAAGCACATCACAGAAAGATCAATTCCTAATTCTATGTTATTTTAGAGAGCTATGAATTTTTAAAATTTTGGGTCAAATTATAACCCATAACTTAAAGCATTAGTGGGAAATCAAACCCAAATTACTCTTTACATAATGGTCAAAATTTTTTGAAAATATTTTTAAAATAAAATTGTGCACAAGCTAGTTCCAGTGAGTCTATGAACTCAAAAACTTTGATGAAAATTATGAAAGTTCGAGGAGGTTGTGAGACCTCGTTGATCTATTCCTAGGCAGACTAAAGGGGGGGGGGGGGGGGGGGGGGGGAGGGGGTGGAATCGGTTATTTAAAAAATTGCTAAAATAAATACCCCTTTTTGTTTTAACTAATATCACAATCTATAAAAAAATTCTAGTCTAGTGACTAATACAAGAGAATGTAATTTAAAAACTTGATTTTATTTTTCAGAGTTTTGTAACACAAATAAATTAAGAGGAATATTTTTTCCTAATAAATATAAATCTAATCAACTAAGATTAGTAATTCAACTGCAATTTGGAAGAGAATTAAACTCATGCAAGAAATTTAAAATGTAGAAAATAAAAGAGCAGAAAAACTAGAAATAATACACTAAAAATTATATGATGTTTCAATTAACCTTGAACTACGTCCACTTTGAAGAGTCCTCCTATCTGGGTATTTAGCAAACACTATAGTGGCTCTCCTTTAACCCCCACGGCTAGGAAGAGAAGCCCTTACAAATCACTTCCAATAATCCTTGTGCGATAGAGAACTGAAAGCTATATGACCCTTCTGGTGAAGGAAGCCAACCTTTGAAATCTTTTTTACCTTCTAGTACTAATCAAAAACCTTTAATCCTTTTTCAGCCTCCTGATGATGGCAGTGAACCCACAACCCTTGACCTTGAAGCCTCTCTACCAAGAGAAACTCCAAGAACTCACCAAGGCTATTGGAAGAAGTGAGTGTTGCAATCTTGGATCCCTAGCTTGTAATTTTAATAATAATAAATATTATTGATTGAAATTTCAATTCTCCTTAAATATATATAGTATATATTATTTTTTTATCTATGCGCACTAATATTTCAGGTACACCATACATCGCTCAATATTACTGAAGACTCAAGTTTTGGTAGAATAGGATGCCAATCAAAAGAGTATGAAATTCAAACTTTCTTATATTTTTTTATTTCTTGAGTCATGAAATGTAAGGTTGTATGAAAAATTGGTGACCGTGCACACACACACAGGGGGACTGAGGAAAATTTGAGATGAAAACTTTTTTAACTAATCATACCATACAATTACGATCATACTATACAATCAATTATACGAAGAAGAGGGTTAACAACTAATTGAATCATTAATATTATTAAACTAATCATATTGTATGATGTGGATCATACTGTACGATTTGTTTCGATCTGAGAAACTCTAGCCACTAGATATATTAAGTAAGAAATAAAAAAAATGAATTTTGAACTAATCATTTTGTACAATCCTAATCATACTGTACAATATTTAAAATCTTACTTAAATTATCCCCTGTGATTAGTCAATTAAATCAAGGCTTATGAAATGTAGCTAATTATATTATACAATCTTGATCGTACCATATAATTGATAGAAATAAAATTCGATCATCCTAGAGATCATACCAGATGAAATATAAATTTTTGAACTAATCGTATAGTATATTATCTATATCATACTATACGAACTACTAATATTATACTGACCATACTTTATAATGTGAATCATACCAAATATTTGACCAAGATTATTTCCAATCTTCCCCATGATCATCCTGTATGAATAGAGCAAAATTAAACTAATTGTATTGTACAAAGTTACGATCGTATTGGATAATATGTTTACTGAATTGAATAGTTCATCTGAACGATTATTTTTCATTGTATTGAAAGAGTCTTATTTTTGAACTGATCGTACTGTACAAACACAGATTGTATTATATAAACAGAGATTGCCAAACTAAAAATTTAGGGTTTTTTGAAGCCTTGTACTTAAGCATCCTTTTGAATGTTTTTTCATGAGAACTTTGGTTGGTGAAGAAACTCTGAGGGAGATTGTTCTTGAGATACTTTGGCTTAGAGAGGAAGAAGAAGGTGAGGTTGTGTGTGAGGGAGAAGGGGTGTGAGGGGTATTCATGTGGTTGCTCTAGGCAAGCTTTTACCTAGTTTCCTCCTGTGGCCTTGGTAGTTTCTTGATGATTATCTTAGGAGAGAAGCTTCAAAGTTAAGAGTTTAGGGTCCTCAACTTACAAAAAGGGTGACAAAGCTTCTAGTTCTCAGTCATATCAGGTTTGGTGGAAGTGATTCTTGTAAGGGCTTCTCCACCTTGCTATGGGGGCGAAAGGATAGTCACTCTAGTATTAGTGTAATACCCGAAGTGGAGGACTCTAGAGAGTAGACCTAGACAAAGGTTGACCAAACCATTATAAAATCTCTGGTGTGTTATTTTATATATTTTTTTTCTTTACTGCATTTTTTAATTTCTACACTTTGAATTTACTGTACGAAATTCATCATTTATTATCAACTATAATTCGATTAATTTATGGTTTGCTTAATGGAAAATTTTCATATTTTGATTGATATATTTGTGCCTTAAAATGAAAATATTTTAAACTCTAATTTTCTTCTATAAGTGTTAAGTTAATTACTTAGATTTATTTTTAAACTTGTTCTCTAGTATAAAATAATAAAAAGATGTTATTATTGTAGTATTTTTTAAAAGTATCAATTCACCCCCCTCTCGGTGAGACTAGGGATAGTTCACCGAGGTATCATAACCTCCCTAAACTTTTAAGTAGTATAACAACAAGCCTTGGAATTTAGAATTTAAAATCCCAAAGTAAAGATCTAATGGCATAATTTGGAAATTAAAATACTGTGAAGGGTTTTTTAATAACCTGTCCATCATTATTTGAAAACATTCCTTACAATTTTTGAAAAATTAGTATGTCTACATTTTTGTAATCCATTAACTATAGAATTTGGCAATGATTCAAACTGGATATTCACATCCATCTCATCTAGTTAATGGTGTCAAAACAAATATCTCATTTACTGAATGGAGTCGTGAGGATAGAGAATATGCTCAATTAAATGTTACATGTTTGATTATTTTTTTGTGCTTTAAAATTTGAGGATTATATGTGAGTATATACCTATACTAGGGGGAAAAATATGGGATGGACTGTGCATCACATTTGAGGGAACTAGTGAAGTTAAATAATCAAGGTTAAATATTCTACAGCATGATTATGAACTTTTTTACATGAAACATAGCGAGACTATATCTGAAATGTGCACTATGTTCACCTAGATAATGACATCCTTATATGCATTAGCTAGATAACTTTTAAATTCTAAAAAAGTTAATAAGATTTTATATTGCCTACCTAGTGCTTATGATGCTAAAGTCACTGCAATCTTAGAATCAAAGGATTTAAATGTATTTTGAATTAACAACTTACTTGGGTCACTCAATGCTTATTAGCATGGAATGAGTTAAAGACTACTTGATGTAGGTGACAAGAAGAAGGAGAAGATTGTGGCTCTAAAAGCAAATGATTTGGACATTGATAATTCAGTAGTGGAGGAGGATGACAACATTGAATTGATGACCCATCAGTTCAAATGTTTTCTAAAGAGGAAGAAAAAGAATTATCAACAACAATGGAGTAAAGGTAATAATAATAATAATTTTATAGCATCGTATGACACAATATATTTTCAATGCAAGAAACTAAGATATCTCCTAACAGACTGACCCAACCTAAAGACTCGCCCAGTTAAGGAAAAGGGTGAAGAGAAGGAAAATTTGAGGAAGGTGAAGAAACGTACGTATAAGGCATTTTGGGCTGACACCTCCTCAGAATGATTGGAACAAGAAGCAAAGGAGGAGGTAACAAACCTGTGTCTAATAACTAATGATAATCATGATGAGTCAGATGAAGATGAGGTATGTCAGCTATCTTAGGATGAATTATTTATTATTTTAGACCAAAATAAAGATTCATATAGGAAGCTAAAAAAGATGTATGCTAATTTCAACACTTATTTTACTACCTTACAAAAAGAGCATACTTGTTTGATAACTGAACATTCCAATTTTGATAGAAGTCACATTTCTTTACTTAATGAACTTGATGCATTAAATAAGAAGCATAGTGATTTATTACTACATATGATTCCTTAAAAGCAAAATATATTGAATTAGGAGACTTATTCAAATAATTAGAGGCATATGCATTTATACTAGATGGTAGTGAGCATGCATTAAAATTGGAGGTGGCTAACCTAAAAAATGCAAATCAATTCTTAAAAGTGAAAATACATGCATTACAATAATATAAAATACCACCCACTTTAACATAATGGTATAACCCTATATCAGTGAATGCATCATATAGTTCTAGAAAAAGGACTTCCCCCAGTAAAGACTAATAAATGCATTCCTAGGGGTTAGGTGTCTTTCTTATGGTATGTTAGGTCCTATAGCTCTCACTTGTATTATCCACCATAAGACACATCTAGTGTGGAGGCCGAAATTATATGCATAAAAGCATAGTGCATACATCTCATTCATCAAAGCATAAGGTGGAACCCAATCACTTGTGTTTCAAAATCTAATGTTTAATTGACTTTGTAGGAGTGATCTCACAAAAGACCTAGTGAGTACATGTTATACCTATACAACAAATACTCAAGGCACATGACAGAAGATTTGAAGTAGTTTATCAGGCTGGAGGCCAGGTCAGGAGGCAAGGTCACACTAGGAGACAATACCACTAGGAAATTTGTTTGCTCTGGTATAATTGGCAACTTTAGTAGATGGTCTAAAGAATAATTTACTTAGCATTAGTTAGTTATGTGATAAGGGACTTGATATGAAAGTTTTCTTTGTAAAATATATAATTAGCTTGAATGGTAGATTTGTCTTAGAAAGGAAAAGAGTAAATAACATTTATATGCTTAATTTAAATTACATTGAATATTCTAATTCTTTGTGTTTGAAAACTTTTGTTGATGAATCCTAGCTTTGATATAGGAGACTATGTCAAGCAAGCATGAAGAACCTTAGTAATCTTAATAAAAAAGACCTAGCTAGAGGCATACCCAAGTTAGATTTCACTTAGGACCACAGATGTGAAGCCTACCAACTAGGAAAAAAATCAAGTATTCATTTCATTCAATCAAGGACATCAACACCTATAGGACACTAATAATTCTTCATATGTACCTATTCAGACCTATTAGTATAGCCAGCTTAAAAGGGAAATCATATGGATTTGTAATTTTTGATGACTAATCTAGATTCACCTAGGTTAGATTCCTAGCACTAATGAGTGAATCATTTGAGGAGTTTAGAATTTTATCCACCTAGATACAAAGAAAATTAGGATGTAAAATATCAACCATTCATAGTGCTCAAAGTGGAGAGTTAGAAAATGATAAATTTGATTCCTTTAGTCAGGAGATAGGGATATAACATAAATTTTTTGCCACTAGGACCCCTTATCTGATTGGAATAGCTGAAAGAAAAAATAAAACTTTGGTTGAAGCTGCTAGGGCCATGTTATCTGAATATTCTCTACCCAGATACTTTTTGGTAGAAGTAGTAAGAACTGCTTGTTAGGGTTTATAGGGGGAATGTTAGATCAAAGTTAAATAAGATAACCTATGAGATTTTTAAAGGTAGGATGCCCAACCTTTCTCACTTGCATGTATTTGGATGTAGATGTTTTATACTAATCAATGGAAAATCAGCTCTAGAAAAATTTTATCCCATATCTGATGGAGTCTTCTTAGGACATTCAACTGTTGATAAAGCCTATAAGATCTTTAATAAGAGGACCTTAGTAGTAGAAGAGTCAACCCATATTGTGTTTGATGAACCAAATAAATCTCCTAAACTTAGGTTAGAAGAAAAAGAAGTACTAGAGATCACCCAAAGGGTAGAATCCATTGACCTAGAAGATGGAGTAAAACCTTAGGAGCCTTTGTGTAGAGAATGGAGATATTCATCTAGTCATCCTAGAGAACTTATCTTAGGAGACCCATCTAAATTTGTTAGAACTAGGAATGGACTTAGGAAGGAGGTTAGTCATTCTATATTTATCTCTATGATAGAATCCACTAACTTAGATTAAGCCCTAGCTGATGGTTTATGGATCCTAACAATACAAGAAGAGCTAAATTAATTTGTTAGAATGATATATGAGAACTGGTCAGAAGACCTAAAGACCCTAGTATTTTAGGTACTAAGTGGGTTTTCAAAAATAAAATGAATGATCCTACATAGTGGCGAGGAATAAGGCTGCATTAGTCTCTAAGGGGAACAATTAAATTAAAGGAATAGATTTCAAGGAAACCTTTGCTCCTGTAGATAGAATATAAGACATTAGGGTGCTACTAGCCTTTGCCTGCTTTAGAGGATTTAATTTATATCAAGAGGATGTTAAGAGTGCCTTTTTAAATGGGGTGATTAAAGAAGATGTGTATGTTAAGCAATCCCCAGGTTTTGAAAATTCTTAATTTTCCAATCATACATTCAAGTTAAAAAAGGCATTATATGGATTAAAGCAAGCACCTAGAGCCTGGTATGAAAGGCTAAGCATATTCCTCCTAGAAAGAGCCTATGTTAAGGGTAGTGTAGACACCACCCAATTCGTTAAGAAAGTAGGAGAAGATCTACTCATTGTTCGAATTTATGTCAATGATATATGGTTTGGATCCATGAATAAAAATCTTTGTGATGATTTTTTAAAAATAATGAGTGAAGAGTTTGAGATGAGCATGATGGGAGAGGTTAATTATTTCCTAGGATTTAATGTGAAGAAAAGGGATGACAGAACCTTCCTTATCCAGTCAAAATATATTAAAGATATTCTTAAGGATTATGAGATGGGTAATGCTAAGGCAATAAATACTCCAACAAGCTCTACTACTCAGTTACATAAGGATCTAAATGGAAAATCAGTTGATTAAAACAATATAGAGGGATAATTGGATCACAACTTTATTTAACTGCTAGTAGATCTGATATAATATTTAGTGTATACATCTGTGCTAGATTTTAGGTTGAACCAAAAGAATCTCACATGAGTGCTACTAAGAGAATCTTTAGAAATCTATTAGGCACCCAAAACCTAGGTATCTTGTACCCAAGACATAGTTGATCCTTTGAGATCATAGGATATTCAGACTCTGACTTTGCAGGATATATGGTAGATATGAAAAACACATTAAGAACTTGTTAGTTTATAGGTCAATCATTAGTTTCTTGGTCTAGTAGAAAGCAAAATTCAGTAGCCCTATTCACAGTTGAGGTAGAATATATTGTTAATGGAAGCCATGTTTCTCAAGTCTTATGGATGAAGTAATAAATCTTAGATCTTGAACTGCCTGTAGGTATAATTCCTACCATATGTGACAATACTAGAGCCATTTGTATATCCAAAAATCTAATTCAATACTCTCGCATAAAGTATATAAACATTAGGTATTATTTTATAAGAGATCATGTAGCTAAGGGGGATATAGAACTGCACCATATAGCTACTAGAGACCAATTGGCAGACATCTTTATTAAACCCCTAGCCTATGACACCTTTAACACCTTGAGGTTTAGACGAGGTGTTATAGACATTCAGGCTTGATTTTGGATGAATCTAAATCATTCTAGTATTTAAAATCAACCATTTATTTTAACGTGTGTTAAGTATGTGTCATTTTAAATTTGTGTGTTTGTTTGTGTATGTTGCTTTATCTTTAGTTTATTTTGTTGTTTAGTAGATGTTCCCTGATCATCAAACACTGTTCATGAGCTAAAACAAAATAAAATTAAAAAATTAAAATCATAATTTTTTCACATTATACTGTACGATTCACTTTGTACTATATGATCAGTACATCCCTGCACAAATCTTTACCCTCAGTTAAATCAACAGTTTAGATATGTTTAATTATTTGTGATCTGACTATACAAACACTCTTTCATACTATATGATACACATGTCAAAATCCATTGGTTGAATTCAAGTCGGTCGGTATGATAATAATTCCACTTTATATTTTATGAACACTTGTTCATACTATACGATCCATTTAGGTAAAAAGCGTACAGATAACTCCTAGGGACGAACGAAATCTATTAAGATCATCTAGTATGATACTGATTCTACTGCATGATTTGACCATTTTTTTTATAGGTCATCCAGATAATTTAACTTCTTCTAATAGTACTATATAATCTCAAATTATATTATATAATTAGTTAAAAATCTATAAATTGGAGGGATTTCTATGTTTTTAATCCCCTCAAATCCTTGAATTCCTTTCTTCTCTCAAATTTCTACCCTCACAACATTATGTTCTTAAATGGCCAGGGCAGCAAATGAGATTGCATGACCTAAGGAGGCTCTTCCTCTCGTTACTAGTCAATGATCGATTTTAATCAGCTGAAGTTGAAGCCACCTACTACAGATACAAGGAAGCCCGCATCACCCGCTCTAGAATGCTAAATCAACATGCACTGAACTACATGGTGATGAATCTTTCTTCCTTTAATACTCTTCAATTCCTTCTCACTCTTGTTTTCCCTTTCAACTCCAAACTCTTATACAAATTTCTTAAAAATGTTAGGATTAGTTCTACTGCACCCATCATGAGTTCCTATGTGTGTAGCCATCCTGTTGAAATAACTAATGAAGATTTAGAGGAATACATCCATCTTTCCCTAGAAGGACCTTGACCACAATCCATGGCCTTGACTCAAATCCATTACCTTTAAGACTAATTTTGAGTGGAGTGCAGTAAGTCTAACCATTAGAAATGTTGCCCTGAATCAACACCAACCTTTAGTCCACTCTTTAAACCAAAATGCATGAGTTATCCAGCATGTTCTTCAAACCTTAATACTACCTAAAGATAGAGATTGTGTCAATATCACTCCACTCCTTTTTTTGGTCAATTAATTCATCATGTCCGATACCCAATTTGATGAAGCTCGAATGCTTATCAATTATATCGAAAACCTAACCCCCATTTAACTTCCCTCAACTTGGAGAAAGTAAAATATCTCCCTTGGTCATGTTATTGCCTATATTCTTGAAAAGAAATATGAACTTACCAACCTTGCACCTCTTGATAATGTTCCTATTTTCTATATGAATTCTTCCTTCCATATTCTTTTCCATCATCAACAGGGGAAAGAGCTCTAGAAACTTGATTTGATGAAGAAGGGAGAGCTAGTTTTGCAGCTAGACCTACAGCTACACCTGCACATGAACCAGCACTAGCACCAGTGCCACCACCTGTACCAGTCTACACCTCTTACTCTTATGAGGAGATATTATAGAGGTTAGATTGACTAGAATTCCACCCAGACTCACATATTTAGTAACAATAATAACATCACGAGGCGGATATGGGGTGATTTGGAGAACAGTTCTCCTCAATCCAAGAATAATTCTCCTCGATCAATACATACCTTCAACCACCACCACCACCACCTGATCAGGGGCCTTCCTACTATTAAGTTTTTTGTGTGATGTATTTTATGTTTTGTAGTTTCTTTCATGTCTTATGTGTTCCTCCTTTTTGTTGATGTCAAAATTAGGGAGTAAGTGTTTGGCTGTCTATATGTTTGTGTTTGATATTCTATATGTTTACATTTATTAATCAGTCTTTTATGCATATTCTGTTTGTTTCTTCTAATTTATCTTACTATTTAAAATTTAAAAAAAAAATTTAAAAAATCAAATAAAAAAATTAAAAAAAAAATTTCAATCAATTTTTTTTTCAAAAAATTTACCCCTATTTTTAAAAAATCTATCGCTTAGTGAGAGGGAGATTAGGAGAAAAAAACTTTAACTTGCCTGTCAACCAAAAATATTTGCCATCATAAAAAAGGTGGAGATTGTTGCAATCTAAAGCTTATGATTTTGATGATAATAAATATTATTGATTGGGATTTTTAATCTCCTAGAATATATATATTAGATATTATTTTTTCTTATCTGTGCATACAAATATTTCAGGTACACCATACACTGCTTAAGATTACTAATGACTCAAGATTGGGTAGAATAGGATATCAATTAAAGGAGTTTGTAATTCGAACTTTCTTATATTTTTTTAATTCTTGAGTTTGGCCATGTAAGGGTATATGAAAAATTGGCGATTATGCACACACACACACAGGGGAAGTGAGGAAAATTTGAGATAATTTTTTTTTGAACTAATCATACCACATAATTACGATCATACTATATGGTTAGTTATACAAAGAAGTGGGTTAATAGCTAATTGAATCATTAATGTTATTAAACTAATCATATTATATGATGTGGATAGTATTGTATGATTTATTTTGATCTGAGAAACCCAAGATGCCAGATAAATTAAATAAGAATTTTTAAAAAATGAATTTTGGACTGATCATACTATACGATCCTAATCGTAATGTATAATATTTGAAGTCTTACTTATATTATTCATCATGATTAGCTAATTAAAACAAGGATTATTAACTATTGTTAATCATATTATACTATCTTGATCATACCATATAATTACATAGACGATATCCGATCATCCCAGAATTGTATTGGATGAAACATTGATTTTTGAAGTAATTATATATATGATATCTAAATCGTATAGTACAAACTATGGATATTATACTGATCATACTTTATAATGTCAATCACTATAAATGATCGATAGATATGATTTCCAATCGTCCCTGTGATCATTCTATACAAATAGAGTGAAATTAAACTAAGCGTATTGTATGAAGTTACAAGTGTACTGGATGATATATTTATTGAATTGAATAGTTCATCTGAGTGACTATTTTTCATCATACTGGATGAGTCTTGTTTTTGAAATGAATTTAATGTACAAACCCATATCATACAATATGAATAGAGATGGACAAATCAAAAATTTATTATTTTTTGAAGCCTTGTACCTTTCATAAGAACTTTTGTTGTTGAAGGAACACTAGGGGAGATTGTTCTTGAGAGACTTTGGGCTTAGAGAGGAAGAAGAAGGTGAGGGTGTGTGTAAGGGAGGAGTGGGAGGCATATTCACTTAGTTGCTCCAGGCAAGCTTTTACCTATCTTCCTCCTGTGGCCTTGGTAGTTTCTTCATTAATCTCTTAGGAGAGAGACGTCAAAGTCAAGAGTCTAAGGTTCTCAGCCTTCACTAGAAGGATGAAAAAGGATTGAAGTTCTTTTCCTTCACCAGGAGGGTGAAATTGGTTTGTGGTTCTCTACCATCACCAGGTAGGTGAAGAAGGATTCTAGGTTCTCTTCCTTCTCTAGGAGGAAAAATAAGGATTGAAGGTCCACTGTAGTCACCAAGAGGGTGACAAGGTGACAAAGCTTCCGGTCCTTAGCTGCATCAGGTTTGGTGGAAGTGATTCTTGTATGGGCTTCTCCACCTTGCTGTGAGGGCAAAATGAGAGTCACTATAGTGTTACTACAATACTTATAGTGGAGGACTTTGGGGAGTAGATGTAGGTCAAGGTTTACCAAACAACTATAAAATCTTTAGTGTGCTCTTCCTTATTTATTTTTACTTTTCTATATATATATATATTTTACTTTAAATTTACTTCACAAAATTCACCGTTTATTATTATATGTAATAAGGTTAATTTGTGGTTTGCTCAAAGGAAAATTTTCATATTTTGATTGATACATTTGTGCCTCAAAAAACAAAAAACTCTGATTTGCTTCTACATGTGTTAAGTTAATTACTTAGATTTGTTTTTAAACTTGTTCTCTAGAATAAAAGAAAAAAAAGTATTTCTATTGAATAATTTTTAATGGTGCGCCTAGGGATAGTTCACTGAGGTCTTATAAGCTCCCCGAACGTTCAGTAAGGTGCAAGCTTACTTAGAGCAACCATGTGAAACCCCCTCAAACTCCTCCCTCATGCACAACCTCACCTTTTCCCTCTCCAAGCTTAAGAGCTCTCTTAAGAATTCTCCCTCAGAGTTCTTTCAATATCAAAATATCCTGTTTGAGGCAAGATTGAATTTCTTAAGTACAAGGCCTTAAAAACATTAAGTTTTTAATTAAGTTGTTACCTTTTATACAGTACGATTTGGGTTTGTACAATATAATTTATTCAAAATAAGGGTTCATCTAGTACAACGGAATAATCGTTCATATGAAATGTTCAATTTCTATGTACATATCATACTATACGATCAAAAGTTTATACGGTTCAATTAGTTCAATTTCCTTATGCTCGTACAAGATGATTACTGGGATATTGAAAATCATCTCTATCAATCGTCCAATATGATTTACATCATACTTTTTGATTAGTTCAAACATCAAGGGTTCCTACAGTATGATTAGCATCATACTATAGGATTAGTCCAAAAAATCAAAGTTTCATCGAGTAGAATATCTTGGATGATCATATTTTGTCTCTGCCAGTTGTATAGTTTGATCTATATCATATAATATGATTGGCCATATTTATTAAAACTTGATTTGAATGACTAATCATGGGGATTAATTTATGTAATATTTTAAATATCGTATAGTATGATTATGATCGTGCAATATGATTAGCTCAAAAATTGATTTTTAAAATACTTAAACTATCTATCAGCTAGGGTTTCTTGATGGAACTGAATCATATAGTATGACTAGTTCATAAGCATTAATTATAAAATTAGCCATTAAACTTATTTTTCATATAAATGATCGTATATTATGATCATAAATGTATGGCATGATTAGTTCAAAAAAAAGTTTAGCCATCTTTCTCACTCCCTTGTGTGTGTGCATGATCACCAATTTAGCATACACCCTTATATGACTATGCTCAAGAAATATAAAATAAAGAAACTAAAAATACAGACTCGTTTGAATAATATCCTATTCAACCCAAAGTTGAGCCTTGATCATTCTTTAGTGGTGTATGATTTACCTGAAATGTTAGTACACATAAAAAAATGATATGCGATATATATGCTTGGAGAAATAGAATTTCAATCAATAATATTTGTTATCATGAACATCAAATGCTAGGGATTTTGTAATGCAATAATCTCTCCCTTTTCTTATAAAGGAAAATATTTTTGGTAGAAATCACAAGTTAATATTTTTCTCCTAATCTCCCCCTCACTAGGTGATATATTTAAAAATAGTAGTAAGATAATTTTAGTTTTTTTTTAAATAATTTTATGCTAAATATAAAAGTAAAAGTGTAGTGCAAATATATGATGCCTAAACTGAACTATATAATAAAGATGAATAAATACAAAGGCAACAAAACTATTACTCCCCCTTTTGACATCAACATAAAAGGAGGATCAAATAGAAACATAGGAAGAAAAACTAGAACAGAGAAAATAAAAAACATAAAGCATGAAACACATTTCCTAAAGTAGGAAGGCCCCTGATCAGGTGGTGGTAGTGGTGCAGGATGGAAATATTTATGAATGGATAAATATTTTTTGCCAAACTCAAAAATTTCCTCCTCATATTATTGTTGCTACTATGGCTTGTGGCTATCCAGTTGGGACTCCAATTGATCAAAACATTTTGTCAACTGCTTGTAGGGATAAGGGTGGTGTGATGGTGCAGGTGTTGGTACAGGTTCTAGTGCAGGTGTTTCTATAGAATGAGCTCCCCCTTCCTTATTTAAATAGGGTTCTTGTTCTTGCTAGTGCTCCTAGTGATGATGAAAAAGATTATGGAAGGAACTGTCTGTGTAGAGAATTGGGAAATGAACAGCGATGTAGGATAGTAAGCTCATATTTTTTGTCTAGGATGTAAGCAATTACATGACCAAGAGCAATGTCTTGCTTCCTTCTAGTGGATGGAAGGTTAATAGAAGTAAGATTTTGAATGTAATTAATGATTATTTAGGCTTCATCAAATTATGTTTCTGACATAATGAAGTAGGTAACTAAGAAAAAAAAGTGTGGTAATATTTACGCAATCTCTAGCTTTAGGAATGATTGAGGTTTGAAGGACATGCTAGATAGTACACATGGAGTGGACCAAGGGTTGATGTTGATTGAGGGAAACACCTATAATAGTTAAATTGACTACACTCCAATCAAATTCTCCCCTAGAAGCCATATATTGGGGTGAAGCTCTTTTTTTGGATAGGTGGAGATATTTGCCTATGTCTTCTTTGGTTATTTATGTGGGTCACCTATCCATAGGTTTGTAAAGAGTTCATAGAGGATATCAAAATTAAAGGGAAATGAAAGGGTAAGAAGAATTTGAGAGTGGTTGATGCGAAGAGGTTCATAATCTCATAATTGAGGGCTTGTTGATTCAGTATACTAGATGTGCAAGATTCCTTGTATTGATAATACATAGCTTTATCTTCTGTAGAGTGGAGGCTGTCATTGACAGGGCGATGAGTGGAAGAACCTCCTTGGGTCAGATGACCACACTTGCTACCTTCTACCATTTGAGCAATTGAAGGTATAAATCAAGAAGGAAGAAGGGATTCGAAGGATTGGATGAGTTAAGCTTTAGAAATCCCTTTAATTTATAGAGTTTTCATCCAATCATATAATATGATTTTAAATTATATAGTACGATCAAATGAATTTAAATCATTTGAATTATCAAAAAAAGATGTCAAATCATATAGTACAAACAGGGACATACTGGATGATCCTAAGAAAAAGCATTCATCCTGAGGAGTCGTCTGTACGACTTTGACCAAACTGATTGTATAGTATAAATAGGTGCACGTACAGTATGATAGGTCAATTAATATTATACCAGACAAATTGAATTCTTCCAACGACTTTTGACATGTGTATCATATTGTATGAATAGGTATTCATATGGTATAATAAAAAATAATTGATTAGATCAAGACTATTGATTTCACTAAAGATAGAGACTTTTGTAGGGATGTGTAGATCGTACAATACGTAGAATATCATTCAATATGATGTGAATGAACTTTAACATTCAATTTTTTTTTTAAATTTAAAATAAAAGATGTGTGAAGATCAGGAAGCATCTACTAAGTGCAAAATATCAAAATAAATAAAAAAAAATGGAAGGTACTCTTAACATCCATCTGATATAACATCAATCCTCAAAAGTAAGCAAAGGTTAATAGTACTCTAATGGATTCTAACCTAGCTACAAGGGCAAAGGTCTCCTCAAAATTAATTCATTTAATTTGAGTGTACCCCTTAGCTACTAATGTAGCATTATTCCTAATCACAATGTCATAATTAATTTTATTCTCAAAAACCCAATGAGTTCTTACAACACTTTGGTCCTTAGATCTCCTAACTAGTTCCTGTACATCATTCCTAAAATATTAATTTAATTCTTCTTACATAACTAGGATCCATAATTCATTGGTTAGGATTTAATTTATATTAGTATGTTCTACCATAGAGATCAATGTAGAATGATTAACCTCCTTTAAATGTCCATGCCTATGTCGAACACCTATAGATGGATTTCCTAGAATGAGTTCATTAGGTTTACTAGATGAGTATCTCCATTCTCTAGGCAAAGGCTCCCAAGGTTTTGCTCCATCTCCTAGGTTAAATGGCCCTAGCAACTTCTACTAAAGCCCTATTCTTCCTTTCAACTATTCCATTATATTGATGGGTCCTAGGGGAAGAAACATTATGCTTTATGCCTACCTCCTAACAAAAGGATACAAACTTATCATTTTTAAATTATCCACAATGATCACTATGAATAGTCAGAAGCTCTCATCTTAGTTATCATTGTATTCAAGTGAACAAGGTTCTAAATTCTTTGAATGATTATTTCTTTTATGGTAGGAATCTAACTATGGTGAATCTAGAGTAATCATTAATAAACATAAATCCATATGATTTTCTTCCTAGGCTAGCTATACTAACGGGTTCAAACAGATCCATATGGAAAAATTCTAATGGTCTAGAGGTGATGATGTCCTTGATTGAATGAAATGAAGACTAACTTGATTTCCTAGTTGGTGGGCATCACACAAGTAGTCCTTAGTGTAATCTAACTTGGGTATTCCTCTAACTAAGTCTTTCTAGGTAATCTTCCTAAAGGTCTTCATGCTTACATGACATAGTCTCCTATGACATAGCTAGGATTCATCAATAGTGGTTTTTAAACACAAAGAATTAGATTATTTAATGTAATTCAAATCAAGCCTAAAAACATTGTTAACTCTTTTCCCTTCCTCATTGAAACAAATTATGTATTTTGTGGATAAAAATTTAATATCAAATCCTTTGCCATACAACTATTTAATGCTAAGTAGATTATGCTTTAAACTATCTAAAAGTAAAATATTATCATTGATAAAATTCTTTGAGTTTCCAAATATACTTGAGCCCACCACATTTGTAGTGGCGTTATCTCCCAGAATAACCTTGACTCCTAACCTAGCCTCCAGCATGATGATTTGCTTTATACCTCTAGTCATGTGCCTTGAGCATCCATTGTTCAGGTACCACATTCTCTCACTAGGCATTTTTTGAGAGCACTCCTACAAAGTAAATTAATGGTTATAATTAGGAACCCAAGTGAGTTTGGGTTCCACCTTTTGCTTTGATGAATGGATTGCATGCATGTTATGTTATGGTGTACATTATTTAGGCCTCTACACTAAATGTGTCCTACGGTGTATTATGCAAGTGCGGCTATCTGACCTAGAATACCACAATAATGACCTAACATGCTCTCACTAGGCCTTTTTTGAGAGTACTCCTATAAAGTCAATCAAAGGTTAGATTTGGGGACCCAAGTGAGTTTAGCATCCACCTTATGCTTTGATGAATGGCTTGCATGCATGCGATGCTGTGGTGTATATTATTTAGGCCCCTATACTAAATGTGTCGTATGGTATCTTATGCAAGTACGGGATATATGACCTAGCATGCCATAATAATGAAACCTAACCCCATGGAACAAATTTATAAGTTCATATTGGGGGTTGTGCCTCTTTTTAGGGGTAGTATGTGATGCATGCAGTGATGTGGGGTTATACCATTATGTTAATATAGTTGGTTATTTTATGTGTTGAAGTGCATAGATTTTTGCTTTTAGGAACTCATTTATACTTTCATGACTTATAACTTCTAATTTCAATGCATACTTATTATGGTCTACTTCAGTTGATAATACTTCTAACTATTTATATGAGTCTTCTAACTCAAGATTGTTAGATTTCAAGGATTCATGTGCTTTAGTTAGATCAATATGCCTCTTTTTTAATGCATCAAACTCATCGAGTAAAAACATCAAACTCATCAAGTAAAAACATATGCATAGAAAAATTAATTTAAGCATTTTATGTTTGATTGAGTAAGCTCTCTATCCTAATTACTCCATTCAGTAAACATGACATCAGTCTTGACTCCATTAACTATACGTGATGGAAGTAAATAACTAGTTTAAATCATGTGCCAAAATATAAAATAAATAGATTGTAGAAATGTATACATAAGAATTTTCTTAAAAATCAAATGGAATATTTTCAAAAAGAGGTGGACGGGTTATAAAATAACCCTCACCTATATTTACCAAAATGTGCTGTAAGCTCTTTACTTTAGGATTTTAAAAATAAGAATTCCAAGACCCATACCACTTGGAAGTTCAGGGCAGTTATAAGACATCGTTGATTATCCCTAGGCACACCAGGGGGGTTGAATTGGTTATTTAAAAAACTACTATAACAAAACCCCTTTTTTGTTTTAACCAATATCACAATCTATAAAAAATTCTAGTCTAGGGACTAATACATGCTAAAGCAAATTAAAAACTTGATTTTCTTATTCATAGTTTTGTAACATAAATGAATCAAGAGGAATATATATTTTTTCCTAACACAAATTAAATCTAACCAGCCAAGATTAGTAATTTAACTATAGTTTGTAAGAAAATTAAACTCGTGCAGGATATTTAAAATACAAAAAATAAAAAGAGTAGAAAAGTTAGAAAGAACACACCAAAAATTTTATAGTGGTTTGGTCAACCTTGACTTATGTCCACTCTCTAGAGTCCTCCTCCTCGAGCATTAGACTAACACTATCGTAACTCTCCTTTAGCCCCTGAAAGTTTGTTAGGGATGTTAAGCCCTTAAGAACTAGCCCGAGGCTAACCAAGAGGGGGTGAATTGGTAGTTTTAAAAATTCTTGAGTAAAACCAATTTTGAAAACCTTTTCAGATGTTTTAAAGTAATTATAATTTCACATTGACGTGGAGATGCTTAATCAAACAAAATAATAACTTTAACCACATGATCATCCACAGAAAGTAAAGTGCAGAAATTAAAACATAGAATAGTAATGGAAAGAACACACCAAATTTTATAGTGGTTTGGTCAACTTGACCTACATCCACTCCCCGGAGCCTCCACTCCAGGTATTGTACTAAAACTCAGTGACTCTCGTTCTGCTCCCACGGCAAGGCGGAGAAGCCTTTACAAAACTCCTTTTCACCAACCCAATGAGGTAGAGAACCCAGACTCCTTTTATTTTCTCCTAAAGTAGGCAGAGAACCTTACCTCCTTTTGCTTCATCCTGATGTAGGTAGAGAACCCTGATCTTCTTGCTGACGATCCTTCCCAAAAAGACACCAAGGGGTAAGGGATTATGACTGGAGACGACAACCTGAATCCTTACATAGAGTAACCTTTGTGAACACCTCATAAACTCCCCCTCATAAGATTCTCTCTCTCTCTCCCAAGCTCTCCCTCTCCCTCTCAAGTCTCTCTCAGGTGAGGAAAGCGACAAAAGATTTAAACAGTAGCAAGAAAGAGATCTTAAATAAAAGGGCTAAAAATTGCCCTAAATTTTAACTTACTATTAAAGAATATCCAGGATGATCCTTCAATCATCCTGTATAATTAGTGTAAATAACCCACTTTTGGCCTCGATGATCTGGTTCATCTGGATGATTATAAGATATGGTTTTTTCAGATCGTCCGGGATGATTCTATGATTATCTAGGATGATTAGTTCAAAATTAAGAAAATTATCCTTTAGATAGTTTATGATATCCAGGATAACTATGTTGGATGATCTAAAGAAAAGGACTTGATTGTCCAGGATGATATATCTATCGTCCTGTATGATTAGTATAAAAATGCCCAATATCATCCGTCACATAGTTCGGGTCATCAAGGATAACTATATTGGATGATTTCAAAAAGACTTGATCGTCGAGGATGATATCTCTATCATCCTGTATGATTAGTTCAAAAATGGCAATATCATCCAGTAGATAATTCGGATCATCTAGGTGAGATACACTAGATGATGAGGATTTGTATATGATCGTCCAAGATGATCTTGTGATCGTCTAGGATGATGTGATCTATCAATTGAAAGTACGAGATGCGCCAAGAGGGGGGGTGAATTGGTAATTTAAAAAATTCAACCCTACACAAGAGTTTTAATTTTTTGTATTTTAAAAAATAACTCAACGAATAACGTGCGGAAGCAAGTACAATGTTCACAACGATGATATTGATAATTCAATTTTAAATTTTACAACACAAGATTTAAATCATGATTTTTCACCAAGCAATTTAATGTACTAATTAAGAGCATGAAAAGTAAAGTACGGTAAACATGAAAAAATACACTAGAGATTTTTATAGTGGTTCGGTCACTTGACCTACATCCACTCCCCGGAGTCCTCTAC
Source organism: Dendrobium chrysotoxum (assembly GCA_019925795.1). NCBI lineage: Eukaryota > Viridiplantae > Streptophyta > Magnoliopsida > Asparagales > Orchidaceae > Dendrobium > Dendrobium chrysotoxum. Next base: position 47,056,890 of record CM034300.1, on the reverse strand, counting down.
TTTGGGATTTGCACTAGTAAAAGTTGACTCTGATTTTGCCCCCACAGCAAGGCGGAGAAGCCTTTACAATACTCACTTTCACCTCCCTCGGTGCGGCGGAATACCAAACGCTATGTCACCCTCCTGGTGACGGCAGCGGACCTTCTCCTTTTTCTCCCTCCTGGAGATGGCAGAGTACCTTGACGATGTTGATCTTGAAGTGACTCTTCCCTCGAGAACTTTCTCGAAGCTTCCCAAAGCCACAAGAGGAGCAAAGCATGCAGCTAGCTTGGAGCCACCGTGTGATCCCCTCACACTACTTCTCCCTCACGCTCAAGCTCACCTTCACCTTCCTCTCTCAAGCCCTGGATCTCTCAAAAAACTTCTCTCTAATGAATCCCCTTCTTTCCTCAAAGCCTCTCACAGCAAAAGGATAGATCAACAACATCTTGAAAAAATCTTAAGTTATTTTTATGTCAGGCTTCAGAAAATCCTAAAAGTTTCAACTTTTGTGTTTCTATTCGTGCAGTATGATCTATAATCATACAGTACGATCAGTTCAATTACAGCTCCGTCCAGTATGAGTACAGACGAACAATTATCAAATTTTATACATATCGTACATGACGATACTGTTGATTCGTACTGTTCATACAGGACGAACTGTGGGATGATCCTTGGGATGAAAGAATTCATCTCTGTCAGTCGTCCAGCACTCCTTCAGTCGTACAGTATGATTAGTGTTTTTTAGGCTATCGTCCTGTACGATACGAATATCGTCTAGGATGAATAGAACAAAAATTTCTTAGTTTCATCTGGTACGATCGATGGGACGAATGAAATCGTCTATGTTGGTCATCCAGCACTCCACTAGTCATACAGTACGATTAGTTCATTTCTTGATATCGTCTTGTACGATATGAATATCATCCAGGACGAACAGAACAAAAAACCTTAGTTTCATCTGGTACGATCTCTGGGATGAATGAAATCATCTCTATCAGTCGTACGGTATGATATATGATCGTACAGTACGATCTACTTTTAAATTAGAAACCAACATTTATTTCCTAATTAGGGAGATAATTTTGGTAAGTATTAATTAATCGTACAGTACGATAATAATCGTACAGTACGATTAGTTCAGGAAATCAAAATTAAGAACTTACCAAACTTTTTCTGGCGGCTAGGGTTTCTCAATTGTATCTTATCGTACAGTACGATAGGTATCGTACAGTATGATCAAATTATAAATTTAATCATCTGAAAATTAGCCGTTAGCCTGAGTATTATTAATTAATCTTAAAGTACGATATTCTTTAAAAAAAATTTTTAACACATTTAAAACACTTCTCCCCCTGTGTGTGCGCATGGTTGCTCCTTTCACATGCATGCTTCTGTGGCAGACTCTAGAAAATAAAAATAAAGAAATAAAAATTATAGACTTTTTAACATCCTATTCTACCCGGTTTGAGTATCCAGTATCCTTGAGCAGTGTGCATCTGACCTGAAATGTTAGTGCTCATATATAAGGATTAAAAATTTGTAATCTAAAGGAAGTCTATATGGATTCAGTAAGTATTAGTTGTCACCATCAAAATAAAGTGCTCGGGATCCTAGATTTCAACAATCTCCCCCTTTTGATGGTGTCAAATAATATTTTCTGATGGACAATTGTTCTGACTTCCTTAGCTCCCCCTCAGAAGAATAACTTATTAATTTTTAAATAGGAGGAGAAGAAACAATTTTTTTTATTATTATAACTTATAGAAAAAAATATAACAAGATAGAAAAAATATGTAGTGAAAACATAAACAACCAATATCATTAATAGTAAGAAAAAACAGAATAATACAGAACACACAGAAACATCTCCCCCTTTTGACAACACCAAAAAAGGAAGAACAAGGAAACAACTATAATGACAACAAACAGAAAACATAAATAACTACTATAACTCAAAAATCTAGATCCTGATCCGGAGGTGGTGGTGGAGGTTGTGGAAACAATTCGCGGTACTGATGAAGGGATGCAAACTGGTGATCGATCGATGTGAAGCGCTCCCTAAACCAATTCATATCAGTTTCATGCTCCTGATGTTGCTGAGCAATGTGGGCATCCAACCTAGTCTCCAGGTGATCAAGGCGTTGAATAATGTCGTCGTGAGGGTAGTCGGGAGGAGCAAGACCAGGTAGGTGGATTGATGGTGGTGGAGGTGCGTCAGCAGGAGCAGCAGCCTCTTCGTCATCAAACTCAGGATCGGCGGGAGCGGCCCCCAGATGGAACAAGATACGAAAGGAGGCATCCGAGTAGAAGATAGGAAGGTGATCTAGAGGTAGCGGATAATGAAGTTGGTACTTGGCATCTAGGATGTATCCTATGACATGCCCTAAAGCAAGGTTCAGTTTGCGGCGGGCACCAGGATATCGGTAGGCAGACAGGGTATGGATATAGTCAAAAACCATTTGGGCTTCATTGAATTTTGTTCCAGACATAATTAGATATGTGACGACACAAAGTAGTGGAGTTATATGAATGGGGTCTCCAGCTTTGGGTATAATGGATGTGTAAAGGACATGCTGGATAACGCAGGAATTCAGATTCAGGGTTTGGACCAGGGGTAGGTGTTGATTGGAGGGGACACCCCTAAGGGTCATATTTACTGATGTCCAATCATAGGCGCGGAAGATCATGGATTGGGGATGAGGGCCGTCATTGGAGAGCCCGATGTGTGCAGGAATGTCATTGACGGTGATAACGACATTCTGTTTATAGACATAAGACGTGAAAGTGGTGTTTTCTAGGTCGATTTTGATATTGGCAAGAAACTCAAACAGGAGTTCAGGGTGAAAAGGAAAGGCAGGAGTCAAAAGGAATTGAAGGGTGGTGGATGCGAACAGATTCATCACCTCGAAATTTAGGGCGGCATGATTCAGTATGCGGGATGGAGTGATTTTGGCTTCCTTGATTTTAATATACGCTTTCTCGTCTGCAGCGGAGAGAAAATGATCATCGAAATGCCGAGAGGAGGAAGAGCTCCCGATGACCATTCGACCGCGCTTACTGGAACCAGACATGATGGAAGAAAGGATTTGAGAAAGGAGGAAATTCAGAGTGATTGAGAGTGAGTGAAGATAGGAAAAGAATCCCTCCCTTTTATAGAATTTGTGAACTATCATACAGTATGATTGCATATCGTACAGTACGATAGGTGTAATAATATCGTCTGGACGACCGTTCAAAAAAGTGAGTTAAATTATACAGTACGATCAGAATTGTACTGTACGAACGTGAGTGTGAGGCGTTCATCCAGAGGAGTCGTCTGAACGACCTTTGATAAAAATAATCATATAGTATGAACAGGTGTTCGTACAGTACGATAGGCAATAATGTTTGTACCGGCCGAGTTTAAATTCGTCCTAATCCATTTGACACGTGGATCGTACAGTACGATTGGTATGTCGTAGATTATGATGACCAATAATGTGTATCGTACGGTATGGGTGGTAAATCGTACGGTACGATAGGTACAAGACATGAAAGATCTGGACCATGAATGGGAATGGATGGCTAAGATTGGAGTGATTTGAACCTTATCGTACAGTACGATATTGGATCGTATAGTACGATTGTCAGAGAATTTTGAGGTTTGTGAGTAGCATGGTAAGAGGATTAGGAAACCTTTTTTTTATTATTATTATTATTATTTTATATTTTATTTTTTTTGTTTTTGAACAAACTAATCATAACACACAAATTTTTTTATTTATTTTTATTTTATTTTATTTTTATTTTTTTTTATTTTAGGCTTGAATGTCTATGACACATAATTTTGTTTTTAAAGTGCTAAATGTGTCATAATCTAATGGTTTTGTGAAAATATCAGCCAATTAATCTTCAGTAGTAATGTGGTGCAGTTCAATATCTCCTTTGGCTACGTGATCTCTAATGAAATGATGTCTAATGTCTATATGTTTTGTTCGTGAATGTTGAATTGGATTTTTGGATATGCAAATAGCACTAGTGTTGTCACACATGATCGAAATGGTTCCTACAGGTAGTCCTAGATCTACAAGCTATTGTTTTAACTACAAAACTTGTGCAATACAGCTACCTACCGCTATATATTCTGCTTCGGCTGTTGATAGGGCGACTGAATTCTGTTTCCTACTAAACCATGAAACTAACGATTATCCAATGAATTGACAAGTGCTAGAAGTGCTTTTTCTATCTACCCTAATCCTGCAAAGTCTGAATCTGAGTACCCTAAGATTTCAAAAGAAGTGCTGTGTCTAGGATACCAAATTCCTAAGTTCGGGGTGCCTAGTAGATATCTAAGAATTCTTTTGACAGCAGTCATGTGAGATTCTTTCGGGGCAGCTTGAAAGCGGGCACAGAGACACACACTAAACATTATGTCTGGTCTACTAGCAGTCAGATAGAGAAGCGATCCAATTATTCCCCTATACCTCTTTTGATCTACAGACTTCGCACTGGGATCTTTATCCAATTGAATGTTAGAGCTCATGGGTGTATTCATAGCCTTAGTATTGTCCATTTCATATTTTTTCAAAATAACATTTATGTACTTAGACTGGCTAAGAAACGTTCCACCTTCCATTTATTTTACACTAAATCCAATGAAGTAACTAAGTTCTCCCATCATACTCATTTCAAACTCATCACTCATTGTTTTTGAAAATTCATTGCATAAGCTTTGCTCCGTCGATCCGAACAAGATGTCATCTATATAAATCTGAATAATGAGTACTTCAACTCCTACCTTCTTCAAAAATAAGGTGGTGTCCACACTACCCTTAACAAAACCTCTATCTAGTAGGAACGTACTAAGTCTTTCATACCAGGCTCTAGGTGCTTGTTTTAACCCGTATAGTGCTTTTTTCAGTTTGAACACGTGGTTTGGAAATTGTGAGTTTTCAAACCCCGGAGGTTGCTCCACATAAACATCTTCCTTGATTACCCCGTTCAAGAAGGCACTCTTGACATCCATTTGATACAGCTTAAAATCCCTAAAACAAGCAAAGGCTAACAATACCCTGATGGCTTCTAGTCTAGCTACCGGAGCAAAGGTTTCTTCAAAATCTATTCCTTCAATTTGGTTATACCCCTTTGCTACTAACCTTGCCTTGTTTCTCACTACTATCCCAGAGTCATTCATTTTGTTTTTTAAAGACCCATTTAGTTCCAACCACACTTTGTTCTTTAGGACTTTTGACTAATTCCCATACATCATTCCTAATGAATTGATTCAACTCTTCTTGCATTGCTAGGATCCAAAATTCATCTCCTAAGGCTTGATCTATACTCGTGGGCTCAATCATAGATATGAATGTAGAATGACTAACCTCTTTCCTAAGTCTATGCCTAGTTTTTACCCCTTCTGATGGGTCTCCTAAGATCAGTTCTCTAGAATGACTAGAAGAGAATTTCCAATCTCTAGGCAGATGTTCCTAAGGTTCTGCTCTAGTCTCTATGGTAATGGTTTCTACTCCCCTTATAACCTCAACTTCTTCTTCTTCATGATTAGATTCAGAGGTCTTATTGGATTCATCAAATACCACATGAGTGGACTCTTCTACTACTAGGGTTCTCTTATTGAATATTCTATAGGCTTTACCTACAGATGAGTAGCCTAGGAAAACCCCTTCATTAGATTTAGGATCGAACTTTCCTAAGGGTGACTTGCCATTGATTAGGATGAAGTATTTGCAACCGAAAATGTGTAAGTGAGAAAGATTAGGTGTCCTACCCTTAAGCAACTCATAGGGTGTCTTATTAAGTTTGGATCTAACATTTACCCTATTTAACACATAGCACGCGATATTTACTGCTTCTGCCCAAAAATATCTAGGGAGAGTGTATTCAGCTAATATAGCCCTAGCAGCTTCAACTAAAGTTCTATTCTTTCTTTATGCTATTCCATTTTGCTGAGGAGTTCTAGGAGCAGAGAAATTATGTTCTATTCCAACATCTTTACAAAATGATTCAAATTTATCATTCTCAAATTCCCCACCATGATCACTATGAATTGTTAAAATTACACATCCTAATTTCCTTTGAATCCAAGTGGAGAAAATTCTAAACTCTTCAAATGACTCACTCTTATGAGCTAGGAATTTCACCCAAGTAAACCTAGAGTAGTCATCCAATATTACAAACCCATACAACTTCGCTCCTAGGCTGGCTGTACTAACAGGTCCGAATAGGTCCATGCAGAGAGTTTCTAGTGGCCTAGTGGAGTTGATATCTTTGATTGCATGAAATGAAGATTTAACTTGTTTTCCTAATTGGCAAGCATCACAGAGATGATCCTTAGTAAAATCTAACTTTGGTATGCCTCTAACTAAGTCTTTCTGAGTGATGTTCCTAAGTATTTTCATACTAGCATGGCATACTCTCCTATGCCATAGCCAAGAGTCATCCGCTATTATTTTCAGACACAAAGAGTTTGAGGTTTCAATGCAGTTTAAATCTAACATGTAAATATTATTTATACATTTTCCTTCTAACACAAGTGAATCATTTAAGCTAATCATACATTTATTAGACAAAAATTTTATGTCAAAGCCCTTGTCACATAGTTGACTTATACTTAAAAGATTATGCTTTAAACCATCAACTAAAAGTACATTCTCAATAATCAAATTTTTAGTGTTTCCAATGATACCTGAGCCCACCACTTTCCTGGTGGTGTTGTCTCGCAAAGTTACCTTGCCTCCTAACCTGGCCTCCTGTGTCACGAACTGCTTCATGTCTCCAGTCATGTGTCTCGAGCAGCCACTGTCCAGGTACCACATGCTCTCACTAGGTCTTTTGTGAGAGCATCCCTACAATATCAATCACGGATTAGCTTTGGGAACCCAAGTGAGTTTGGGTTCCACCCTATGCTTATATGAATGAAATGTATGCATGTTATGCTGTGATAAATGCGATTTAGGTCTCCACACTAGATGTGTCCTATAGTGAATTGAGCACGTGCGGGCTATGTGACCTAGTATGCCACAAGAATAACATCTAACACCTGGAAATGGGTTCACTAATCTATGAGGGTGGTAGTGCCTATTTCTGGGTTTGGATGATGCATGCCGTGCTGGTTTTGAATGAGATGATTCACATAGTTGAGGCTAAAAAAACTCAGCAAATGTGGGAGGTTTTTGATTATTTTCGAATGCATAAAGTTTTTCATTTAAAAATTTGTTCTCTTGGTTAAGACTTGCATATTCGAATCTCAATGTACGCTCACTACTACTAAGTTCCCCTGCTAGTTCTTCTAGTTCCTTAAATGCATTCTCTAATTCAACATGTAATGATTTCAAGGTATCGTGTGCAGTGGTTAACTCAATATGCTTCTTGTTTAATGCATCGTATTCATCAAGCAAGGACATATGATCTTTATCCAAGTCAGAAAAATTCTTTACTACACTAGCATGCTCCTTTCGTAAAGTACTAAACTCAGTATTAAGACTAACATGCTTTTTCTTCAACTTTCTATACGAGTCATGGATTTTTTTAGAAATAACAAGCAGTTCATCGTAAGACAGTTGACATACCTCATCTTGATCTGATTGATCAAGATTATCATTAGTCATAAGACAGATTCGTTACCTCCTCCTCTGCTTCTTCTTCCGATGATTCTGAGGCAGTGTCGGCCCAAAATGCTTTTTGAGTCTTAAATTTGCCCTTCTTGAACTTTGATCTTTCCTCACCCTTTTCCTTGGTTTGATGAGTCTTGATGTTAGGGCAATCAGCTCGGAGATGACCGGGTTTCCTGCACTCTAAGCAAATTGTCTCAGATGCAACTTTAGTATGCTTTGAGTTTTTACCTTTGTTCCAATTGCTTTGATGACGGCCCTGCTTTCTTTTTAGAAAATTTTTGAACTGACGAGTCATCAAGGCGATGTCATCATCTTCCTCCGCTGCTGAGCTGTCACTTTCAGAATTGTTTGCTTTTAAAGCCACCGCTCGCTCCTTCTTCTTTTCACCTGCAACACTTTGTCGTTGACTCACTCCTTGCTCATAGGCAATGAGTGACCCAAGCAAATTGTCAATAGAATAAACATTCAGGTCTTTTGACTTAGTTATTGCAGTGATTTTAGCATCATATGTGCTAGGCAAACATCACAGTATTTTGTTTACTTTTTCCAAGTTAGACAACTCTCTTCCTAAAGCATGCAGAGATGTTACAATCTGGGTGAATCGAGTGTACATGTCAGATATAGTTTCACTAGGTTTCATGCAGAATAGTTCGTAATCATGTAGCAGTATGTTCAACCTAGATTGTTTGACCTCACTAGTTCCTTCGTACGTGATGCACAGTTTGTCCCAAATTTGCTTACCAGTAGTACAAGTTGAGACTCGCATATAGTCTTCTGATTTCAATGCGCAAAAGAAACAATTTAGATATTTAGCATTTAGCTGTGCAAGTTCTCTATCCTCAATGCTCCATTCATTAAATGATAGTTCAGTTTTAATTCCATTCAATATACGAAATGGTGCAGAATAACCTTCTTGGACTAACATCCACATGCGATAGTCTAAAGATTGTAAAAATGTATACATGTGTATTTTCCAGAAATCAAACGGTATGTTGTCAAATAATGGTGGACGAGTTATAGAATAACCCTCCGCAGTGTTACGGTTACGAAATTGAGCCATGGATCTTACGTTTCTAGGTTTTCTAAAACACTATTTTGAAACCCTGCTCTGATACCACTTGAAAGTACGAGATGCGCCAAGAGAGGGGGTGAATTGGTAATTTAAAAAATTCAACCCTACACAAGAGTTCTAATTTTTTGTATTTTAAAAAATAACTCAACGAATAACGTGCAGAAGCAAGTACAACGTTCACAACGATGATATTGATAATTCAATTTTAAATTTTACAACACAAGATTTAAATCATGATTTTTCACCAAACAATTTAATGTACTAATTAAGAGCATGAAAAGTAAAGTACGGTAAACCGGAAAAAACATACCAGAGATTTTTATAGTGGTTCGGTCACTTGACCTATGTCCACTCCTCGGAGTCCTCTACTCTGGAATTTGCACTAGTAAAAGTTGACTCTCCTTTTGCCCCCACAGTAAGGCGGAGAAGCCTTTATAATACTCACTTTCACCTCCCTCGGTGCGGTGGAATACCAAATGCTATGTCACCCTCCTGGTGACGGCAGCGGACCTTCTCCTTTTTCTCCCTCCTGGAGATGGCAGAGTACCTTGACGATGTTGATCTTGAAGTGACTCTTTCCTCGAGAACTTTCTCAAAGCTTCCCAAAGCCACAAGAGGAGCAAAGCATGCAGCTAGCTTGGAGCCACCGTGTGATCCCCTCACACTACTTCTCCCTCACGCTCAAGCTCACCTTCACCTTCCTCTCTCAAGCCCTGGATCTCTCAAAAAACTTCTCTCTAATGAATCCCCTTCTTTCCTCAAAGCCTCTCACAGCAAAATCATAGATCAACAACATCTTAAAAAAAATTTAAGTTGTTTTTATACCAGGCTTCAGAAAATCTTAAAAGTTTCAACTTTTGTGTTTCTGTTCGTACAGTACGATATATAATCGTACAGTACGATCAGTTCAATTACAGCTCCGTCCAATACAAGTACAGACGAATAATTATCGAATTTTATACATATCGTACTGTACGATATGTATATCGTACAGGATGATACTGTTGATTCGTACTGTTCGTACAGGACGAACTGTAGGATGATCCTTGGGATGAAAAAATTCGTCTCTGTTAGTCGTCCAGCATTCCTTCAGTCGTACAGTACGATTAATATTTTTTAGGATATCGTCCTGTACGATACGAATGTCGTCCAGGATGAATAGAACAAAAATTTCTTGGTTTTGTTGGGTACGATCAATGGGATGAAATCATCTCTGTCGGTCATCCAGCACTTCACTAGTCATACAGTACGATTAGTTCATTTCTTGATATCGTCCTGTACGATATGAATATCGTCCAGGACAAACAGAACAAAAAACCTTGGTTTCATCTTATACGATCTCTGGGACGAATGAAATCATCTCTGTCAGTCGTACGGTATGATATATGATCGTACAGTACGATCGACTTTTAAATTAGAAACCAACGTTTATTTCTTAATTAGGGAGATAGTTTTGGTAAGTATTAATTAATCGTACAGTACGATAATGATCGTACAGTACGATCAGTTCAGGAAATCAAAATTAGGAACTTACCAAACTTATTCTGGTGGCTAGGGTTTCTCAATTGTATCTTATCGTACAGTACGATAGGTATCGTACAGTATGATCAGATTATAAATTTAATCATCTGAAAATTAGCCGTTAGCATGCGTATTATTAATTAATCATACAGTACGATATTCTTTAAAATTTTTTTTTAACACATTTAAAACACTTCTCCCCCTGTGTGTGTGTGTATGGTTTCTCCTTTCACATGCATGCTTCTGTGGCAGACTTAAGAAAATAAAAATTACAGACTTTTCAACATCCTATTCTACCCGGTTTGAGTCTCCAGTAACCTTGAGCAGTGTGTATCTGACCTGAAATGTTAGTGCGTATATATAAGGATTAAGCATTTGTAATCTAAAGGAAGTCTATATGGATTCAGTAAGTATTAGTTGTCACCATCAAAATTAAGTGCTCGGGATCCTGGATTTCAACATCAATCAATCCTCGATTGCTTTCCTTAACCATCTGGCTAATTTAGGCATGATTATAATGAATCATCAAGGATGATACATGTATCACCTCGGATGATTAGACCAAAATATTAAAAAAATATATGCTTAACTTAGTCTGGTGGCTGAGATTTTCTGATTTGAGCATATCATCCTCTACGATATGAGTATCATCGAGGATGATCTGCTTAATCAGTATGACTTAACATGGTTGCCCTAGTTAGGGTTTTTGTTTTCAATGGCTCATCCAAGATGATATCAATATCATCCATGATAATATAAATAAAAATAGAATAGAAACTCTAACTCTCTAAAAATCTCCCCCTGAGTGTGTGTGTGCAAGGTTACTTTGCTTGGGGATCCACTACATTAGATTTGACTCAAGAAAGGTGAAAAATTATATTGAAATTAAAAAACCGGACAAACTCAATCTTGAGCTGGCTTGAATTAGAATTGATCTTGTGAACCTGGAAAGTTAGGCAATCAAATAGTAATAGAAATATTTGTTGTCATCAAAATCATAATCTACGAATCTAGATTTACAGCAATCTCTCCTTTTTTGATGATGACAAACATTTGCTAGATAATTTCCAATTCAACAAATAATCCAAAAAGCAAAGAAAAAAACTAAGCAATGAAAATTCAATTAGCCAGGTAAACAGTACAACGACACTGTACACTAATAACTCAAAAAGTATAATACCCCAGAATACTAATGACACAAACTACTCCTCCTTTTGACATCTCAAAATGGGGAAAACATCACAGAGGAACATAAAAAGACAATACAAAAACATCACTAAAAAATAGGAAAAGCAACCAAGCTAGTAATAAGAGGGACTCTGATCAGGTAGAAAAGGAGGTGGTAGTCGCTGAAATAGACTGTGAATGGTGGCAAACTATTCTCCAAACCACACCATATCCTGGTCGTGTTGTTGCTACTATTGGGAGACGTAGGCATTGAATTAATTGACATCTTCAGCAAGTTGCTGCTCCTGGGCAACCACGTAGGAGTCAAAGTGGGCCTCCTACTGGTCAAACCTGTGCACCAGGTGATCCAATGGTGAGTCTAGATGGAGAGGAGTAGGTGCAGTGGACTCAGAAGCAGCTTAATCCTCTTCTCCCTCAACACCTGTGCTGGGCTCTAGATGAGGATGAGTGCTGTGAAGAACATGGAAAGAGTTGTTGGAGTTGAAGAAAGTGAAAGTTCGTTAGGGATGTTAAGCCCTTATGAACTAGTCCCGAGGCTATCCAAGAGGGGAGGGGGGGGGGGGTAAATTGGTAGTTTTAAAAATTTGTAGGCAAACGATGATTTAGAAAATCTTTTTGAATGTTCTAAAATGTTTACACTTATGCAATGATGTTCAAATGTTCAATGATAATAGAATAATAATCACAATCACACAATCATCAACAGAAAACTAAGTGCGAAAAATAATTAGAAAGAACACACCATATTTTATTGTTTTTCGGTCAACTTGACCTATGTTCACTCCCCGGAGCCTCCCCTCTAGGTATTGCACTAACACTAAGTGACTCTCCTTCTACTCCCACAGCAAGGCGGAGAAGTCTGTACAAAAACTCATTTCCACCAACCCGATGAGGCAGAGAACCTGAACTCCTTTCGCTTCCTCCTGAAGTAGGTATAGAGCTTAGACTCATTTTGCTTCCTCCTGAAGCAGGCAGAGAATCTGGATCTTCTTGCGAATGATTCTACCACAGAACCACCAACAAGACAAGAGATGACGACCGGAGAAGATGACTCAGATCCTTGCTTGGAGCAACCTTTATGAACACCTCACAAACTCCCCCTCACAAGATCCTCTCTCTCTCTCCCAAGCTCTCTTTCTCTCTCAAGATTTTCTCTTGTAAGGAAAGTGGCAAAAGATTTTACTTGTTGGAAGAAAAAGATCTTAAATAGAAGGGCTCAAAAATTGCCCTAAATCTCAACTGGTCGTCAAATATCATCCAGGATGATCGACGGATCGTCCTATATGATTAGTGTAAAATCTCATATATCAGCCTGGATGATCTAGTTTCTCTAGATGATTACAAGACAAAGTTTATTCAGATCATCCCGTACAATTCTACGATCTTCCGGGATGATTAGTGTAAATCGAGAATTTTGTCCAAAGAATAGTTTGGATCGTCCACGGAAACTTATGCTGGATGATCTCAAAATAACTTGATCATTCAGGTCGATATCTCTATCATCTTGTACTATTAGTTCAAAACACACAAAATCATCCTACACATAGTTCAGATCGGCCTGCACAAAATGTCCTATATATTTAAAAATGACTTGATCGTCTGGTATGATATCTCTATCGTCCTGTATGATTAGTTCAAACTCGGGCATATCATCCAGAAGATAGTTCTGTTCATCCAGGTGAAATGCTTTGGACAGTCAGAATTTCGCATGTATTGTCCTGTACGATATTACGATCATCCAGGATAATATGATCGTATCAATCAAATATTAATTACTTTTCTTAATCACCAAACTAATTTAGGTATGATTATAAAGGATCGTCAAGGATGATACACGTATCGTCGGAGATGATCAGACCGAATCTCTAAAAATAAAAACTTGCCTAACTTAATCTGGCGGCTATGAATTTTTGATTTGAGCATATCATCCTATAAGATGGGTCTATCGATCAGGATGATTTGGTTAATCTAACTTACTTTACATGGTCACCTTAATTAGGGTTTATGTTTTCATTTGATCATCCAGGATGATATGAATATCATCCAGGATGATATGAATAAAAATTAAAAATAGAAACTCTAACTCACTAAAACTCTCCCCCTGAGTGTGTGTGTGCAAGGTTACTTAGCTAGGGGATCAATTATATTATATTTGACTCAAGAAAGGGAAAAATTACATTCACACAATATGGACCCGATCTTGAGTTGGCTTGAATTGCATTTGATCTTTTGTACCTAAAATGTTAGCGAAATAGAAATAGAACATAAAAATATTTGTTATCATCAAAACTATAATCCTTAAAGCAAGATTTGCAACAATCTCTCACTTTTTGATGATGCAAACATTTATTCAGTAGTTTTAAATAAAACAGACAGGAGTAATCAATGCATATACAGAGAAGATTTTTCATTTTAAATTTTACTAAACATTAACAAGCAGTGACATTGAATACAATAAAGGAAACAACTACAACACAAAAACAGTAAAAGAAACTACTAGTAACTCAAAAACCAGTTCCCCCTTTTGACATCACAAAAAGGAGGAAGAATAGATAAAACAACACAAACAAGAAACATCATAACACAGAAAACTAATAAAGAGGTGGATCCTGATCAGATAGAGGAGGAGGTGGGAAAGATCAGAGATCCCAAAAACACAATAAAAGAGAAAAACAAAATCAAATTAAATAAAAAATAGAAACGAGAAAATAAAAGTAAAAAATAACAATTTTTTTATTTTTTGGTTTTTTTGTTTTATGTTTTTTTTTTAATCGATCAGCTCTAGTAAATCAGAATTTTCCCTTGAGTTTCAATTTAAAAACCAATAAGAAGAAAATTGACGATGCTGAAATCCAGAAAAGTTAGAAAATTAACTTTTGTAACTCCTACCTTGAACACCTTACAGTTTCAAATTCCTTTCAAACAAAGTCTAATTCAGAAGAAAAGAAATTAGATTCGAAAAGAGATCCTTTCGAGCCTCATTCCAGAAAAAATATTTGATAAAATAGTATTACGAAATAAGAAATCAAAAATCATGATTTTCAATCTCAAGCTTTTGAAAATATTAAGTGGCGCATAAATTTTTTTAAGATATTTAAAGATCTGAGAGGGAAGAAAGTTTGTTTCTTTTGGGGGCTCATTTTGTGCCTCTTTTTCAATTTGTTTGGCGTACTGCACATCTTTTGATTTTTCATACACTTTGTGGTTTTTTCAATTTAGCGACATTGCGCTTCTTTTCAGCTTTGGGTTCATTTTGTTCCTCTTTTTTAATTTATTTGGCGCACTGCGCATCTTTTGTAATCTTGCTTCTTTTCATAATTATTAAAGAATCTCAGTTGTGAAATTACCTTCCAGACATAAGAGAAGACAGAAACTCACTCTCTAGAGTAAGGAGGATTAATTTATAAAATAAAACCATACATCATATGATAAGTGCAATCACCTGATTAAGAAAACATAACACTGATTTAAAGCTTTGAAAACACTATTCATATAAGGTAGATTACTGTAGGAAGATAAAATAGATCTTTATTTCAAAAACCAACATTCTAATTTTGAAGAAGATTTTTATCCAAAAGAAATAATACACCACTAAAGGAGTTAGAGGAAGAGAAATAATCATCAATATTTCTTCCCTTTAACAAATTTAGAGGAGTCATCACTGCTTACAAGCCTTCAAAAAAAAAAACAAGGCAAAACACTTAGTCAGAAATCCAGTTTATCAGCAGTAGTGAGCAGTGATCTGATTCTGAAGAGAGTAAACAGTAAATAAAAGTAAACAAAAGAATAAAAGACACTAAAATCAGTAAATGAAATTCAATAAATGAAAAAGTAATAAAAAATAATAAAATTCGATAAGTAAATCTAATAACGAAAATTAGTAGGAAAAGAAAAAAATTCTAAAGTGAAACAGTTAATCAAATCAAACAGACGCTAAAAGCAAAATGAAAAACATAAAAATCAGAAATCAGTAATCATTAGATTCATGCATTTATGTCAATCACACCCAATCTGGTTCTCAAAATGCTGAAAGAGTCAAAGGCTAGTGGTTTAGTAAAGATGTCAGCCAGTTGATTTTCAGTTGCGATAAGATATAGCTCAATGTCCCCTTTTGTAACAACGTTTCAGCTCCTAGGACCCCTCAACAGAAAGGGGACATTGAGCTATATCAGCATTTTGAGAACTAAAAATATGATCCTAGGACTTGCTAATCAGTAGCTTCTAACTGCTAGAAGTTGTTGAGTGCTATGTTATATACTATTTAAAATTAATGATCATAATAATTGAACTCCTCTTTAAAGTAGGATTTAAAACATTTAAAACATTAAATACTAAAATTCAAACCACCCTTTAGACCTTAAATAGACCAAATCAATTATAGATAATTTTAAACTATTATAACCTAGGACCTATCCAAGCCACATTACCTTTTATACAGACTTAAAAGGTTGCTAGGATAACAAAGTCTAGCCTAGGCTAGGCTATTTATTTAATTGGTTTAATTGGTGTACCTTGCTTAGAGAGTACTCATGTTTCTATGTTTACTTTTTATACTCTAGATGTCCTATTATTACTTTATGTGGCTGTACCAAAGATCAGAGTGAAAATTCAGAGCTGTATAGTTCTATTTCAATTTAAATTTTTGCATATACATAACATCTCAAACTTCACCATTTCATATGTCAATTTTTATATAATTACTCTTTTATATTATCACAAAGTTGAATTTACTTAGAAAATGATGTAAAGGAAAATATAAAACTAATGATATAAATAGTTTTTTATCTTTGTGTACCTAGATTCGGTTGTAAAGTGTCAAGAGTTGGAAAAGATTAAAAATAATTATATATATATATATATATATATATATATATATATATATATATATATATATATATATATATATATATATATATATATATATATATATATATATATGCTCCAAATGGAAATGATTCTTATACTTTGACAGATCATTATCTTATTAAATGCTATAGAAGATCTAGCATTCAAAAGATTGAAGACCAAAAATAAACAATCATATTCAAATCTACTTTATATAGGGGACCTAGACCTATGCTTTAAATTTTTGTGGACCTAGACCAATGCTTTAAACATTTGTTTAATTACATAATCAAAAGATAAGTAAATGTTTTTTATCTATTTGGGTAATTTCAATATTCTTTATATATTTGATTATGAAAGTAATAGATGAACTTAATTTCATGATTAAATGATAAGGGAATATTCCTTTTATCCCTATGGATGAATTTACTATTCCTTATATAGTCTAATTATGAAAACAAATTCTTTAATATACTTTAATGATTAAAATGATGAGTGAATATTCTTTTTATTTTTATGGATGTCTCGAATATTCCTTTTGCACTTTTAATTTTAAAAATATATTCATTTATTTAATTTCATGATTAAAATGATAGATGAATATTCCCCTTATCATTCAGAGTGAATTGAATATTCCCTATACTGTGTTTGGCCATGAAAATAAATTGAAGGCTTCTCTTCTCAAATTGATTGTGAGATATTAGTCTATCCTTTGGGATGGTATAATGTAAATATATGAAGATTTAACTAAAAAAACCTAAATAAAGTTTAAAACAAATCTTATGTGGCATGATAGCATTAAACTTTGCCCATAATATTTCTAGTGACTCTATTGGGGATAAACTTTTCTCTCCATCTTTAGTGAAGTCTAATCTTTTTAAAAATAGATAGATTTAATTAAAATATTTTGGCTATTAGATTTTGAGTAGATGCATGTTTTTTTAAATTTCAGTCAAGTATATGCATGCTTGGTTTAGTCTTTTATAGTCATGCTTTGTATACTCTTGTATAGTCTTGTATATCCCCTTTTGTATCTACCTAGTTCAGCCTTATATATGCATGCTTTATTTATTCTTTCATATTTTCATGTTTATTTAAATTTGATTATATGCTTATGCGAGTAAGTATATCCCTTGGTTACTTAATTTTGTCCTAAAAACCAAGAAAACTAGACTAACAAAAAATAAATCGATCCTAGGTCTAGTAGGTATTTTGTCAATTTATAGTCTTACATTTGCATTTGCATTTTTTTGTTTACTTAAAATTTAAGCATTAATTCTATGCATACATGAGTAATCATATCCTATTGTTACTTTGTTTTGTCCTAAGAACCATTCGAACTAGTCCAACAAGAATACTAATTTTGTCCTAGGTTTAGTAGGGGTGTTGCCCATTTATAGCTTTACACTTACATTTGCATTAGTATGTTTATTTAAATTTCAAGCATTAAGTATATGCTTATGCGAGTTAGCATATCCCTTGGTTACTTGTTTTATTCTAAAAGCGAAGAGGACTATGCCAACAAAAATACTAAATTTGTCTGAGGTTTGGTTGGGGTCCTACCCATTTATAATTTTACATTTGCATTTACTTCTGTATGTTTATTTAATTTTCAAGCCTAGAGTCTATGATTATGCAAGTAAGTGTATGCAATGTTTACTTAGTTTTTTTCCTCAAAACCAAGCAAACTAGTCTAACCAAAAAAAATGATTTGGTCCTAAGTCTGGTAGGGTCCATCTATTGATGCAATAGTGATCTAGTTAGGATCGATGAATAATGTTTAATTCACTTTCTCTGGGCCACATTTTGATGTGTTCAAGGTTGAGTACCTACTATAGTTGTTAAAATTGTGCTTGAGGTGGGTATGCAGTTACCAAGGTAGCTACTAAACCCTCAATATTTTTTTGTCTGACTTCCCCAAGGCTGTATGCTAGTCAGAAGGGAAATTTGGCAACATTTCTCAATACCCTTATCTAAGTAAGTTTGAGATGGGGTAATCTTCTTCTATTCCAGAGATGATTAAATTTTAGCGATGCAATAAGGACAACCATCAAAGGAGAAGGGCTAAGAATGTTAAAATGCTCAAAGAAAATAACCTGATGAATTATATAGCTAAAGCAGCTAAACAAAAATAAGATTAAATGAAAGTTAGGGAATCTAAAATTTTGTAAAGGTCTCCCTTGGCAAATTAGAATCACTTTCATCTATTATCAACTGCTGCTAGAAAAGAAAATCCAGTCAAGATTGTGAATTCCCTTTATACTTATTTCCATCAAAATCCTATTTTCCCTTCCTTATCTAAAATGTAAAGAAAGTTCAAATCTTTGCTGAATGAGTTGATCCATGATGATACCATTGGTTATGGGCAATCAAAGACTAAATTCTTAAAAGGTATAAAGTATGTCATATCCACTGGAGTGCAAACACACTCCCGACGAAGGTAAGAAATATCTCTTCTTATCAAGAGACTAGTACTATTCCTAGAAGAGGGTCCTAGTCTACCAACTGCTATAAGAGATCATCAGTAAGAATCTAAAAGATTTTAACATGTCAATAAGTGAATAGTTTTACAAAATGATCAAGCTAGCATACCCCTCTATCTTGATCCAAATATAGAAATAATCCAGTCAGAACCTCTGGTCATTCTTTGGATCAATATTCATGAAAAGTTGATCAACATTAGCTGCAAGGTTGAGATTCATCTCCTTGTCTTGATAAAAGGAGGTTGAAGTCAACAAGTTAAAATGTTGAAAAAGTTTGGCATCCTAAATGGTTGCCACATCAACAACATTAGTCATTGATAAGAATCATTTGGCAAAAGAAAAAGCAAGGAAGAAAATCTATTAAGGAATCATCAATTGTTAGAGAATATAATCCTGTAGATCCACATAATTATTTGATTTAAAATGTGTTGTCTGAGTTTTGAAAAAGATTAATTTTCTTTGGGAAAAAATTTAATTTATGTCATTTTGGTTTCAAAATTGAACACATCATTATGAATGATATATCACCTTGAAAGGCGAACATATCATTCCCTAATGGGTTTAAATTACAAAATTTTGAATTCATCCTGATTATCGTAGTCAAACTCAGGGAAGAATCACATATGACCCCGGAGGGTCAAAATGAAAATTAATCGAGTGTTTGACTATGTTATTCTGAACAAAAGGATCATTAATTTCATAATCAAAATTATGATAGTAATCGATATATCTCTCCGAGGAAAGGAAATATCAATCACTATTGATCATTTGAAAATGATAATAATGATCATCAGGTTTGATTTTCTCAAAGATAATTAATTAAAGTTTTGAAAAACGTTAATTTTTGAAAATTTGATCTAGGTTTTTAAAACTCCTACTAGCGCAAGCCCTTGTATTTAATTATACCATAGAAAATTGAAAGTTCCTATGAATACTCTTGATTAAAATAGTGATAGAAATTTCATTTAAGATTTCAAAGCTTGATATCAAAGGAGGTGAGGATTGAAAATTCCATAGGAAATGGATCAAAATTGAGCACTTATTTCTAGAATCAAAGGAGGAAGGGTAGGAGGCACCTGGGATTATGAAACAATTCAGAAGTGCCCCAGTCTATCCTAAATGTTAGGCTTGAATTTGATTGAAAGATATTTTAATTTGAATGGTCGTATTTATCAGAAAGTTGGGATTAAATTCTCAGAGGTTGAGGTCTTATAGCCTGAGCTTGCCTTAGAACCTAAGTCTAAAATGGCACTAAAAATTAGTAGCCAGAACCAAGCTAATATAATGCAGGATCTGGGCTTACCCCAGCCTGGATTGGGGAGCCAGCTAAACCAGCTAAATGCCTTAATACCATGAGTCCATTCTTTTATGTAAGAATGTAGGGATGTTTTTTAGGCTCAGTTTTTGAGAATAGGGTCGACATCTAGAGCAGTCCTTAATTTGGCCCCTTGACATATATTGGGTGATATGAAAGTTGAAATTAAATGCAATTAATGATTTAGACAGTTTTTATTAATTTCTAATGTAATGCATGCAAAATGACTTGATAAATGCTAAAAATTTGAATGAAACAATTTTAAAAAAGATTTAAAAATAATTTTATCCTAGGGATTACACAGATTCCCCTTGACAAATCTGCACACTTATAGGCCAGCTGGTCTACCAAAACTAGTTGGCGGGGAGGTGCCTAACAAAGGAATGGAAGATACAACGAATATGCATATGAGAACTCCCGATGGTCCCTGGCTTATTTCTTAAAATGTTAGATTTCTATGTTATCTTAAATTTTTTAAATTTTGTTAAAGTAGAAAAATTTTAGGGATCCCCTACGAGCCTTTGATCGGGTTTCGGGCAAAATCAAAAATGACATGCAAGCACAAAAAAACTACTAAAAATATGCAATCCTATATCGCAATCTACATTTGTCATTAATCAAATCAATTAAATTAACATTTAAATTGAAAGTCTATATGGTAAGTGCCACTTAATTGTACAACCCAGGGTCTGCAGAAAGTAAATTGGTTAGGTACCATTGATAACAACTCGAATTCTACTCGATAGACCGAAGTGACTATAAGAATTTGGATTCTTCTCATTCTCCACTTCTTTGTCCTTCTACGAGCTCCTTAGATCGTCGGGTCTGAATATCCAAATGAAAAGTAACTCACCCTCGAAAAGAGTGTTCTCTTTTCTCTTTGGATTGTTGAAACTATCCTAACTTGATCTTCCAAATGGATGAAGACTCACACCTAGGGGATGTCTTCTCCTCTTTTGAATCCAAGTTGAATATAACTATCCCATCTCAAATTTGCTACTTTAAAATTACAAGTCAATTGATTTGATATTGTATTAATTAAAATTAAAAAATTTAGGCTCAAGTACAACCTATAGGGTTATCCTAAAAAAATTAAATTCAAATAAGCCAAAGCAGTTAATATTAATTAAAATAAAAATACTCAAATTTATAGCAATACTTGGCCATACTCTTTTCATTTAAAGTGGGTCTTAGCATAGTGTAGTACCTGTAGAAAATTTGATTAGTTTTTAAAAACTTAATTTATGCCACCATTTATTTAAATTAACCTGTATGAGCATGTCCACCTGCATAAGATTGAATTAGCATAAAATGTCCATAACGTATAATCAATCACATCACAAATTGTATTGAATTAAATAAACAAACACATCAATCAATTCTACTACTAGCAACCAGCATGTAGTGAAAACTCAAAAAATCTAGCACACAATAATAAGAAAGTAAAACACTAGCCTAGCCTAAGACTAGAGTTGGTTATTCTAGCAAACCATCTAAATTGTGTGAAGTAGGCTATGTGGTTTGGATATGTCCCATGTAGGGCAATTAGTTAAAGTTGTTTGAAATTTTGATTGGATGAAAGGCTTATAAGAATATTTAATTAAAATTTAAATCTTAATGATTGAAGATTAATTTTAAGATGTGTTTTAAAGATTGGTTGGTTATTGATTTTAAGGTTGGATTAAGGTTTTTTGGATTTTTAAAAAATTATTTAATTTTCTAAAATTATTTGAATTATTTAATGTATTTAAGTAAATGGGTCAAAATTTGACTTTTAGATTAATGTTGATTTTTAGAATGTTAATATTTTTCATGAATACTAGACCTTAAGATCAGTTATTAGACACTAAGTTTGCTGGAATTGGATTTTTCTAGAATTAATTATGAAGGTTTGAAGTTTTGACTTAATTTTGACTTAGGTTTGACCAAATGGTTGACCTTTTGACTTTGACTAATTTTTGAAGGTTTGAAATTTTATATAAATATTAGATCTTAATTGGAGATGAATTCCTTTGAGTTTATTCAATTTGGAGTTTTCTCGAATCAGTTATGATTTTTCAAAGTTTGACAATTTATTTGAATTATTAAAATTGTTTAATTAGAAGGGTTCTAATGACTTTGCTCCAAATGAACTCCAAACTCTTTGAGATCAGCTCCAAATTCAGGAATGACCTAGGGAGAGATTTCCAAGTTTGATTTCGATGTCAAATCAAAAGGGTTTTATTTTTCTTAAGTTGAGAATTGAATTCTGGTTAATTTGAGATATTTTTTGTAATTTTTGGGTTTAAACTTGATTTATTAGAATTTTTGGAAATTTTAATTCTTAAATAAGAGTTTAAATTTAAGTAAATTAATAAAGGGGCTTAATAAATTTTAAAACCAATGAGAATTTTCCCTAAGGCTAAGGATGCCACTAAGTTTAAGTTTCATCTCTAATGGACATAAATTTTAATTTTTAAAATTCTTCTAAGTTTTCTAAATAGGTCCTTAATTTTTATACTTAAAATGTCACTAAGTTTAAATGGATTCAAGTCAATGTCATTGACCCTTAACATAGACAAAAATACAATCACATCACATTAATAGTCCTAGGATTAGGACAACCTAAAACTAAGTGCAAGTGCTACTTCTAGAGATCAGACCATTTCATGACTTAAATAATTAGAAAACTTAAAGAATGAGTAATTAAGAAACTTAACTGCCCATTTGTCAATCCCCACCAAATCAATTCAAGTACGCCAATCTCTTTTTAGAATTTCAAATTAAAGTCAAATACATGCAAAGGGGTTTAAAAATAAAATTCAAAGTATTATTTTTTAAATTTAAATTTTAAACTTTAAATTTAAATTTTGATAAATTCAAAATAATGTTGAAATGCAATTCAAATAGCTTTGGAAAATTCACTGAATATTGGAAATATCTCAAAATGATTATGAACAAAGTTTGAAAATGTTTGAATTTATACTTAATTAAATATTAAATAAATGTCAAATATTTAAAATTAAAATAATTTAAAAAATATAAATTATTTTAAATTAAATATAATTTTAAATTAAAAAGCTTGAAAATATGAGCATTTTGAGATATTATATGTATGTTTTGGAGTTATAATGAATTTTTAATTTTTTTTAAATTTTCTTTTAAATAAATGGTTTTATAATTAATTTAAAACCATCTAATAAACTCTGGCGGTGCCGACGACGACGGAAGGACACACCGCAGCATCATAATGGCCCATTCAGAATAGCACATTGGTAGGCAATCAATGGCAATGATTACGTCACCACGTAATCATTGCTAGATAATCTAATGGATGGAGGGCCCCACACAGTTTCTTCTTAACTGATTCAGCATGCATGAGCACCGTCTGATTCTTCACAGTTCCGAACAAATGGTGGAGATCATGTTGGATGAAAATTTAACCACTGGATGCTTCCCATAGCTTGAGGATTCAAACTAAAAAAGGCCTTAGAAATGCATATTTGACTCGTTCTATTGATACATGCAATAAAATATAATAAAATTTTAAACACAGATTGCCTATATGAAAAGCATTAATGGGGGCTTAATTAGAAAGCTTGAAAAATTGCTTTTCAAAATGTTATTTAATGCAAAGTGTGTGACCTAGGGTTAAGGTTTTTGAGAGATCTAACCATTGGATTGGAATGATTTTTGTTTCTTTCAGTTTGTTGACTATCCACGCAACTTTCCCTAGTTGACCATAAGGTCTGGATCTCAACGGATCAAGCGGTAGAGGCCTTTGAATGAAAAATTCCTCAGTTCACCAAAAAAGCTTGCTACCGGTGATCTTGATCAGAGGGTTTGATGTTGGGAGGTCTTGGGGAGACTCTTGGAAGCTCAAATGAATAGTCAAAGTAGCCAGAGGGGCTTGAGGTAGTGAGATAGAAGCTAGGTTAGAATAATCTCCATTAGGGATGTTTTGCCCTATTCAGCTATCCTACAGAGGTTTGGATGGCTGAGATCAACTAGCATACTCCTTCGATGTGTGCCAAGTGGCAAGGGAGTGGTTGAGAGCAGAGCATCAAAAGGATATAAGGACATATGAGGTTGAAAGCCTATTTTGTCCCTTAGTCCACATGGGTTTGATTAGGAGTTTCTTAGGCTTGATTTAGAGGTTAAGATGAGTTTAAGAATCTTCTGGAAACCATTTAGAATAGCTGGAGTTGGTTTAAAATGCAGGGGATTTGTTTAACAAAGTGTGTGGCCATTTAAGCCTCCTAAGAGCTTTTGTTGACCATTTGATGGGTCAACCAGTCAAAAGAGGTGATAAGGTGGCAGAGAGTGGTTTGAAGAGCATGCTTAGATGGTTCAAATGATTTGAAAATAAATGGGTTAGCTCAAATGGGTTATTTGGCCACATTTGACCTATTCATTTGATTTGTTAACTATGTTGACCAGTCAACTGGTTAATAATAGCTGAGGTGGCACCTAGGTGTCCTAACATGCTGGTGGAATGTCTTGGGGAAAAGTATCAAGCCGTGGGTTGGAAGTTTAGATCAATATGTGGAGAATTTAAATGGTTTTGACCAAATATATTAAGTTTACTTGGTCAACTTCAATTGGGTTTGGTTGACCAAAGACTATGACACTTTTAAACCACAGGTTGGATTTGATTTGAAGCTTGAAATGAATTTGAATGACTTGAATTGAATTTTTAAAGAAATTTGACCTAAATGGGCCCTATTTGATTTGACATGGATTAAGCTAACCATGTCAACTTTTGACTAGGTTAAGGGCCCACTCAAGTCTAAATAATTAAGGGAGTTGTTCAAAAGAGATTTGAAGGGATTTGAACACATGGAGATTGATTTAATGACGAAAGGCTTAAAGGTTGAGTTGGTTAACTTTGGTTGACTTGGTCAACCAAGTTGACCCAAGGTCAGGGTTTAGCTCAATTAGTTTAATATGTCATATGGAGTCTGGTGGAGGTGGTTTGAGAGATTAGGAAGGTCATGTGGGTCAAATCATCTATTTGGGCCCTTAAAGGGTCATTGGGTCAGTCTAGGTTGACTTAGTCAACCAAGTTGACCCAACAGCTCGGAATGGGCTCAACAAGTTTGGTTTGATATTTTTAGTATCTTGGAAGTGGTCCCATGCAATTTGATGGTTAATTGGTTTGAAATGAGTATATAAACCCTTAAGGGGTATTTTGGTCAAAAATATGATGACTTGGTCCTATGCACTCCTAATGATATTTAGGATGCATTGGAGGAGGTCTTGAAATTTGATTTGAATAGGCCAATTTGAAGTTTTGAGAAAACTTCAAAATCACCTTAAGGGGCATTTTGGTCATTTGGACCCCTAATCAAATGGGGGTCAAAGTGGGTCCACCAAAATATAATTTAATGCTCAACATGACATGATCAAGGGTCTAGATATGATTGGAAGGTTTGGAGAAGGCTCCAAGGTCAGGATCTACTGGGTGGCAAGTCTAGTGGCATAGGCCGTAAATATTTGAAGGTTTTATAACCTTTGGATTTCAATCCAATTTATGGGGTTAGAAACCTCATAATGAGCTCAAATTTGGAGGATTACCTCTAGAGACATGTCTTATTAATATTTAATTGATAGACTTTGAAACAAAGGTCATTTCGTTGGGATTTGAAGTGTTTAAAAATCCACTGGAAAAGGCTTTCAGGATAGGGCCCTTTAGCCTTGAATTTTAGTCAGAAAATTTGGATTTTATTTAGATTTTTGGTTTGAATGATTAAATTTTAATTATCCAAGTCAACCATAATCCTTTGAATGATTGCTATTGATTAGATAAAGTTGTAGGAAGATTGGAGACTAGTTTGAAGGATAAAGTCTGGATTTAAACTAGAAATTGATTGAAAGTCATGATTGTCTTAAAGCCTAGATAGGTTTGAGATCTGGGTTTAATTTGAAGCTTGAATTGATTTGAGGCCTAGATTAACTTGAAATCAGGGTTGATTTGAGGTTTGAATTGATCGAAGATCTAGGTTAATCCTAAGGTCTAGATATATCTTAGGTCAGGGCAAATCCTAGGGTCTGGATTGATTTTGGGTAGATCCTAGGGTCTAGGTTGATCCTAGGATCTAGGTAGATCTTAGGGTCTAAAGTATAGGAGGATTCTAGAGTCTAAGAAATCTTAAGGTCTGGTCTGTTCTGGAAGAACCCTAGGGTCTAGATAGGTCATAGGGCCTTGATTAGTTTAGAGGCAAGATTGATCTGAGGTCTGGATTGATTTGGAGTCTGGGTTGATCTAGGTTTAGGATTGATCTAAGGTCTAGATTAATCCTATGGTTTAGATTGATTTAAAAGTTATATTGGTCTGGGGTTAGGATTTGTTTGGAGTCAAGATTGATCTGGGGTCTGGATTGATCTAGAGTCAGGATTGATCTGGAGTCTGGCAAAAGTCCTAATGACCTCATATAAAAATGAGATCAATAACAATATAGCAGCAAAATCCATGGATGAGATGATGGATCACCTAAAGGAGAGTGTACAATAAATAGATGAACAAGAGATTTTAAAAAATGTAGAAACAATTTTAGATGATGAAGAAATGGGTGAGAGTGTATTTATGGTGGATATACAATCATCTTTATAAAAAGACAAAAGAAAAATGAAAATTAATATGGTAGAGAATGAAGATGAAGAAAAAGTAGAAGAAGATGGTGAAGAGTATGTTCATAATTTGACTAGCAGTATTTTAGAGGAACTAACTCAGAAAGATAAACAAATAGCTCAGGTAGAAAAGAAGTTGGAAGAGTTAATGGTCTCTATGGCTCAGATAAACCCTTTTCCAATTGAATATGTCCATCTTTATAATAAACCTAAAGAGGTTGCAAAAGAAAATAAAACTAAGGTTATGAAGTGAGGAAATGAAATAATAGAAGTAGTCAATATTAAACAAATGGTAGAATAAAAAGTCAAGGACGCTTTAGCATAGTCTAAGAGTACCTCATCTATTCTAGATGGTAGACCCTACCTAGAAGAATTTGACTTGGTTCCTTAACCTAAGAGATTTTTACCATGATCATTTAAAAGTTTTGATTAAATAGATAATCCGTAGCAACATCTAGTACATTTTAGGGCTAAAAAAAAAAATCTAGTGCATTTTAGGGCTAGTTATTATTACGTAGGAGGCAATGATTATTTATTATTTAGATATTTTTTAAGCAATTTTTCATGCATTGAATTTGAATGGTTTGATGATATACCTAATGGGATAGTGCATACATTTGCTGAACTAGAACAAATGTTTACTAAAAGGTTTGAAGAACATGTCACCATGTTATGGCGGGGGATCTTGTATTAGAAAAATAGAAATATGATGAAAGTTTGGTTGACTATTTTCTAAGGTGGAAGAATAGCAGTATGAAATGTAAACCTTAACTCCAAGAGTAGCATGCTATATAAATTCTTCTAAAGAATATTCTCAGTCCAACTGCCTCAATAAAAATTTTTGAAAATTTATTGAGTATAAAGCCTCTATTCTTCAAGATAAGATGTCTCAATTTACTTTCCTGTAAGATCAATCTCTAGTAGAGATAAAAAAAGTGAAGGTGTTAGAAAAGAAGCCTGGTTTAGTATTGTAGTAGATAAAAGGAAATAGTTGATGCAGATTCAAAAAAAAAAAGATCGTCCATCAAAGTATTAATAGTATAATAGGCATCCTATTCCACAGTTTATGTATCATTCCAATCTTTCTCCTAAAGAGGAAAGAGAGATGTTTGAAGATCTAAAGAACATGTCCTATTCATTTAAGAGAGAGGTTATTAAAAAGATCTTTAAGAGCCTTCTAAAGAAATGAGAATTCAAACTTCTTGAACTAAAAATCTAGAGGATGTGGGTAAATCAAGATAGCCTAGATATTGCCCATATCATTGGATGATTTTTCAAGAGTTAGATGATTGTAAAACAGTATGGAATGGCTTGAAAGAAATTTAAAGATGGATCAATTATGACACCCAAAGAGTATTTAGCTGATTCTACTGAAGGATTTATTACATGCGTGATTGGTGAGCCTTTCAGATTATTTTAATTTTAAAACCTGATGGTAACTGGGATATAGCTTTATATTGATCTTATAAGAAAATTTTAAACAAACTTTGTCATTCTTCTGCTTAGGTATTTTAAGGAGTGCAGAGTCCCTTTCAGGTTTTTCTAGCAGCTTCTAAAGAGGAAGTACAGAATAAAGTTTCTATTTAAAAAACAAAGAAGATATCTGCTAGCTAGTCTTTAGCAATTCAGAATAGGGAACTCAAGAATAAAAAAATCAATGCAAATAATAAAGTTATAGTTTCTTCCAATGGCAAAGTAAAGAATCTTGCATCTTTTACACTGTATGATTTCAATTTTATTCTTCAAGGGATTAAGAAAGTAATGAAAAAGGAATTAGTGTATATGTTATCTATATCTGGTGATGTACAAACAAATGATGCAACATAAAATAATTCTATAGAACATAAAATAAATTTAAATGAGTTAAAAGAGTCTATTTAATAATTCTCTTATAGTTTTTTTTAATTAAAACCCATGGTGGGCCTACACATTAATAATAAAGGGGGGTCATAAGGTCCTTAAGGGGAACCTTCAGCTCACTAATGCTCAAACGAGCTACAAAAAAAGTAAAAAGAAAATCTATGAAACAAAGGTCCCCTATAAGAAAAAAATACAAGATACCCTAATAACATTATAGTGAGGCTTGAGGCCAGCACCCAAAAAAGAAAGATCTTGAAAATAGCATTAAGCATAATTTTTCTACAAAAATTGATGAGCTTGAAAGCAAAAATTGAAAACCAATGCACCTGCAAAAGTAGAGGCTACAAAATAAAATATTGCATAACAAGGTATATAAATAAAATAATAAAATGTGGAAATCCCAATTATAATGATATTGAAAACATAAAAAATAGATAAGGAATGAGCCATACTCTACCTCTAAATATAGACTTTTAAGACACAACAATACTTCCACATAAAAGGATAGACATTACCATATGACATAAGATAAAACCTACAACAACCACTGAGGTAAATCACAATAATCACAATGCAAGAGGCAAGAAGTATGCCCAGGTAACTGTAGTAACTACGATCAGGAATTAACAAAATGTTCTAACCATAATATACCATTAACCCGCCACCATCCAGCATAAACATATCTTCCTGTAAATGCAGTAGCCCCACATAAACCATACATAGATAACTCAATAACAACATTAACCTGACAACACCCCATATAAGACAACCAAGCCAATTTTGCTGAAGGCCAACAACAACATTATAGAGAATACTCAAGTCCAAGCAAAGCAACAATGAATCATTGATCCATATAAAATAATAGCAAAAATAAGAAGGCCCATAGCACCATTCTAATTGTTTGAAATTACATATCCTAAATATAATAAAACAAACGAAGATCCAAAGCAAACACATTACATTCAAATCACAAGCATAATGCACGGACCAAACTCCATAACAATCAAAATGCCTATTGAAATAAACCTAGCCAATAGTAATATGAAACCTATTTAAAGATGAAAATAAATTCAAAAGATCTAAAATATGATTAGTTGGGTCTACAGAGCTCAGGATTATAGTATCTAAAAGGACATCAAGAAGAGTACCCACATGCCACTAAATTCTAAACCCAAATGTACTCTAGCATGTCAAATAGACCATGTCAGATGCGCTAGAAATAGAAAAAATTGACTGGCAATAGAGAAAAAAAACTGATGAAACCACCACTACAATTTCTAGCCCATCAATTTAAACACCAGGAACAACCAATAGAAAACTCCAAAGGATAAATTACAAAAATCAAATTCTAGCAGACCCAAAGGGGCAACCCAGGAAGCAAACTGAACAGGAACATAACATAGCCAATAGCCCAAATAATAAGATTAGGGATATAGAAAATCCACCCAGACACAAAAATCCAGGGAAAACTAGAGCAACATTTAAGGTTCAATTCAGGAGACCAAATAGTCCAATCATCGCTCAAACCCAGATCATCAACATCGATAGTAATGCTGAATTTTAAGTGATCAAGATCAGAAAGAATTTAGATCCCATAAAGATCAAAAACAAAATTGAAGAAATTAGTTAACACAGTGCACCAAAGCACAGCAAGAGAAAAATAGATGCCAAAATATATCATTTGACAGTTGTTCCACCATACTATCCAACCACAGTAAAAAATTAAGCTGGCATAAAGAAGACCAGGAGGCCACAACGGAACATAAACAAAAACCAATATTAGTTGAATTAACACAGAGTAGCTACAGTAAGAGGCAACAGAAAACCAAAATAATCGAGCCAAAAAAGATGGACAGCTAAGAAAATCAAATGTAAGGAAGGCCATAACGATCCAATCTAACCAACCCTTTAACCTCCTTAGGTAAAGAATGTTCAGTAAATTTAGTGTAGCCATTTAAATTACAACCAATTTTAGCAAGGGAATCAATAACAACATTCCCTTCCCTCAAAATATGAGACATAAAGAAAGTAATGAAAAAGAGCCAATGCTTAATATCTCTTAACATATAAAAATTACCAAGATTTGAGTTAGAGTTACCCTTAATATAATGAATCAAAAGAATAGCATCGAATTCAATTCAAACCTTAGTGAAACCTAAATAAATGCATAATTGAAGACCACAAAGAAGACTCTCAATTTCAGCTTTAATAACAATATTAGTAGCAGAAGGACCCGCAAAGGGAGTAATAACAAAACCATTCAAATCCCTAATGATACCACCATAACCCACATTCAAATTATTCCTAGACTTATGGTGATTCCCCGATTTTAGATATTTAGGGTGATCTAATTTGTATAGAAATTGAGATGTCTGATTCTGTTAATTAATCATATAAAGAATTAAAGATAAATTAACATACTAAATTAAAAGAATCCATGGTCTCTTCCTCAGAAGAGATAGTAGAATTAAATTTGGGTAGTGGTGAAGAGTTACCACCATCTATATCTGTAACTAGCAAGGGAAAGCAAGTGGCTGATAATCCGAAAACCTCAACACTAGTTTAATAAGATTTAGATGTAGCTAATATAGTTATTCTTAAAGTGGATAATAAAGTGTTAGCACATCTTAGAAAATTTCCTGAAAAACTTAGTATCTATGATGCTTTAGTTCTTTCCAAGGAAATGAGCAAAGATTTAATCAAAACTTTACTCGATCCAAAGAACTGTAGAGCTTAGTTAGCATTAGCATAGTCTGAAGAAACACTAAGTTAGAAAGAAGTCTTAGAAGTTACCTTTTTAGATGATGATTAACTCCAGATCATAGTCATCAGATATATATATATCTGTGAATGTAGAAAATTTTAAATTATCTTATGTTCTTGTTGATCAGGGTGCATTGATCAACAATATGAGTTATAAAACTCTCACAAACCTAAGGGTGGATACTTGAATACTCAGTTCTAATAAAATGAAGTTGTGAGGATTTAATGAAAAAAGTGAGAGGGCTTTGGGTTCAATTGCCTTGCTTTAAGAATTATTTCTTTTGAAAGATGTACTTGCATTAAGAAGAAACTAATACAATCTAAGGAAAAATAAAATCACATTATCCTTTAACAACCTAAGAAAAGAAGGAGGAATATTAATGGAACAAATGTCATCCCAAAGAAAACTACTAGAAATAGCCAAACTAGCACACAAATCCGCTAGTTTATTACATCTTCTATCAACACAACTAAAAATAACATTATTAAAACCCTTAACAAATGAGAGATCTTCCATCCATTTTCCATCCTTTGAAGCCTTTGTTTTCCTCAAAGAATCTTCAAGAAATTTGATAACATTATAATTATCATATTCAATAATGATCCCTTTATAATTAAACATCCAATCTTGAATAACATCTTTTAAAGATTGAATATCACCGAGTAACATCCCAATGAACATAGGTTTGTCCAAATGCTAGAAAAAATCTCCCTTTCTAGTCCCTAATTACACCACCAATTCCATATTTATATGAAGATAATAAGGAAGCATCAACATTCACTTTGATCCAATCAGAAGGAGGAGGGTGCCAATAATTAAACAGCTTATGATGCTGATTAACACCCCCGTGACTCGAGCTCAATTTCCAATAAAAAAAAGATACTGAAGCATAACTTAGTGCATTAGCAGCAATCACCACTGAAGTTTGTACATTATTGCCATGAACAATATTATTCCTCTCCTTCCAAGAAAGATACATAAGAATAATACAAATTAACCAAAAACCCATTCCTAAGAATAGCAGAATTCAACCACAAACAACAATCTTCAAATGAATCAAAAGAAGGAATACAAAATCACCATTTGTTCAAGCATTTAAATACCTCAATCAGCTTCAAAAATTTAATAGCCACATGAATTTGATCCTCTACCAAATTGCATCCTCTAGGACATGAAGAATTATCTTGCAACCTCCTATGAGTTAAAAACTAAAAATGTAAAAATAGCCTTATGGAACATCCACTACCAGAACACTTTCACTCTTGGGTTTGATTTTGCCTTCTTTATCCAACTCCAATAAACATAATCTGGCTACTCCTGCACCAACGCTTCAAAAGACACAGCAGTGATAGATTTTCCAGACTTCTGTTGACTGAGTTCCAGCAGATCTTCGCTCCAATCTGTATAAATTTGAATTTGAATAATCATAAGAATCAAATCCTCTCCAAAAAATTTTTGCAGCTCAACAGAATTCCAACATCCATCTACAATGAACATATCCTCTATTATAACATCGGATGTTTGATTTACAAAAACATTGGCCAGTTATTGATACATTTATCTAATATCCACACATCCTTATACACGTCAATAGACTTTCCAACTGCAACATTCCATCTTACAATTGGATTAAGAATTTTGTACTCAACAGAGATGATATTCCGTGTAGTTGAACATCCTTTTTTCGCATCATCATGAAAGATCCGTGATCCATATTTGGATGTAAGAACTTTATGCAGCAACGAATCTCTTCCCTGAATAAATTTCCAAGCTAACTTAGATCTTAAAGGATGAACAATACTTGAACACAAATGAAGACCATATCCTCCCTGCATAATTGGTTTGCACAAAACATTCTAGTTTACATAACAAATCCCAAATCTTCCATCCTGCTTATGCCATAAGAAGCTCCTGCACATCTTGTCAATATCATCCAAAACACCTTTCGGCATAGGGGAATGCGTACAATGAAAAATTGGTAAAGAGAGTGTAACAGATTTAACAAGAGTAAATTTCCCAGCTAGGGATAAGCTTTTGGTTCCCCAAACATTCATCTTGCTCAAAGATTTATGCATAATAAACATAAAATCAGATCTCAGAAGCCTCCTCAATGTAACTTTTATACCAAGGTAATTGAACTGCTTTACTTGTTTAAATGCCATAATTTAGATTATGCTCTTCCTTTTTCTTCTCTTAACATGTTTCCCAAATAAAATAGATGATTTATTAAAATTATTCTTCTGTTCAAACCAACTGTAGAAATTCCATTTTCCCTTCATCACTTTCACAATCTTCTTATTGGTTCCTGAAAAAATAGAAATATCATCTGCATAAAGTAAATATGAGACCCTCAGACCATTTGGTCAAATCTGAACACCAATTGAATCACCTTCCTGAATAATATCATTGGATAATAGTTGCGAGCATAAAATAAAAAGGAAAGGTGATAAAGGACAACCATGCTAAAATCCACTCCTTGTATTGATCCAGTTAGACAAACTATCATTAATCATTATATAAAACCTCGCATCTTCAACACATTTCATAATCAATCTACAGAAATAGGGAGGAAACTAAAAATAATCCAAAACTTCCCTAGGTGTGTCCCAACTCATAGAATCATAAGCTTGCTCCATATCAATTTTGAAAGAGACTAAACCTTTAGAATGCTTGGAAAATTTGAATTTATGAAATACTTCTTGAGCTATCAACACATGATCTGATAAAGAACGACCAACCAAAAATGCCGCTAGCTCTTCAGAAATGAGTTTTGGGATAATTAATTTTAACCTATTTAAAAGAATCTTTGCCACCACCTCATACACAGTTTTGCAAAGACTAATAGGCCTATAATTAGAAGGAACCAAAGGATTACTCACCTTTGGGATAAGAACAATTCACATTTCCTTCCACTCCTTATTCATTTTCCAAGAAGAGAAAAATTGATTAATAGCATTCCAAAAATCCCCTTTAATGATATTCCAATACGTTTTAATAAAAGAATAAGAGATACCATCATTACCAAGTACTATGAAATAAGCAACTTGCTTAAGAACTCCTTCCACTTCTTCCAAAGAAACCTCTTTATTCAAAAAACTCTTGTTAGTTTAATCAAGTGAGTACAACGCGGGAAGCCAACCTTTAAGGATACAATCCTTACTCCTCCCTTTATTACTGAAAAAATGGAAAAAGGTATCTATAATTTGATGTTGATCCTCCACAGCACCCCATTATCATCTTTAACTTTAAAAATCCAGTTTGAATTCCTCCTCCCACTCGCAAATGAATGAAAGAACTTAGAGTTAATATCCCCCTCCGCCATCCACTTCACCTTCAAACGTTTCCTCCACCAAGTACTTAGCTGAGAGAATGTGGAGTTGAGCTCATTAACCTTCTCCTTGAAAAGCCACAAATCCTCCTCCGAGAGACCACCTGACTCCACTTCATTCACCTACAATTCCAGAATCTCTTGTTTTAAATTTTCCTTCAATTGAGTATAATCCCTCAGCTTGGATTTACTCCAGTAATACAAACCTTTCAATGTTTTCTTCATTTTGATGTTAAGAATTTCTCTGAAATCCCCAACAGTCCTCTTATTCCAAGCTTTTTTAACCACAACTACATAAGCAGAATAAAAGGCCCAAACATCTACAAATTTGATAATCCTTTTAAATTTAGTATTGTGATTTGAAAGAATCAAAATTATAGGACAATGATTAGAAGCAACTCTAGAAAGATGCCGAATCACCAAATGTTGAGAAGAATTCAAGGCTGACGAATTCAAAAAACATCTATCTAATCTTTCCAGTATCCGAGCACTACCATAATTACACCAAGTGAACTTAGGCCCAATACAACCAACCTCATGAAGATCATTCCCAACTAAAAAGGACTTCATCTCTTTCAACCCTTAGAAAAAAAAAATATTTTACCCCCCATTTTATCCTCTCTAGACAACAAACAATTAAAATCTCCCCCCACCACCATTGAACTCTCTGTTGATGAGTATAATTCCAATTTCACCCAAAGTTCCCTCCTTTTATGCACTTCTTTGCTCCTATAGATAGAAGAAATTCTCCAAACACCTTTATTTAGAATATCTAACTCACCAACAACAACTGGGTTAGAAGAATCAAAAATAGAGAATGAATCATTATTAGAAATTCAAAGCACCAGAATACCTCCAGATAACCCTTCTGAAGGAACCTAAAAAAAGTGCCAATCCACCCCTATCAATGAATCCACTCCCCTTCTATCAAAAGAAGAAAGCTTAGTTTCCAACAAACCCACAAAAAAAAAACATCATGTTCCTTAACAAACTCCTTAAGATATAGAGAAGCTTGCCGTTTCCTTGCTCCTCTATAATTCCAGAAAGCTATAGAAGACATTATTTAACAAATGGAGAAGAGGCCCACCCTTTACGGATTACTTCCACATCCATCCTTCTACTCCTAGGAATCACCTTGATAGGACTAAGACTTCAAAGTTCTTTAGCAAGTTTCGTCTTGCCAATAGAAGAATCATTCCCACCACCAGAATTGCCCTCAAGGGATCCTCTATCCTTCTCAACCCCACTACCAGCCATACCAACACCCGATACCCCACCAACTCCATCCGAAGGAACTATCTCCCCATCCTCACATACTTCATTTAAAACATTAAACATATTAATATCAGAAGGAATTCTTACAAAGTTTGTGAAGCTATTACCATCCAATCCAAAACTTAGTCCATCTTATAGAGCACCAGACTTTGATGGGATTTCATGAGAAATCATTTTAGAGGTCTTCACAAATGGATCCACTCTCTCTGCTCCAACAACAACTCCATTAGCACCCCTAGTTACAACAGTAACTTCATTAGCAACTCCAACAACAGCTTCCTTAGCAACTCTAACATCAACAATAACTTCATTAGGAGCCACACCAGTACTCTTCCCATTAGCACCCACATGAATTTTATCAAAATTCTTCAGCACATTGTTCCTTACTGAAGGGAGTCCAGTTTTCTTCCACCCAACATATTTAAAATTCCTCTTTCCAAAAATGACATGGATCTAAGGTTCGTAAGTAGCATTCTTATCCTCAACAGAACGATCACCAAAACTATCAGAACCTTTGGAAGACTGCCAAAGAAGGAACTCCCTTACTTCCATTACTACAACCCTTTGAACACTTATATCCCATCTGACTAACATCTGAAATTTATGGACAGGAAGTCTTGTAGTGACCAATTTTTCTATAATGAAAATAGAAATTTTAGATCCTTTCAAACTCAATCTTCTAAAAGAATTTTCCTGAGCTACCCGCAACCCAAACACCCAAGGGAAGCTTGTCCTCCAGTTTAATGCAAACACAAATCCTTGCAAATTCACTCCTACACCATTGAAACATACACCCATCAATCAAATAAGGCACTCAAAATTTGGAAGTAATCCTGCAAACATTAATTTCATCCCAACACTATAATGGTTGATTTGTCATCCTAACCCAAACAGGAGATGATAACCCATTTAAAGAAGTAGGAGAAAATTCTGGTGATCACTTATCAATGCCAATGATATGACCATTAACATACCAAGGACCATTTGATAAAATTGAATCCATAGCTTTAGATTTAGAAAATGTACATAAACACCAACCCATACCTAGCATTGCCAAATGAAATTAGTTAAACTGAGGCCATTGCCTCCTTAATTCCAAACTAATCACATGAAAAGTGACATTTTCAGCAAAGACTTTAATGAATAATGCATTTTGAAGCTTCTTAGTATTTTCCAATTGATTAACTTCATGTAATTTCATCACAGACCCATCATTCATCAAATAACATCCATAATCTAGATCAATAACTCTGATATTGGTCTTCTTACTCCAAGCATTAGGTAACACATTCCCACTAAGCTCCTTTGATATTAGACCTTCAGAATTGTCCAAACCTTGATTACACAAATTCAAATCTCCTGAATTGTAATGTCGAACAGTATGATGATCTCCAACTGAACTCCCAGGAATAACAGCTTCTGCATAAGGCTTGAATGGAGAAGAGATAGCCAATACACCTTGTTCCTTATAAGTAATCAATCGACCAGAAATACCACCTTCAATCTCCAAAAAAGCCAAAATTCCAGGAGAAATATTAAACATTACCTCCTCAACATTCTCATCAATAAGATTAGCCTTATTCTCCACTGTATTCCCCACAAAGTAGGATGAAGATTCTGAATTGGACAGGTTTCCAAACTTCAATCCTCGATTATTTCTAGAATTTTTAGGAATTTTGAATCCCCCTTCAACTAAAACTTCTTTACCTTTACCAACATCAGAGATGCCTTTCTTTGCTGTCACCAAACCGCCTTCATTAATCACCAAAGGCCTTCCATTACTGTAATTCTTCCGACCATCAACGACCGAAGAATTAATGTCTAACTTCATTAAACCATCTCTAAAAGCTGGAGATGAAGAGTTAACCATCAGATGAACAAGAGCCCAGGAGACTTCAGAGGAAGGATGATGAGAATCTTTTGGGCCTCAAGATGATGACTACCGATGACCCTCTGCCGTTATCGAAAAAATTGCAAAAATAGAAATTTGAAAAAATGATCACTCTCTCTAAAACCAAGACACTCTCTCTCTAAAATCTATCAAGACCTTTCTAGTGACTAATAGTCTCTTTTCAATGAATGTTAAAACTCTTAAAGAACTCTGCTTAGAGATATTAGATGATCTGAATGATTCTCAAGTTAGGCATATACCTTTAAATCTTGAAGAGGAGATTAAATCTATATTTAATGATTTAAAGAAAAAAAATTGGGAACTCAAGAAAACCCTTATTCAATTTTCATAAGCTCCTTATTGAATATAGATAAGGTAAAGAAAATGATAGAGTTATTGATAGAATTTAAGGGCTTTTTTGCTTGAAGTTATAAAGAAATTCCTAGATTATATCTAGACATATTAGTTCATAAACTAAAAATTCAATAACAAAAAAAAAACTTTGGTTAAACAAGCACCTTGGTGAATGTGACTAGATATTAAACAGTCAATAATATCTATAGTTAAAAAGTTAATCGATTCAGGCTTTATCGGGGAGGAGAAATATCAAACTGGTTAGCTAGCTTTTTCTAGTCAAGAAGAAGAATGATTAAATTTGTATCTACATTGATATTAGAGATCAGAATAAAGCTTATCCTAAAGATGAGTTTCTGTTTCAAATCTAGATTCAATGATTATAATTTTGATGATCATTGTTGCAAATCTGGTTTTAAAGATTATGATTTTGATGATAGCAAACATTTCTATCTCTGGTTGCCTGTTTAATCTTTTAAGTATGCATGTTCCTTTACAAGTTCAAGTCAGTCCAAGCTCGAGTCAGTCTATTTTAAAATCTAGGTCCAAAGTGTTTTTTATCTTTATTGAGTCAAATGCTATGTAACTGATCCCCTAGCTAAGTAACCTTGCACACACACACACTCAGGGGGAGAGCTTGAGTGAATTAGAGTTTCTGTTTAATTTTTGTTCAGATCGTCCTGGATGATATTCACATCATCTTGGATGATCCAGTAAAAATAAAAACCCTAATTAGGGCGACGAATTTAAGTCTGTCTGATTAAGCCGATCATTCTGGATGATCCATCCATTGTACATGACGATAGGCTCAAATTAGAAATTCTCAGCCGTCGGATCAAGTTAGGCAAGTTTTATTTTTAGAGATTTGATCTAATCATCCCGGATGATACATGTATCATCCTGGATGATCCATTACAATCATGCCTAAATTACTCTGGTGATAAGGAAACTAATTAAGGTCTGATTGATTCGATCATATCGCCCTGGATGATCGCAGGATCGTATGGGGAGATGTGTTAAAAATCAAGACCGTCCAGCATGTTTCACCTATACGTCCAGAGCGGTGTTCAGGATGATTTTGGCACTTTTTTAACTAATCATACAGGATGATATCAATATCATCTTGGATGATCAAGTCATTTTTAGGTCGTCCTGCACAAGTTCCTCCGGATGAACAGAGCGGTCTTCTGGATGAAATTCATGAATTTACACTAATCGCCTCGGACGATCGCAGAATCATACGGGACGATCTGAATAATTTTTTCTACTAATCATTCAGAAGAGCCAGATCAGCTAGGCTGAAATAGGTGATTTTAAACTGATCGTACAGGTTGAACTAGCGATCGTCCTAGATGATATTGGCCGACCACTTAAGATTTAGGGTAAATTTTAAGCCCTCCTATAAAAGATCTTTTTCTTCCAACAAGAAAAATATTTTACTACTTTCCTTTATAGAGAAACCCTAGAGAGAGAGAGAGAGAGAGTTTGGGAGAGAGAGAGGATCTTATGAGGGGGAGTTTATGAGGGATTCATAAAGGTTGCTCCAAGAAAGGATCAGAGTCATCTTCTCCATTCGTCATCTCTCGTACTGTCGGTGTTCTCTGTGGGAAGATCGTTTGCAAGAAGATCCGGGTTCTCTGCCCGCTTCAGGAGCAAGCAAAACGAGTTCGGATTCTCTGCCTGCTTTAGGAGGAAGTGAAAGGAGTCTGGGTTCTCTGCCCACTTCAGGAGGAAGTGAAAGGAGTTCAGGATCTCTGCCTCAACAGGTTAGTGGAAAGGAGTTTTGTACAGGCTTCTCCACCTTGCTGTGGGAGCAGAAGGAGAGTCACTTTTGTGTTAGTGCAATACCCAGAGGAGAGGCTCTGGGGAGTGGACGTAGGTCAAGTTGACCAAACCATTATAAAATATGGTGTGTTCTTTCGATTATTTTTTGCACTTTATTTTCCTGTTATTATCTCCTTGGGTGAAATCTGTGGTTGATCTTTTCATTTATGTGTTTACTTGTTTCCGCTGTAAATCATCGAAATGACTTTTCCTGTTGCTCTCGAATTTTTTAAAATAACCCATTCACCCCCCTCTTGGTTAGCCTCGGGACTAGTTCATCAGGGCATAACATCCCTATCGAACTTTCAAGTGGTATCAGAGCTGGATTCATAATATCGAGTTCTAAAAAACTTTTGAATTTGATCCATGGCTAACTGTGGCAATCATAATACTGCTGAAGGTTATTCAATTGCATGACTGCCATTGTTTGATAACATACCTTTTAATTTTTGGAAAACTCGCATATCCACTTTTCTTCAATCATTTGATTATCGCTTGTGGATGCTTGTTAAGGATGGCTATGAACCACCGTTTAGAATGCTTAACAATGTTAAAACTTAACTGCCTTTCATTGATTGGACTTTTTATGATCGTGACTTAGCCCAACTGAATGCCAAAAATTTGAACTACTTTTTCTGTACCTTAAAATCTGAAGATTAGATGCGTGTTTCTACTTGTACAACTGGCAAAGAAATTTGGGATAGATTGTGCATCACTTATGAAGGTATAAATGAAGTCAAACTGTCTAGGTTAAACATATTGCTGCATGACTATGAACTTTTTTACATGAAACCTATTGAGTCTATTTCTGAAATGTATATAAGGTTCACTCAAATTATCACTTCTTTGTATGCTTTAGGAAGAGAACTTACAAATTATGAAAAAGTGAACAAGATTTTGAGATGTTTGCCTTCTTCGTTTGATGCTAAGATAACTATGATTACTGAATCGAAAGATTTGAATAATTATTTTATTGACAACATACTTGGGTCACTCATTGCTTATGAGCAAGGGGTGAACCAAAGACAGCTTAATATAGGTGAGAAGAAGAAGGAGAAAATTGTGGCGCTGAAGGTCAACGAAACTGACACTGATTCTTCCGAGTCTGATAGCGATGATGTTGCCTTAATCACTAGGCAATTTAAAAGCTTTTAAGGAAGAAATATAAGAACTTTTAGAAGTGGAATAAGGGTAAGTCCATGTTTGTTTTAAATGCAAAAAGCTTGGATACATTAAAGCTGATTATCCTACACTTAAACCTCACCTAAGCAAGGAAAAGGGTGAGGAGAAACCCAAATTCAGGAAGGACAAGAAAAGGATTCAAAAGGGATTCTGTGCAGACTCCACATCCGACTCTTCTGAGATTGAATCTGATCCTAAGGTGACTAGAGTTGAGGAAGAAGAAGAGGTAGGGGAGATTACCCAAGGGGTTGAAAATGCAAATCTAGAGGAAAGGTTAGAACCTTAAACCACTTTGATTAGAGATTGCAGATATTCTTCGAGTCATCCTAAAGAACTGATCTTAGGAGACCATTCTGAAGGTGTTAGAACTAGGCATGGACTTAGGAAGGAAGTAAACCATTCTACCTTTATCTCAATGATTGAACCCACCAACATCAATCAAGCCCTTTCTGATGAATTTTGGATCTTAGCTATGCAAGAGGAACTGAATCAATTTATAAGAAATGATGTTTGGGAGTTAGTAGAAAGACCTATAAATCAAAGTATAGTGGGAACCAAGTGGGTCTTTAAGAATAAGATGAATGACACTGGTGTGGTGGTTAGGAATAAGGCAAGATTGGTGGCTAAGGGATACATTCAAATTGAAGGGATTGATTTTGAGGAGACCTTTGCCCCTGTAGCTAGATTGGAAGCCATTATGGTGCTACTAGCCTTTGCTTGTTACAAAGAATTTAAGTTATTTCAAATGGATGTTAAGAGTGCCTTTTTAAATCGGGTAATAAAAGAGGATGTTTTTGTAGAACAACCCCAAGGTTTCGAGAGTTTCTAATATCCAAATCATGTTTACAAATTAAAAAAGGCCCTATATGGATTGAAACAAGCACCCAGACCTTGGTATGAGAGGCTTAGCACATTCCTATTAGAAAGAGAGTTTGTTAAGGGGAGCGTAGACACCACCCTTTTTCTGAGGAGACTAGGGGATTATTTACTCATTATCCAGATCTATGTTGATGATATAATTTTTGGATCTTCTGATAAACATTTATGTGATGAGTTTTCTAAAATAATGAGTAAGGAATTTGAGATGAGTATGATGGGAGAATTATCCTACTTTTTGGGGTTTAGCATAAGGCAAATGGATGATGGAACCTTTCTCAATCAATCTAATTACACTAAGGACATTTTGAAGAAATATGAAATGGACAAAGTTAAGCCAATCAACACTCCCATGAGCTCCTCTATTCAGTTAGATAAGGATTCAAGTGGAAAATCTGTTGATCAGAAGAAGTATAGAGGAATAATTGGATCACTACTTTACCTGACTGTTAGCCGACTTGATATCATGTTTAGTGTTTGTCTTTTTGCTAGGTTTCAGGCTGATCCTAAAGAGTCCCACCTGACTGCTGTTAAGAGAATTCTTAGATATCTTTTAGGGACACCAAACCTAGGAATCTGGTACCCTAGGCACAGCACCTCTTTTGAGATTATTGGATATTCAGATTCTGACTTTGTAGGGTGTAGGGTGGATAGAAAAAGCACATCTAGAACTTGTCAATACATAAGATAGTCTTTAGTCTTCTGGTCCAGTAGAAAATAGAACTCAGTTGCACTTTCCACTCTTGAAGCTCAGTATATTGACTTAGGAAGTTGTGTGGCCCAAGTTCGTTGGTTGAAGCAACAAGTCTTAGATTTAGGATTACCTGTCGGCACAATTTCTGTTCTGTGTGATAATACTAGTGTCATCTGCATTTCTAGGATTCCAATCCAACATTCTAGAACCAAACACATTGATATAAAGCATCACTTCATTAGGGACCATGTTATAAAAGGGGACATTGAGCTACATCATGTAGCAACTAAAAATCAGCTGGCTGACATATTTACTAAACCACTGGCTTTTGACTCATTCAACATTTTGAGGACCAGATTAGGTGTGATTGATATAAATGCTTGATTCTGATGACTACTTATTTCTAATTTATCTATTTTTCATTCTGTTATTGTTAGTTAGTTGTTCGATTTTATTATCTGGTTTCTGTTGTTTTTATTTTCTGCTGATTTCTATTTTAGCCTTGTTGTTAGTTTGATTTGAATATTTATTTTGATGTGATTTCCTACTTATTTTTATTTACTGTGTTATCTCTTTCAAAATCAGATCACTACTCACTACTTCTGATAAATTAGATTTCTGACTGAGAGTTTTGCCTTATTTTTTTATTTGGAAGCTGGTAAGCAGTGATTAATTCCATTGGATCTGTTAAAGGGAAGAAACATTGATGATTGTTTCTCTTCCTCTAACTCCTTTAATGGTGCATTATTTCTTTTTGTATAAAAATCTTCTTCAAAATTAAAAAGTTAGTTTTTTAAATAAAGATCTATTTTATCTTCCTACAGTAATCTACCTCATATGAATACTATTTTCAAAGTTTTAAGTTATTATTATGATTTTCTGAACCAAGTGATTACAGTTATCATACGATGTTTAGTTTTTATTTTGTGAATTACTCTTCCTTATTGTAGAGAGTGAGCTTTGTCGTCTCTTATGTCTGGAAGATAATTTTACAGCTGAGATTTTTTAACGAGTTTGAGAGTGAGAAAGCCTACAAAAGATGCGCAAAGAGCGCCAAAATGAAAAGAGGCACAAAATTAGCCCAAACTAAAAAGATGCGCAATGTTGCCAAAAAAAATTGAAAGAATACACAAAGTGTATCAAAAATCAAAAGATCCGCAAAGCGCCAAACAAATTGAAAAAGGTGCACAAAATTAGCCCACAAAGAAATAAGCTTTCTTCCCTTTCAGATCATTAAATGTCTTAGAAAAATCCATACACCCTTAATATTAATATTTTTAAAAGCTTGAGACAAAAATCATGATTTTTGATTTCTTACTTAGTAATACTATTATATCAGATATTTTTCTAGAACGAGGCTTGAAAGGATCTCTTTTCGAATCTAATTTCTTTTCTTCTGAATTGGTTTTTTGTTTTGAAAGGAATTTGCATATATAAGATGTCCGAGGTGGGAGTTATGAAAGTCAATTTTCTAACTTTTTCTAGATTTCAGCGCTGTCGATCATCTTCTTATTGGTTTTTGGATTCAAAATCATGGGAAAATTCTGATTCACTGAAGCGGATCGATTTAAAAAAAAAATTTCATTGTTTTGTATTTTTGTGTTTATTATTTCTAGT
Organism: Dendrobium chrysotoxum; assembly: GCA_019925795.1. NCBI lineage: Eukaryota > Viridiplantae > Streptophyta > Magnoliopsida > Asparagales > Orchidaceae > Dendrobium > Dendrobium chrysotoxum. The sequence goes on along the minus strand of CM034300.1, from coordinate 47,012,597 downwards.
TTTCTTTTCTCTATTTTTTTATTTATTTTATTTTTATTTTTGTTTTATATGTTTTTGGGATCCCTGATCGTTCATCTCCATCCTCCATCTTTTTCACTTTTTGTTCACATTGTCCTGGACGATATCCACATCATCCTGGATGATACCCACATCATCCTGGATGATCATCTTCATCCAGGATGATCCATACATCATCTTGGATGATCCACTCAAATCATCCCCACTATGATCAAATGGCTGAGTGCCATCAATTATTGGTGATCATCCTGGATGATCCTTACATCATCCTGGATGATATGATCCATATTTCCTGATCCTGATCAAATGGCTGAGAATGCACCAACTATTATTCATCATCTTGGATGATCCACCTCATCATCCTGGATGATCCACATATCAGTAGTTGGATGATTTAAATTCAGCCCGTCCTATGCATTTATTGCATATCGTCCCGGACGATCCACCTCATCGTCCTGGGCGATACTTTTCATCAACGGTCATTCAGCTTGACCCCTTGGGACGATCGTCTGTGTCTAATCATCCTGGATGATCTCTGATCATCCTGGATGATCCAATCACCTTTTTGACCAATCATCCTGGCTGTCATAATTACACATATCGTCATGGACGATCCTGCGATTGTACGGGGCGATCTGGTCGATTTCTATTTAAAGAGCCATTTTCTTCAGTTTTCTTCACACCTCTTCCTTCCACACTTTCTCTTGTGTTTCTAATGGCTGGTGGAAATCGATCTAGGCATCAAGGTGTGAGCTCATCACAGGGAAATATTGATTCCTGCTTTCCAAATGCATCCGATTAGGCTTCCTTCCAACGATATCTTAAAGTTCGAATCACAAAATCCAAGAACGTCAACCCCCGCACTCTCACTTACCCTGTCCTGGATCTATTTGTGCATACCTCCCTCACCTTCATCCTCACACTAGGCTTCCCATTTAGCACTGAACTTCTCTGAGTCTTCTTCGCAAATCTTCGCATCGCCGCTGACTACTCCAGCCTTTACTCCTATGTTAATCAGCGACCTTTAGAACTCACAGCCCAGGATTTTCACCATATCCTTCAACTCTCTGTCACTGGAGACAAACTCCATACCCTTGTTTCTAATCCTGATTATGATTGGAGTGTCGCCGATCGCTTCCTTAGAAATACCAACGCACCCTACCACGACAACACTTGCACTTCCCTCCTTAAGGATGCCCATACCATTCAACATGTCCTTCATTCCTCCATCATCCCAAAGGCTAGGGACCGCATTCACATCACCCCTTTACTGTCTCTGACTACTTATTACATCATGGCCCACTGGGAATTCAATACTACCGATCTCCTTTTCCGCTATATTGAGCATCTCACTACCATTAGGGATCCGGGCCATAGACGACGCCCAAATCTAGCTCTAGGACACATCATTACATATGCTTTAGAGACCAAATATGATCTACAATATCCAGTCCCTGTTAATGTCCCTCCATCCTACTTCATAAATAATTCCTTCCATGTACTCCACAGTACCCGACTACATCTGGAGGCCGCCCCGGATGTTGAGGAGGAAGAGGAAGAAGCTATTCATGTTCCTGATGCACTTGATGCACCTGCTCCCCTTCGTATTACATCCCCTTTTGATCATCTGGTGCAGCGGTTCGACTAGCAGGAGGCCCGATTTGATTCTTATGTTGCTGCCCAGTAGTAGTAACAAACTGAGGATCTGCAGCGCTTCAATGACTATGTTGCTCAGTAGCAATAGCAGCACGACCATGACATTGCCTGGTTTGTAGCACACTTGATCGCCATTTACAGTTACTTTCAGCCACCACCTCCTCCTCCTTCTAATCAGGATCCGCCTCCTTTTTAGCTTTGTATTTTATGGTGTTTTCTGCTTATATTATTATGTTTGTTCCTCCTCCTTTTTGTGATGCCAAAAGGGGGAGTTAGTGTTTTGAGTTACTAGTAGTTTTGTGTACTACTCTAGTTGTTTCTTGTATTACTCTTATTTTGTAGTTGTTCTCCTTATTATATTTTTTGTTTAGTGAATTTTGAAATGATATTTATCTTTCACACGAGCATTGGTTACTCATGTCAATTTGATTTGAAACTACTTAACAAATGTTTTCCATCATCAAAAAGGGGGAGATTGTTGCAAATCTGCTTTTAAAGATTATGATTTTGATGATAGCAAACATTTCTATCTCAGGTTGCCTGTTTAATCTTTTAGGTATGCAGGTTCAATTATAAGTTCAAGCTAGTCCAAGCTCGAGTCATTCTATTTTAAAATCTAGGTCCAATGTATTTTTTCATCTTTATTCAGTCAAATGCTATATAACTGATCCCCTAGCTAAGTATCCTTGCACACATACACTCAGGGGGAGAGCTTTAGTGAATTAAAGTTTCTGTTTAATTTTTGTTCAGATCGTCCTGGACGATATTTACATCGTCCTGGATGATCCAGTAAAAATAGAAACCCTAAGTTGGGCGACCAAGTTAAGTCTGTCTGATTAAGCCGATCGTCCTGGATGATCCATCCATCATACAAGACGATAGGCTCAAATCATAAATTCTCAGCCCCCAAATCAAGTTAGACAAGTTTTATTTTTAGAGATTTAATCTGATCGTCCCAGACGATACGTGTATCATCCTGGATGATCCATTACAATCATGCCTAAATTAGTCTGGTGATTAAGGAAAGTTATTAAGTCTAATTGATTCGATCATATCATCCTAGAAGATCGCAGGACCGTACGAGATGATGTGTTAAAAATCATGATCGTCCAGCATGTTTCACCTGTATGTCCAGAGCGGTTTTAGGACAATTTTGGCACTTTTTGAACTAATTGTACAGGACGATATCAATATCATCATGGAGGATCAAGTCATTTTTAGGTCGTCCAGTACAAGTTCCTCTGGATGACCAGAGTGGACTTCTGGATGAAATTTGTGAATTTACACTAATCGTCCCGGCCGATCGCAGAATCTTACGGGACGATCTGAACAATTTTTTCTACTAATCGTCCAGAAGAGCCAGATCGTCCAAGCTGAAATAGGTGATTTTGAACTGATCATACTAGATGATCTAGCGATTGTCCTGGACGATATTGGCCAACCAGTTGAGATTTAGGGCAAATTTTTAGCCCTCCTATAAAAGATCTTTTTCTTCCAACAAGAAAAATCTTTTGCCGCTTTCCTTTACAGAGAAACCCTAGAGAGAGAGAGAGTTTGGGAGAGAGAGAGGACTTGTGAGGGGGAGTTTGTGAGGGATTCACAAAGGTTTCTCCAAGAAAGGATCAGATTCATCTTCTCCATTCATCGTCTCTCGTATTGTCGGTGTTGTCTATGGGAGGATCATTCGCAGGAAGATCCAGGTTCTCTTCCCGCTTCAGGAGGAATTGAAATGAGTTCAGGTTCTCTGCCTGCTTCAGGAGGAAGCGAAAGGAGTCCATGTTCTCTGCCTACTTCATGAGGAAGCGAAAGGAGTTCAGGTTCTCTGCCTCACCGGGTTGGTGGAAAGGACTTTTATACAGGCTTCTCCGCCTTACTTTGGGAGCAGAAGGAGAGTCACTTTTATGTTAGTGCAATACCAGGAGGAGAGGCTCCGGGGAGTGGACGTAGGTCAAGTTGACTAAACCACTATAAAATCTGGTGTGTTATTTCTGATTATTTTTTGCACTTTATTTTTCTGTTATTATCTGCTTGGGTTAAATCTGTGGTTGATCTTTTCATTTATGTGTTTACTTGTTTCCGCTGCAAATCATTGAAAAGACTTTTCCTGTTGCTCTCAAATTTTTTAAAATAACTAACTCACCCCCCTCTTGGTTAGCCTCAAGACTAGTTCATCAGGGCTTAACATCCCTATCGAACTTTTAATCACAAAAATTTCTTGCATTTCTATTTTCGTTCTACTAGTACTACTGCACATCTATTTTGATTTTCCTACTTACTAATGTTTCAGATCCACAAGGTCAATTGCAATTCAAGCTAGCTCAAGTTTGAGTAGATTAGGATTAAATCAGTCTGTAATATCAAATCCGTTATTTTTTACTCTTTCTTGAGTTAATTGTAAAAAGGTGAATCATGATGCTAAGTAACCTTGCACACATACACTCAGGGGGAGAAATTCTATAAAATTAAGAGTTCGTCTATTTTTGATTATATTATCCTAGATAATCCCAAATCATCCTAGACGATCAAATAAAAATAGAAACCCTAATTAGAGCAGTCATGTTAAATCGGTCTGATTAAACAGGTCATTTTGGATGATCCTCCCATCATCTTGGATGATATGCTTAAATCAAAATTCCTCAGCAGCTAGACTCATTTAGGCAGGTTTTTTATTTTAGGATTTTGGTCTAATTATACAGGATGATATATGTATTGTCTTGAATGATCCATTACGATCATATTTAAATTAGTCAGGTGATTAAGAAAAGTAATTAAGAATTTATTGATCGATCACATTGTCCTGGCCGATCATAAGATCGTTCGGGATGATCCGTTATAAATCCTTATCGTCAAATATAATATTCCTAGGCAACCCGAACTATGTGCCAAACAATATTATCCATTTTTGAACTAATCGTAAAGGATGATAGACATATCATTCTGGACGATCAAGTCATATTTCTGCATATCATGCTGACTTATCTCTTAGATGACCCGAACTATCTACTGGATAAAAATGTATATTTGAACTAATCGTACAGGATGATGACACATCATGCTAGATAATCTATATAAATCTTATCTTCTAATCATCTAGGAGAGCCAGATCATCCTGACTAAAATGTCTATTTTTGTACTAATCGTATAGGATGATCGACATATCATCCTGGATGATCTTTGATGGCAAATTAAAATTTAGGGCATTTTTTGAGCCCTTCTATTTAAGATCTCTTATTTGTTAATGTTGATATCTTTGGCTACTATCCTTAATTGAGAGAGTCTTGAGAAGGAGAGGGAGAGCTTGGGAGAGAGGGAGAGGATATTGTAAGGTGTTCAGGATGGTTGCTCTAAGCAAGGATTCGAGTCACCTTCTCCGGTCGTCGTCCCTTGTTCCTTGGTGGCTCTGTAGGAAGGAAGATTAGTAAGAAGATCGAGGTTCTCTTCCTTCTTCAGGAGGAAGCAAAAGGAGGTAAGGTTCTCTGTCTGCTTCAGGAGGAGGCAAAAGAAGTTTGGATTTTCTGCCTCACCGGGGTTAGTGAAAAGGAGTTTTTGTAAAGGCTTCTTTGCCTTGCTGTGGGAGCAAAAGGAGAGTCATTGAGTTTTAGTGCAATACCTAGAGGGGAGGCTCCATGGAGTGGATGTAGGTCAAGTTGACTAAACCACTGTAAAATCTGGTGTGTTCTTTCTTTTTACTATTCTACATTTTAATTTATGTACTTTAATTTCTTATGGATGATCGTGCGGTTAAAGTTATTGATTTGTTAGATTAATCGTTTCCACATCAAGGAGTAATTGTGCTTGTTTTAAAACATTCAAAAAGGGTCTCAAAATCTTATTTTTGCTTAAGAATTTTTAAAACTAACAATTCACCCCCCCCCCCCTCTTGGTTAGCCTGGGGCTAGTTCATTAGGGCTTAATAACCCTAACAAACTTTTAAGTGGTATCAGAGCGGGATACAGAAATTAAGTTTTAGATAACTTTTGAATTTTTATCCATGGCTAACTTTAGTAATCGAAACATGGCAGAAGGGTTTTCTATTACTCGACCACCCTTGTTTAATAACATACCTTTTATTTTCTAGAAAACTTATATGTCCAGCTTTTTGCATTCGATCGATTATCGCAGGTGGATGCTTGTTAAAGATGGTTATGATGCACCCTATAGACTTGTTAATGATGTTAAAACTGAACTTTCTTTTACTGAATGGACTCTTGATGATAGTGATTTAGTAGAATTTAATGCAAAATGTTTAATTATTTTTTCTGTGCATTGAAATTTGAAGATTACATGCGTGTTTAAACTTGTACAACTGGTAAAGAAATCTAGGATAAATTTTATATCACTTATGATGGCACAATTGAAGTTAAGCAATCTAGGTTTAATATCTTTCTTCACGATTATGAACTCTTTCGAAAGAAACATAGTGAGTCAATATCTAAAATATATACTAGGTTTACGCAAATTGTCACCTCCCTGCATGCCTTAGGAAGAAACTCACTAACTATGAGAAAGTTAACAAAATTTTAATATGTTTACCTTCTTCCTATGATGCTAAGATAACTACGATCATTGAATCCAAGAATTTTAATACTTATTCTATTGATAACTTACTTGGATCACTCATTGCTTATGAGCAAGGAGTGAACCAAAGACAACTTGATGCAGGTGAGAAAAAGAAGGATACAATTATGGCACTGAAGGCTAATGATACAGATACTGATTATTCTGGGTCTAAAAGTGATGATGTTGTCTTAATTACTAGGAAATTCAAAAGCTCTCTAAGGAAGAAATAATAACACCATCAGAAATGGAATAAGGGTAAGAATAACAAAAATTCTAAAGGTTATTCTGCTATGGTTTGCTTTGAATGCAGGAAGCTAGGACATATAAAAGCTGATTGTCCTACACTTAAGGCTCACCCAAGCAAGGACAAGGGTGAGGAGAAACCCCAAGTTCAGGAAGGATAAAAAATAGATTCAAAAGGCTTTCTGGTTGAATTCTACATCTGACTCCTCTGAGACTGAACCTGAAGAGGAGACTACAAACTTGTGTTTGATGGCAGATGAACATCTGGGTCATTCTGACCAAGAAGAGGTATGTGAATTAACCTACGATTAATTACTTGATGTTTCTAAGAAAATACATTTATCATATAGGAAACTTAAGAAATCGCATGCTAGCCTAAAATTGGAATTCTTGAACCTATGAAAAGAGCAATTGTGTTTTTTTTAAAACATTCAAAAAGGGTCTCAAAATCTTATTTTTTCTTAAGAAATTTTAAACCTACCAATTCACCGCCCCTCTTGGTTAGCCTCGGGCTAGTTCATAATAACAACCCTAATGAACATTCAAGTGGTATTCTTTATCCATCTGACAGCTGATATATCTCTATTATTTGAGATCATCTTGAGATCATCCTAGATGATCCTCATTATTTGGGATGATTTGATCGAATTCTACTTAGTTATTTGTGATCGTCTTAGATGATACACCTGTTTGTCCTAGATGATCCACATGGTAAAAATGGTTACACATTTTAAATTCAGGCTAGTATGATCCATTATTGCTAATCATCCTGGATATTCCACCTAATCATCCTGGATGATCTATTTCATCAATGGTCGTCTAGCTTGACTGCTCGGGATGATCACCTAAGGCTAATCATCCTGGACGATGTCTGATCATCTTGGATGATAGGACCACCTTGTTAACCAATCAGCCTAGACATCATAATGTCACCTGATCATCCTGGACAATCCTACGATCATCCTAGATGATATGGCTGACTTTTTATAAATAGCTAATTTCAAACATTTTCTTCACCACAAAACCATCAAATCTTCCTTCTTCCTCACTCAAACTCTTATTCCTTGTAATTGGATGGTGGGAAATGATCCAGGATGGTGACATGAAGTTCCTCGAGGGCACCTGTCAACCCTTATTTCATTAAGGAGCTGATTAAGCTGCCTATCTTCACTACAAGACTGCTGGCATCACTTCATCCAAAATCATCAATGCACGCACCATTACATACCCGATACTTGATCTCTTTTCCCACATTTCTCTCACCTTTATCCTTACACTTGCTTTCCCCTTCAACTCTGAACTCCTCTACGAGTTGTTCGCTAGCTTAAGGATCAATGCCACATACACTACCCTTCAATCCTATGTTCATAAACACCCCGTTGAAATAACCTACCAAGACTATCATGAACTCCTTCAACTCTCTACCGCTGGAGTCAAGCTTTATATCTTGTCTTTAGATCCAGAATTCAACTGGGCTCATGTCAATCAAGTCCTAAGAAACACAAATGCCACCTTTCATGGTGGTGCCTCAAGCACCTTAGTTAAAGATGCTAGGACAATCCAATATGTCCTTCAAACCTCTGTAATCCCAAAGGCTAGTGACTGTGTACACATCACTCCCCTACTTTCTATCACCACCTACTACATAATGACACATAAGGAATTCAATGCCACAGATCTACTATTTCAATACATTAAGCACCTTACTAGTATTAGGGATCCAAGACACAAGTGAAAACTTAACCTTGCCCTAGGACACATCATAATTTATGTGCTTGAGACCAACTACAACCTCCAATATCCTGCTGTACTTAACTATCAACGCTCCATCAACACAAACAGCTCCTTCCATGTCCTTCACAGCACTCATTTCTATCCAGAGCATGCAAAGGCTACAGAGGCCAAGGAGGAAGCTATTCCTGTACCTATTCCTATCCGCCTGCAGTTATAGATGGATTAGCTGGTGTACAGATTTGACCAGTGGGAGGCCTGCTTTGACTTCTACATGGTTGCACAGGAGCAGCAGCATGCGGCGGATGTTGAACGATTCAATGTATATGTCACCTAGCAGCAGCAGCAGCACGACCAGGATATGACCTAGTTTGCTGAGCAGTTTGCTTCTATCGATAGTCTTTTTCAGCCGCCACCACCTCCTAATCCAATTGATCAAGGTCCCTCCTACTTTTAGCTTGTTTGATTTTTCTTTTTGTTTTTTTATGATGTTTTATACTATAGTTCTTCTCTGTGTTATTCTTTGTATAATGTTATATATTTATTTTTTTATTTCTCCTTTTTGTGATGTCAAAAGGGGGAGTAATGTCAGTGTTGTACTATTTCGTGCCTGTTTTAGTGAAATCTGAATTTCCCATGTTTAATTATTTTCCTTTGTCCTATGCATTAATCTTTTTAATCTACTTGATTTGAAATTTCCTAACAAATATTTGTAATCATCAAAATGGGGGAGATTGTTATATATCTAGATTCAAGGATTATAATTTTAATGATCATAAACATTTCTTGTATTTTTATTTCCATTATAATGTCAGTACTGCACATCTATTTTGATTGCCTTTCAAACTAATGTTTCAGGTCTACAAGGTCAATTACAATTCAAGCCAGCTCAAGTTTGAGTAGATTAGGACTGAGTTAGTCTGTAATGTCAAATCTATTATTTTTTACTCTTTCTTGAGTCAATTATAAAAAGGAGGATCCTGATGCTAATTAACCATACACACACACTCAGGGGGAGAAATTTAATAAAATTAAGAGTTTATCTATTTTTAATTATATCATCTTGGATGATCCCAAATCATCCTAGATGATCAGATCAAAATAGAAACCCTAAGTAGGGCAGTCGTGTTAAATAAGTCTGATTAAGCAGATCATCCTAGACAATCCTCCCATCATCTAGGATGATATGCTCAAATCAAAATTCCTCAGCTACCAGAATCATTTAGGTAGGTTTTTATTTTAGGATTTTGGTCTAATCATATAGGATGATATACGTATTATTCTGGATGATCCATTACAATCATGCCTAAATTAGTCAGGTGATTAAAAAAAGTAATTACGGATTTATTAATTAATCACATCATCTTGGTTGATAATAAGATCGTTTGGGATGATCCATTATAAATCATTATTATCCAACATAGTTTTCCTGGATTACCAAAATTATGTGCCGGATGATATTGCCCATTTTTAAACTAATTGTATAGGATGATAGACATATCATCTTGGACAATCAGGTAATATTTCTACATATCATCCTGACTTATCTCATGGATTACCTGGACTATCTACTGGATGAAAATTTATGTTTGAACTAATCGTACAAGACGATGACTCATCATCCTGGATGATCTATATAATTCCTGTATTCTGATCGTCCAAGAGAGCCAGATCATTTATATTGAAACATCTATTTTTGTACTGATCATACAAGACGATCGACAGATCGTCCTGGATGATCTTTTATGGAAAATTAAAATTTAGGGCTTTTTTTGAGCCCTTCTATTTAAGATCTCTTATTTATTAATGTTGATATCTTTGGCTATTATCCTGACTTGAGAGAGTCTTGAGAAGGAGAGGGAGAGCCTGGGAGAGAGGGAGAGGATCTTGTGAGAGGAAGTTTGTGAGGTGTTCACAAAGGTTGCTCGAAGAAAGGATTTGAGTCTCCTTCTCTAATCGTCATCCCTTATTCCTTTGTGGCTCTGTAGGAAGGATCATCAGTAAGAAGATTGAGGTTCTTTGCCTACTTTAGGAGGAAGTAAAAGGAGGTAAGGTTCTCTGCCCGGTTCAGGAGGAAACAAAAGGAGTTTGGGTTCTCTGCCTCACCGGGGTTGGTGAAAAGGTGTTTTTGTAAAGGCTTCTCCGCCTTGCTGTGGGAGCAAAAGGACAGTCACTGAGTTTTAGTGCAATACCTGGAGGGGGGCTCCAGGGAGTGGATATAGGTTAAGTTGATCAAACCACTATAAAATCTGGTGTGTTATTTCTTTTTACTGTTTCGCTTTTTTTTTTGTACTTTAATTTTTTATGGATGATTGTGTGGTTAAAGTTATTGATTTGTTTGATTTATCGTCTCCACATCAAAGAGTAATTGTGTTTGTTTTAAAACATTCAAAAAGGGTCTCATAATCTTATTTTTGCTTAAGAATTTTTAAAACTACCAATTCACCCCCCCCCCCCCCCCCCCGCCCCTTCTGGTTAGCCTCGGGCTAGTTCATAAAGGCTTAACAACCTTAACGAACTTTCAGTTTCCATTTCCAATACCAAAACTTATGGATTATATTGATTCTTCTCATACAATATTTTCCTTTATAGATGGCTCATCTAGATATAATCAAATAAAAATAGTTCCTAAGGATGAAAGTGTACATCTTATAGAACACTGATAGGACTCTACTATTATAAAGTTATGCCATTTGGGTTAAGGAATGCTTGGGCAATGTGCCAATAAGTAATGATGAGGATTTTGGATTAACTAATCCACCAATAAGTGGAAGATTATGTCGATGATCCAGTCGTTAAAAGTTTTGAAAGAGATGATCATTTATATGATCTAAGAATCATTTTTCAAAAATTACATCAAAATAACTTAAACATTAATCCAATAAAGTGTGCTTTTGGTGTTACTTTAGGAATGTTTTAAGGTTTTTTTGTCCAACATCGAGTGATTGATATAGATCCAAATTAAATAAAGATATAATAGAAATGCCACTGCAAAAAAATATTATATAGTGAAGATCTTTTGAAGGCCAATTAGCTTAACTTAGAAGATTTATATCAAATCTTTCAGGCTGATGTCAGCATTAATAGATTTATGAAAGAATGATGACCTTTACAAGTGGGATGAAAATTTTTAGAAAGCATTTGACCGTATAAAATAATTTTTGACAAATGCTGCAATATTAACTACTCCCATTTTAGGAAAGTGTTAATTTTATATGCCATAGCTTTATGTTAATATCTTAGCACCTTGTTAAGTCATGTTAATGAGGAAAGGTAAGAAAATATACTTTAGTATTTGAGTAGAAGTTTACTTCCAACTAGTAAATTAGTCTCTGATAGAGTAACATTGCTTATCTTTAGTCTTTGCAGCTAAAAAGTTAAGCCATTATATGCTCTCTCATAAGTAGAGTAAATCAATTACAATATTTTTTATTTTTTCTTTTTATTTTGTTTTTGGGGAACCCATGGAGGGGCCTATGTATTAATACATAAACAAGATTACAAAGTCCTTAAAGGGACCTCAAGCTCACTAATGCTCAACAAAGCTACAAAAAGAAAACCAAAAAAACCTAAGAGCTCGACTTCCCCACTAAGCAAAAATATAAACCAACCTAGGTACATTCTACGGTGCACAAGAAAGAGCACCCAAAAAGAAGAAAAGAACAAAAAAACCACATTCATCTCCAACATCCCATCCAAAAAGTCATCATGACAAGCACCTGCACTAAGAACATTCTGCAAAAAGAGATGATACCCAAGAATGAAAAAACACAAATAAAAGTAAAAGCTAGTAGGCTGATAGATCCAATTGATATTCAAAAATACCAACATCAGCTAAGCAAGCAGGGAAAAAAGATAAAAACCTCTTAATCCATAATAGCCAAAATAGAAGAAATGTAAGAAGGATCACAACACTAATGCACCTCCGAAAATTATAGTTAACCATACCAGTACTAGGGACAAGAAGCAACATGAAGCAAGCCACCCTAGCTGAAATAAGAAAGGAAACATAAGCAGGATAAAAAGAAACCTACCAGGTAGCCCAGGGAAGATACTAGAGAAACCAACAAAAAATAAGCCCCAGGGACACCAAAAATGCCTAGCAACACAGACTATAGATACCCGATACCATCAACAGCAACAATAGAAACATGTCAAAAAAGAGCAGCACAGGAAAATGTTATAGGCACCCAAATAGAAACAGTACAGCCACAGAAAAGAACTCCTAAGAACCAACCAAGAGGCGATCACCAGACCAACCAAAATGCTCCAGAAATTGCTCACCAGATAGGCACTAAAAGGACCCAAAAAACACAAAAATCTAGGAAACCAAAAGTAGAAAAGAACCACACCAATCAAGCACAGCAGTCCTTAAACACACCAATGCAACTCCAAAGGGAACCAACAATCGAGTAGCAGACAAGGCAACCCGAGAACCTAGAAACCAAACCAGATAAGGCAAACAAAATTACGAGAACTGGAAGACACAAAACTAGACTGAGGAGCAGTGAAGCAACCCAAACAACACCATTAAAATCTAACATAAGGCATACCAATTTTATCTATTCTTAAAAGGCCTTTCAGCGGAGTAGGAAGTTTAGTGGCCAAAAACTCAGATAGACACTCCAATCCCCACCCCCACCTTGCAAGAAAATTAGCACATGCATTACCATCCTTGTGAACAAGGGAAAATGAATAGTTCATAAAGATCAACAAATTCTTAATATTCCTCATCATATAAAAAAGAGTAGAACTACACAGTATCCTCAATAGAGTTTAAAAATTGAAAATAAAAATTTGAGTCAACATCAAACCAATATTAGTTAAGCTAAGATAAATGCATAATCTTAAACCATGGAGCATAGCTGAGATGATAGCATAGTTAACATCACAATTTTGTAAGGGACCAACAAAAGCCAAAATAAAGCTACCATAATAATCCCTGATGACCCCACCACAACCCGACGAAGAATTCATTATAACACCATCCACATTCAATTTATAAGAGTTAATAGGGGGTTTGGTCCAATAAATAAACCTAGGTTCTTTAGAAAGATGATCAACCTCTAATTTAAGACCTAAATCAGCCGCAACAAAATAATAGTTTTTAAAATTCTTGACAGAGAGCAATTTAACATAGTAGAGAGCAACAACCTTGTCTTTAACATTTTGAATAATCCTATGATGGTTCATAACCACATCATTGAAAAGAGAATTATTCCTATCCAACCATAAGTACCACAAGATAAGCGAAGGAATAACATTTCTGATATGGCCTTTGGACTTAATAAACCAACAATTAAGCATAGCATTAATAGATAATTTAGCATTAAAATAATTCAAATGGAAGATGCCATCAAAATAAGTCCATGTTTTAACAGCTAAAGGACAAGAGAGAAAAATATGATGCATATTATCCGCATGATAACAACATTGGCACTTGGACGGTAAAATAAAACCTCTTTTAATTAAGTTATCATCCATAGGAATGAACTTATGTAGGATTCTCCAAACAAAAACAATGACCATGGAAGCAATACTTTTATGCCAAAGCATATAAAAAATATTAGAACCCTCATGCTTAGATCTAAAGGAATGCCAAGCATCCTTTAATCTAAAATTACCATCTTTGGTCAAACCACCAAAAAGTAAATCATCAGAGTTAGTGTTCAGGGGTAGATTTAAAATTTGTTGAATAATAAAATCAGAATTAACAATAGCAATTTTCTCATAATCCTAACAATTATCAGTAAAAAAAATTCACCTTCACTGCCACGGTGGAAGAGGTATTAGTAATAAAATCAATAGATTGCCCCCCTACCAACGATCCTGCCAAAAGAAAATATCACCACCACCAAGCCCCCAATAAATAGAGGAGTCAACAACCCATTTAATTTTGTAAAGCCTCTGCCACCCTTTATTATCTCCTTTGTTAAACCAGCAAGTAGTTGGATGTTTACCCACACAATATATGGTAAACATAAAATTAGTCCAAAGGCTCAGTTTTGCATGAAAGTTGTACCATAACTTGAAGGAAAAAGCATAGTACAAATCATTCTTACTCTTACACCCTAAGGACCCTTCTTCCAGGATAGCACAACACTTGTCCCAAGAGGATCAGATAGTTTTAGAATTGTTACTAGGCCCTTTCCAGAAAACTTTATTTAAAAGCCTGTCAATCCTATTGCGAACCGCCAGAGTAGGAAGAAGAGTTTAAAAAATATAAACAGGTAGAGAACAAAGAACACTTTTGATGAGAATTAATCTACCCCCAAAACTCAAAAAATTAGAATCCCAAGACAAAAAGTTTATTCTGCACAGTAGTAATTAAATCATCAAAAAAGAAAAGTTTTCTTTTTACCTTTAAAAAGAGGCACCCCTAGGTACTTAATAGGCAAATGACCATGCATGAAACTAGTTAAATTTTAATAGCCACAATACGATCATTAGGCACATTCTTGGAGGAAATAAAGCAACACTTATGTTTATTCAAAACAAGACCACTAACCATTTCAAATTGATGAAAAAAACTCATAAGTTTGTTAATCTTATTAACCTAAGCATTCATAACACTGTTAAGGTCATTAGCAAAACATAAATGAGAGATAGGAAAACCACCCAAAGTTTTAAAATAGAGGCTAGGGTAATTCTCAAAGAGGTTGGTAAGACCTCTATTAAGTACTCAACAACAATAATGAAGAGGGCAGGAGAAATAGGATCACCCTGTCTCAGACCATGAGATGCTTTAAAAAAACCATTGCTTTTACCATTAAAAATGATAGAAAAATAAGGGCCATCAATGCAGTTTTTAGTAAGATTGAAAAACTTCAAGTCAAAACCAAACAACTTTATAATATTATAAAGAAAATTCCAATCAATTTTATCATAATCCTTAGCAATCTCAAGTTTCAAAATCATGTTACGACCTCTCACCTTAACATCCAGGTCATGACAAAATTCTTTGGCCAGGAGAATATTATCACCAATAGCCCACCCTTTAACAAAACCAATTTGAAAAGGAGAGATAATTTTAGGCAATGAAGAAGTTAACCAATCCCTAAGAATTTTAGAAAGCAATTTATTAAAAAAGGTGCACAAACTAATAGGTCTAAAGTCATTCCAGTTACTAATAGAGTTATGCTTGGGGATAAGCACAATAGAAGTAGAAGTAAAAAACTTTGGAATAGAATTACTAGCAAAGATATCATTAACAGCAGAATAAAGATCATTACTAATAATATACTAGGATTTTTGAAAAAACTTAGTAGTGAAGCCATCCGGCCCTGCCACCGAATCACCATTCATGCCATGAACAATCTCTTTAACCTCCTCAAGAAAAGGAGGTTTATAAAGAAACTCATTATCCTCTTGACAAATAATGTTAGGAATAATAGCAAGGTTATCAATATGAGCCAAACTAAAATCCTTATTAAGACATTTTTGTAAATGCTGAACAGCTAAATAAGCAATTTCCAAACCATCCTTAGTAATAGAGCCATCATCACGATTAATTTTATGAATATGATTTTTAGCACATTTCCTTTTAACCAAAGCATGTAAATAATTAGTGTTGTTATCACCTTCAACAAGATGTTTTGCAGTAGCTTTTTGTTTCCAAAAAGTTTCCTCCAGAGCTTGTAATTTATAAAGACATTCTTTAGCATCTCTTAGTAAACTAAAATTATCTTCAGGATGCAATAATTGACATTGAATCTCAAAAGTGTTTATTTCTCTTCAGCATTCAAGATGTTAGAAAAAAGATTATTAAAAGTATTATGATTCCAGCAGTTTAAAACTTGCTTAAGCCTTTTAAGTTTAAATCAAAATCTCCTCATGCTAAAAATAGAGTTATCCGGATGTAAAGGAGCATGCTAATTTTCCTGAACCAAGTCCAGAAAAGAGTCATGAAGAAACCACAAATTTTGAAACCTAAATTGAGAAGAGAAGATAATAAATCTAATCTTAAGCCTAATAAGTAAGGGAGAATGATCAGAAAGGGTCCTGCTAAGATGCTCAATAGCAGTAGAATCAAAAGAGTTAAGACAGCAATAATTAAATAAAACCCGATCCAACCTTTGCCATAAATGACCACGGTTCCAAGTGAATTTATTACCAGAGAAACCAATATCAATTAAACTACAATCCATAATCATACTATTAAAATCCTCCATATATTAAAAGATAGGGAGAGAACCCCCTATACGTTCAGAAGGATTATAGATAGTATTAAAATCCTCTCCAACAAGCCAGGGCAAGTTACAAATATAATGAAAGTTAATTATATGTTCACATAAGAATTTCCTAGCATAATGAGAAGAAGCAACATAAACAAAAGTTACACAATAATGTAAATGAGGGCTTTCAATACTACAATGCATAACTTGAGTAAAATCTCCAATAACATCTATACAAATAGGATCTTTCCAAAACACCCAAATTTTGTTGGCCACATTCAAAATAGCATAATTAAAACCCAAGAATCTAGCAATTCCAAGTAATTTAACAGAGGAAATAAGAGGTTCAAGCAAAATAAGGGTAGAAATATTATAAATGCAACATAAGTTCTTAACTCTTAACTTAGAAGAGGGACACCCAATGCCCCTAATATTCCAAATAATAAAATTAAACATTAAAAATAGGGTGTCAATGACTAGTATGCAATCAAGTGGTTCTAGGAGATTGTATAATGATGTTCTTGTTTTTCCTACCTCTCGCACTTGGGAACTTGATGAAACTAGTGTCATTATCATCTCTAGCAAAACATTTAGCCATCATATCCATATCCTCCATGTCAGTAAAGGTATCACTATGAAATTGAGAATTTAAGGGAAGCTTACCGTCATTAATCATACCTTCCTGCCTCACCTCCTGAGGCAGTTCACCTTCCTCAAAGATAGCTCCATCTTCCTCATTGGTTTTATTACTCACTTCATTACCAACATTATCATTCACCAGACTGGTTTGACCAATCTCTTGGACATTCACAATAGATTGAGAAGGCTCATTATTAGTACAACTATTTTTTAACAACACAACATCCACATCAAGGAAGTTTTTTTTAAAAGCACAGGGAGTAATAGAAGAAGATGGAACAATATGTAGATTAGTAGTGATAACCAACATTTGTTCATCCATATTTTGACAACCATAAGGTATAAAAGAGATAGAGTTAAGATTTTCTCCCTGAACATGAATCAATTCATCACCATTAGTAGGGTGCAGCTCAGTATAAGCTATGTCAAGTTGTATGGATTCATCAATATTATCTTGCACTTTAGGAACATTTCCCTCATTCACTTCAGGATTAGGAATCTCAATATCAAGGTCAACCGAAGGCACATCTTTTCTCTGTGATTGTTTGGAAGATTCCTTCTCCTTTCGAAGATGGGGATGTAACCTGTAACACTCATTTAACTCATGACCATGCATCTTATAATGAGAGCGAAAAATGGGTAAGTTTTCAAATTCAACTTTTTGGAAATAACCATTCAACTTCAAACAAATCCAAATCTCATTAGGATGTTTATTTGAGATGTCCAACTCAACTAAAATATGGGCCATAGATGGCTGAGGAATAGAAGCCGTAGCTTGGTCCGTCTGCAAGGAACTACCAAAAATTGAAGCCAAACCAAATAAAATTTGGGAATTAAAAAAGTGAAGTCTCAAATTCGGGAAGGAGATCCACACAAGGGCAATAGGAGATTCCTCATGAACATCAAAATTTGGCGTCCATTTGGGTAATCTCTTTTGACAACCTTGAATGAAGTAGGATCTCCTTGAGAAAATGTGACTATAGTTAAGGTCATTATTAAGTTGAATCACAATATGTCTCAGATCCAGCAAGCCAATTTGGAAAAAACTCGATAATTTTAAATTAATGAAAAACTTACAAATGACATCCAAATTAGGCCAGCTAAGAAGGAACTTGCCTACCAAAGTAAGAGCAAAAGGAGCTGCAAGCTATGAAAGCACAGAGTAATCGAACATTAAAGTCGGACAACCTTTAAAGGAAGTATGAATGAATTGAAGTTTATCAGAAGAAGAAGAAGAACCAGCTAAAATTTCCTTAAAAGATCGAGACTTGCCATTTAGAAGCGAACATGTGGAGGGATAGATGACGATGGAGTCGTCATCTCTGAAAAACAATAAACCAAAAATCAAGACTTCAAAATAAAGAAAAAAAAAGATTAAATAAATAACAAAGAACGAAATTAAGAAGGAAGAGCTAAAAAAAACCACGCCAGGGGCAGAGCGAGAGGAGCTCGGGAGTTGAAACCCTAGATCGCCTCCGAATCTCTAGAAGATCAGAGAGTCTTGGCTTGTGATTTTAAATCAATTATAATATTTGATGACTCATTCAATGCTTTTTAAGAAGATTAGCTGTTGATATTTTCAATATCATAACCTATTCTAGAGATTTTGATGATAACAAACATATGCTTGGATGTTCTAATTTGTGTGTTAAGTATTTGAGGTGTAATGATTTAATGGATACGCATGATAATTTCAATTGGACCAAGATGGAAAGCTTGAAGATTTTTTTTTATAGGAGTGTGTTAGTGGTTCATTAGTATTTACTTACATGGTTTAATTTGCTCACATTTAAATTATTAATGATATAATAAGATTCCTTAATTAAAAATTTATATGCTTCATTGATTACATAGATTTTATTAAGAATGCAAAAATACTTAATAAGGTAAATAAATATAATAAGCTTTACATATTCGTTTTAAATTAATTTGTTTCAATCAATTTACTGATATATGATTAATTTAATCTAAATTATATCATATTATTATATAACTATTTAATATATCTTTAGAATTATAAAAATATGCATGAGTTTTTAGTTTGCTGAATGTAGTATTATTTCAATCGACATGTGGTATGATTATTATACCGTTAGATTGTTTGGATTCTGTAGATATAAATTATTAGGTTATATGACCTGTTTGGAGCTATATTGAATTTATTATGATTTTCTAAACATTAGCCGATTTTAATACTATTTACTGGGTAGCCGTTTTTGCCTTGTTTTGGATGTATATGAAGACTTTTTGACTTACCCATGTGACTAGCCATTTTATAGCCGTTTGGAACAGATATTTCTTTAATATAAATGAATTATTTATCAAATATAATATTTTTTAGATGATAAATTAATATTAGATTAATAGTTTTATTGAAACTTGGCTTTACTTTCCTTTTCTCTTTAAATACCTCTCATCATCATCATATGAGGGCAATTCAAGAGAGAAACTCTAGCACTTTCTTCACTCCTTCCTTCTTGCTCATATGCTAAATATTGAGAGGAGAAACTTTGATCTTCATTCTAAGAGCTCTTTTCATTTGCGCGATCAAATTCTTGGTTGGAAAGTTTCAACGCACTAAATCCAGTAACGTCTCTTGAAGTTCTTGAGTTTGTTTTCTTATTCCAAATATTTACTTGCTGATCTATTAGTTTTCATCATATATACTCTTTTGAAAATATCTATCATTTGATGAAATACTAGTTAGAATTGTTATTTTAAGTTTTATATGTGAAATCTTTTAAATCCAAAAAGACAACAAAGCAAGTATTTTAATTTTCTTTTTTGTGGCATAGATTTGCATTTCAAATCTAATTTTCTTAAAAGTATTATATTTAAAGAGTTATAATTTAAAATCAGTAAGAAAAATATCTTTATTTAATATATAATTCATATTTTTATCAAAATATAAATCTATCTTAAAGTGAGCAAATTTTATATTCCATTTGCAAGTAGTGAGGTGATTAAAATTAATTTGTAAGATCACCTCAAATATTTTGGTCATTTTGTTGCAAGATATTTTGAGCTTATTTTATTTATATCAAGTTGTATTTTTCTTTTTCTTGATCTAAGCCATTTGGCTTAGTAAAGCTTAACTTGTAATTAGATTGGGTTGTACTCGCCCGTGTAGGAGAGTACTTAGGTTGTAAAGAACTTCTTTGGTTTAAAGAAGTGAGGTTTGCAAGGCAAACCTGGATTAGTGGATTCTAGCCCAAGAGTTGGCTAGCGTGGACGTAGGTCGGATTCGAATCCAGGCCGAACCACGTAAAAATCTTATGCCTCTTATTTTTATTTTTATTTCTTGCATCAATTTTTATTTAACATTTTTGGAAAAATTTATGTGTTTATTTATTCATTAAAAAATAGCTTTCAAATTATTTTAATTGCCTTCTTTTATAAAAAATTTTAAGAACCCCAATTCACCCCCCCCTCTTGGGGTGCCATAGTTATCCAACATTAACTAGGTGATCAAAGTGATTAGTAGCACATTAAATATAATTCCAAAAATACCTTCTAGGGTATTTCTTTAATTATTCAAAAATATAGATAACTATGGGATTTAATTGATGAAAATATTTCTTGGGTATGTCTAGCACATTCTCAAATATTTTAAATTCAATTTGGATTATTTACGAATTCTTAATGGATTTTTGAAGTCAATAGGTCATCATTTGACCTATGACTTTGAAAATTCATAATTAAAATATAGGTAATTAGATTTTAAGGTTTGAAGTGCTTGTAATGTTATGTTAAAGGGTAAGTTATCCATTGATTTCACCCAAATCTAATGAGTTTAGCTACTAAAACAAATCACCAAAGCTATAAATGCATTTATGTTTGGTGATTTATTTTTCAACGTAGGGAGCCTTTGATGAGCCCAAATTCAATGGATTTGAAGCACGTGTGTGCACGTATTTATCTTTAAAATTTCATTCTATTTTGAGGTTAGTTGTTCTATCATTTAGTAAGCTTAAGATTCATGCACATAATTGACTTAGAAAACTTGAAAATTAGTAATAAATCCATTTTAAATCCAAAAATTATATAAAATATATCAAAATGCAGAAACTTAAAAGCTTAATAGAAGAAAAATAAAAACCTTATAAAATTCATTCAAAATTCAAATAAATTTAAAAATAAAAAATATTAATATTTAATTAAAATAAATAAATAAATATACACAAAAATTACCAAAATAATTTTAAATACTTGAAATCATCCCTAGAAGTTATTTCGCACATTTGGGGAAGATTTCCAAAGGCTTGTAGTTTATTATATAGAAATATATGAAAATATCTATAATTAATTAATTAAATAAATACAAAAATTTGCCAAACTTAAAAAATCTATAAGTAATTCTATAAAGAATCCAAATTTAGTAAACTCAAAGGATTATACTCATTTATGGGTCTAGTTCTTAAAAAGAAATTTAAAAATTCAAAAAATTTGTAAATCATCAAACTTATGAATTAAATCAGACAATAATAATAAATCAAATAACCAACCCTCGGTCAATGAAGTTCTAAAGTTGGATAACCTCGGACTGTGGGGTAACATGTCCTAAGGAGGCCTTAGTCCTCAAGCCCATTGTGACAATGCCACGAAGGAATTTAACAAAATGTGAATATAAAAATTTTAAATTTAATAAATCAATAATAAATCAAACTAAATTATTTTAAAAGTTAATACTAAATACTCAGACATTACTGCTTCTATACCCTTGTGTTTAATTTGTTTCAAGTGGGTGAATGTGTATTAAATTAAGAAGATTTAAGGACCAAAACTAACTTAATTAAAGTGAATTTCTCTATGCTATCCATCTACCTAATTTTTTTGGACTCGTAGCATTACAAATATGAAGCTAGGGATTGTCGATTAATCGTTTTTGGTAGTTAGAAGTTGTTGAACACTATGCTATATAAAATTTAAAATTAGCAATTAGAACAATTAAATTTCTCTTTAAAATAAGATTTAAAATATCTAAATCATTGAATACTTAATTTCAAACCACCCTTAAAGACCCTAAATAAACCAAATTATATGTAAAAAATTTTAAAATAATAAAATGTAGGACCTATCCAAGCCATATGACCTCCTACACACAGATGGTTTGCTAGGACAACCAACTCTAGCCTAGGCCAGGTCGATGAATTCATTTGGCTTACTTGGAGTACTTTACCTAAAAGGTTCTCCTATTTATATGTTTAACTTATGTACTCTAGATATTATATTTACTTTTTATAGGTGCACATGAGATTGGAGTGGCAATTCAAAGCCGTGAAATTTTATTTCAATTTAAATTTCAGTATATATATATATATATACATATTGCTACTTACACTTCACCATTTTATATGTGCACTTTTATATAAATACTCTTTTATATTCCTATAATGTAGAATGCACTTAGGAAATGATGTAAAGGTAAATATGAAAATAATGATATAAATGTTTTAGAACTGTGTATATTTAGATTGAGTTATACGGTGTTAAGAGTTATAGAATATTGAAAATATATATATTAAAGGAAATGATTCTTCTTCTTTTGAAGATCATTATATTTTGGAATACTATAGAAGATTTAATATTTAGAAGATTGAAGACCAAACATAACAATAATATTTAAATCTACTTTATATGGGAGTAGAATTCAAAGCTTCTTGTTGGTAGAGTTGGCCAACTTTTCTTTACAGTAGACCCTGGGTTGTACTCTAAAATTATAAATGATAAATGTTTTTTTATTTACACTGTGATTCATGCATCTTTTCATTGCTTGATCATATGCATATTATGAATTCCTAATTATTAAAGTTTCTAAATTTATAATTCTTTGATTCTTAAGATAGAGCCTATCTAATCTTGTATTCATGTTGTGATTGACTGTGCTTAGGATTATTAACTAGTAACTTACTCTAGGCAAGAGTAAGTCTAGATTATATCATCCCCCTAGTCATTGTACATTCTTATTCTATTCTATTCTTTCAAAATCTAAAATTTAAATCTAAATTTCAAATGCAGCTATAGAATTTATAATCTAAAGCCTATATATTACAATCTTGTTAACCTAATCATTTCTTTAAATCGATACGTATTTGAAAATCCTTAGCATACACTTTAATTGATAGTATTTTCTTAAGAGATATACTTAACTATTAGGATTTTCCCCTATAGGGAGTCTAAAACCCTGAATAAAATAAACCAAAGCAAAGTTTCTTTCTAAGGCAGGGAAAACATTTAAGAACGTAAACTAAGCTTTGAACATTAGTTTAACTTTATAATCAAGAGAAGTGAATATTCTTTTTATCCATTAGGGCAAAGTAAAATCGAAGTAGCATTAAACACACTTTAGAGCAAGTTATTACAATGTAGTTGGTAGCAATGGGCCATTATTTAGGTAGTCTGTGATAGCTTTCCTTGACTAGCTTTTTATTAGTACACATAATTACCTAATGGGTTAGTCCATACTTTTGTAGAATAAAATAATCTATTTACAAAAAGGTTTGTCATATTATGTCATCATGTCACAATCAGAGATCTAGTTATTAAGTAAAAGAAGTGTTATGAGAATATGGTAGACTATATCTTAAGATAAAGGAATTTTAGCATGAAATGTGAACCTTGACTATAATAGTATCTCTTTATAGAGATTCTACTTAAAATATACAAAGATTGGAGGCCTTCCTTTTGAAAGGGTTCATTAGAAAAACATTTGAGGAGTTATTTAAAAAACTTCCAATCTCCAGGATGAAGTTTCTTAATTATCTTTTCTAATGATTAATCTTGGTAGAATTAAAGAATTTAAAACCTAGAAGGATTTAGAAAAGAAGTGTGAAAATATGTCAATAATTGACATGGGCAAATAGGCAATAAAAGTTCAAGTAGAAAGTCTAGTTCATACTTCCCAATATCAACAATATAGTAAATTACAGAACAAATAGCTCAAGCCTTGTTCCAATATAACTCTAGAAAAGAATAAAGAAAAGTTAAAAATACTTAAAAATAAAACATATTCAAAAGTATACTCATTAAAAGAATTTTTAAGAACCTTATAAAGACATTTAAGTTCAAACTTCATGACCTTAAGAGGCTGAAAGAAGTGGGTATATTGGGGCAACATAATTACTGTATATATGACCAGATGATATGAAAAAAACTTAAAATTTATATAACCTGGAAAAAGTGACTTAAACAAAATACTAAATCCAGGTTAGTTGTGATACTCAATGAGTATTTAGTATATTCAAGTCAAGGATCTTCTAAATATGTGATTGGTGAGCCTTTTATACCCTCTTCATTTTTAAAGCTTAATGATGGTTGGGACATTGCCTTATCCCAATCTTCTAAAAGTTTCTAAATAAACTATATTATGCATTTACTTAGGTATCTCAAAGAGTATAGAATCCCATCTAGTTTTATCTTATAGCAATCGAGAAGCAAGCCCAGAATAAAGTTCCAATTGAAGAACTTAGGAAGATTCCAACCAATGATAGAGGAATATAAGAATAAAGCTCATAATGTAAAGAATAAAGTTAAAATTTCTATAGAATGAGGTTCCAAATCTCTTGTACCTTTTATATTGTATGATTTTTTTTCTATCTCATTAAGCGATAAGAAAGAAATGAGGAAAGATTTAGTAAATATCTTTTATATATTTGATGATGATCAAATAGCTAGTAATTTAAACAGTTCAATAGAAAATAATTCTCAAAAATCTAAAATAAACCTTATTGAACTGAAATAATTTCTTCAATATTTCTTTTATAATGATTCACCTATCCTTGATATTATGGGAGAACCTATTATTATAGAAATTAAGATGTTTGATTTGTATGATTCACTAGATGAAACTCTAAAGATAACCTGTGATTTAAGCACGAAGTGGTATTTCAAGTAAACCTTCATAGTGGTAAAGTTCTACCACCAAGAGGTTCAATAGCTGATAAAGGAAAGAAACTCACAAAAAACCCAGAAACATCAAATTAATTAGCACAAGCTCCTTGTGAAACTAATTCAGAACATCCAGAAGTAGACAATAGTGTCTTAGTTCATCTAACAAAACAACTTGCAAAATTGAGTATTTGCACTGCACTAGCTCTTTCCACAGAAATAAGGAAGGCCCTAATTAAAGATTTACTTGATTTAGATATTTATATGGATTAGTTAGCATCAATGTAGTTGAAGATGCATTAAATTTTAGATATGTTCGAGAAGTAACATTTTCAGATGATGACATGTTACTGGGAACTACTGTCATAATCATCTTTTAAACATATGAGTAAATGTGGACAGCTTTAAGTTACCCCATATCCTTATTGATTCAATTGTATCGATACACATAATGACTCTTAGAACTCTTACTTACATTTAGGTTGATGTTCAACTTTGATAAAATGATATTACATGGATTTAATGAAAAAGGATGAGAGGGATTGGGGTTTATTAACCCTACTCTTAGAAATAGATAGCCTAAAAATCAAAGATAAATTTTATATAATAGATTCAGAGACATCCTTTAATGCTCTTCTGGGTAGACCCTAGCTCCTTGAATATAGTATGGTACCCACCTCTCTTTGTCAATGTATTAAATATTTTTGTGAGGGAATTTAACCCTATATAAAGGGAGATTTATAGCCATTTTTAATTCATGAAGTAGGAATATATGATGATACTTCATATTATCTAACTAAAAAAAAGATAGGCTTCTCAAGAAACTTTAAATTGCCTGAAGAAAATAAAGAAAAAGAAATAGAAAAAGGAAAAGCAATAAAAAATAAAAACAAAAACCAAAAAGAAAGCATCCTACCCTTGAACACAATATTCATTGGTTCCATGCCCCTTCTTCACAAAGAGGTGATAAAACTGCTCAACAATCTAGGGAAGATGTAGAGGATAATAAATTCAGAAAATAAAACTAAATGAAAAGAAGTAATTACAAATAAAACTGCCTATAACACATAATGATTTTTAATTTAGTTTGGTGGGAGAGTCTTATGTATTTGAGAAAGAAGCAATAGGTTGTGAAATATATGAATAATATCAAACAACCAAAGCTTAAAATTTCTTTAGAAGTTAATAACGATGAGGACAAGGCCCAATCCCTAAAAAAGATTAAAGATGTATATAGGGAATGTGACTCTAACCAAATTATTACAAAATGATAATGTTGGGTTGATAGTTAAGGTCTTTCCTTTTCTAAATCCAGACTATAAAAGTAATACCTTTATACCTTCATTAGTAAAGTGTAGAAATTAATGTAATCATAGATGGTCCTTCATGAATGAAATACTAGAACTAGTTTTTGATTGGTATTCCAATTGTGTAATCAAATTTGCTAAGCAAGGTATAACACCATCAACATGGACTAGAGATGAAGCCTAATAATTTGAAAACATGTGGATCATTGATGGGGATTATGCAACTGATTGGTTTGTGTTAGACTTGAGCTATGCACAAAAAATTCCTAAATTTTCTTTGAGATATAAAAATAATGAAAGCCCACTAAATACGCAAGCATGCCAAATAAAGTAATAAAGTGATAGAGAAGATTGTTGATCCCATGAGGAAGTGTTTTGCATAATTATAGTTAAACTAAAAAGTTTAATCATAATGCACAATTTATCCAACTGAATGTAAATAGATGTTTTTGTGTTTTTGCCACTTAATGGAGACTTGCAAGAAAATGTGATACCAATTAAAATAAAATGTTTTGGACTAATAAATGTAAAACAACATTATTTTCATAATAAGACTCTTAATTTTAGATGTGGATCATAGAATATGCATTAGTAGATCTATATTGAGCTTATATGGGTGAAAAGGGAGGTTTATGGCGTTCCCACAATTATACTATCTCCATAGATCCTATAATTTTTAATATCCTATGTCTAAGTATGCCAACATTCCTTTTTAATACTTCTATTTGTTCTAATATTCCTCTATCGAGGCTATATATAACACTAGATGTTAACTACTTACATGGTTATTATATACTTTAAACAAAGAATTAAAGATACTGAAATCTTCCAAAAGTATTTCAAAGCACAAGAGTCTATATTAGTAATTGCTTTGTGTTTACATTCTTAGCCAAAAACTCAGAGATTTAGCCATACATAAATAACACAAGAAGCAAACTCATGTTCATTTCATTTATATAATAAAAGGATACAGGGGAACGAGTAAGAAAAATGTTACCTAGAATGATCAATTAATGTTTTCCATACTCCTTCCACCAACAATAGAATTTCTTACACAACACAAGATAAGATATCTCAAATAGTAGATTTCTGCACTTCCCTAGCCTCCCTTAGACTTTACTCTAAGGAGGATCAAAAGAATTACACTATAAAGGATAAGAATCCACTTAAATAACAAAAATGTATAAATAAAAAAAAGAAAAACTATTTATACAATTATACGAAGAGACTCAAATGCTGTGGCGCTCGACATGGTGGCGTAGTGGAGGTATAATATGAACTAGCAGCTCAGCACCATAATGCTTGCTCCGCTGTAACGGTGGGCTGACTTGGCAGGATTAATGGTTGAATAGGCATGTCTTTTGGCTAAGTCATCATGGCTCCATATTTTGATAGTTCCTCCATCATGATGTCGTAAAATGTTGAGTGCAGTGATGCCTGAAAGTGTAATATAATGTTGTACTATTGTGATGATCAACACTCCGACATTCAAATTTCTGAAACTCCAATACTAATGTGCTAATTTCTGCCGTAATGACTTTGTAATATGCTATAGTGCTGACCTTGAATCCACCACGGTGCTGATGCTCCCAAAAGTTTTGAGAGACCAACATTACATTGTTAGAATTAGGTGTTGGAGTGTTGTAAATTCCAATAATTCGGTGTGAAAAATATCAGTGCTATGGTGCTCAAATAGTATATGTGAATTGTGGCTTTTCCTTAATAATTCCATCATAAATAAAACTAAAATAAAATATTTCACTGCATTTTAACCTAATAAATACTACATATTTATACATAACAAATTTCCTCTAGATTAAACTCTTGCTTATCCTCCAGTAATAGTTAAATCGCCTATTGATTATCTTATTAGCCTAAATAAAAATTAATAAATTAAAATTATTAAAATAGAAGATAATACATCGTAGTTAAAAAGTAATTTGGAATGAACAAATTTATAGTTATAACTTGAAAGGTCATAATAATTATCCCAATCAGACACCCTTACTATTGCTTGCATTTAACTTATCCACTATGAGTGTATTTAAAAAATTGAATTCTAATTTCAGAAATGAATAATATATTACATAAGAATTTATTAAGTTTGTCGTTAAATTGGAAGTTCCTAAGTGCATAATCATATATATTAGTTCACTTATCACATCCTATTAGAAATAAGTATTATGATGCTTTTTGACTTGAGCATCAACAGATACCAATTTTTGAATGTATTCATTGTTTTCACCTTTCATATCTTCTTTTATGATTTTTCATGTTTTTTACTTTTTTAATACTTGTAGAACACATATTTAATGATTTTAAATATCAGTTTCACTTTCATCCTCTTCCAATCCTGATTTATTTAATGTATGGAATTTAAAAAGGTTGTGAATTCCATATTTAAGTTTACTATATCTTCTTAATTTAAGATACCCACTTCCTTTCCCTAAACTCAATTACTCATTCTTCAAATCAGGAGTTAGTGTATTAGTGTAAAATTTTAAATTCAACACAATTCAATAGCTTAAGTGATAAATTTGAGTTAATTATTAAGCTATTGAAATTATGAATTATTATACAGTGTTCATTCAAACTATCGCATAGGATTTTATTATTATCTTTATTTTACATAATTTTTAATTATCATTTTTTTCTAGCTAAATAAGCTATCAAAGTACAAGAGCTATATAGAGAATAATATCAATTGCTAAGCATAGAGGAATTTAAATTAACTGTAAATAACATAAAATAAATATGGTAAACACAAATAAACAAAGACTAAGGCTAAGTAAAAATAATATAATAGGTAAGAAATTTAAAAACTTGAAACACAATTGGTTTTCCACCATCAATGCTAAGTCTATAGTATTCAACCAGGCTATCACAATAATTCTTTTTGAGGATGAACCATCTTAGTGATATTTCTCAAATGATCTATATCCCCTCCTAAATAAGGTTTCAATATATGATCGATCACTTTAAAGATATGAACATTTTTCTTATCCTAAAGTTTAACAGCTTCGTAGGGAAATACTTTTATAATAGTGAATGGTCCTGATGATCTGGACTTTACTTTTTGTAAAAGTAATTTTAATCTAGATTTAAAGTGCAAAACCTCTTATCTAGGGGTAAATTCTTTCTTAAGATGCTTATGATCATTCCATCTTTTAACTTTATCTTTATAATTTTTAGCATTTTGGAAAGCCTCATTTCTATGTTCTTCTAATTCATTCAATTGTATTAATCTCTTTCCTCCTTTCCCTTCTAATTAAAATTCTATTCTTTCACTGCCCAAAATACTTTATGTTCTAATTCAACAAGGAGGTGGCAATCTTTTTTGAATACTAACCTATAGGGAGACATTCTAATAGGAGTACTAAAGGTAGTGGTCTCTCTACAACTTCCTAATAGGTTTGCCAGTTTCTTGGATTGGTTCAGGTTGATGGGTAGGAGGTTAAACATCTATAGTTTTTTTACCCCACTATCCTTTTATGGTTGATCTTTATTTGTATAATGGTCTCCCAAGTCTTTCCTCCTCCTATGTTATATATTATTGCATTGCTCGTCCAATTTTCTATGTCTAATCATATTAGCAAGTTGACCTTTATGGTTTTTTATTTTTTTAAGGGTTGAAGATTGATATTGTAATTCAATTCCCTTTTGCATTATTATCTCTTCCAATTGTAGCTTCTTATTCCCAAACTGATTTCTTTGATAATGTCTTGAAGGGTAACACTGTGGTGCCATAATGGTGGACACTACAGTGTTAACATGATTATGGTTTTTAATAGGATTGGTATTAATATTAAGCCTATGTGATCTAATTCTAACTCCAGTAGTATCTAACTTTTTAGAAATTATAGCTACTTGTGAAGTCAAAATAAATAATGCATCTAATTCATACACACCAGCTACTCTCGTAGGATTCACCCTATCAAAAGGCTACTAGAAATTCTTTATAGCCATTTCCTCAATTACTTTATATGCTTCCTTAATTAGCATAGACATTAAAGATCTCTAGCTACTACATTTATTATTGACCCAAGGGATACTACCAATCGATTATAATAAGTCTGAATGACCACGAAATTGGGTCAAGCATGATGAGGGACATTCCTGATAATTTTCTTAAATCTCTCCCAACTTTCATAAATTTATTCTCCCTCAAACTACACAAAAGGTTTGATATCATTCCTAAGTTTGGAATTTTTTGACGGTGGAAAATACTTTGCTAGGAATTTATGTGCCAACTCATTCCAAATTGTTATAGAGCCTTGGGAAAGGAATTCAACCACAACTTAACTTTGTCCCCTAGAGAAAATGAGAACAATCCAAATTTAATAACATTATTACTAGCACCATTATATCTAAATAGTTCTCAAATTTCTAAGATGCTAGCTAAGTGTATGTTGGGATCCATAATAGAGTTTCCCCAAACTAAGAATTTTGAATAATCTGAATTATGGGAGGTTTCGATTCAAAGTTATTGACGCTGATAGAAGATCTTTTGATACTCTAATGAATTTCTTCTACTAAAGGATTAGTATACTCTTTAAGAGGTCTAAGATGCTCCTAATCATGTACTAGTTCAACCTCTCTAAAACTTTTTTCTTTTTTCAAAATTTTGTGAGGGTCTTTTTTGTCTGAGAATTAAACAACAAGGGCTCCTTACTAGATCTACTAAGCAAGCAAAAATGACAAATTAAACTAAAATAAAGATCACAAACTAAGTAATCAATAAAATACTTTTTGTTGTCTTTTTCATATTTTAACAAATATAGTAAAAATAAATACACATGATGCAAGTAGGTCTAAATATGCCCTTTTTTAAAAAATATAGTTTAATATGGCAACATGCACATTACTTCCCTGGCAACGGAGTTAAAAACTTTTTGTGGCATGTGTAGTAGATTGGTTTGTGTTAGAGCTATGTAATAAAAATATGCTAAGGTTTTCTTTAATATATGAAAATAGCGAAAGCCCACTAAATATGCTAGCATGCATGCCAAATCAAATAATAAACTAGTAAAGAAGAGTGTTGATCCCAAGAGGAAGTGTTTGGCTTAATTGCAATTAAATTACTACTTTTTAATCTAAATGCAGTATTTATCCTTCTAAATGTAAAATGGATGTTTTTGAGTTTTTTCCACTTAACACATACTTGCAAGAAAATTTGATATTAATAAAAATAAAATATTTTTGACTACTAAACAAAAACTTACATAGTTTTCCTATTGAAACTCTTAATTTTAGATGTTTATTAGGGTATATGCATGTTTAGACTTCTATCAAGCATGTGGGTGAAAAGGGAGTTTTATGGCCCTCTTATAATTATACTATGTCCGTAAAACCAAGAAGGTTTTACACCCCATGTTTAGGTATACCAACATTCTATTTAAATACTCTTATTTTTTATAATATTCCTCGTGAAGGCTATACATCACACTAGATATTAACTACATATATGATAACTGTATGCATTAAATGAAGAATGGGATATATTGAAAGCATCCATAAGTATTATATATCATTCATTGCTTTATGCAAGAAAGATGTTTATTTCTAGTGGGATGATAGTTATCAAAAAGCTTTTGATAACATCAAATAATACCTAATGAATCCTCCCATATTGGTTGCTCCAATCCTGGGGAAGCGATGCATCTAGTATATAAATTTTGTAAGTGAACCTTTTGGCATCTTATTAGCACAAGTTAACAAGAATAGAAAATAGAATGCATTTGATTACCTAAGTAGAACGTTGTTACATAACTAAATGAATTACCTTCTAACTGAGAAGCATTTTCTAGCCTTTATCTTCACTGCTCAGAAATTGAGGCATTATACACTTTCTCAAAAAATAAAATTGATAAATATAGTAAATCTATTATAACATTAGAATACTTATCTAGCATTATCAATAAGATTAGCTTGATGGACTATGATTCTATTATAATTTTATAAAAATTTCATTCCCTTATGTGATGTTAAAGGTCAGGCATTGGCAAACTTTTTAGTAGTTCATCCAATTCTAGATGATAATCCAATAAATGATGATCTACCAAATGAATAGATATTGAAATTATAGGTAAAATAAATACCTATTTGGGAATTTTACATTAATAGTGTTGCATCCAATCAGAAAAAAACACCACGTAAAACTTCCATAGGTGAAGTTGGAATTGGATGAGTATTCATTACTCCAGAAATGGGTTTGGTGTATTACACTCATCACTTATCAGAGCCCTGTACAAATAATGAAGTTAAGTATGAGGCTCTAATAACAGGTTTAGAGCTGACAATATCAAATGACATGAAGAAAGCAAAAAACCTATGGATAGTATTATATAAATAAATTTTATATGAATAAAAGAAATTCTTGACATTTTATAAATTGCCTAAATGTGTTATGTTTTATAACAAATTGGGTCTACATGATAGGACTAGGTCAAAAAATTATAGTAAATCTTATAAATTTTAAAAATCTCTAGCACTTGATTAAATTATTATCATTAAAGTTTATAATTAGTTTGCATAACAGCTTCCTTTCATTTAAACTTTATTCAATTGACAAATAACATACTTGGTATTGTCCTAATTTTAAAACTTATAAGTTCATTTGAGAACCATTTCTCATTTGCTTTTCTAAAATTTATTTATTTTGGATAGATCTCTCATTTAGGTTTAAATTCCATGTCCTTAAAGATTTGGTTTATGTTGTCCTAGTGGCATCTTTTCTTTTTAAGCTTTGGTTGGATGCTTAATATGATCTATGGAATTGTCCTAGTCTAACCATTTAGATCAGCTAGTGTTGGATAATGCCTTTTAGGCACCTTTCTAGTTTAAATCTAAATCTCATTCTCAAAGTTTGGTATGAGTCCCCACACTTGGGCAATATTTCCTTTAGAATTCCAGTTGATTGGGCAATATGATTACTAGTATTATGTTGGTCTAACTATCTAAATTTCCATGCTTGGGGTATATCTCCAAATTATGTTTAAATCATACTCACTATTCATTTGATATAGTGAGTATCTAAATTTTCATCTTTTGATGTTTTTATATGGTTATGCAAATGTAGAATTCCTTTAAATCATTATCTTACCATTTTTATATGGTCAAGTAGACATTAAATCTTTCAAAAAATCTTGGTTACCTTTTTTAATTTGGTCAGGTAAACTTTGAGTTATCTTTCCTTGTTTTTTTGATGTGGCCTAACAAAGGTTGGATATTTCATAAAATTTATTAAACTTGACATGTTAGAGATAGATCTTTCTCTTCCATGTTCTTCCCCAATTTAAATCAAGCTAGTAGTGATGATTTTCTTTATCACATATCTTTATTTATTAAATGTACTTGTTAAGGATCATTTCCTTTTAGGTATATGTCAATTAAGTTCCTTGGGAGTCTATTGGTCATCTTGGTTAGTGCCAACACATACAATTTACTTCTCAAGTTCATTATACCTACTAAAATTCCATTTATTAACCTCTTTTCTTATGAGGTCAAAACCCTAAATAAAAAATTCTAGATATGGTTTTCAAATCCTTGGATTCCATTTTAAAACCTAAATCTATCTCTGTACTGCACTTTTGCATGGTATTCAATTACTAAACCCTAAATCAATAATTTGATTATCATTCAATGATTATTAATTTTATAATGATTTTGAAATTTGCATTAATCATAAAGTCC
The DNA here is from genome assembly GCA_019925795.1 of Dendrobium chrysotoxum. Lineage (NCBI taxonomy): Eukaryota > Viridiplantae > Streptophyta > Magnoliopsida > Asparagales > Orchidaceae > Dendrobium > Dendrobium chrysotoxum. The sequence goes on along the minus strand of CM034300.1, from coordinate 46,978,690 downwards.
TCAATCGTTCATAAGTTTTAATACAATATCAATCTTAAATCATATCTAATTCAAATCCACTTTAGAATGCAGTGATAAAAATCCAATGTTCAAATCAAAACTCAAAGCGTTTCGATTTTTCCCTTTTTAGGGGAATTTTCAATAGATTAAAAGGCCTAGGAAAGCCTTTGGAAGAGTGTTTGATTGTTAAAATATTAACTAGGCATATCCTTAGAGTCTATCTATTCATTTTGAAGTATCCTTGGCCTTCTAAACCCTAAATCCAAAGCATATTTCAAGCATTCAAAACCTTAAAATATTTACAAACTATGCCACTAAATATGGCATCTTGATGAACAATCTCTTGGAAGTCTATGAAAAATCATTGAACATGTTCATAATCATCATTATATTGATTTGAACTCGTTTGAGCTCAAGATTGACTATGGTTGAACTTGTTTGACCTATGGACCCCTTTTAAAGATAAACCCTTCATATGCATGGATCATGCGGAACTGTTCAATCCATGACCAAGATTCCTTTCTATGCATGTTTCAATCAATCATCATCATGCTTTGATCATATTGAACAATGGGCTAGGTTTACCAGCATTAGCAACTTTGACCATTAAAGGACCCTTAGAATTGTAAACCCTAAATCTTCTTTGGATGCTTATCCAAAACCCATCAAAGGTTTGAAACACTTTCAAACCTTAAATCACACATAACTAAACCTAAATTAGCATATGGTGGATCATGGCTAACAATATTTGACCAAAATTCCTTGAACCATAAAATGACATACTATAGAAAAATTTGAATAAACCCTAAAATGACATAATATATGACCATTTGAATAAACCCTTCTCACGCTTATCATTCTCTCTCTTGGTGAGTACTAGATCTAGCAATCTCAGTTTCCATTGTTGCTACTTGTGATTTCATTCGGAACATTAGGGGGGTGGGGGATACCTTGTCTAGGGCCAGGGTCAAAAATCTTTCTAGGATTCAAAATATTAATTTACTTGTCTTAATTGAACCTTTAGTTTCTTCTTCTAAGGTGGATTACGTGTATATTAAACTTGGTTTTCATTCTTCTTTTTGGTAATTATTCCAAAAAGATTTGGATTTTTTGGAATAATTTGGTTTGTTTAAAAATTATTATAGATTTCCTCAAATTGTGCATATCAGTATCAATGTTTATCAATTTTCTACCTATGCTTCTTTTGTTTATGCTTCTTGTTCTAGATATGAAAGGAAAATTTTATGGAATTAGCTTTGTGATTTTTCCATCATTATTTCTTCCTTTGGATGATTGGTGGTGATTTTAATACCATTACTAGTGTTATTGAAGGAATTAGGGGGAAGCCTCCGAATTGTGAGGCTATGAAAGATTTAAATAAAATTATTTAAATTTGCAATCTACATGACATTGGCTTTTCGGGGAGCACTTTTACTTGGAATAAGCCTACTATATGGCATGATTAGACTACATTTTATTAAATAATTTTTGGATTTCTTCTTTTCCTATGTCTCACATTGATAATTTAAGTAGAACTTTATCTGATCATTGCCCTTACTTTTAAATATTTCTCAGCAAAGTAGCAACACACCTACTCCTTTTAGATTTCAAAACATGTGGATTTTAGATGATTCATTTTCAAATATTGTAAATAGCAATTGACATGCCCCTTTATTTTCTTATGATAATGTTGGGGGTATGACTAGATTCTGGTTTAAGCTCAAAATGGCTAAAATAAAAATTAAACTTGGGGAAAAGTGTGTTTTTAAGAATATATTTTCTAATATTTCTCAAATTGAGGATTTGGTTAATAGTGCTGATATCAACTACATGAACGACCCCTCCTTTGACAGTCTTGTTTTACTCAATGAAGCTATGGCTACATTATTTAAACTTCAAGAAAAAAGATGAAATTTTTTGGAGGAGAAAGGCTTCCTCTAAATTTTTGGTTGAGGGAGATAATAACACAAATGTTTTTCACCGTATTGCTAAATACAAGAAAGTTCAGTCATATTCACAAAATTACTACTCCTAATGGTGTCTGGGTTGATTTATGCTTCTGGTATTGATTATTTTAATAAGGTTTTCAACAAAGATTTCTCTCCCTATTAAATATTGATTGCTCTTTTATTCCTTCTCTTTTTACCTAGGAGGATAATAGGATTTTGACTATGATGCCTTCCGAGGATGAAATTTGGTTAACTCTTAAAAGTATGAATGTTGATTCTATTGGTGGCTCTTAAGGCCTTACCACTAAGTTTTTTTAGAAATGTTGGCCCATTATTACGGATGATCTCATGAATGTTGTTAGGAATTTCTTCTTGAGTAATCCTTACCCCATGTTTTTTTACTTCTACTTCAATTACTTTAATCTGTAAGAGTGGTGTTATTAACTTCTTGAATGATTACCGTCGTATTAGCTTGTGGTCTTTTTTCAATATGCTTAATGCTAAATTACTTATGGGAAGAATTGTTATTTTATTAACTAAAAATATTTCCTTGGAATAAACTGGCTTTGTTAAAGGTAGGTCTATTTTTGATAATGTTTTATTGACCCAAGAGTTAGTGCATGACTTGGAAGCTAAAATTTCTGATGGGAATACTATTTTAAGGATGATATTTCTAAAGCTTATGATAATTTAAATTTTGATTTCCTTTACATGATGTTAAAGCTTTTTGGGTTTAATATGATTTTTATTAATCTTATTAAATACAACATTGAAAACTATTTCTTTTCTATTATGATCAATGGTAAGTGTCATGGTTATTTCAAATCAACTCATGGGCTTAGGCAAGGGGATCCTCTATCTCGCACTCTATTTACTATAGCTGCTAAATTCCATTATAGAGGCCTTAACAAGTTCTTTTTATATCATCCTAATTTACAATTTAAAACTCTTGGTGGTTTCCCTATTACTCATTTGAGCTTTGCTAATGACTTCATTATTTTCACTAATGGCTCTATTAAAATACTTTATATTCCTTTTAAATTTCTTGAGCAATTTCAAAGAGCTAGTGGTCTTATTTTTAATCTTCACAAGAGTTGTTTCATTACTTCAAAGTCTATCTCTATGCAAAGAATTAATGTGATTCATAAAAAGTTTGTTTTTTTCATAAGAGCTTACCTTTGTAGTATTTAGGTACTCCTATTTTTAGAGATAAGAAGAGGTCTCACTTATTTGGTGACATTTTTAATGCTATTCAAAATTAACTGACTACATGGGCTTTTAATTTCCTTTCTTATAGGTTGGTTTTAATTAGACATGCGCTTTGTTCTATTCCCATTTATCTTTTTCATACCTTATGCCCTACGGTGAATGTTTATAGTAGAATGGTAAGGCTTTTTAATAAATTCTTCCTGGGTGCTAAGGATAGAAAGTCTGCTATTATTTGGGCTTCTTGGGCTAATTCTTCTAGGTTTATTGAGGAAGAAAATCTCAGTTTTAAAATTATAGGTGACATGGCTATGGGTTTCTCTTACAAACTTTGGTTTTCTTTTAGATCCAGGAAAAGTTTATGGGCTAAAATCATGACTGTTAAATACTATGCTGGCTGTCATCCTCTATCTGTCACTTTAAATAGGGTGATTCCTTTAATTAGAGAAGGCTTTGTGCCATCAAGTGGGAGGCTGAATATTTTATCCAAATGGGCATAGGGATTAGTAACATCTTTTTTTTGGCAAGATAAGTGGTTGTGTAATTTTTCTATTGATAGTTTGTTGAATACACACTCTACCTCTACTTGAAAAGTTAATTATTTTATTCAAGATGGCATGTGGAATATTGATTTACTTAGTGTTAATGTTCCACATTTTATTGTTAGTCTCATTCTTAAGATTCCTCTTCAATTGGATAAAGAGGATTCCATGATGTTTACAAATGCCAATGATGGTTAGTTTGCTTTGAAACAAGTTAGGTACTCTATCAGGCAACCCTTACCTAAGTCTTTACTTTTCTCGAATTTTTTTTTGAAAGAAGCATTTAGCTATATTAATAACTAACAAAAGCAATACAAACTACCAACTAGTAGCATCGGATTCCTCCTTTAACAGTCTAACAAAAGAAGGAGGAACCTTATTTAAACTAATGCCTTCACAAATAAAAGATCTAAAGATAGCATAGTTAGCACATAAATCTGCTAACTTATTACACTCCCTATCTATATAATTAAAAATTACATAATTGAAATTCTTGATAAAAGAATAGTGTTCCAACTCCTGGCCGTCTCTCCTAACAGCATCCTCAAGAAACCTGATGATGTTTTTGTTGTCACCTTCAATGGTAAGACCTTTATAACATAACATCCAATCTTTAATAACATCCTTGATAGCTTGAATAGCTAGAAGCTCCAATCGGGAGACATCCCAAAGAACACAAGCATGTCCAAATGCCAACAGAAATTTGCCCTTGTGGTCTCGAAAAACACCACCAATCCCTACTTTGTAAGAAAGAAATAACAATGCATCCACATTAAGTTTGATCCAATCAGGTGGAGGAGGATGCCAATGATTAACCAATAGCTTAGGCTAATTAGCATCCAAGGGGCCCAAGTTACAACAATTATAAGAAGTTGAAACTGCAGCATAGCTTATAGAATTAGCCATAATCACCAATGGACATCCCTCAAAGCCTCCGTGAACCAGCTCATTCCTTGCCTTCCATGAGATGAAAATAGTATTACAAAATAAGTTAACCAACCAAGAATTCTGAGTAGCCTGCCACCTGCAGCAGTCTTCAAATGAACTGAATGCCAGGATTTGAAATCCCCATCTATTTAAATGTTGAACAACCTCCATCAGCTTCTTACATTTGGTTACAGCATGTTCAACATCTTCAACTTCATTACAGCTACTTGGACATCTATTATTCCCTTGCCATCTCCTATATGACAAGAAGTGGTTAGTAGGAATAGCATTGTGGAAAATCCTCCACCAAAAAGTCTCCACCCGAGGGATAATCCTAGCCTTTTTCATCCAATTCCAGTTTTGATAACAAGGATGATCTTGCTCTAATGCATCATTAGCCATAATAGAAATTGACTTTCCAGATAACTGATGAATAAGCTCCATCCTATCTTCAGAAAGATTTGGCAAAATTTGTATCATGCTAATGAGATCCACAAGCTCCTTCCCAAAGAAATTGTTCAGTTCACTTACATCCCAGCTCCCATCGGAAATGAACCTATCCACTGTCAATACATTATTACCTTGGGATAGCACAAATGTCAGCCATCTATTTATACTCTTATCCATAATCCAAGTGTCTTTGAAGACATCAATAGATTCACCATTAGCAATGCTCCATCCAATAATTGGTTTAAGGTATCTCCCACCATCAGTAATCAATTTCCAAGCAATTGAGCCTACCTTCTTTGTACCAGCAGCATCACACAGAGAACCATATTTAAGATATAGAACCTTGTGTAACAATGATTCTTCATTTTGAACATAATTCCAAGCAAACCTAACCCTTAGTGGTCCAACTTTGTTTGAACAAGAATGTAATCCATGCCCTCCACAATTCAACGGCTTACACATCAAATCCCAATTAACATAACGGAGCATAGCTTCTCCACCCCTTTCGTTCCAAATCAAGCTTCTATAAAGGTTATCCATTTCATTTAAGACACCTCTTGGGATAAATGATAGAGTAGAATGAAAAGTAGGGTAAGAGAGTAAAATCAATTTAACATGAGTGATCCTTCCAGCTAAAGAGATGAATTTACCACCCTAAATGTTTAGCATCCTCAAGACTTTAACAATGATCAATTGAAAATCTGCTCTTACTAGCCTCCTCAAAGCAACTTTAACTCCTAAATAATAGAATTCCTTGACCATTTTAAATCCCATAATACGAGAAATGGCTCTCATTCTCCTTCTTCTTACTACATTACCAAACAAAATACATGATTTAGTATTACTTATCTTTGACCTGTCCAACCACAAAAGTCCATTAACAAGCCTTTGATCTCCTTCACCACCTTCACCCTGGCTTCAAAGATTGTGTGCATAGAGCAAATGCAATATCCTTGGCCATTTGGACAAACATGAACTCCAACAAAGTTTCTTTTTTGTAAAAAGGCATTCGATAAGAGTTGAGAGCAAAGAATAAACAAAAATGGTGAAAGAGGACATCCTTGTCGAAAACCACTACTAGCCTTGATCGAATTTGTAACATTGCTGTTAATCAACAAAGAGAAAGTAGGATCTTGAACACATTCCATAATTAAATTAGAAAACTTCGTTGGAAATCTGAAATAATCTAAGGCTTTTTCCAAAGTAGACCAGCCCATAGAATCATAAGCTTGCTCCATATCAATATTGAAAGAGACTAGACCCTTAGCCGATTTAGAATACCTGAACTTATGAAAAACTTCTTGTGCTACAAGAACATGACCAAACAGTGACCCCCCTTTTAGAAAGGCCACTTGCTCTTTTGAAACCAACTTTGGAATAATAACCGATAATCTATTCAAAAGCACCTTGGCTGCCACTTTATAAATAGTGTTGCACTGACTAATGGGTCTAAAATTTGAAGGAGACATAGGATTACTCACCTTGGGGATCAGCAAAATAAGAGTCTCTTTCCATTCCTTACACATTTCCCTCAAGAAAAAGAAATGATTAATCACATTCCAGAAGTCTTCTTTAATTATGGCCCAATAAGATTTAATAAAAGAGTAGGAAATACCATCATTTCCTGGAGTAATGTTCCCACAAACCTGCTGGATCACGGTCTTCACTTCATCAAAGGAGAACTCTTTGTTCAACATACTAATGTCATCTTCATCCAAGCATTTCCATGGGGATAACCAACCATCCAATGAGCAGATTCTATCTCTCCACTTCTCCTTAAAGAACCGAAACAAGACATCTTCATTTGGTGTTGATCCTCCACAAAAAGCCCTTCTTCATCTTTAATTTTTTAAGATGAAATTAGAATTCCTCGCACTAGCAAAAGCTTGAAAAAAATTAGAATTTCTATCACCCTCAACCAACCATTTGATTTTTTCACGCTGCCTTCACCATGTATTCAGGCGAGTCAAAGTAGAATTCAGCTTACATACTTTAGCTTTTAGGGACCAGCTGTCCTCAACCGAAAGACACCCAAATTCTACTTCTTTTTCTTGTAGCTCCAAGATCTCCATTTTAAGGCTTTCCTTAGAAATATTTAAGTTTTTTAATTTATCTCTACTCCAATAAAATATACCCTTTAAAGCTCTTCTCATCTTATAGTTAAGAGTTTGAGAAAGACTCCCAAAAGTTTTCTTCCTCCATGCCTCCCTCACCACCACAGTAGAAGCCAGGATAGAAGATCGAACATCTTTAAATTTGATAATTCTCTTAGACAAAGGGCTGAATTCCAATACATTTAAGAGGATCAAGTAGTGATCCGATGTTACTCTAGCCAAGTGCCTAACCACCATACGATGGGAAGAGCTGATAGTAGTTGAGTCTACAAAACATTTATCTAGCCTTTTAAGAATTTGTTCAGCACCAGATTTATTTTACACCATGTAAACTTTGGCCCAATGCATCCAACCTCATGAAAATCATTACAAGTCAAAAAAGACTTCATCTTTTTAGGTCCTTGGGAAAAAGTAAATCTTTTCCCTCCCCTTTTGTCCTCCTTAGAAAGCAAACAATTGAAGTCTTCCCCCACCACCATAGGCAAGTCTTTGTTAGAGAATAATTCCAACTTCTCCCAAAGCACCCTCCTTGTATATACATCCTTATTTCCCATAGACAGTAGCCACTCTCCATCTAACTTTATTGAGAACATCTAACTCTTCAATAACCAATTGGGGAGAAGATTCCAAGACTTTAAAGGAAGCCATGTTATACTTCCATAACACCAAAATACCTCCTGACAAGCCTTCAGAAGGAATTTGAATGTTGTCCCACTCAGTATCAATCAATGAATTGACATCCCTCCAATAAATAGATGTCAATTTGGTTTCAAGCAACCCTAGAAAAAAGTCCCCATGATCCTTCACAACCTCCTTGAGATATAGAGAAGTTTTCTTCTTCCTAGGTCCTCTACAATTCCAAAAAGCTATAGAAGACATCATTGAACAAGAGGGGAAGAGATCCTCACCTTCTCCTTTTGATCACCATTTACTCCCCTACTTCTAGGAGCTAGTTTGATCAGCCCCAATCCCGTAAGCTGTTTTGAACCTTTCTTCTTTACATTAGAATATCCACCATCTTTAAAGCCCAACTCAACTCCCATTACATCAGCTCCCTTTTTCGTGGATTCAAGCTCAACTCCTTTACTGATAACATAACCATCAGGAGACATCTCCTCATCCTTCTCTATGCAAACTATCTCCCCTTCCTCCACAACTTTACTTAAAACATCAAATTTGTTAACATCATTATGAATGTTATAGGAATTCAAGAGAGTACCTCCACCAATTTCTAAAGAAGGAATACTCAACGAGCTATTCTGAAGTATAGAAAAGTCTAATTTTGCCTTAGTAATCATTACTTTAGACAGAGAGCCTGGCTCAGCACAATCATTAGCCATTTCAGCAGCAATCTGATCCCTTTGATCAGCAGGGATTTCCATAGATTCATTCACCTTAGCTACATCCTCCTTTAGAGGCCTTGACAAAGTCTTCTTGAAGCTTGAATTCTTGGCCTCCTCTTCCCATAGTTGATGTGAACCCAAGGTCCATATTCTGAGTTGCTAGCATCAGACCAACCACCTGCCATCCTTTCAGCTACTCTAAGAATTTCCTTCACAACTGGAGTGACATTACTAACCAGATTATCCATTTGCTTAGAAGAATGATTAGCCTCTAAAGAAATTTTCACACATTCTTTCTCAAATGTCCTATCTTGCCACAGTTGAAGCAAAAGTTGGAAATCCTGTCATACTCAATCTTTTGGAACAATTTACCTGAACTTCCCTCCACCTAGACTCCTAATGGTAGCTTACCATCTAGCTTAATCCGGACACAAATACTTGCAAATTCTCTTCTCCTCCACTGGAACATGTTCCCATCAATTAGATACAGAGTACCAACCATGGATGCAATCCTGCATACATTTATCTCATCCCTACATTATAATTGGAGGTTAGGCATCCTAATCCATACAGATGTTGTTAACCCCTTTAATGAGGTAGGAAAAATGGAAGGTGACCATCTATCCATTCCAATGATATATCCATTGACATACCAAGGACCACTAGAAAGAACTGCCTCCATTGGACCTGATTCTTCAAAAGCACATAGAACCCATCCCATTCTAAGCAATGTCAGATGAAATCTACCAAATTTGGGCCATTATCTCCTCAATTCCATTCCTATAACATGGAAGGGACATTCTCACAAAAAACTTTGATTACCAATGACTTTTGAAGTTTCTTAGTATTTTCCAAATCATTTTGCAAATGCAACTTTACCATAAATCCATTCTCGATTAAACAGTCGCCATAATCAATATCCAAAGCTCTAATATTGGAATTTTTGCTCTATGCATTCATCAACACCTTGCTCGAATGTTTTTTAGGAACATTCTACTGATTATTACATGAATTGCAATTGCCCAAATCACCTGAATCACAACTACGCACCTTCTCTAGATCAAAAACTAACGAATCTAACCTAGCCTCTTTAATCTGTAGTTGGTCACCCGATTTACGGCCATCAAAATTCTCCTTATTTATCTCTTCCTCTAAACTTTGGACTAGATTCGATCAAAGATCATCAACTTCCACTTCTTTCAACCTTCCAGTACCCCTCTCAACTAGGTTGGTGTTAACACCTCCTTTCAAAGCAATCTTTGAGTCAGATGATGAAGAAGCGCCATTACTTGGTTTAAACTCAAATGTGGAATCTGTAAGGAATCCAAACACTTTTGGGCTTTTATCCATGATATCCATCAAAACATTCTTACCCTTTCCTACACATTCAATTTGTTTTTTTTTTGGAGACAACAATCCACCTTCAATGATGACCAAAGGTATCCCTGACTTAAACCTCATCTTTGCATCATGTTCAAACCAAGATTTATCATCTCCAAATGCAGGCGGAGATGAAGTTGGATTCGAACAGGAAAGAAATTGAGCTCCATTTGAAGATGACTGGAGACCATTAAAATAACCGCCAGCTGACGGAGGCCGACAACCCTTCGCCGCCATCAGAGGAATCCAAAAATTATGCGAAATAGAATTTCAAAAATCTCCTTCTCTCTCTAAAAAATGGGAGCTTCTCTCTCTAAAAATTATCACTCTAAAAATATTCTCTCTAAAAGCTTTTCTCGGCTATTTGGGATCATGCTATCCCATCATCTTACTCTATCTTAGTTTGGAGGATTTTGCATAATTATTTCCTTGTGGACTATACTCTTATGAGAAAAGGTTTTCATATTATCTCCAAATGTTAGTGTTGTTATCACGTTGAAAACCTTAATCATATTTTTGATAATGGTCCTATATCTATGAAAGTTTGGTTATATTTTAAAAATCATTTTTAATGCTCATTTTTATAATAATTATGCCTCAATTACTAATATCTTACAAGCCTGGCATACTCCTTTTAAAGGTAATATTTGTAACATTGTGTCAATTCTTTTTTGTTGGTTTCTATGGAGGAGTAGAAACGAAGCTAAACTTGATGATATTTGTATGAATGGTATGACTATTATTGGTTAAATCAAAGATAAAATTTTGCAATTTTCTTTGGCCAATTTGATCAAAGATAATGCTTTCAAAGGTTATTACCATACTGTTGTTGATTTTGGTGTTTCTACTCATTTATAATCCATTGTAACTACCCACAGAATTGTGAGATGGCTTAAACTTATGGTTGGGTGGTTTAAACTCAACACTGATGGCTCTCTGAATAACTCTAAAGATAACTATGGTGGTCTGATTATGGACTCTAATGGCTATGTTATCATTGCTTTTGCAGTCCTAGTCCTTCAAAGACTGTGATAATGGCTGAGATTCAAGCCCTGTAAGATTTGTTTCATTTATGTATCTCTTTAGGTATCACTCAGGTTTGGGTTGACTTTGATGTCAAGCTTCTTATTCATTATATTAATTGTACTGTGTTGTCCAATCCATCGCACTTTTATTCGATTAGAGATATCAAGCAATTAATTTTGCTAATTTCTTTCTCTATCACTCATGTTTTTCATGAAGGTAATGCGACTACTGATTGCCTAGCTAAACGTAGTTGCAATTTAAGAGATTTTATGAATATGTTAGTACCTATTTACCCGATAACATGAAGGGGTTGGTGAGATTGGGCCATTCTAGGTTGCCTTATGTTCGTACTAGCTAAGGTTTTTATTCTTGTTTTTGGCTTTGGTGGTGTTCCACTTTTGCTGGATCCTTTTCATTAGTTCTGTTTCTTTGAGTATTTTATGGCCTTTTTAAATTTAAAATTGGTCTTATCTCTAGTTGCTCTTCTTCTAGTATGTTTAGGTTCTATTGGGTTTAGCCTCTCTGGTTTTGGTTTTGTGGTTATTTTGCTTGGGTTCTCTTCTGGATATGATTGTACATCCTTTGGAGTTTTTCCATATTCATCTATGTTGCTCATCTTCTCCTTCTGTATTTTGGAATGGGAATATGGGCAATGGCTTGAGTCCTTTATTCCAGATGTGCTATAATCTATATTTGGTGTCTTTTTGATTTTTTGGTGGTCTGGTGGTCCTTTATCTTATCCTTTATGGTTTCTTTTCTTCTTTTAGTGATTGGGTTTGGTTTTTTTTTGTTGGTTATTTAGTGGTTGTTGCTACTACTATGTCTAGTTGATTTGAATTATCTCTATTTCAAGCATTTGCATCTTGTGCTAGGAGGGTGTTGGGTTGCATTCGAGCAACAGGTGAATATTAACAATCATTACTTATCTGATACTACACACCTGAGCAAATTTTATGTGTTGGGGTTACATCATGAATTCTTGTTCCTTTTATTCCTCGGTCTATTCCATTGTAGATTTCCTGTGCAGGTTTCATGATGGTTTTACTAATACTGCACTCCAGAGCTTGTCAGCCACTGATCACATCAATTTTATTATTTCTCAAAGATTGTTTTATATTTTTATTATATTTTGGTTTCTCAATGATTGGGATAGGACAAGCTGTGGTTTAGCATGTGAGTCACTTTGTGTGTTGCTTGATGATGTTGTTGGTGAATTCTACAGTTTCAATAGATGGATCCTATCATCTGTGTTTGTGCATTTACCTTTGCTGAGTTCCACGCTTTCTGCTATTCTATTTTTATCATGATGTTGTTATCTATTTTTCATCTTTTTCCTTCATTGTGTCTTGTTTCTAGTTATGACATGCTTTATGTCTTGCCTTTTCTTTGTTTGCTTAATGTGGTTGATAGGTGGTTGCTGATGCTCGTTGCCTACTTGTAGAGTAATCTAAGCATTTGTCTTGGAATGTTTTCTATATTATTGGATGAGAAGATGAAGGATGTAGTTTTCCTATTATACTATACCTATTATCCATGTTTGTGCTTAATTTGCATTATCACTATCTTGGTTTGTCTTCTTGATGATAGAACCTTTTATGTGAATTGCTGGACTCCTTTTAGTAGCCTTATTCTCTCCCATGGTTTTCTCATTTATAATTTCTTTCTCTCTAGTGTTTCTACTATTAAAATTTCTATTTTTTTGTTACTATTACTTATTATTTCTTGCATCTTTGTTGGGCTTCTTTAAAGATTTTTGGAGACTTGGTCTTATTTTGTGCAGAGACCTTTTTTGGGCAAAAAGAGTACCCTTAATGGATCTAATATTTTCTATTCCTTTCGGGTGCTACCCTCTGAAAAACCTATAATGTTATTAGGCTTTCTTGTACTTGTGCTTAGTGGGGAACTCTGGCTCATTGGTTTTTTTTTACTTCTTTTGTAGCCCTTTCAAGCATAAGGGAGCTAGAGGTCGCCTTAAGGACCATTTGCTATTTTTGATTATTAACGCGTAGGCCTGTAGGTGGGTCCCTCCCCCCTCCCCAACCCAAAAAAAAAAATTAAATAAATTCTTCATAGGTCAACCTTGCCAATACCCAAGACCACTTCTAACAAATTTTAAATATCACTTGAAGTAGATTGGACCAAACTTAAAGCCTTAGTCAAGCTTGGTTGGTCAAGTTAACCTTGGTTGACCAAATCAATCCATAAGGCCTTGAAATACATTTCACATATATATACCACGCCATATAGGCCATGCCATGACCTAAAACCTTATGCAATAATTTCTAAATGTCATTTGAAATGAGTGGGGCCCAATCCCAACACATTGTCAATCCTTGTTGATCAAGTCAATCGTGCTTGATCAAACTAAACCTAAACTTCCTAAATGTAAAATCTAATGCTCAAGATCAAACTAAGGCTCCAAAACCCATTAGGACTATCCATCAGGTCCCCAAGGATTAACCCTAGGTTACCATGCCCTTGGGCCCACAAGTTAGCATATGGATTGACCAAAGTGTCTAAGAGAGGCTTCACATTAGCCATTTTCAAATCTATATCAAAATTTCCCAAGCTAACCATTGCATATAGTTAACTTTGATCCCATGCATCTACTATGATCAAACTAGCCCTAGGCCTAACCTAGGTTAGCTAATTAGGCTAACAAAAACATTAGCAATTTTAAACCCCTTGAGCCATTGACATTCCTAGGTTCGGCCAAGCCTTGCAAACCCATACATTATCTTCTAGCTCCTTCCAAACACTTGGCCATAAAAGCTAAGGCCATGTGATGGCTGTAAAATCCAAGAGCACTTAGCCAATTACATTGGTTTAGTTAGAACTAACTAGCCAATTGCCCACATGGGATCATACCTTTTAGAATTGTTCCATAAATCCTATTATTCCATTCCTAACATTGTGGTTTATTGTGGTAAAACCTGGCAAAAATTAGATCTTGCTTCAGTCAAGTTGTGTCTATAATTATTGATAATTTCTATATTGAGAGGTTGTGTCAATTGATTTTAAATCACTTGATAAACTCCCTTCTTGAATTCTTTTCTCTCTACAGCCTCTAAACCTGATCTCTAGTGAGTTCGAGCAAGCTCCTGTGAGCCTGATTTGGCTAAAATTCATTTTTTGATCTAGTGCTCCTTAGGATTTACTAAAGGAGAATTATTTATAAGGTTCAAATAAAGATAACGCACCCAATTCCAAGTTTAATTCTCCACTAGGTCGTGGTAAGACCCAATCATGAACTTGCATTTCTTAGGTTATGGGAAATTATGAAGAGAATATTTAGTCAAATGATGTTAGGCCTTTGGATTGAATGTTCTTGACCAGATGAAGCTTGTGTATTTGTGGCATGCTAGAAATAATTCTTGTTTTAACAATATTGCCATGAATCATCATCATATTATTCATAATATCAAAGCTAAAGTCATGAAGCTATATTCTGCTAACCTTCTCATTGTGAAGAATTTTTGATCTTACTCTTTTATGTCTTTTGATCTGGGTATCTCTCTGCATAAAAATCATTGTATTAATGAGCCTAAGCTAGTTTATTGTGTTAAACCTCCTTATAATATTTACAAACTTAATGCTAATGTGTTTGTTAAAGATTCGACTTAGGTTGAGGTAGTATAATTAGGGATACTCTTGAAAATATCATCATGGCTTTTGTTCATACCTTAAATAAGTGTTCTATCATTTATGCTGAGCTTTTTGCTATCTAACATGGTTTGGAACTCTATACTTCCCCTTGCATCTCTAAAATTTGGATTGAGGTGGATGCTACTTATAGCATTTATTGCTTAAAAGATTCTGAGGACTTTATTTGTAATTCTAAATTATTTTATCTCATAAAAGAAATTAAGAATCTCTTATTGTTTTTAAATTACACGCTCACTCATTTCCTTAGGGAAAGAAATGCTTATGCGGATTGACTTGCCAATCATGGTTGTCATCTGCAGTATATGACCGATTTTTCCTCTCTTAATTTTCTTGCTGCTTTAAAAGGTCTTATTAGACATGATAAAATTGATTTAAGTTTTGTTAGATCCAAATTTTTTTTGTAGTTTGGGGGTTGGTTTCACGCTTTTGCTTTTGTCCCTTTATTCTATTCCATCTACTTGGTTGTTGCATTTTTACTTTGGTAGCTTATTTTCTTATTTTTGGGTTTGGACTGTCCCTTGGTTCTTTTTTATTTTTATGAATGGTGTCAGTTATTGCTGGCTATTGTATGGGATTGATTTTTTCTTGTTGGTCTATTTTTGGCTCTATTATGTGCAAGTGGATTTTTTTGATTATTTGGATTGGGTTGCCCAGCCTCTTGAATTTGCCTTTTGTTGGTCTTATGGGGGGGGGGGTTGCTTATGGACTCTATGGATGCTTTTGTTTAATGTTTTAATTATTAGTGACTTCTTGTCCTATTTTCATTATTATTATGTGTGGAACAGTTACATTATAAGCTCTGCTAGTGGTGCTATTATATATCCTTATTTGCTCCTTGATTTTGAGTTGATTGGGAAAGTATTTATATCACAAATGCCATAAATTTTTTGTTGTGTCCTCTTTTGATACAGGTGCTTAGCCCACTTTGGCTTTGTCTTCTTTTACACTTTGGCATTTGGTTGCTTTATGTTGTTAATTGGCTTGGGTGGCTCAGGGTCTTGCTCCTTGTGCTTCTTATAGACACCTTAGGGGGCTTCTTCTCCTCATTGCTGTGGATTCTACACTTTTTTTTCCTCTTATTATTGAATTTTTCTTTTCTCTTTATCTCATTTCTTATAAGTGGATGTTTTTCTATTTAAGGTTTTCTAGTACTCTTAAGTTTTATTCTCATATATTCTTTCATTTTGGGTTGTTTGGGTGTATTGATATCTCTTATCCTCATCTAGTTTTTGTTTTTGGGTTGTGTGGGTAGGTTTTAGTGAGCATATGTATCTATATCTATAAATCCATTGCTCTTTGGTTGTTTCCTGTATAGGTCTTGGCAAATAGCCCACTTTGGCATTGCGCCCTTTTAACTTTCTTTCTTTGTCTTGTTGGGCCAACTGATAGCTATGAGGGCAACAATTATGTTGATTTAAACCATACTAGATGCTCATCTATTCCTAATGTAGTCGGTTTTAATTTAAGCTTTTGTTCTTCCTTATGGACTTATGCCTCCTTGTTCTACAGCTTGTTGTGGCTGTGTAATTCTGGTTATCTGGTTTTGAGGTTGTTCTGTTATCCCAGCTTGGTGACCATTTATCCTCTTGATATCCCTTTGGAGGTTATGTTCTTATGCTTGCCTATCTTGTTTCACATCCTTTAGGACTGTTGGATGGAGTTTCAGTGGTCTGTGAATTCTATAGTTTTGGCCCTCTTAGCTCTTTTGTTTGTTCCTGACATCTCCTCCTGTGCAAATCTCTATTTTTCCTAGGTAGGAGTTAGATTGGAAATGCTATTAGGTTTAACTCATGATGGATCTAAAGATACTATGCTCCTGAGCTTAACTAGCCTTATTTTAAAAAGTGTATTTCATTTTATTGTAATGGTTTTTTTTAATATTAACCTATTTTCTTTTTTTGGAGTATTTTGTCATCAATATTATTAAGAACCATTTTAACAGTATTGAGTTGTCCTCCGTTTGCTTCTTTTGGAGTTCACATCTATTGTTGTTTCCTCATATTTTTTTATTAAGTTTTTTTGGGATGCAGCTTTTTATTTTATTTTAATGGCAGTCGATATTATGTGTCATGGCTTGTTGTTGGTGCTGCACTTATGGATATTTCATCTATTGGGCTTTTATTTTTAAGTTTTAAGTTTTTATGTGCCATGTACTAGTTAGTGATTGGATCTGTTATTATGGCACTCTTTTTATGGTTAAGTGTTACTTAAGTGGCTATTTGGATATGGGGGTTTTTAGTTACCCATCCATTACTCTTTTATGCTTTGGTTGGAGTATTTGGGATGGTGATTGGTTCTTTCTCTTTTATGTGGACTTTGGATGTTATTCAATTATTTGTTTTACTTGGCCTTATCTTCCTTGTAAGTCCTTTTATAGGTGACAACTTTTTTGAGTGCTGATATGCAAGTTCTTGATTTTTTTGGCGGAGAGATTGTGCTTATTTGTTATCTGATGATCTTTCCTACTTTTTGGGTATTGGCTGCTTACCACCCCTAGAATGTTCCTAGGTAATTTGTCATTTTAATTAAGAGGGAACATGAGGTCGTAGGTTTTTCTTTTAAATTTCTTGTAGCTCGTTTGAGTAGTAGTGAGCCCGAGGTCCCTTTTAAGGACCATGTAATTTTAATTTTTATTTTAATCAATGCGTAGGCCCCTCTGTGGGAACCCCCCTAAAAAAATACCTTTATCAAACGACTAACAAAAGGGATTTTATTAAATCACTAAAAATTAAAATTAAATAAAAATAATATATAATAAATTGCATTCAACTATAAGTTTAATAAAATTTAAAGGAAAAATAAAATTCTAATAAGAAATGTTAGTAAAATAAAAATTATTTAAAATGTTGAAGAAATTTAATAAATAAATAAAATAATTAAAAATAAAAATAAATTACCAAATGTCCCTAAACTTTTATAATCATCACTAGAGTCACTTATGGCCTCTGATAAGGATTTAAGTTAATTGCAGTTGATTTTATAAAAAAATTAAAATTGTTTAACTATTTGAATGGTTTAATTTTTATAATTAGATTAATTTTATAAAACTCATAAATAAACAAAGAAAACTCCTAAAAATATAAACTAAATAGCATTAAGCTCTAAATTAATCATAAAATTGTTTAAAAATCACAAACCTCTTAAATTCTACATAAAATTTAGAAAGTCAAACTTTGGTCAACATTTCTAAAGAAAGAACAGATTTATGTAAAGTAGATACATTAAACAGATAAATAATAAATAAATAATAACAGATGGAAAATGAAATCAGTAAACATAGACATATTAAAAAATTAAAATAAATAAATGAAACATAAATCAGTTAAATAATTAAAACATAAATAATTAAAAGAAATTCATTAAAATTGAAAATAAAAATTTGAAATTAAAAATTAAATAAATATAATATAAAATCAGAGATCTGTAAATAAAAATAAATAAATTGAAAGGATTAAAATTCAAATAACAAATTAAATCCAACTTAAGCAAACAATATTTAATTAAATGAATTAAACAAATTTAATTTATTGAAATTAATAAATCTAATAAATAGAAGGCTCTATGTGTTTACTTGATCTTTAGAAGGGAGCAAATGCATTTGATTTGGAAATCCTAAGACATGGAAATTGATAACTTCAAATTCATTTGAGATTATTAATTAAAAATTTTCTATATAATAAATAACTCCTTAAATAAAACATAAACTAATGAATTGACTTTATACAAATATTTTCTCTTCCAAGGGTAACAAATGCATTACAATTATGATCCTTAAGACTTAACAATTAAGGAATTCAAGCATTTTGGAGTTATTAACTAACATGCTGCTTTAAAATCTAAAATAAAATAACTTGAACAAATAAAAGATTCTAAAATCTAAATAATAAAACATTAAAACACTAAAATTAAAGTTTAAATTAAATTCCTTTGACCTTAAAAAAAAATGGTATACAACTTTGAATAAAAATAAGCCTAAGACCTGTCCAAAATACATCACTTTAACACAAGCTTTAGATGGTTTGCTAGGACAACCAACTCTATCCTAGGCTAGGCCCTAGCATAGGGTAGGTTAGTGGTTTGGTGTAGTATAATAGAAGTGCCTTTCTTGGAGGGTATTCTTCTTTGGTGTGCTTATGTTTTGTACTATAGATGTCATCCATATATATTTACATACCTGCACTGCACCTTTTATATTATCTATATACTACTTTTACTTTTATGTTTAAAGTAGAATGTATATAGGTGTAAATGTAAATATAAATTGTAAATGTACTGTAAAGTTGTAAATATTTTGTATAGGTAGATTAAGTTGTAAAATTTTAAAGAGTTATAAAAGGATATAAAAATGATTGCTTATATATACATACATATTCTAATAGGAAATACTATCTCTTTCTTTGAAAGGCATTCTCTTTTGTAATTTTATAGAAGATTCAAGAGCCATAAGATTTGAAGACTAAAGTAAGCAATCATATTTAAATCTATATTCATTGGAGTAGAAATCCAAGCCTTTTGTGGCAGAGTATGTCCACCTTTACCTTTTAGCAAACCCTAGGTTGCACTTTACTTTTCATTATAAATGAACAAAGTTTTATTTATACATTACTTCATTCATTCTATATAATGCTAGTTCGGAGCTTTTGTAGATTATGAAGCCCAGATTAAAGTTTTTAAGCTAAACTTCCTTGAATCATTACATATATAGCCATCATATATTGCATATATAAGGCGTTGTTTAGTGGTTAGGATGTTAACTAACAGCCTACTTATGGTAGGTATAAGTCTGGTTTATACACACCTTAGTTTTTTCAAAGGGAGAATGATCTAAATTTTGAATAAATTAAGTTAAATATATATCTAAATCTTCTTCTCGTTAGAAGTGTAAGAAACTCAAATTATTAATTAGACTTTTAAAAATTGAAAAGTCTAACAACCACTTTATTCAAGAGTTTTCTCAAGATTTGTCTTGAGATGTAATGTTAAAAAAACTCTTGAATAAAGTGGGTGTTAGACTTTTAAGATTATCATGTAACATTTCTTATATTACATATACATAAATCTAACAAAAAAATTATTTCATATGTAAGCTATGTAAGTTATACATTCATTTTAGTGCATATGTAAGCTAAGTTTCATCAAATAAAAAAATATTTTATAAATCTAATATTAAATGATTCTTTCACCCTGCTTTATCTAAAATTGAGTACATCAAGCATCAAATGTATTTGATTTATCGATTATAATAAATTTCTTCACAAACATTACAAGAAAACCCAAAAAAATTCTAAAATAATAAAATAACATACTTTATAAGATGAAATGCCCAACAAAGTGAATTATGAAAGCAACATGACTGATTAAGCTATTTGAGCATTTGCTAGAGGATGTTTACAATAAGATAAGTCACATTGCATTTGATGATAGGAATAAATGTCCATTTGAGAATTTATCTAACAACTTCAATGTCTCTTGATTTGATTACATCATTCTGAGGGGTCATTATATCAATAAAACATAGATACACTATTATAGGTGTTAGTATTTAATGATCTTGAAATTAATTATTACTATACTTGGATATGAAACAAATAGCTCTTGTAAAATTAAAGTGAAAGAATCAATTACATATTAAATTAGATGTGTAACATTATGTAAGAGATTAACAACTTTATTAACTTGCCTTTGATGAACCAAACATACTTTCTGTAACTCAAGGTCATATATTTTTCTACTTCTCCATAAATCAAGACTTTAGGTGACCAATTGACCTCATTCTCTAACAAATAAGCAAAAAAATTAGCATTACATAAATTAAACAATTTATTAATGATTAATAAAATATAATAACAGGTTTGTTTCAGAGGTATTTTCAAAAACTTTTGAACTCATTTAAAGAAATGAATTTATGCAAAAGAATCCTAACTATTTGTTCCATTTAGTAGAATAGATTAAAAAAAGTAACTCCATTTGTTTGTGAAATATACCGATATAATTATAATAAGGCAGCAACTCAATGAAAGAATGATTGAGCGGATATCATAGTTTAGTGAGATGGATGAACATGAATAAGTTTAGTTAGCATTATCTTGTACCTTTATTTATATCATCTGCCTTTGTGCAATCATAATTTGAGTGCAACTTTGGAACAGATTTATCACTAAGCCAATCAACTAGTTTGCAATGAAATTGTAGGTTAATTATGAATAAGTAAAGTAGTTTGAATGCTTCAAACTAAAAATAATAAAAACATAACAAGTTGTTAGCTACCAGATGGGCATCATACTAGTCAAATTGGGGATAAAGATGGGAGCATGTTACTCTGATATATTAAAGTGAAGTTATAGGAAGACATATTTTCATGGCATGTAATGCCTTATTTTTATAATTATATCATTTCTTCATATTCATGACCTTCATGGATTTTTTATTATTTGCATATATGATTGTTCACTAAACACAAGTGACTATGGAGGTTTCAGTAAAGTTTTTGTGGTGATGGTGGTTAATATACTTCAAGGTGAAAAGTGTTGCTTATCAATATTATAGCAGGCTGCAAAAAAATCCACCCAATAATTAGAAGCCACTACATGAAAACTGCTATTATAGGACAAAATCTATGATAAACTATTACAAGCCTAACACTATGAAAGATAAAAGGAATGAAATAATAAAGGTATAAATAAATTAATTGGAGCTAGAAAATAATTAAGCTATATATACAGTAGTAAAACTAACCAGAGCTACACTTACCACATCAGCTGTTATAAATAGATTACCAAAATGAAGAGAACTATAAAATTATCTGGCTCATAAATCACACCGAAGAAAGACAATCCTACCCAGAGTAGGAAGATTCTAGCACCAAATGAAGCTATACCCTATTAGAAGAGAACTTAGTGAATAGAGGAGAAAGAGTACATAAAGAAATTGATAATTTTTTCATGAGGAATGAACCTTACAATTCTTTCATTTAGCAAATAATTACATGGTATATTTCATTCCAATGTTTAACATCTATTTTACTATGAACATGATCTATCATTTAAGAGGAAGGAGAACATTGGGCATAACTCTTAAACATTTCTCATGTAAACATGATAAAATTGCAATTATGCTCTTTTAAATAAAGGGATCACATTCCCCATGGCTAAGATCCCCTTATCAAAGAAGAAAATGATTCCCAAAAAAAGGAAAAATACACCAAACCCTATCTATCCTATGCCAATCCTTATATCATAGGCATAAACAAATAGCTCAAAAAGAAAAGAAGCAAGATTTTACTTCAATTATTAGTTGTATAAAGGCATAAAAATATTTAATTCAAATAAGCTACAAAAGGGCTTAACTAGTCTCTAAGTAACATAATCATAGACATCATGTCTATATTCTGCAAGAAAAACCAAGTTGTTGCAAATCTGGACCCAAGTCTTATGATATTAATGATAACAAACATTATTTGATTCTCTACTATGCTACCTCCTGCTATTATTTTTGTTACATATCTAATTTCTTATACACTAACTTTTTTGATCCACCATACACTATGCAAATTGATCAGCTCAGGACTAGGTAGAATAGGATTAAGTATCTTGAAGGGTTTGTATTTCTACTTTTATTTATGTTTATATTTCTCAAGTCAAGTGATGTATTTTGTGGACGCTAAACTTAGTGATCATGCATACACACACACAAGGGAGTGAGATATTGAGAAAATTAGAAGTGTAAATTTCTAAACGAATCATTCCGTATGATACATATCATATTGTACGATCAGTTATTCAGAAATCATTAAAATGGCTAATTGTGATAATTGAAGCCATTTGAACTAATCATAGAGTACGATCCCAATCATACAAGATGATAATTTCAAATCAAGATCTCATTCGCCAATCATAATTTAGGCAATATTTTGAAATTCAAAATTTTCACTAATCATACTGTACGATAGGTTTCATATAATACAAAATAATTAAAGATTGCCTAAATTAATCCTATAATTAGGGGAATTGATTTTAGATTAATTGATCTAGTTATATCGTACATGATGATTGGACCCAATCATACTGTACGACCCGATCTTTACATGGGATGATATTTATTCATCAATAATCATACATGATGATAATCTAAGTCACTCAAACTAATCTTGTTGGAAGATGCTTTATATTGTACTAGATAATTATCTTAATTACCCGAACTAATAGGACAGTGAATTACCCTTTATATTATAGTAATAGGCTATTTGAACTAATCATACTATATAATTAGTGTTGATAGAGTTAAAGTTTAGGGCTTTTGTGAGGGCTTGTTTTTAACTGTTGTAATTAGAATTATTTCAAATCCTTGGCTGTTTGAGTTTTTTGGAGAGAGAGCTTAAAGAAGAGATCTTGGATTGCTTTGGGAAGGGGAAAGGAGAAGTTGAGTGTGAGGGGCTTTCATATGGTTTCTCTGGGCTAGCTTCTTCCTTTTTTTCCTCTAAGTGACTTACTTGGTTTCTTGGGTTGCTCTAGGAAGGAGATTATTAGCTCAAAGACCATTGAGGTTCTTTGCCTTCATCAGGAGGGTGAAAAAGGAGATTGTGGATCTCTTCCTTCACCAGGATGGTGATAAAGGAGGTTGTGGTTCTCTACCTTCACCAGGAGGGTTAAAAAGGAGGTCGAGGTTCTCTGCCTTCACCAAGAGGGTGAAAAAGAGGTTAAGGTTCTCTGTCATATCGGATTAGTGAAAAGATTGTAAGGGATTCACCGCCTAGCTATGGGGGCTAAAAGAGAGAAACTAAAGGTTTGGTGTAATACTCAGAGAGGACTCGGGGAGTGGACGTTAGTCATTGTTTGACAAAACTATTATAAAAATTTGGTTTGTTGATTATAATTTTCATTTTCTACACTTTACTTTTTTGCGATTAATTTTCTTAAAAATTTCTTGGGGAAACTCTTTGGTTAACATTACATTGTGTTGATTAATTCATTATCACCATTATTATTACTTTTGATAAGTCTATTAGCTTCCTCATTGGGTGATAGAATTGTTTGCATTTTAATTATTAAAAAATCAAAAAATATATAGTTTTGTGTTTTACAACTAGTTTTTAAAAATACCAATTCCCCGCCCCCCCCCCCCCCCCCCCCCCCCGCTCTTGGTGTGCCTAGGGATAGTACACTTAGGCTTAACAACCTACATTGAACTTTCACAAGTGTCATCACATTACTTTTTTAGGTGTAATTAACCTCTATTAGGAAAAAAACACTTGGAAATAGTTTTTAATGACCTTATATTGTTAGACATTTTAAAATTATTACATTGGAGGTATATATTTTTAGCAAACTTTGAAAATATGTGTACAACAAGGGCATCAAAATAACCTTCTTGATTCAACATATTATAACTTGAGTAAAAAATAATAGGGGAATGTTGTTTAAGAGATTAAGGCAATTTGAACCAATAATAAAATTTTGTTCAAAATCAGTAGAAATTTTGCCAGGAAGTGGAATAAACATAATAAGAAGTATCAATAATATATATATATATATATATATATATATATATATATATATATATATATATATATATATATATATATATATATAACACTTATAGATATAAACTTGTTGTAACTACTCAACCAAAAGTTAACCCTAAAAGCCTATCAAAAAGTTTTCAAGTGAAAAATTTATAATTATAGCACTTTCCAAAAATTAAACTATTGAACCTCTGCATTTATATATCTCTTGTTCACTGGGAATTAAAAAAAAACAAAAAATATTACTTTGAATTTATTTATAAATTTTGATATATGATGGAATTTAATAAATAGAAATAATAGATAGCATGGGAGAAATTTTCTAAATAGGCAAGGTTTGAGTATTACAAGGGAAATTGCTAATAAAAGAACAAATAACAATATTCAACAAATAGAAAACAAGTGCTAAAAAATCCAAGTTATAATGAGATATCATTAGTATTTGATGATACACATAGTTATCATCCTATAAAATTTGATAGTAACTACAAAAAATGAAAATATATGCAAATCCACATCTCAAGCAGTAAATTCTTAATTTTCACGTCATTAAGCTCAAAAGAAACCATTGTATCTATCTAATATTATATTCAACCTTTTGAAGAGTAATGACATTTTAAAGCATGGCTTGAATTATAATTAAATAGGAAAAAAAAAAAAGTTTGAGAAGTCAAGATTGAATTTCTGCTCTTAGTTAAAGAACATCTTTTCTTGTTCGGTCAAACATAACAAGACTTGTTAATGCTACATGGATTCTTAAAGGGCTACATACAAATTTATGAAAGGAACTAGCACAAAGTTTTCTTGCACAGTTGCATCTTCTAATAGACCAGGTATATTCATTTTTAAAATAAATAAAACCAACATCTCTATTTGAATAAATAATAGGACTATCATGTCTTACAAAAAATTGTTGTAAAAAAGGCATCCCACCTGTGTCAATTACTTGAGATTTCATTAGCATGAGACAAGAATAAAAAAAGGATTCATTATAGTAAATCTTCTTTTAAAAAGCTATTTCTGTGGGCTAAAAGTTATGTAAAATTCTTCACTTTTTAACATAATAACAACAAAATTTGAAGCAATTGCAACCCAAAGAAGATATAGATTTTACTCTTGGACATTTTTAGGGTTGCTTATGATGGTTGTTGCTTGAACAACTTTAGGATATAATAAAGCATTTTTTGTCAGCAAGGAAAAATGAACATCATAACAAAACCCACATTGCTTAACTTTTTGTAAGTATCTTTGACTAAGGGTTCTTATTTCATATCATAATACTATAGAAGAAAAAAAGTTAGAAAGAGTTAAATATTATGAAGTAAGAGCTACTGTACAACCAAGTTCTATCAACAATTAAAAAAATAATTTGTCAAATAGGAAAGAATGTTCAAATCTAAGTTTACTCATGAGAATTTTTTAATTTTTATTGCATATCAATTTTCTTCATGAAAACATTAATTAAATTCATTAAAAAAACATAAGTAATTTGACTATTTAATAAAAAAAATTTAATCAACATGACAAAATGTTTAAAGTAAAAAATTATTTGCTAAATCATGAGGCCATACAACATATGTTTCAATTAATTATCTAATTATTGTTAAAGTATTATACTATCTAATCAAGGGTTCTTTCCAATCCACAGAAATGTTTATATAAAATTAACACTAAACTGGGCCTATTGGATAGTCACCAACCCTATGTATAGCATCAATACTTTGAATATATCCAATTTCCACAGTTTTAGTAGGATCAAAACACTTTTTAGTGCAACTTTACTTCCAACATAAGTATATATATATATATATATATATATATATATATATATATATAAAGAGAGAGAGAGAGAGAGAGAGTGAGATTATAAGAAAACAAAAGTTTATAATTATATATAAAAGATCAAAATATGGCTCAACAAGTTGATAAGTAAATAGTTTACTAACTTGAATAAGAGTACAATTATTTAAAGTGTGTAAGTGACCATTTTAAGATTACTTATCAACTCTTAATGGAATATTATGAGTTGCTTGTTGTCTATATTGCATTCTATTTTTTAAAGAGGTTCCTTATTACCTACCACAAGTTGGTAAGAGCTACTTTGATTTGGGATTTCTCCCCAAGCAACATAAGGAGTTAAACCAAATCTATACATGTGAACTCTTCCAACCTTAGCATTTCAAAGAACCTTTGAGAAAATATCATATAATCCCACATCTTTTATTTGACATGATTGACTTCTTATTTCTATCATTTTTTCCTAAATATAATAAACAAAGCCTCTTTCACAAAAATATTTTGCATAATTTATAATTATTACACAAAATGCTTATTATCAGTACTTACAAAGGCTTCGTAATCCTCAATACTATTAGAAACTCCATTTGTCTAACTCTTCTCAAACATTTAAAGTCTTATAGGTGAATCACCTATCCTTTTATCCTAAGAAAATAAATAACTTAAAAAAGTAAATGATATAAACAATAGATTTTACATAAAAATTTAACTACAAGACACACACACACATTTTACCATAACTTCATGCACTTCACCAAATCTCCTTTTTCTAGTAGCGTGTATCAAACTCTTTTTGACCTACTCTTTTAATTTGTTCACTTGCATACTAAACAAAAATATGAATTACTAAAAAATTTAACATGGTTACATGATACTAAATATAGAAGCTATGATAATATACCTATAATTCATTTAAATTTTGAAAGGATAAAAGATTTTTCCATTGATGTTTGAATACCCTTTTTGGTAGATTCCAAATTTGTTGTTCAGTATTCATATTAGGAAGACCATATCTATATTTAATGCCTACTTTCCAATTCCTCTATTTCTTTCTAATTGATTAAAGAACCCATACCTCACTACTAAAGGGAATCTAAAATTTCTCCTAATATAAAATATTTATTATTTTTTATAAATAATTTCACTATGCCATGTATGCAACTAACATAAAAAAAATAAGTAAGCTTATTAGGAAGATAAATACCCGCATAACTTTGAATATATATATATATATATATATATATATATATTTGGATTTGAGTCTAACATAGGATAGTAAGAGGTGCATGTTTCCCATTTTGTGCAATAGTTCTTTAAAACTTGACAAATAATGAATATTTTGTTCAATAGGTTGACCCTATTAGTTAAAATTAATAATAACATATTCTACACCATGTTGGTTAGCTTGCTGTCCCTAAATACTACACATATAGGTTGTACCTCTTTTTCTCTTTTATTCATCATTACTTCTTGCTTATAAAAATTGTATCTTAAAATTAACATCATGCAAGTAAGATAAATTAAAATTTTTAGTAGGCATAGAAAATTTTGACAATTTCATGACTAAGATGGAAACCTACAAAAATAATTACCAATGTTATTTCTTGTAACATCTATTTCAACTTCACTTTATTAGCTGCATCCAATTTTTCTAACATGTGTTCTTGTGTGTGATGGCATATCTTAAAAATCATTATAAAAAGATACTTGTGTAGAGTATAATGGAAGATAAACTTTACATGCAAATAATTCACTATCAAAATGGTACATAGTAATTAGATTGTCACATTGATCTAATGATATAAGCATAAAAGAAAGTGTTTTTACATAATAAAAGGAATATTATACAAGTCAATTCCTCTATTAGCATGCAATCAACTCCATCTCTAGTCTAGTGAACTTAATCATCAATAAAATACTAGTTAGTTGAAGTCCCACTTTTTAGGTAGTCACAAAAATAATTCTCTATTAAAAAAAAATAGATTATGTAAAGTCTGTTAACCTTGTAACACTACTCTAATTGGTGAACCATGAAATAAAATCTTCATTGTGCACCCTTTCATCTTCATGTTGTGCATAGAGAGACCTTTTTTATCTTATCATTTCTTATACTATAGTGTAATGTTGATTGTATATATTAACAAAATTTATAAGAACATAATAATGGTATTTATATAAAAAATTAAAACATGCATTGCTCAACTTATTTTTCTTCTACTAACATGACTCTATTTCCTCACAACTAAAAAAGGACATATAGATGTGCTTTTTAGGAGTGTCTCGTCATCCAAGATCTTGACCTCTCTCTTTCCACATGCATGAAAATTTGTTATGAAGATATAAAGTCCTTCAATTAAAACATTCACATCAAATTTATTTCCCTCAACATTATTATGCTTTGTTTCCAGATGCTCAAAAAATTATAAAGAACAAAACGTTAAATGTTCCTTAGCAATATAACCTTCTACATTGGATCCCTATAGAAGATTTCTATTTCGAATGTATGACTTTAACAACCCTAAAAATTCAAAAAGGTTGATTTATAAATAATATAGTTTTCTTAAAAGTAATATATGCTAAAAACTATAATAATAAATGAAACAATTACTAATCTGTCAATAGGATACATCAAATAGTAATATATAGGACCTCAAATACTTGTCTCTATGGAAAAGTGAATTGTCAAATGCAGCCTGATATTAAAAAATAGGAGGAAATATCCTTTTAAGCTAGAAAAGTGTAATTGTGATTTTCTTCTCCAATCTAAGAAGCTTATTTGGAGAGGACCTTTAGATCACAACTTTTGAAGTGACTAATATGAACTAGAAGAGAGAAAACCAACTTGGATGAAACACATCTTAAGCATAATGGTAAGTAAATAAGGATGAATTGATGAAGTATGAATTGGATGCAAATGAGGTTAGATGCCTATTTTCTACATGTCTTTATGTACATTTAGATGATCTTTTGTCCTTCCATCAAGATCGAGCAACATACCTTAAATTTTATCACATACTTTTTTTTTATGTGCATAACATCTATGTTATGACAAAAAATTATGTTTTCCAAAATGGAAACTTGAAAAATATACTAAACCTCTTCCATATATAAGGAAAGTTAGGATTAGTAGATGTTTTCTTTATGAACATAACATTTATACTCATAACATATCTAAAATTTTGGATTGAACAACAAGTTATGGTATTGTCCCATGTTCTTAACAGCCATTAAAAGATTAAGTACCTTCTATATAAGGATGATCATGATCTAAGAACCTCCAATGTCCCATAAGCATCTCTTACGGTTGAAATGTAACCACTCAAAGCATGTATGCTCCTCACAAAAAGGACATGCAAACTTCCTTTTTATGCTATAACCTGATAAATTAACATAACCCATAAAATCAATTATAGTCCAAAATAATGTAGCTTGAATTTAAAATTCTCCTTAGTAGATGCATCATATGTTAATACACAAACATCCCATATTTCTTTTAACTCATCCACAAGTGGTTATAAATAAACATCAATGTCATTCCTAGATTGAGTAAGCACCAGAATAAGCAAATAAAGCATCATATATTTGCTTCATACATATGTTGTTGCAATTTAGGATCTTGAGCTTATGATTTAGATGATAATAAATATTATTCTATTTCTATTTTAGTTCTCCTAATAATATTATTGGATATTTGTTTAGTGCATACTAATATTTCATGTACATCGTACACCAAGCAAACGGCTTATCTCAAGACTAGGTAGAATAAGTTTGATATTTTTGTAAAGAGTCTATATTCTTATTTATTTAATTTTTATATTGACTGAGTTATGATTCCTATAAAAGGTATATGACAGCTTGGCAATCATGCATGCACAACGGGAGGAAAATGAAATAATTTGACTTTTGTAAAGATCATACTATATGATGTGTACCGTATGATATGATCTTAGTAAAATAGGGATTAATTTAGCAGGTAGTTCAATTAATTTAAATTAGAACTAATTATATTGTATGATTCACAGCTTATAG
The DNA here is from genome assembly GCA_019925795.1 of Dendrobium chrysotoxum. Taxonomy (NCBI): domain Eukaryota; kingdom Viridiplantae; phylum Streptophyta; class Magnoliopsida; order Asparagales; family Orchidaceae; genus Dendrobium; species Dendrobium chrysotoxum. Next base: position 46,948,741 of record CM034300.1, on the reverse strand, counting down.
AATGATTGATAGAAATTGAGATTCCTGCCACTGATCACAAATTAGGTTATATTTTAAAATTAAAAATATAAACTAGTAATGTTGTATGATACCCATCATTCTGTATGTTAGCAAAAAACTCTTATCTAATCTAATCTTATAATTAGGCAATCAAATAAGGATTAATTGATGCCTAACATTGTACTTTATGATATTCTTAATCATATGGTACGACCTAGTTTACTACAACAATAACAACAACATCAAGCCTTTGTCCCACTATATGGGGTTGGCTACATAAATCCTTTTTCTCCATTGTGTTCTGTTAAAAGTCAAATTCTCGTTTAAATCTAATAAAGAAAGATCATTTCCAATATTTTCTAACCAAGACTTTTTAGGTCTACCTCTATCTTTCCTAACATAAGTCAAATTTAATACCTCTACTTTCCTAATCGGGTCATCGGAAGGTCACAGTTTTATGTGACCAAACCATCTAAGGTGACTCTCTCTAATCTTATCTTCCACTAGAGCTACTCCAAACTTTTCATGTATATGCTCGTTTCATATCCTATCTCTAAGGGTAAAGCCACTAATCCACCCGGGCATCCTCATCTCTACAACACATAACTTAGTATTATGCATTTCTTTTAATGGCCAACATTTGGCACCATAAAGCATTACAGGTCTCACCACCATCTTATAGAATTTTCCCTTAAGTTTGAGGGGGACTTTTCTATCATGCAAGAAGACCGATGCATTCCTCCACTTCAACCATTCAACTTGAATTCTATTGATAATATCCCCATCTATTTCTCCAACACTCTGAACAATAGATCCAAGATATCTAAAACATAGACTCTTGTTAATGACATGATTGTCCAATGTCATAATCCACTCACTAGGTCTACGATTACTATAATTTCTCTTTATTTATTCAATTTTAGATCTACTCAAGTGAAAACTTTTAGACTCTAAGGTTAGCCTCCATAATTCAAGTTTACCTTCAACTCCCCCCTATTGTCTTATCAATAAGAAGAATACCATCAGCAAAAATGCATACACCAAGGAACATCCTCTTGGAAATGTCGAGTGAGAACATCCATGGCTAAAGCAAAAAGATGTGGGCTTAAGGCTAATCCTTGATGTAATCCAATTGAAATAGGATAATACTTGGTCAAACCACCTTCTGTTTGAACATAAGTAATAGCACTTGCATATATATCTTTAATGATTTGAATATAAACTTTATTAACACCTTTGTTTTTGAGAACTCTCCATAGAACTTCTCTTGGAACTTTATCATATGCTTTCTCTAAATTAATAAATTTAATATGTAGATCCTCATGATTCTCTCTATATTTCTCCATCAAACCTCTCAATAAATGTATGGCATCCATTGTGGACCAACCTAACATGAATCCAAATTGATATTCAGAAACATTAGTATAACACTGCAACCTACACTCCATAACTTGCTCCTATTGTTTTAAAGTATGACGCATTAACTTATTTCCTCTATAATTCACATAATCTTGTGCATCACCTTTATTCCTAAAAATAGGAATTAACACACTCATTCTCCACTCTTCTAGCATCTTTTTAGTCTTTAAATTACTATTAAAAAGTTTAGTAAGCTAAGAAATTCCTTCATCTCCTAAGAATTTCAACATATCCATTGGAATATCATTAGGTCCAACAACTTTTCCACACTTCATTTTCTTTAAAGCCTCTCTAACTTAAGTTTTACTAATATGCCAATAAAAATAGAAATCATTATTTTCATTTAGGGTTCTAAGGTCAATAAAGTTAATTGTATTTTCACATTCTTTATTAAAAAATTTAGCAAAATATTTCATCCACCATTGTTGAATATCATCTTCTAAGAAAAGAACTTTTTGATCTTCATCCTTAATACAATTCACTTGAACTAAATTTTTACTATTGCTATCACTTTGTTTGGCTAACTTATACGTATATCTTTCTCCCTCCTTAGTATCTAATCTATTAAATAAATCTTTAAAAGTAATGATCTTTGCATTGCATATTGCTTTGTTAGATTCCTTATGTGCCTCTTTATATCTTTCCCAATCATCAGAATTTATGCATATAAACAAATTTTTATAACAAATCTTCTAATTTTTTTTATCTTTTCTTGTGCATTTGGATTCCATCACCAATTTTTTTTACTATTATGAGCTTTTCCCTTTAATAGTCCAAGCACATCTTTTGTAATATTCTTAATATCACTAGCCACTTTTTCCAGCATAATATTAGCATCCTCATGCACAGACAAAATATTAAGATCTAAAATCTTACTCTAAAAATATTATTATTAATATTCTTTAAGTGCCCCATCTAATCCTAGAATATCATTTTACTTTATTTTTATTTTTTGAGCCTTTATCTTAAAGTCCAAAATTAATAATTAATATTGGGTACATAAATTTTCACTCAAAAAAACTTTATAATCTTTGCAATCTAAATAATCTAATTTTCTTATTAGAAAATAATCAATCTAATTTTTACTATATCCATTCTTATAAGTGATGAGATGCTCATCTCTTTTCTTAAATAAGGTATTAGCAATTTAAAAAATCTTAAGCTAAAGAAAAATCTAATATGGTTGTACCACCTTCTTTTGTCATTCCAAACCCATGGCCACCATGGATTCTTTTAAAATCATTTACCTCCCTACCAACATGCCCATTTAAATATTCTCTAATAAAAACTCTTTATTCAAGAGGTATCTTTTTTATTAATTCCTATTAATCATTCCAAAATTTAAATTTTAAACTCATATCTAAACTTACTTGAGGAGCATAAGCAATTATAATATTAACAATCTTAGAATAAACAATAATCTTTAAAGCTATAATTTTATATCTAATTCTTTTAATTTTTATAACATTATCCTTCATACTCTAATCTATAATCACACCTAATACATTTCTAGTATAACTCTTATGACCTGATTTACTCCAAGGATGATATTTAATTATCATCGATCGTACCAGAAAAAAATTCTATTTGATTAAACTAATTATATTATACACTTTTATGTGCTAGATGATCCACTCAAGAAATTAAACTAATCATACTAGACCTCTTCCATCATACACTACTAACTGGATAAATTGAGCTATTCAGAATGTAGATAAATTGAGTAAAGTGCTTTATTGCTTGCATGATAGGTTTGATGTAAAAGTCACCACTATTTTTTGAATACAAAAAATTAAATGTTTACATTATCGATAATCGACTTGGCTCTCTCATTACTTACAAGCAAAATGTAAGCCAAAGACTTTTACATGCATGTGATAAGAAGAAGGAGAAGATTGTGGCACTGAAGGCTGATGATTCTAATAGTAACAACTCTACAGTTGAAGAAGATGGTGATATAACATTGATTACTTAGAAATTCAAGAGCTTTCTGAAGTGAAAGAAAAGTCCTCATGAAGAGTGGAACAAAGATAAATAAGGTAAAAGTGCTAAAGTTTCCTTAATACTTTATATTTTGAATGTAGGAAACAAGGACACATGAGATCTAACTTCCCCAACATAAAGACTCAACCTTACAAGGAGAAGCATGAAGAAAAATCCAATTTCAAAAAGGACAAGCAGAGGATGTAAAAAAGAATTTGGACAAACTCTACCTTAGATTCATTAGAACATAAAGTAGAGGAGGAGGTAACAAATTTGTGCCGTATGGAAAATGATAATCTTGAGCATTCTAAAAAAGTTGTAGTATGTCAACTATCCCATGATGAGCTGTTTCTTATTTCTAAGGAAATTCATGACTCATATAAGAAGATAAAGAAATTGCATGCCAATTTTAAAAATGAATTTTTTGATTTGAAATGTGAGCATGATTTATTAGTTAGAGAACATGCTAACCTTAAGTCGGAGCATATTTTATTAGATAAGAAACATGCATCTCTATTAGATGAATTTGATGATTTGAATAAGAAATATATTGAACTAAGGCAGTCGCATAAATCCTTGAAATCTAAACATATTAAATTAGAGGATGCATTTAAGGAATTAGAAATACTTACAACTAAACTAGAACATAGTGAGCATGTATTGAAATTTGAAGTTGAAAGCTTCAAGGATGCATATGGATTCTTAAGAAAGTTAATGCACTTCAAAAAATAAACTACCACTTACACAAGCACAACAATATAACCCAAAATTATAGCATGCATCTCACTTCCCTAGAAGGAGGCACTACTACTTACATAGGTTAGTGAATCCTTTTTCAGGTGTCAGAAGCTATTCTGGTGGTAATGGTAGGACACAAAGCTCATACCTACAACGTACACCATAAAATACATCTAGTGTGGAGGCCAAAGATATTTACATCATAACATAGCATGCATATATCTTATCTAATAATGCATAAGATGGAAGCCAAACTCACTAAGTTTCCTAAATTTAACCCTTGATCGACATAAAAAGGGATGCTCTCACAAAAGGCCTAGTACAAGCATATTGTACCTGGACAACAAATGTTTACGGTATATGACTAGATATGTTAAGAAATTCATTACATTAGAGACCAGGGCTGGAGGCAAGCTTGCATTAGGAGATAACACCACCAGTATAGTGGTGGGTTCAGGTATGATAAAGGATTTGATATAAAATATCTATCTACTAAATGTTTGATTAGTTTAAATAGAAAAAAATATTTTAAAAGGCAAAGAATTAATAACAGTTACATGATTGATTTGAATTATATTGATTACTCAATTTCTATATGTTTGAAAAATGTTGTTGATGAATCATGGCTATGGCATAGGTGACTATGTCACACAAGCATGAACATAGTTAGGAAAATAACTCAAAAAGACCTAGTTAGAGGCATTCCCAAGTTAGAATTCTCTAAAGACTACATATGTGATACCTGCTGATTAGGAAAATAATTCAACTCATCATTTCATTACATTTAGCACATCAACACCACTAGGCCACTATAGATCATACAAATGGATTTATTTGGGCCTATTAGTACAACTAGCATAAGTGGGAAAACCTTCAAAAAAGTAATAATTGATGATTACTCTTAACCAAAGTTAGATTCTTATCTCATAAAAGTAATTCATTTAAGGAATTTAGGAGGTTCTCCACATGGATTCAAATAAAATTAGGATGTGAAATATACTTTCCATAGTGATCATGATGGAGAATTTAAGAATGATATATATGAATCTTTTTGTACGGAGTTAGGAATTAAACACAACTTTTCTGCCCCTAGGACCCCTCAGCTGAATGGGATAGATGAAAGGAAGAATAGAATATTAGTGGAAGTGCTAAGGAAATGCTAGCTGAATATTCTCGTCCTAGATATTTTTTTATAGAAGTAGTGAATATGGCCTGTTATGTTTTGGATAGGTTCAATGTTATATCAGAACTCAGTAAGATACGCAATGAGCTACTTAAGGGTAGAACACCCAATCTTTCACACCTTCATGTCATTGGATGTAAGTGCTTCATTATTATAAATAGAAATCTCATCAAGGAAAACTTTACCCCAAATTTGCTGAAGGAGATTTCTTCGATTATTCCTCTATAAGTCAAGCTTATAGGACCTTTAATAAGGGACTTTAGTTATAGTGGAAACCCATGTGGAATTTGATGAATCTGATAAATATGGTGAGCCTATGTTAGAACAAGAAGAGGAGGTAGAAGTTATCCAATGAGTAGAATCAGTTGATCTAGGAGATTGAGAAGAACCTCTGGAGCCATCACCAAGGGAAAGGAGATATTCATCTAGTCATCCTAGGGAGCTCATATTAGGAGTTCCAATTGTAGGAGTGAGAACCAGGCATAGACTTATAAATGAGGTTAGTTATTATACATTCATCTCCATGGCAGAACCTACAAGTGTAGATCAATCCCTATCTAATGAATTCTAGATCCTAGCTAAGCAAGAAGAGTTAATCTATTTTGTTAGGAATGATATATGAGAGTTGTTTAGCAAACCTATGGAATAGAGTATAGTAGGTACCAAGTGGGTATACAAATATAAGTGAATGATTCTAGAGTAGAGATTAGAAATAAATATTGATTAGTAGTTATGGAAGACATGCAAATTGAATGCATTGATTTTGAGGAGACTTTTGCCCCTGTAGCTAGTTTAGAAGCCTTTAGAGTGCTATTTGCCTTTTCTTTCTTCAGAGGTTTCAAGTTGTATCAAATAGATGTAAAGAGTGGTTTTCTAAATGGGTTATCAAGGAAGATGTTTATGTAGAATAATCCACTTGATTTAAATATTTTTCCTTTCCCAATCATGTGCACAAATTAAAAAATGGTTTATATTGGTTGAAGCAAGCACTAAGAGCATTCTATGAGAGACTTAACACATTTCTCCTTGATAGATCCTTTGCTAAAGGTAGTATATAGATACCACCCTTTTCCCAAAAAAAGTAGGACAGGATCTACTCTATGTTTAAATATATGTGAATGATATATTATTTTAGATTAGCCAATGAAAATCTTTGTAATGATTTTTTAGAAACCATGAGTAGAGAGTTTAAAATAAGTATGATAAGAGAGCTAACATTTTCCCCTAGTTTTAGTGCATAGGAAAGGGATGATGGTACATTTCTTGATAAAACTAAATATATCAAGGATATTTTAAAGAAGTATAAGATTAAAAAATGCTAAAGTAATTAATACACCCATGAGTTTTGCCATCCAGCTAGATAAGGATCTAATAGAAAATTAATAGATCATGAAAAGTATAGGGGATCATAGGTTCACTTCTGTATTCGACTGCTAGCAGATATGATAATATTTTTATTTTTTATCTTTGTGTTAGATTACGAGCTGATGTGAAAGAATCCCATATGATAGATGTTATGAGAATCCTTAGATACCTTCTAGGAACCCAAAATTTAGGTATCTGATATCCTGGACAGACATAGCTCTTAATTTAAAATTATTAGATATTCAAGACTCAGACTTTGTAGGGTGTATAATAGATAGAAAAAGTACTTCTAAAACTTGTTAATTCATAGGATAATCATTAGTTTTTTTGTCCAACAAGAAGTAAAACTCATTAGTCGTATCCACTACTAAGGCAAAATACATTGCAGTAGGAAGTCACATTGCTCAAGTCCTTTGGCTAAAGCAAAAAATCCTCGAGATTGGACTATCTATAGGGACCATTCCAATCATGTGTGATAATACTAGTGCCATATGCCTTTCTAAAAATTCAATCCAACACTCTTGCACTATGCACCTATACATCAAACATCATTTCATTAGAGATCATGTAGCAAAGGGTGATATAGAATTGCATCATTTAGCAACAAAAAATAATTGGGTGACAATTTTACTAAACCCCTAAGCTATGACACCTTTATCACACTGAACACCATATTAAATTTCATTGACATTCAAGCTTAATTCAAGGTTAACTTGAAATTAATATCATATATAGTTATGTGGTTTGTGTGTTTTCATATTTGTTATGTTTTATAATTTTTTTCTTTCTTCTTTTCTCTTTTTTTTGTTATTTTTATTATTTATTTGTCTTGGTGTTACTAGTTAGTATAAGTTCCTTGATCATCACACACTAAACAAATTTAAAACAAAAAAAATGATGATAACTTAAAAAAAATGTATTTCATATTATATGATCCTCATATATATGCACATCCTCACCATTCATAAAATCAATTGCCCAAATTTGACCAATAATTGGCGATAATACTATAGGACCAACTATGTTGTATAGTATATTCCATGTATCACAAGCCGTTGGATGAAATCAATTTAGCCAATATGATAATTCATTCTATATTATCATGTATGAACACCTGTTCATACTATACGATTTCTTAGTAAATGATCACACATGCTGACTCTAATAAACAAAGATCATCAAGTACGATTCTGATCATACTTTACAAATTGACCAACCTTTTTTACTAATCGGCTTGGTTGAATTAACCTCTTCAAATAGTACTTTAAAATTTTCCTAAAATCTATTTTAGGAGAGGTAAGTCTAGAGCTTTGAATGACAACACCATTCCTTTTCTTGTCTCCTAGTCTATTATTCTTAATTTTTAAATGGCTAGAAGAAACCATTATAGGGCTATAGTATGCAGCACTTTTAGATGTCCTATTGACCCTCAATTTTATGAAGCTACCAACATAGAAGCCTACCACAGGTACAAGGCTATTAAGATAACTCTACACAAAGTCATTATTCAAGAAGTCGTTAACTTTCAAGTTCTAAATCTCTTTGCTAGCATCAAACTCCACTTCATTATAACCTTAACTTTTCCTTTCAACTCCAAATTGCTCTTTGAATTCTTTGCCATTCTATGAGTAAATAGTGAAGGGAAAGTCATTCAATCTTTTGTCTGTTGGAGACCTGTAAAAATCTATTATCAAGATTTTGAGCAAATTTGCATGTCTTCACTACTGTCCTTAAAGCACACACCATTGCCTTTGTTCCTGATCATGACTGGACCCAAGAAAATCTAACTCTTAAGGATACTGCATTAAATAGTCATGCTAGTTTAGTCTGCACCCTAGTTCAAGATGCTCGCATAATCCAGCACATCCATTATAACATAGTCATTCCTAAAGCAAGAGATATAATTTATATCACACCTCTTCTATCCTTAATCATTTTTTTATTCAGTTGAAAATTTAATTCAATGCAGCAAACCTGATTATTTGCTATATTAAAAATTTGACAAGCATTAATGATCCCAGGAATAAACATAAGCAAAATTTAGCACTATGTCATGTGATATGTTTTATCCTAGAATCCAAATACAACTTGTAATATATTGCACCACCTGATGACCTTCTAGTCAATAGCTCCTTTCACATCCTTTAAAGTGATAGAAACTGTTACAGATGTTATGTGGTGGATCCCAAACTATAGGTGGCAAGGGCAATTCTAGCACCAGCTTCAACACCAACCCCTACTCATGACTACGACTCTATATTGGAGCAATTTGGCCGACCAAAGATGCAAACAACCACACATTATTAAGAGACTAGTCAGCAATGGGAGTGGCTTCTGCAGAAGTAAGAACTGCACAAGTAGCAACATAAATAGATCTAGTAGTAGCACGAGGATGATTGATCTTGGTTTAGTGATTAATTTTCTACCCCTCACCAGTACTTCCATCCACCACCACCTCCACCACTTGATTAGGGTCCATCCTACTTCTGAGTGATTTTGTGTGGTATGGTTCTTCTTATTTTCTATTATTTTTTCTATTATTTCCTTTTTTGTTGACTTTGTTTTCTCCCTTTTGGTGATGTCAAAGGAGGAGAAGAATGTTATCATAATGTATCATTATGATTAGTAAAATATCTTTATTTTATTTAGCTCTCTTTTTTTTATATATTTTCTCTTATGCTTATTATGGTTTTATATAATTAAAATTAAAATAAAACCTTCTCCCTATTTTTATTAAAAACTTAGTTAGTAAGGGAAAGATTAGGAGATAATCAGATTAACTTAAAAATTCAATCAATAATATTTATCATAATCAAAAAGGGGAAGATTATTACAATCCAGGATCTCGAGCTTATGATTTTGATGATAATAAATATTATTGGGATTATTTTTTAGTTCTAATATTATTATTGAATATTTATTTTGTGCACACTAACATTTTAGGTACATCATATACCAGGAAAAAGTCTCATCTCAAGATTGGGTAGAATAGGTCTGTTATTTTTTCAAAGAGTCTTTATTCTTATTTATTTAAGTTTTATATTTCTTGAGTCATGAGTCTTGTAAATGGTGTATTCTAGCTTGGCAAACATTCACAAACATACCAGGAGAAAAATGAATTAATTTTATTTTGGAAAGATCATAATGTATGATTTGTACAATATAGTATGATCTGAGTAAAATAGGGATTACTTCAGTAGGGCATTGAATTTATTTAAATTAGAACTAATCTTATTGTATGAATCGTATCATACAGGATGATCGATAGAAATTGAGATTCCTTCCACCAATCATAAATTACACAATATTTTAAAATTCAAAATATGAACTAATCATACTATACGATCACCATTATACTGTACAATAAAAATAGAATCTTGCCTAATCTAATCCAATAATTAGACAATAAAATTAGGGTAGATTAATCCTTAAGATCATATAATATGATGTCCTTAATCATATGGTATGACCTAATTTGATCCTAAGATTATATTTAATCACCACTGATTAAACTGGACAAAAATCTTATTCGATTGAAGTAATCATATTTTAGGCAACTGGTCCATTGTTTTGGGATCTTGGAGTAATTGCTCGGGGATGATGGAAGAGGGTAGATTAGGGTTCAAAACTTTTTATGATATGATACAAACTTATAGCCATAAACTGTGGTTCAATTTTAGAGCCAAAAAACGTCTATGGGCTAAATTTATGGATTCGAAGTATTGTACTGGGAATCGCCCACCCACTAGTACCTATATACAAGGTAATTCTTTCAACTGGAAAAGATTATGTAACATTAAGTGGGAAGTTGAAGGTTTTATTCAATTGGGGATGGGAGCTAGGAATATTTTCTTCTGGCTAGATAAATGGATTGGTAATTTCTCAATCGATAATCTTTTACACACTCACTCTATCTCCACTTGCAAAGTTAAAGATTTTATTATGAATGATAATTGGAAAATTGATTTACTCTCCAACAATGTGCCTGAATTTATTATTAAGTTAATTCCCAATATTTCTATTCATTTGGAGGAGGAGGATCGCATTTTGTTTAATTGTTCAAATGATGGTTTGTTCAACACTAAAAATGTTTGGAAGTCTATTATGCATTTTTTACCTAATAATACTCTTTTTTTAGCATACTAGTGTGCCAGCATACCCCCAACTTACTCTTTTCTTATTTGGAGGATTTTGTAAAATTACTTGCCTTTGGATACTATTTTAGTTAAGAAAGGCTTTTATATTGTCTCCAAATGTCAGTGTTGCTATCACATTGAAAACATGGTTCATGTGTTTGTCCAAGGCCCTATTACTATAAAAGTTTGGGTTTATTTTGATAAGATGTTTAATGTTTTATCTAACACTAAATTCAATTCTATTTTTAACCTTCTAAAAGAGTGGTTTACTCCCATTAAAGGGCATATTAGGAATATCCTTCCTATTATCATCTGTTGGTTTCTGTGGAGTAGTAGGAAAGCCTCTAAATATGAGAATATTAAGATGGATGCCTTAAATGTGATAACTAAAGTTAAGAATAAAATTTACCGACTCTTTGTTGCCAAATTAATTAATGCTCATTCTTTTAAAGGCTATCTTCATGTGGCTTGTGAATTTGGTTTTTTTTTTAGTTCCTGTTATGTTCATGATTATGATAGAATTATCTATTGGATTAAGATGGGGGAGGGTTATTTTAAACTTAACACTAATGGCTCCATGAATAACGTTAAAGCGGGTTGCGGTGGTATCATTCGGGATTCTAAGGGTTTTTTGACTATGGCCTTTGCGGGTCCTTCGAATGCTATTACTGCCATTAAAGAAGAAATTGAGAGTCTCCTTTTGGGGATTCAATTATGTATGTCCCTTGGCATAACCAATATTTGGATTGAAGTTGATGCTATGCTCTTAGTGCATTATCTTAATGGTAACACTTTTTCTAATCTTGCTTATTATTATATGTGAAGAGACATTAAGTACCAGCTTTCTCACATCAATTACAAGATCTCTTATATTTGGATGGAGGGTAATGTTGTTGTTGACTCTTTGGCAAAATGGGGTTGTAATCTTTCTGGTTTTACTGAATTCAATGATCATACTCACCTTATTGAGATTAAAGGTGTGCTGAGATTGGACCGGTTGGGTCTTCCTTACATCTGGTTTAAATGATGGTCTTCTGTTGTTCAGGGTGTTTGCCTTTGGGTTTTTCCTCTCTAGTATGTGGGGTTTTGATTTTGCTGGCTGGATTGGTTAATGATGTTCGGTTGCTCTCAGAACTAAGTTTCTGGTAGCTTTTTTAAGTGGCAGCTTAGTTTTACGACTAGAATTATGTTCTTTTCAAAATTTATGTGGGTCTTTTCTATTGCTATTACTAAGTTCTGTGGTACTGTTTGCTATTCGGGTTTATGTCAAGAGCATATTGATGTGATCTTTACTGATGTGATTTTCTTGGTTAACTTGGATGGTATTCGAGGTTGTTCCTCTTGTACCTTTTCCTTCGGTGGTTGTGGGCTCTGTGGTAATTAACTTTACTTCTCTAACCATGGCTTGCTTTATAGGTATATGAGGATGATGGTTATATCTGGTTTTGATTCTTATGGTGATTTAGCTTACAATTGCTTTGCTTTTTGATTATTTACTACTGTCTTGGTTTTAAGTCTATGGCCCGTTCTGCTCATAATTATTTCTAGTTTTATCCGATCTCCATTTATGACATTGTTAGTTATTCTCATTTTTGGCTATATAATTGGTGGCATTATACTAATTCTGGTAATTATGGGAGGAATCATGCCCGTTCGGTTAGTTTTCCTGTTATTAATCACTCTTTTTGGATGCAGTTGCTATTTAGCTATAAGGAAGGGAAGTTCTTCTTTATCTGGTTTTTTAAATTTTGATATTAGCCTTATTAATATCTCATTTAGTCAAACTTTGTTCTTTAATTTTTGTTTAGTGTCCTTGCAGGCCTCTTTTTTCAGGTTATTGGAGACTAGTGCTCGTTTTATGCAGGGGCCTATTTTGGTTGGGAAGGTGGTGCTGAATGTGCTTCTTTTTTGCCTTCATTTGGTTTTTTTTAGAATGTTATTAGGTGATTGTGTATTTGTGGTTAGTAGGGATATCCAGCTCTTAGGTTTTCTTTTGGATTTTCTTATAGCTCTTTCGAGCAGTAGCGAGGTGGAGGTCCCTTTAAGGACCTTGTACCCTTTTTTTGATATTAACACGTAGGCCCATCGGAGGGTTTTAACAAAAAAAAAAAAATTTTAGGATCCTGAACTCATACTGGATGATCTGTTTAAGAAATTGAAAAAAATTGTATAGGAACACTTTCATCATAAAATACTAATTGGAAAAATTGAGCTATTCGAACAGTACAATCCTCAATTATACTATACAATTAGAAGCGGCAGAATTAAAATTTTATGAATTTTGAATCCAAGTACTTAAAACTTTTTTTTAGACTTTGAAGAAATCTATGGCTATCGAGAGAGTTCTATGAGAGTCTTCGAGAAGTCTTAGAGATTGGAGAGGGAGAAGGAGAAGTTATGTGAGATGGATAAGTAGTGTGAAGGGGTTCATGCGGTTGCTCTAAGCAAGCTTCTACTTTTGTTCCTCCAAGTGTCTTTATTGTTCTTTTGGGTAGCTCTGGAGAGATGTTCTTAAAGGCTGAATATTCAAGTTCTCTACCTCATAAGGAGGGTGAAAAGGATTTCAGGTTATCTATCTCACCAGGAGGTTGAAATGGATTCCAAGTTCTCTACCTCACCAGGAGGATGAAAAGGATTCTGATGCTCCACCGCACTGGGTAAGGGTGGAAGTGATTTTGTAAGTGCTTCACCACCTTGCTATGGGACAAAAAGGATAATCATTAAAACATTTGTTTAATTCGAGATGGGGATGATTCTGGGGAGTGTATGTAGGTCAAAGTTTGGTCGAACCATTACAAAAATTCTGGTGTATTTGTTATTATTTTTTATAATACATTTTTGAATTTTAATTTCTTTTTTTAATTATTGCATCTGTGATTTATGATTTTTTCCTTGGCATAAATACAATATGTTGTTGTTAGTCCAAAAAGAAAAACAAAAATTTTACCATTGCAAGTTTCTGCTTTAAATTTAAAAAATAAAATATTTATTTCATGTAAGTTATTCTTTAAAATAACAAATAGATTACGTGCAAAAATTGTATTGGTAAAATTTTCCTTAAATTTTAAAATGAGGGAAGTATTTTAAAACACCAATTCACCCCCACCCTCACCCCCTCCGAGCATGCCTAGGTCGTTCAATAAGGTTCAACAACCTCTCTTGAACTTTCACAGGTTAGGTGGTAAATTATTATGACATCAATATAACAGGTCAAGTACTATGATTTGAAATCACTCTCCCAAATAGATTAAATGCATCTGATGTTAAACCAAATCATACATTTTTAGGTTCTTTAGAGAAGGTTGAATCTTGGTAGTTTAAGTACTACCAACCATAAGTGTCAGCAGGATGTCTCATGCAATGATATTTTATGTGATCTTCTTTATGCTATCTCATATATGATCTTTTTGCATACTCTCTTCAAACCATTTTTTTGAGAGAGGAAAACCCCCATTTTTCAAAAATTTCCTTGCCCGCCTTCTGGGTAGTTCTTTTGGCTATGGCAGCGGAGGCTGCAGTGGCCTCCTCCAGCAGCCGGAGCCATATGGTCAAAGGGCAATCAACTTCCAGGAATCCAGTTGGATCAGAAATCAGTAGTTTTGAAGATTATTTTGTTGTACATTTGAAAGGCTTCAAGAATGCGCCTCTGGTGATAAGAGAACCTTTATCTATATCAATGAAATCAAGTTCCCCGGTGAATGGTAAAGGCAAGAATGCTCAAAGTGTGTTGGGTTTAAATACTCCTCGTCCCTCGGCTATTAATGTTCTGAAGGAAAGACCAAATGAATTCGAAGCTTCTTCTTCAGATATGAAGATTTATGTAAATAGGTTTAGTAACCGTAATACTAAACTGAATGTGATATCCAAAGATGAGGCTGCGATTAAGCTGGAATGCGATAAGGCAACAGGAGGTTGTATCAATGCTCTAGAAGCATTGCATGACATGGATTTAGTGGAAGATGCTTTGAATGACGACATCGTAATGGTTGGAAATGTGCCTATAAATCCTTGGGTCAAATGCCAAAACATAAAGATCAATTTTTTAAATGATGGATCATTTCTTTCTAAAGATGGATTGACGATAAAGTTGCATGAGACTAGTGTTATAGAAAATTTTGATAAATTTAAGTTTTCTATAGTGGTTAAGGTGTTTGGGAAGGAGGTCTCTATTCGTTTGGTTGTTGAGGAATTATGTCATCAATTGTTGCAATATGGGAAATTTCATATAACTACCCTTGGAATGGGGTGGGTCTTCGTGCTCGTTTTTTTCTTTAGAAGCCATCAAAAGTGTCCTATCAGGGGGTCCTTGGTATGTTGGTGGACACATAGTTGGTCTTGAGAAGTGGACTCCTCATTTTTCTCCTACATCATTGAAAGGCTTGTCATCTCCTATCTGGGTTAGAATGCCTCACCTTCATTTATATAGCTTGGATGAGACCAATGTAACTAGAATTGCTTCCTTGGCAGGAAATCCATTATTGATTGATGGTAATATGTTTCAATAGGGGAAAATAGAGTATGCTAGAGTTTGTGTGAGGGTGTTGATTGACAAACAACTCCCTTTGGGTGTTTGGGTGGAAGGCTCCTCGGGGAGGCTTTTTCAAAAGCTAGAATGTGAAAAATTTTCTACTTTATGTTTTAATTATGGGAAAATTGGCCATTTGAGTCAAGATTATATGCTGAATAAATTGGAATCTAATGTAGGCAATGCAAGAAGTTCTGATGTTGAATGCTTGGTCTTGGAAAAAGCATTAAATGAAGGGAATGGTTCAACTTATGTATGATGAATGAACATTAATTATGGGAGGAGAAGGAAGGTTTTGGCCATCAAGAATAGAGGAAACTAAAAAAAAATTGTGGAGATTAAAAAGGATGCCCTTCATAATGGTGATTCTAGTATTCCTAAAGAAGTTTAGGTGGATGACTTAGTTACTAAAGAAGCTAACTTGGAGGAGAATAACGAAAAGCTGGACACTATTACATATTTTGCTAGTGGAAAAATTGATATTCCAGCTATGATTGGAGGTGAAATAATGCTAGAAGGAGTTGATTGTGAAGGAAGGTGTGGCAGTGAGGAGTTGCAGCCGAAGATTGGCACTATTATTCCTTTGCTGGAGGTAAGAGGTTTGGGTTCTGTCCCTTCTTCTTCAAATAATATGTTTGATGTATAAAGTGGAAGTGGGAATGAAAATTTGTGGATGGAATAAGCTAGAAGTTCTGCTTCCACTTTGGTGAATATAGCAGCTAATAAGGTGAAGATTGCTGCCTAAGGAGGGGATGTTTGTGGTATTAGTTCATTTGGTTCTATGCTTAAACTGTAGAAAGAGCTTAAATCACTTGGTCTAGTAGACAATTGTTCTCGTTCTAGGAGAAAGGAATCGGTGAATAAATTAAGGAATGGGGGTTCCTCCCCTTTCATTCCTTGATGGCGTACATTTCTTTCTGGAAATTAAGAAGCTGGAATGGTGGTGAAGCCTGTGTGGAGGCTTCTTTTGATCTTTGTAATGGCTTTATTCAAGGAGGATTCATTATAATGGTTAATGAATGCTGTAGATCGTCTGAAGTTCATAAGGGTGTGTATCCTCTGTTGGTGGTAGGATTGCATCTTATTTGGAGAGTTTTATTTACCAAGGTCACTTCAATGGAGAGCTTAAAATTGGCTAGTCCTCTTAGGAGATTGGTAGCGGTTGGGCTACTTAGCTTTGTAGTTTTTTATTTTCTTATTTATTTGCATAATGAGATTAGAGTAATGAAGGTTAAGATTCTTACTATTTTTCATTTTTTGCCTATTTGGGACCTCTGGAATACTAAGCAACCTTTTGGGTTGTCTAATATTTGGTGTCCCCATCACCCAAAATGGTTCAAAATGAGGAGTAGTGGATCTTATCTTTGTTATGTTATTTTCATTTTAACAAATATTTTTTTCGTTGGTTTTTGCTTTTCAATAATTGTTACCTTCCTTTTGTTCGGTGAGGTAACATTGTTTGTTGGTTTTTGTTTCTTTTTGTACAAGCTTTTTTATTCAATGCAATATGCAATCCTTAAAAAAAAAAAGAATACTCTCTTCAATGTTAATGTTAATGGAAAGTGCCACATGACTTTTGCTTCAACCTTATTATATTTTAGTTGATATATATTTTGAAGTGTTTTCTTCTACAATCCTTCTGAACTCATTACAAATATCACATTCATTCTTAAATTCATGAGGACCCCAATATAAAATGCAATCATTTTGATTGGCATCATATTTTTGAAACTTAATCCTAAAACTTGAATTATCTTTTTTGTTTTATAATAAGACTTTGGTAGAAGAATATCTTCAATTTCTTCCCTTAAGATGTCAAGTAACATAAAATAATTTTTTAGTCCAATTACTTAGGCAATTAAGTTGAAACAGCCTAACAAGAAAATTAAGTTTTGAGAATTTTTTACAATAAGAAATAATTTTTTTTATGAGTCGCTTATCAACTTATAAAATGTTTCGGCATCCGCATTAAGCCTTTTAACTTTAGCATCTGTACATCATCCTTGGTATTATTTTCAACCCCAAATTCATTATTTTTATCCATTTCATGTCATCATTAGCATCTTCAACAATGTGGAAAGTTGATCAAATTTCATTTCTAAATGTCCACCTTTAGATATGCAAGATTTCTAAGAGTTATGATGTTGATCGATGCTTCCAAATTTATTAGGACATTAGATAACATGAAGTTAGCCTCATTTACTAAAATGTATAATAAATAATTATGTTTGGTGGTTCCTAACGATATGTCATCATCTAAGAATGTTGTTCCTAAACCACTTTGAAATATAATGCATCTTCTAATTGTGTTGATGCTAACTGAGCCATATAGATCTTTGGATTAAGAAAAGTTTTAATTAAAGCCACTCTCATTTCCTTGGATAATTCTAAAGTTTTGTAAAGACTCAATTTCATATACTTTTTTCTTAGATGAGCTAAGACATTATAGCCTTTTTTAGGGTTTTATGAATTAGTTGTGTATTGATCTTCTACTTGTTGAGGTTGTGTTGATGTTTTAGGGTTATTTATGACTTGCTTTTCCTTTATCAGCTACTTATGTTCATAGTGTAAGACTTAACCACTACAAAAATTCATTTGAATCACCTCTTTGAAGTAAGACACTGGAAAACTTTTTGGCTTAATTAACTTGTTACTTTTAACTATTCATTTAATGAACTTTCATAGTCAGACATCTCTATTTTATTACTAATATGATTATACTAAGTATTCAGAATGAACGAATCACTACAGAGAAATATTGAAGATATTCTTTTAATTTATTTAAATTTATTTCTTTTCATTAAAATTGCTTTCTTTTTTACTATTGGAACTTTTAGTAGAGTCATCATCAGAAATGGACAAGATATATAGTGAATCTTTCTTTATTACTTTTTGAGTCCTAGGTGGGACAAAATATAAATCATATAGTGTAAGTAGAATAAGGGATTTGGGTCCCCTATCTGTAAACATTAAAACTTTATTCTTTATATCATCACATTTTAGTTTTACTTCCTCCTTCAGAACTATAAAAGGCTGATGGGTTGGAATCTTCTTAGGCTCTTCTATTGGAATTTTTTTTAGCTTCTTCCTTTAAGGTTTCCAAATCAAACTTGATGGGACTCTATGCTCCTTGGGATACCTGGAAATTTGAAGGATAAGTTTTACTCTGAATTCTTTTAGATGGATTTGATAAGACAATACTCCAACCATCTTCTAGCTTTATAATTAAAAAAGGTGCAGAAGGCTCATCATTTACACATTTAGCAGATCGTTACTTCAAATATGATAAATATTCTTGTGGTATCATAATTGCCCTGTATTTTTTATTCTTTTCAATACACTCCCTAATGGTTATAAAATTTTTGAGTTCATAACCTAACATCTGGTGATATGGTTAATAATTTGGTTACCCTAATTTTCCCACTTCATCTGACCTCTTATGGTTAGGAAGTTTGAACTTAGACTTCTTTAAGAGGTTCTAGAAATTTATTTTATTGATTCCCTTTTAAATGAGTATGTTATACTGATTAGAGTCTCTAACTTCTCTTTGCTCTTTTTGGAATAGGATTGGATTGAGATTTGATTAATACATTCTGAGATCTACTATACTGCTAATATTGGGAAGCCTAAATCAGCCTCTTTATTTAAACATTCATTAATTATTTGCCTTTATTGATTATAGACACTAACTCATTTTTTTTTAAGATCATCTAGGGTTTAATTTTTTTATCACCATCAAAGACTGGTCATTTAATAAAGATAATTAAGAAGCATCTTCTTGGAGAATATACACTTTATGCAATAACTTCTCAATTATTTTTATGGTAAACCCATTTAAAAAGAAGGTTGTTGTACCATGCATACTCTTTGGAAGGATCTCTATACTGTTCTTCTCTTATAACTAAGGCTCATACTTCATGCTATGGTTCCTCCATACTAAGATGTAATCATTTAGATTCTCACCACGTTTTTAATTCTCTATCACTAGATCCTTGATTGTGGCATGATGTCTCACTTTAGGAAATCTCTTTACAATAATTTCTCTAACTTTGTAAACATATCGACTAACCCATATGGTTATTAAACTTACTAATCAAATGCTACACTAGATAATTTGCTTATAAACTATCTGAACAACAATGCATCGCTACTCCTAGCTTTAAAACAATTTACTCTAAAAGGTACCACACGCTATTTTGAACTACTTGTGCCACCAAAATTTCTTAATAAAGGAAACACAAATCCATTAGGATATGGGACAAAGTCTTATTCTTCTAGGTAATATGTAGACCTTAAAATGAATAGAGCACCCACGACATTGCTATAACCTCTTTTATTGTATGCTCTAACATCTATTTAAGATCTACATGCTAGACTAATTCACTTTCTAGCTTTACTAATTCATCCTCAATCTTTTTAACCATTTCTTTCTTCTTGCTGATATGCTGGATAATTTATTAAAAGTAATTCTATTTGTACTTTAGATGAAGTACATATCTTACTATACATGTCGGCCATCACTCATCCATTTTATTTCGATTTTTAATATTTATTCAACTTTTTAATTTATTTGATCTAATAGATGTCGAGTCATGTCTAGTGCATCACTTTCCTTAACCTCTACATCTAGAAGATTCACTCTAGGACATTTCTATTTGTGTGTATATTCCCTTGTCAAGATCATACCAAGGTCAGCATACATCTCATCATGAAATCTCGTTGTTGCCATTTGATGGTCTCTTCTTCATTTATCTTAAATACATCTTACTTGAGTAGCTCTGACACTCCTTCTTTCTAGAGTAACTCTAATTTTGCTCTATGAATATATGATGAATGAGCAACTCTTGTTGCAAATCTGGTTTTGATGATGACAAACATGTTTCCAGTGTGTTTTGCTTGGCTAATCTGTTTCAGGCACAAAAGACCGCGAGCCACTCAAGCCAACTCAAGATCGGGTCCAAGTGTGTCAAATGTATGATTTTTCCTTTTATTGAGTCAATTGTAATGTAACTGATCCCCTAGCTAAGTAACCTTGCACACATACACTCAGGGGGAGAGATTGAGTGAGTTAGAGGTTCTGTTCAATTTTTGTTCAGATCGTCCTGGACGATAGTTGCATCGTCCTGGACGATCCAGTTAAAATAGAAACCCTAATTAGGGTGACTAAGTTAAGAAGGTCTGATTAAGCAGATCATCCTGGACGATATTTGGATCGTACGGGACGATATTCTCAAATCAGAAATTCCCAGCCGCCACATTAAGTTAGGCAAGTTTTATTTTAAGTATTTTGGTCTGATCGTCCCGGACGATACATGTATCGTCCTGGATGATTAACTACAATCATGCCTAAATTAGTCTGGTAATTAAGGAAAGTAATTAATGTTTAATTGATACGATCACATCATCCTGGACGATCGCAGGATCGTCCCGGACGATCGTGATCGTCTTGTGCATTTCAGCTGTATGACCCGAACTGTGTACAGGACGATTTTGGGCCTTTTTAAACTAATCGTACAGGACGATGTACCAATCATCCTGGACGATCAAGTCATTTTTTGGTCATCCAGCACAGATTTCTCTGGACGACCCGAACTGTCTTCTGGACGATTTTCCTCAATTTGTACTAATCGTCCCGGACGATCGCAGTATCGTACGGGACGATATGAACAACTTTTTCTATTGATCATCCAGAAGAGCCTAATCGTCCAGACTGAATCAGTTGATTTTGAATTGATCGTACAGGACGATCTTGGCCGACCAGTTGAGATTTAGGGCAAATTTTAAGCCCTCCTTTAAAAGAACTTTTTTCCAATTTTTGGAAAAAATTTTTGCTACCTTCCTTCCCTGAGAAACCCTAGAGAGAAGAGAGAGTTCGGAGAGAGAGAAGAGATATTGTGAGGGGGAGTTAGTGAGGGATTCACTAAGGTTGCTCCTAGCACGGATCAGAGTCGTCTTCTCCGCTCGTCGTCTGTCGTCTAGTCGGTGTTCTTCGTGGGAGGATCGTTCGCAAGAAGATCCGGGGTTCTCTGCCCGCTTCAGGTGGAAGCAAAAGGAGTTCGAAGGTTCTCTTCCTGCTTCAGGAGGAAGCGAAAGGAGGTCAGGTTCTCTGCCTGCTTCAGGAGGAAGCGAAAGGAGGTCAGGTTCTCTGCCTCATCGTGTGGTGAAAAGGAGGTGTTTTGACAGGCTTCTCCGCCTTGCTGTGGGAGCAAAAGGAGAGTCATTTTCGTTTAGTGCAATACCCGGAGGGGAGGCTCCGGGGAGTGGACGTAGGTTAAGTTGACCGAACCACTATAAAATCTGGTTTGCTTTTCTGATTCAGTTTTGCACTTTACTTTTCAATATAAACTGCTTGGGTGAATATCATTGGTTGATCTTTTCGTTATTGTTTACTTGTTTCCGCTGCTTAGTATCGAAAAGATTTTCATAGTTATTGTGAAATTTTTAAATAACCAATTCACCCCCCTCTTGGTTAGCCTCGGGACTAGTTCACTAGGGCTTAACATCCCTTTCGAACTTTCAAGTGGTATCAAAGCGGGATTCAAAATTTCTGTTTAAAAACTTTTGAATTTGATCCAATGGCTAATTGTAACAATCGTAATACTGCTGAAGGTTATTCTATTACTAGACCACCGTTGTTTTACAATATTCCTTTTAATTTTTGGAAAACACGCATGTCTACTTTTCTGCAATCTATTGATTATCGCATGTGGATGTTAGTTAAAGACGGATACGAACCACCTTTTCGAATGATTAACAATGTGAAAACTGAATTGCCGTTTGCTGATTGGACGTTTGATGATCGTGATTTAGCACAGTTGAATGCAAAATGTTTGAACTGTTTCTTTTGTGCTTTAAAATCTGAAGACTATATGCGTGTTTCTACTTGTACAATGGGAAAGGAAATCTGGGATAGGTTATGTATAACATACGAAGGTACAACTGAAGTCAAACAATCTAGGTTAAACATCTTGTTACATGATTACGAACTTTTTCGCATGAAACCTAGTGAGACTATTTCAGAAATGTACACAAGGTTCACTCAGATTGTTACCTCTTTGCATGCTTTAGGTAGAGAACTTACCAACTATGAAAGAGTGAACAAGATTCTTAGATGTTTGCCTGCTTCTTATGATGCTAAGATTACTGCTATTACTGAATCCAAAGATTTAAATACTTACTCTATTGACAGCTTACTTGGATCACTCATTGCTTACGAGCAAGGGGTGAACCAAAGGCAACTTGATGCAGGTGAACGCAAGAAAGAGAAGACCGTGGCACTAAAGGCCAAAGATTCAGATGCTAGCACTTCCGGGTCTAATAGCGATGAAGTTGCCTTAATCACAAGGCAATTCAAAAGCTTTCTAAGGAAGAAACATAAGAACTATCAGAAGTGGAACAAGGGTAAGTTCAATAAAAACTTTAAGGGTTCATCTGAATCGGTTTGTTTTGAATGCAGGAAGCCTGGACACATTAAGGCTGATTGTCTAACACTTAAAGCTCACCCAAGCAAGGAGGAGGGTGAGGAGAAACCAAAGTTCAGAAAGGACAAGAAGCGGA
Source organism: Dendrobium chrysotoxum (assembly GCA_019925795.1). Lineage (NCBI taxonomy): Eukaryota > Viridiplantae > Streptophyta > Magnoliopsida > Asparagales > Orchidaceae > Dendrobium > Dendrobium chrysotoxum. Next base: position 46,925,835 of record CM034300.1, on the reverse strand, counting down.
TTCAGAAGGCATTCTGGGCAAACTCTGCATCCGACTCTTCTGAGACTGAAGCTGAAGAGGTGGAAACAAACTTGTGTCTGATGGCGGATGATCACCCTGGTCAGTCGAGCCAGGAAGAGGTATGTGAGCTTACTTACGATCAGTTATTTGAAGTTTCTGAAAAGATTCATACATCGTATAGGAAGCTTAAGAAAACCCATGCTAGTTTGAAATTAGATTATTTGACTTTACAAAAAGAGCATGATTCTGTAGTTAAAGATTATTCCACACTTGATTCCAATCACATGTCTCTGCTTGATGAGTTTGATGAATTGAACAAAAAATATTCTGATTTAGTTTCTGAGCATGATTCTTTGAAAACCACGCATGTTGATTTAGAAAAAGCTTTTAAAGAGTTAGATACAATGGCATGTGAAGTAGAAAGTAACAATGGCGCTTTAAAATTTGAAATTGCAAGTTTAAAGAAAGAGAATGAGTTTTTGGAAGTAAAAATTAGTGCTTTTCAAAAGAACAAAACACCGCCTACCTTTGAACAATTTTATGCACCACCACCTTTTAAAAATTCTATTGCAAGTTCATCAAAGCATGTTTCACACACTACTAGGAAGAGGCACTATCACTCACGACGTTTAGTTAATCCTTTTCCTGGTGTTAGATGTTTTTCATGTGGCATGTTAGGACACATATCACACACTTGTACTGTTCACCGTAGTACACATTGGGTGTGGAGACCCAAACTGCCTGTTTCATAGCACAGCACGCATGCATCGCATTCTTCTTTTCATAAGAAGGAACCCAATCCTGTTTGGGTTCCTAAGACTGACATTTGAGGATTTTGTAGGTGTGCTCTCACACAAGACCTCGTGAGAGCATGTGGTACCTGGACAGCGGATGTTCTAGACATATGACTGGAGATGTAAATCAGTTCATTTCGCTGGAGGCCAGAGCTGGAGGCAAGGTTACACTTGGAGATAACACCACCAGGAAGGTGGTAGGCACAGGTATAATTGGTGATTCAAAGAACTTTATGATTGATAATGTTTTGCTTGTAGATGGACTGAAACATAACCTACTGAGCATCAGTCAACTCTGTGACAAGGGATACAGCATCAAATTCCTGCCCACTGGCTGCATTTTAAGCTTAAATGATGAAGTTGTTTTGCAGGGGCAAAGGATCAACAACGTCTACAAGCTGGATGTAAGTAGCATTAAATCTGATAATTCAATTTGCTTAAAAACTGCTGCTGATGAGTCTTGTTTATGGCATAGGAGATTGTGTCATGCCAGTATGAAAACCCTTAGGAGAGTCACCCAAAAGGACTTAGTTAGAGGTGTGCCCAAGCTTAAGTCCACTAAGGATCACCTGTGTGATGCCTGTCAGTTGGGGAAGCAAGTCCAGTCCTCTTTTCACTCTGTTAAGGACATTAGCACCTTTAGACCTTTAGAAGTTCTTCACATGGACCTCTTTGGACCCATTAGCACTGCCAGCTTAAGGGGGAGAGTTTATGGTTTTGTGATTGTAGATGATTATTCGAGGTTCGCTTGGGTTAAGTTTTTGTCACATAAATCTGAGTCATTTGATGAGTTTAGATCTTTCTCTACTTGGATTCAGAAGAAGTTAGGATGTGAGATTATTACCATCCATAGTGATCACGGAGGGGAGTTTGAAAATGAAAGATTTGGAAGTTTTTGTGAGAATCATGGGATTAGTCACAATTTTTCAGCTCCTAGGACCCCTCAGCAGAACGGGGTAGCTGAAAGGAAGAACAGGACCTTAGTGGAAGCCGCTAGAGCCATGCTTGCCGAGTATTCACTTCCAAAATACTTTTGGGCTGAAGCGGTGAACACTACCTGTTATGTGCTGAATAGGGTGAATGTGAGAGTCAAACTGAACAAGACACCTTATGAGATCATTAAGGGTAGAACACCAAATCTGTCCCACCTCCATGTCTTTGGCTGTAAGGTTTTCATTCTGAACAACGGGAAGTCACCCTTAGGAAAATTTGACCCCAAATCTGATGAAGGAGTGTTCTTAGGATATTCAAGTGTGGGGAAATCCTTTAGGGTGTTCAATAGGAGGACTTTGGTGGTGGAAGAAACAACCCATGTAGTGTTTGATGAATCTGATCCTAAGGAGTCTAGATCTGAAGTAGAAGATGAAGAGATTGTTGAGGTTACCCAAGGAGTTGGAAATACAAATTTGGAGGAAAGGGTAGAACCTCAAACCCCATTGCCTAGAGATTGGAGATATTCTTCGAGTCATCCTAAAGAACTGATCTTAGGAGACCCTTCTGAAGGTGTTAGGACTAGGCATGGACTTAGGAAGGAAGTAAACCATTCTGCCTTTATCTCAATGACTGAACCCACCAACATCAATCTAGCCTTGTCGGATGAGTTTTGGATTTTAGCTATGCAGGAAGAATTGAATCAATTTGTAAGGAATGATGTTTGGGAGTTAGTAGAAAGACCTTGAAACCAAAGTATTATGGGAACCAAGTGGGTCTTTAAGAATAAGATGAATGATTCTGGTGTGGTGGTGAGAAATAAGGCAAGATTGGTGGCTAAGGGGTATAATCAGATAGAAGGGATAGATTTTAAGGAAACTTTTGCCCCTGTAGCTAGATTGGAAGCCATTAGAGTGCTACTAGCCCTTGCCTGTTACAAGGGATTTAAGCTGTTTCAAATGGATGTCAAGAGTGCCTTTTTAAATGGTGTAATTAAAGAAGATGTTTTTGTACAACAACCCCCAGGTTTTGAGAGTTCCCAATATCCAAGTCATATCTATAAATTAAAAAAGGCCTTATATGGATTGAAACAGGGACCCAGAGCTTGGTATGAGAGGCTTAGCACATTCCTATTAGAAAGAGAGTTTGTTAAGGGGAGCGTAGACACCACCCTTTTTCTGAGGAGATTAGGAGATGACTTACTCATTGTCCAGGTCTATGTTGATGATATAATTTTTGGATCTTCTGATAAATACTTATGTGAAGAGTTTTCTAAAATAATGAGTAAAGCGTTTGAGATGAGTATGATGGGAGAATTGTCCTACTTTTTGGGGTTTAGCATAAGGCAAACGGATGATGGAACCTTTCTCAATCAATCAAAATACACTAAGGACATTTTGAAGAAATATGAAATGGACAAAGCCAAGCCAATCAATACTCCCATGCCCTCCTCAGTTCAGTTAGATAAGGATTCAAATGGAAAATCTGTTGATTAGAAGAAGTATAGAGGGATAATAGGTTCACTGCTTTACCTGACTGCTAGCCGACCTGATATCATGTTTAGTGTCTGTCTTTGTGCTAGGTTTCAGGCTGATCCTAAAGAGTCCCACCTGACTGCTGTTAAGAGAATTCTTAGATATCTTTTAGGAACCCCAAACCTAGGAATTTGGTACCCTAGGCACAGCACCTCTTTTGAGATCATTGGATATTCTGATTCTGATTTTGCAGGGCGTAGGGTGGATAGGAAGAGTACTTCTGGGACTTGTCAATTTATAGGACAGTCGTTAGTCTCCTGGTCCAGTAGAAAATAGAACTCAGTTGCACTTTCCACTGCTGAAGCTGAGTACATTGCCTTAGGGAGTTGTGTGGCCCAAGTTCTTTGGTTGAAGCAGCAAGTCTTGGATTTAGGAGTACCGTTTGGCACAATTTCTGTTCTGTGTGATAATACTAGTGCCATCTGTATCTCTAAGAATCCAATCCAACATTCTAGGACCAAACACATTGACATTAAGCATCACTTCATTAGGGACCATATTACAAAAGGGGACATTGAGCTACACCACGTAGCAACTGAAAATCAGCTGGCTGACATATTCACTAAACCACTGGCCTTTGACTCATTCAGCATTTTGAGAACCAGATTAGAAGTGATTGATATAAATGCTTGATTCTGATGACTACTGATTTATGATTGGTATTCTGATTTCTGTTAGTTAGTTTTTTGTATTCTGTTTTCTGATTTCTGTTAGCTAGTTTTTTGTATTCTAATTTCTGATTTCTGTTAGTTAGTTTTGATTTGATTATTTGCTTTCAGTTGATTTTATTTCTTCTACTGATTTCCGTGTTACCCTTTTTGTTAGTTTGATTTGAGTATTTACTTTGCTATGATTTTCTACCTGTTTTTATGCTTTTCAAGATCTGATCACCGCTCACTACTTCTTGTGATCTGAATTTTTGACTGAGAGTTTTTACCTTGTTTTGGTTTGGAAGCTGATAAGCAGTGATTGACTTCACTGAATCTGTTAAAGGGAAGAAACATTGATAATTGTTTCTCTTCCTCTAACTCCTTTACTGGTGTGTAGTTTCTTTTGAATAAAAATCCTTTTCAAAATTAAAATGTTAGTTTTTGAAATAGAGATTATTTTCTCTTCCTACAGTAATCTGCCTCATATCAATAGTGTTTTTCAAAGTCTTGAGTCATTAGTTTGATTTTCTAAACCAAGTGATTGCATTTATCATATATTGTATGGATTTTGTTTTGTGAATCATTCTTCCTTACTGCGGAGAGTCATCTCCTATGTCTGGAAGATAATCTCACAGCTGAGAATCTTTAATGATTATGAAAAGGAGAAAGCTTATAAAAGATGCGCAGTGCGCCAGATAATTTGAAAAAGAGGCATAAAATGAGCCCAAAACTGAAAAGATGTGAAATTGCCAAATTGGATACACAAAGTGTATCAAAAATCAAAAGATGCGCAAAGCGCCAACCAATTTGAAAAAGAGGCACAAAATGAGCCCAAAACAAGCTTTCTTTCCTTTCAGATTGTTAAATGTCTTAGAGGAATATGTGCGCCACTTAATATTTTCAAAAGCTTGAGTTTTGAAAATCCCGATTTCTGATTTTTTACTTTGTAACACTATTATATCAGATATTTTTCTGGAACGAGGCTTGAAAGGATCTCTCTTCAAATCTAATGTCTCTTCTTTTGAATCGGATTTTTGTGTTGAAAGAGGTTTGCATCGATAAGGTGCCCGGGGTCGGAGTTACGAAAGTTGATTATTTCCAACCTTTTCTGGATTTCAGCGCTATCAATCGTCCTGTCATTGGTTTTTGAATCTAAAATCAAGGAAAAATTCTGATTTTCCTATTTTGTAGTTTGTTCTATTTATGTTTTATTTTATGTTTTCTTATCGTGTTATGTTTTTCGCTCCTTCTTTTTGTGATGTCAAAAGGGGGAGTCAGTTGTAGTCGTGTCGTGTCTTTGTTTCTGTTTTCTGAGTCATGTTTCCTGTATTGTTTTAGCTGTTAAATGAAAATTTAAAAAAAATGTTTGTTTTGTTTGATCTCCTAGTTTACCTTTATTTTTAGACTACTTTACAAATGTTTGCCATCATTAAAAAGGGGGAGATTGTTGCAAATCTAGTTTTGATGATGACAAACATGTTTCCAGTGTGTTTTGCTTGGCTAATCTGTTTCAGGCACAAAAGACCGCGAGCCACTCAAGCCAACTCAAGATCGGGTCCAAGTGTGTCAAATGTATGATTTTTCCTTTTATTGAGTCAATTGTAATGTAACTGATCCCCTAGCTAAGTAACCTTGCACACACACACTCAGGGGGAGAGATTGAGTGACTTAGAGGTTCTGTTCAATTTTTGTTCAGATCATCCTGGACGATAGTTGCATCGTCCTGGACGATCCAGTTAAAACAGAAACCCTAATTAGGGCGACTAAGTTAAGAAGGTCTGATTAAGCAGATCATCCTGGACGATATTTGGATCGTACGGGACGATATTCTCAAATCAGAAATTCCCAGCCGCCAGTTTAAGTTAGGCAAGTTTTATTTTAAGTATTTTGGTCTGATCGTCCCGGACGATACGTGTATCATCCTGGACGATTAACTACAATCATGCCTAAATTAGTCTGGTAATTAAGGAAAGCAATTAATGTTTAATTGATACGATCACATCGTCCTAGACGATCGCAGGATCGTCCCGGACGATCGTGATCGTCTTGTGCATTTCAGCTGTACGACCCGAACTGTGTACAGGACGATTTTGGGCCTTTTTGAACTAATCGTACAGGACGATGTACCAATCGTCCTGGACGATCAAGTCATTTTTTGGTCGTCCAGCACAGATTTCTCTGGACGACCCGAACTGTCTTCTGGACGATTTTCCTCAATTTGTACTAATCGTCCCGGACGATCGTAGTATCGTACGGGACGATAGGAACAACTTTTTCTACTGATCGTCCAGAAGAGCCTAATCGTCCAGACTGAATCAGCTGATTTTGAACTGATCGTACAGGACGATCTCCCGATCGTCCTGGATGATCTTGGCCGACCAGTTGAGATTTAGGGCAAATTTTAAGCCCTCCTTTAAAAGAACTTTTTCCAATTTTTGGAAAAATTTTTTGCTACCTTCCTTCCCTGAGAAACCCTAGAGAGAAGAGAGAGTTGGGAGAGAGAGAAGAGATCTTGTGAGGGGGAGTTAGTGAGGGATTCACTAAGGTTGCTCCAAGAACGGATCAGAGTCATCTTCTCCGCTCGTCGTCTGTCGTCTAGTCGGTGTTCTTCGTGGGAGGATCGTTCACAAGAAGATCCAGGGTTCTCTGCCCGCTTCAGGTGGAAGCAAAAGGAGTTCGAAGGTTCTCTGCCTGCTTCAGGAGGAAGCGAAAGGAGGTCAGGTTCTCTGCCTGCTTCAGGAGGAAGCGAAAGGAGGTCAGGTTCTCTGCCTCACCGTGTGGTGAAAAGGAGGTGTTTTGTACAGGCTTCTCCACCTTGCTGTGGGAGCAAAAGGAGAGTCACTTTCGTTTAGTGCAATACCCGGAGGGGAGGCTCCGGGGAGTGGACGTAGGTCAAGTTGACCGAACCACTATAAAATCTGGTTTGCTTTTCTGATTCAGTTTTGCACTTTACTTTTCAATATAAACTGCTTAGGGTGAATATCGTTGGTTGATCTTTTCGTTATTGTTTACTTGTTTCCGCTGCTAAGTATCGAAAAGATTTTCATAGTTATCGTGAAATTTTTAAATAACCAATTCACCCCCCTCTTAGTTAGCCTCGGGACTAGTTCACTAGGGCTTAACATCCCTTTCGAACTTTCAACTCTAACTCTGCTCATTCGGTGGTCACATATTTTATACTTCTTAAGAAGTCTTTCTTTGACTGCATATAGCTAGAGGCACACTTCTGGATAAGTACTTTTAGTAATGAGGTAAATTTCCACTTCCTCTCATATAAGGAAGATACATTGGGTTCATTTTAAAAAGTAGGTGGTAGAGAATTAGCAATTCTAATAACACTCTCTTCTCTAGCTACGTAAATAAAGGATGTAAATAACTTCTACCTAGTAGTGGTAAGGTAATAAGAATCTCACCTGCTATTTTTTTCATTATCATATTTAATATAATCTATTTTTTATCAGTTTATCCTTCTCTGCTCTCTACCTCTGGTGACATTATTTGTTTTGGCATTGAATTTTGGTCATCTCATCTAAAGTAGTAGACAAACCAATCTAAAATGTTCTTAATATAGGGACTTCAAACAAAATAACTAACATTAAATTCTTGTTAACATTATATTTAGGGATGTTCGTAAAGAAGAACACAGATAGTTCAATAATTACGGGTGAAACTACATGCTTACCCGTTACAGGAAGCACTACTATAGATTTCTTGGCTAGTGGATCCGTAGTTTTAACCACCCCAAACTATGGTCCATAGAATGCCATTTGTAAATTCTCAAAACTAGAGAAGAACTTGATCATGGTGCCCTAAGAGAGCTAGGCCTAGCTGATTGAAATGTTTAGGTTATCTTAAAAACTAAAGATTAATTTTCCTACCATTTCTGAAATTTAACTAGAATTTAGTATCAGTTTCTAAACTTATTATCTTTAGATAAGACATTTAGTTCTCTTATAATACTAAACTAAATTTATTGAAACCTAGAATAAGTTTAACTGAATGATTTTGGATATTGGATTTAGAATTTAAAATGACGGAGATTGGAAATGATTAAAAAAATTATTGAATATGGATTTAGGTTAGACATTTATAATGATTGATCTAAACCTAAATCAAATAGTCCTAGTAAGCTATAAACTAAAATGTAACTATGATGCAATACTTATATCAAAAGTTTGATAGGGATGTTAAGCCCTTATGAACTAGTCCAGAGGCTAACCAAGAGGGGGGTGAATTGGTAGTTTTAAAAATTCAAGAGCAAAATAACGATTATGAAAATCTTTTTGAATGTTTTAAAACTTTTACAGTCATGCGATGTTGTGCAGATGTCTAATGATAACAGAATAATAAGAACAATCACACAATCACCAACAGAAAATAAGTGCGAAAAGTAATTAAAAAGAACACACCAGATTTTATAGTGGTTCGGTCAACTTGACCTACGTCCACTCCCCGGAGCCTCCCCTTTGGGTATTGCACTAACACAATGTGACTCTCCTTTTGCTCCCACAGCAAGGCGGAGAAGCCTGTATGAGAACTCCTTTCCACCAACCTGGTGCGGAAAAGAACCTAAACTCCTTTTGCTTCCTCCTGAAGCAGGCAGAGAACCCAAACTCCTTTTGCTTCCTCCTGAAGCAAGCAGAGAACCCGAATCTTCTTGCGAACGATCCCACCAAGAATAACCAGCAAGTCTAGAGATGATGACTGGAGAAGATGACTCTGATCCTTGCTTGGAGCAACCTTTGTGAATCCCTCACAAACTCCCCCTCACAAATCCTCTCTCTCTCTCCCAAGCTCTCTCTCTCTAGGTTTTCTCTGGTAAGGAAAGTGGCAAAAGATATTTCTTATTAAAAGAAAAAGATCTTTTAAAGAAGGGCTCAAAATTTGTCCTAAATCTCAACTGGCCATCAAAGATCATCCAGGACAATCGACGGATTATCCTGTACGATTAGTACAAAATCTCATATTTCAGCTGGATGATTTGGTTTCTCTGGACGATCTGAAGAAAAGTTTGTTCAAATCATCCCGTACAATTCTACAATCATCTGACACGATTAGTGTAAATCAAGAATTTCATCCAGAGAATAGTTCTGTTCATCCAGGAAACTTAGGCTGGACGATCTCAAAATGACTTGATCATCGAGGATGATATTTCTATCATATTATACGATTAGTTCAAAACATCCAAAATCATCCTGGCATCATGCTGATCAGACTGCATAAAATGTGCTGTACGATTTAAAATGACATGATCATCTGGGATGATATCTATATCATCCCGTATGATTAGCTCAAAAATAGGAATATCATACAGAGGATAGTTCTATTCAGCCAGGTAAAATGCTCTAGACGGTCAGGATTTTACATGTAATATCCCGTACAATACTGCAATCGTCTGGGGTGATATGATCGTATCAATCATGTATTAATTACTTACCTTAATTACCAGACTAATTTAGGTATGATTATCAAGTATAGTATGAGATGATATATGTATCGTCCAGGACGATCAGACTAAATCTCTCAAAATAAAATCTTGCCGAACTTGATCTAGCGGCTGAGAATTTCTGATTTAAGCTTATCGTCCTGTACAATCGATGGATCATCCAGGATAATCTGCTTAATCAAACAGACTTAACTTGGTCACCCTAATTAGGGTTTCTGTTTTCACTGGATCGTCTAGGATGATGTGAATATCGTCTAGGAAGACAAAAAGTAGAGGAATAGAAAAGACAAAAATAATAGCAAACTAATATATCACAAAGAAAGTAAAACAAATAATCTGATAAAGAGGCAGATCCTGATCAGATGGAAGATGTGGTGGGGGATTAAAGTAACTATGAATGGTGGCGAACTGCTCACCAAACCAGGCCATGTCCTGGTCATGCTGCTCCTGTTGTTGAGTCATGTAGGAATTAAAACAAGTCTCCCACTGATCAAAGCGGTGTACCAGATGATCCAGAGAGAATCTATCTGGAGAAGAGTAGGTGCAAGTACCAGATCAGCTTCTTCCTCTTCTCCCTCCACATTCGGGGCAGGCTCTAGATGAAGTCGAGTACTGTGCAGAATATGGAAGGGATTGTTGGAGAAGAAAGAAGGGGGAACATCAGGTGGTATCGGATATTGCAAATTGTATTTTGTTTGAAGGGCATAGTGGATGAGATGTCCTAAGGCTAGATTAGGGCGTCTCCTGTGGTCCTGATCCCGAATAGAAGTCAATTATTCAATGTAGCAAAAAATCAAGTCAGTCGCATTGAAGTCACGATGGGCAAGGATGTAGTAGGTGGTGATGGAGGGTAGAGGAGTGAAGTGGATGCAATCCCCATCTTTAGGAATGACGGAGAAGTGAAGGACATGTTGGACTGTCTGAGCATCCTTGACTAGGGAGGAACAGAGCTGGTCGTGGAATGGGGCATTTGTGTTACGAAGAAAGTGGTTGGCGACGCTCCAATTAAAATCAAGATTAGATGCTACAAGATGAAGTTTATCACCAGAATTTGTTAATTGGAGGATATTATTAAAGTCTACACAGGTTAATTCCACTAGTCATTGATTAGTGAATGATTAAAGGGTAGAGTAATCAGAGGTTATGCACAAATTTGCAAAGAACACCCTAAGGAGTTCAGTGCTGAATGGAAAGGCCAGAGTAAGAATGAAAGTGAGGGAGGTGTGAGCAAATAAATCAAGTATCGGATATGTCAGGGTCCATGGGTTCACCATTTTTGAGATAGTGATCCCAGCATCATAATATCTTTGAAAGGTAGCTTGATCAACTGCATCAGGAAAGTGGGGATCGATATTTCCCCAGGAGGAACTGGCACTACGTTGCCTTGATCTTTTTCCATCAGCCATGAGGAACACAATTCAAGTTAGGAGAGGGAAGAGTGGAGTGAAAACTTGGAAGAAAATGGCTATTTGAATAGAAATCGTCCAGATCGTCCCGTACGATCGCAGGATCGTACCGGACGATAGGTGTAATTATGACGTCCAGGACGATTGGTCAAAAAGATGGTCAAATCATCCAGGATGATCAGATATCATCTAGGATGATAAGAGATAGACGATCATCTTGAGGAGACAACTGGACAACTTTTGACTAAAAGGTATCATCCTGTACGATTATGTGGATCGTCTAGGTGATAGGAAATAAATGAATCGGTCGGGGCTGAATTTAAATCGTGGAACTACTACCACGTGGATCATTCAGGATGATAAGGTGGATCATCTAGGATGATCACCAATAATTGGTGCATATCAGCCGTCAGATCGAGTGGGGGGATGAATTGAATGGATCGTCCAGTACGAAGAGGATCATCCAGGATGATGTGTGGATCGTCCAGGATGATGTGAAGAAAAGTGAAAAAGATGAGGATGGAGAGGAAAGATCAGGGATCTAAAAAAACACACAAAATGGAAAATCTAAAATCACATCAAATAAAAATAAAAATGAGGAAAAATAATAGTGAAAACAATGATGATTTTTTTTTTGAGATCAACTCCAGTAAATCAAAATTTTCCCTTGATTTTTAATCCAAAAACCAATAAGAACAAGATCGACAACACTGAAATCCAAAAAAGTTTGAAAATTGACTTTCATAACTCCTACCTCAGACACCTTAGAGGTTCAAATTCCTTTCAAACAAAAATTGAATTCAAAAGAAAAAAAATTAGATTCGAGAAGAGATCCTTTCAAGCCTCGTTCCAGAAAAATATTTGATAAAATAGTATTGTGAAGTAAGGAATCAGAAATCATGATTTTCAATCTCAAGGTTTTGAAAATATTAAGTAGTGCATGAATTTTTCTAAGACATCTAAAGATCTGAAAGGGAAGAAAGCTTGGTTTGCGCTCATTTTGTACCTCTTTTTCAATTTGTTTGACGCACTACACATCTTTTGATTTTTGATACACTTTGTGTATTTTTTAATTTGGCAACATTTCGCATCTTTTTGGCTTTCAACTCATTTTATGCCTCTTTTTCAATTTGTTTGGCGCACTGCGCATCTTTTGTAAGCTTGCTTCCTTTCAAAATCGTTAAATAAACTCAGTTGTGAAATTACCTTACAGACATAAGAGAGGACAAATGCACTGTCTACAATAAGGAGGAGTAATTCACAGAATAAAAATCATATATCATATGATAAGTGTAATTACTTGATTAAGAAAACATAACAATGATCCAAAACTTTGAAAACACTATTCATATGAGGTAGATTACTATAGGAAGATAAAATAAATCTCTATTTCAAAAAATTTATTTTTTAATATTTAAGAAGATTTTTATCCAAAAGAAATAATACACCATTAAAGGGAGTTAGAGGAAGAGAAACAATCATTAAAATTTCTTCCATTTAACAGATTTAGAGGATTCAATCACTACTTACAAGCTTCCAAGGTAAAACTCTTAGTTAGAAATCCAGTTTATCAGCAGTAGTAGGTAGTGATCTGATTTTAAAAGGAATAAAACAGTAAATCAAGAACAAGTAGAAAATCACATCGAAATAAATACTCAAATAAAAAAAACACCTAACAATAAAAGGAAATCAACAGTGAATGAAAATAAAATATGAAACAGATAATCAAATCAAAAGACTAATAAAAACAAAAGAAAAATAAAAAACACTCAGAAATCATCAGTAATGAGAATCATGCATTTATGTCAATCACACCCAATCTGGTCCACAAAATGCTGAATGAGTCAAAGGTCAGTGGTTTAGTAAAGATGACAGCCAGTTAATTTTCAGTTGCTACATGTTATAGCTCAATGTCCCCTTTTGTAACTTGGTCCCTAATGAAGTGATGCCTTATATCAATGTGTTTGATTCTAGAATGTTGGATTGGATTCTTAGAAATGTAGATGGCACTGGTGTTATCACGTAGAACTAAAATTGTGTCAACAGGTAATCCTAAATCCAAAACTTGTTGCTTTAACCAAAGAACTTGGGCCACACAACTTCCTAAGGTAATGTACTCAGCTTCAGTAGTGGAAAGTGCAACTGAGTTCTATTTTCTTCTAGATCAGGACACTTAAGATTGTCCTATGAATTGACATGTTCTAGAAGTGCTCTTTCTATCCACTCTACACCCTGCAAAGTCATAATCAGAATATCCAATAATCTCAAAAGAAGTGTTGTGCCTAGGGTACCAGATTCCTAGGTCTGGGGTGCTTAAAAGATATTTAAGAATTCTCTAAATAGCAGGTAGGTGGGACTCTTTAGGATCAGCTTGAAACCTAGCACAAAGATAAACACTAAACATTATATCAGGTAGGCTAGCAATTAGGTAAAGCAGTGATCCAATTATTCCCCTAAACTTCTTCTGATCAACAGATTTTTCATTTGAATCCTTATCTAACTGAATAGTGGAACACTTGGCAGCATTGATTGGCTTAGCTTTGTCCATTTTATATTTCTTCAAGATGTCCTTAGTGTATTTTGATTGATTCAGAAAGGTTCCATCATCCATTTGCCTAATGCTAAACCCCCGAAAATAGGATAATTCTCCCATCATACTCATCTCAAACTCCTTACTCATTGTCTTAGAAAAATCATCACATAAATTTTTATTAGAAGATCCAAAAAGTATATCATCAACATAAATTTGAATAATTAGTAGATCATCTCCTACTTTCCTAAGGAAAATGGTGGTGTCTACACTCCCCTTAACAAACTCTCTTTCTAGTAGGAATGTATTAAGCCTCTCATACCAAGCTCTGGATGCCTTTTTCAATCCATATAAGGCCTTTTTTAAATTGTAAACATGATTTGGATACTGGGAACTCTCAAAACCTGGAGTTGCTCTACAAATACATCCTCTTTTATTACCCCATTTAAAAAGGCACTCTTGACATCCATTTGAAACAGCTTAAATCCCTTATAACAGGCAAAGGCTAGTAGCTCTCAAATGGCTTCCAATCTAGCTATAGGGGCAAAGGTCTCCTCAAAATCAATCCCTTTAATTTGATTGTACCCCTTAGCCACCAATCTTTCCTTATTCCTAACCACCACACCAGAATCATTCATCTTATTCTTAAAGACCCACTTGGTTCTCACTACACTTTGATTTCTAGGACTTTCTACTAACTCCCAAACATCATTTCTTACAAATTGATTCCATTCCTCTTGCATAGCTAAGATCCAAAACTCATCAGAAAGGGCTTGATTGATGTTGGTGGGTTCAGTCATTGAGATAAAGGAAGAATGGTTTACTTCCTTCCTAAGTCCATGCCTAGTTCTAACACCTTCAGAAGGGTCTCCTAAGATCAGTTCCTTAGGATGACTCGAATCATATCTCCAATCTCTAGGCAAAGAGTTTTCAGGTTCTACCCTTTCCTCCAGATTTACATTTTCAACTCCTTGGGTAATCTCTCCTACATCTTCTTCTTCCTCAATTTTAGTTCCCTTAGGATCAGATTCATCAAACACCATATGAGTTGTCTCTCCACCACCAAAGTCCTCTTATTAAATACCCTAAAGAATTTCCCCACACTAGAATAACCTAAGAACACTCCTTCACCAGATTTGGGGCAAATTTTCCTAAGAATGATTTCCCATTATTCAGAATGAAAATCTTACAGCCAAAGACATGAAGGTGGGATAGGTTTGGAGTTCAACCCTTAATGATCTCATAAGGTGTCTTATTTAGATTTGATCTAACATTCACCCTATTCAGCACATAACAGGCAATGTTCACTACTTCAGCCCAAAAGTATTTTGGAAGTGAATACTTAGCAATCATGGCTATAGTGGCTTCTACTAAGGTCATGTTCTTCCTTTCAGCTTCCCCGTTCTGCTGAGGGGTCCTTGGAGCTGAAAAATTATGGCTAATCCCTTGCTCCTCACAGAATGTTCCAAACCTCACATTTTCAAACTCTCCACCATGATCACTATGAATAGTCAAGATCTCATAACCTAACTTTCTTTGAATCCAAGTGGATAAAGACTTAAATTCATCAAATGACTCAGATTTATGTCACATAAGTTTAATCCAAGTGAACCTTGAGTAATCATCAACAATCACAAATCCATAGACTTTCCCCCCTAAGCTGGCAGTGCTAATGGGTCCAAACAAATCCATGTGAAGGACTTCTAAAGGTCTAGAGGTGTTGATGTTCTTAATTAAGTGGAAAGAGGAGTGGACTTGCTTCCCTAATTGACAGGAATCACACAGGTGGTCCTTAGTGAACTTAAGCTTGGGGACACCTCTAACTAAGTCCTTTTAGGTGACTCTTCTAAGGGTTTTCATACTGGCATGACATAATCTCCTGTGCCACAACCCTGACTCATCAGCAGCAGTTTTTAAGCAAATTAAAATATCAATTTTAAAATAGCTTACATCTAGCATGTAGACATTATTGATCCTTTATCCCTGCAAAATAATTTTGTCATTTAAGCTAATAATACAACAAGTGGGAAGGAACTTGATATTGTATCCTTTATCATAGAGTTGACTCATGCTCAGCAAGTTATGTTTCAATCCATTACAAGTAAAATATTGTCAATATTGAAATTTTGTGAATCACCAATTATACCTGCTCCTACCACCTTCCTGGTGGTGTTGTCTCAAAGTATAACCTTGCCTCAAACTCTGGTCTCAAGTGAAATGAACTGATTTGGATCTCCCGTCATATGTCTTGAATATTTGCTATCCAGGTACCACATGCTCTCACATGGCCTTTTGTGAGAGCACACCTACAAAATCATCAAACGTCAGATTTAGGAACCCAAAAAGGTTTGGGTTCCTTCTTTTGAAAAGAAGAATGTAATGCATGTGTACTGTATTGTGAAGCATGCAATTTGGGCCTCCATACCCAATATGTACTACGGTGAATAGTGCAGGTATTGGAGATGTGTCCTAACATGCCCCAAAAAACATCTAACGCTAGGAAAATGATTAACTAATCTACCTGGGTAATAGTGCCTCTTCCTAGGTGTGTATGAAACATGATTTGATGATTTTGAAACTAATTCTTCAAAAGATGGAGGTGCATAAAATTGTGCAAAAGTAGGAGGTGTTTCATTTTTCTTAAGAGCACAAATTTTTAGTTTTAGAAATTTCATTTTCTTTGTGAGACTTGCAATTTCAAACATTAATGCTCCATTACTACTCTCCACTTCACATGCCATGTTGTCTAATTCTTTAAAAGCTCTTTCTAAATCAACATGTGAGGTTTTCAATGAATCATGCTCAGTAATCAATTCAGAATACTTTTTGTTCAATTCATCAAATTTATCAAGTAAAGATATGTGATTGTTATCAAGTGTAGAATGATCTTTAATCAAAATTTCATGCTCTTTTTGTAAATTTAGAAATTCTAATTTCAGGGTAGTATGAGTTTTCTTAAGTTTCCAATATGATGAATGACTTTTTTCAAAAACATCAAATAACTGGTCATAAGTAAACCCACATACTTCTTCTTGATCAGACTAACCAGGATGATCATCAGCCATTAGACACAAATTTGTAGTCTCCTCCTCAGCTTCATTCTCATAGGAGTTAGATGCAAAATCTGCCCAGAATGCCATTTGAATCTGCTTCTTATCCTTCCTAAACTTGGGTTTCTCCTCACCCTTCTCCTTGTTTGGGTGAGCCTTAAGTGTAGGACAATCAACATTTATATGTCCAGGCTTCCTGCATTCAAAACAAATAGTATCAGATGAACCTTTAAAATTTTTACTGGACTTACCCTTGTTCCACTTCTAAAAGTTCTTATGTTTCTTCATTAGAAAGCTTTTGAATTGCCTAGTGATTAAGGCAACATCATCGCTATCAAACCAGGAAGAGTCAGTGTCAGTATTGTTGGCCTTCAACACCATAATTTTCACCTTCTTCTTCTCACTTGCATCGAGCTGTCTTTAGTTCACCCCTTCCTCGAAAGAAATGAGTGAACCAAGTAAGCTATCAATAGAATAAGTATTCAAATCTTTTGATTCAGTGATCGCAGTTATCTTAGCATCATATGAAGAAGGAAAACATCTAAGAATTTTGTTCACTCTTTTATAGTTTGTGAGTTCTCTTCCTGAAGCATGTAGAGAAGTGATAATTTGAGTGAACCTAGTATACATTTTGAAAATCGATTCACTAGGTTTCATACAAAGGAGTTCATAGTCATGAAGTAAGATGTTCAATCTAGATTGCTTAACCTCAGATGCACCTTCATAAGTGATGCACAATCTATCCCAAATTTTTTTACCAGTTGTACAAGTAGAGACACACATGTAATCCTCAGATTTTAAGGCACAAAAAAAATAGTTCAAACATTTGGCATTCAATTGGGCTATGTCCCGATCATCAAGAGTCCATTTAGTGAAAGGCAGTTCAGTTTGAACATTATTAACCATTCTAAAAGGTGCTTCATAGCCATCCTTAATAAGCATCCACATGCAATAATCAATTAATTATAAAATGGTGGACATGCGAGTTTTTCAAAAATCAAAAGGTATGTTATCAAATAATAGTGGTCATGCAATTGAATAACCTTCAGCGGTATTACGATTACCAAAGTTAGCCATGGATCAAATTCTAAAGTTTTTAAACTTAATTTTTGAATCCTTCTCTGATACCACTTAAAAGTTTGATAGGGATGTTAAGCCCTTATGAACTAGTCCCGAGGCTAACCAGGGGGGGGGGGGGGTAAATTGGTAGTTTTAAAAATTCGAGAGTAAAATAACGATTACGAAAATCTTTTTGAATGTTTTAAAACTTTTACAGTCATGCGATGTTGTGCAGATGTTTAAAGATAACAGAATAATAATAATAATCACTCAATCACCAACAGAAAATAAGTGTGAAAAGTAATAGAAAAGAACATAGTAGATTTTATAGTGGTTCGGTCAACTTGACCTACGTCCACTCCCCAGAGCCTCCCCTCTGGGTATTGCACTAATACAAAATGACTCTCCTTTTACTCCCACAGCAAGGTGGAGAAGCCTGTACAAGAACTCCTTTCCACCAACCCAGTGAGGCAGAGAACCTAAACTCCTTTTGCTTCCTCCTAAAGCAAGCAGAGAACCTGAACTCCTTTTGCTTCCTCTTGAAATAGGTAGAGAACCTAGATCTTCTTACGAACGATCCCACCAAGAATAACTAGTAAGACAAGAGATGATGACTAGAGAAGATGAATCTGATCCTTGCTTGGAGTAACCTTTGTGAATCCCTCACAAGATCCTCTCTCTCTCTTCCAAGCTATCTTTCTCTCTCTAGGTTTTCTCTGGTAAGGAAAGTGACAAAAGATATTCCTTGTTAAAAGAAAAAGATCTTTTAAAGAAGGGCTAAAAAATTATCCTAAATCTCGACTGGCCGTCAAAGATCGCCAAGGAAGATCGACGGATCATCCTGTATGATTAGTACAAAATCTCATATTTCAGCCTCGATGATCTGGTTTGTCTTGACGATCTGAAGAAAAGTTTGTTCAGATCATCCCGTATGATTTTATGATCGTTCGGGATGATTAGTGTAAATCAGGAATTTTTTCTAAGGAATAGCTCTATTCGTCCAGGACAACTTAGGCTGGACGATCTCAAAATGACATGATCTTCTAGGAATATATTTCTATCTTCTTATACGATTAGTTCAAATCATCCAAAATCATCCTGAGCATCATGCTGATCGGACTGCACAAAATATGCTGTATGATTTAAAATGACTTGATCATCTGGGATGATATCTATATTATCCCGTACGATTAGCTCAAAAATAGGAATATCGTATAGAGGATAATTCTGTTCGGCCAGGTGGAATGCTCTGGACAGTCATGATTTTGTATGTATCGTCCCATACGATATTGCAATCATCCGGGATGATATGATCGTATCAATCAGGTATTAATTGCTTACCTTAATTACCAGCTAATTTAGGCATGTTTGTCAAGGATCATCCAAGATGATACACGTATCATCCGGGACGATCAAACAAAATCTCTAAAAATAAAATCTTGCCTAACTTGATCTGGTGGCTGAGAATTTTTGATTTTAGCCTATCATCCTGTAGGATCGATGGATCGTCCAGGATGATCTACTTAATTGGACAAACTTAACTTGGTCACCCTAATTAGGGTTTCTATTTTCATTGGATCATCCAAGACGATCAGAATAAAAAATGAACAGAAACTCTAATTCACTAAAACTCTCCCCCTGAGTATGTGTATGCAAGGTTACTTAGCTAGGAGATCAATTACATTACATTTGACTCAATAAAGATGAAAATAGTACATTGGACCTGAATTACAAAACAGACTGACTCGATCTTGGGCTGGCTTGAACTTGCAATTGATCCTGCAGACCTGAAAGATTAGACAATCAACCTGAGATAGGAATGTTTGCAATCATCAAAATCATAGTCCTTGAAATCCAGATTTGCAACACATATTAGGGAAATGATTGAAACTAGTCTTTTAGGTGAAAATAGTTTTCATGCTAAATTCTATTTTAGGATAGTTTAAAGATTTTAAGTGTTGATCCCTTCCACTCAAGGATGAAATGGATGAAATAACAAATAGTATGATGGGTAGTTTATGTCCACTTTAAAAAGAAAGCTCACTAACAATTTTAAAATTCCAATCACTACTAATGATTGAGAGATGAACCTATCACCAATGGAGCATTAGAAAATTTGTGCGATAACACTAGAAATATAATTAAAATTTTAAGTGTATACAAGGTATTTTTTTCAATAATAAGCCACAAATTTCCACAACATATTCACCAAAAAGATTTAAGGACAAATATATTGTGCCAACAAATTTGCTTTATACATTTATAATCATATCTGCATAGCTAACAACATACTTACTCGTAAGACAGACTAATGCTTCACTATTGATTCAAAAATTGAAACTAAATTTATTTTTATATTTAAACTCAGTATAAGGAATGGAATATTCATCCTGAAATATAAAATGACATTCACCAATCATTTTGAAAATGAAATTAAACCCGAATAAAACTAAATTTTTATTCATACAAATTTTCTCTACTTATGCAAACTAAAGCAGGGTTTTTTTTACTAGGTTTTAGGTTCCTATAGGGGTAAACCTTTATATTTAATTACATCCCAAGATGAATATTGATAGAAATCTCAAATAAAGTGGTGAATATCCTTCTTTAGATTTACACAAATTTAGATCAATGAATTTGAATTTTTAACCTACCAACTAGAAAAGGAACAAAGCTTAAATATTATTTTTCAATGAGTCAATTGAAGAAAGTTAGAGAAAGCATATGATCTGGGAAAACCCAAAAGCACTCTAACCCATTCTAATGTTTGGCTTTAATGATTTATAATAAGATTGAATTTATTTTTTAGTTTTCAATTTATTAAGAAAATCTAGATAATCTTCCTAGAATGAAGTATAGGAAGTGAATGCAAATCTTGACATATGTTTGCCTTGGCGAGATAGCCAACTAACCACTTAAACACTTTAAAAAAATTTATTCAGTTTAGATATTTATATGGTAGATATCACTTATTTAACTTTAATCGAAGAATTAAGTTTAGAATTTAATCAGAAACTTTGAATATGTCATGCACCGAATTAATGGGCTTTTAAAAAAAATTTTACTTAGACTCTAAGTCCTCTATAATGCACTTAATGTAATTTAGACTATATAACTATTATAAATTACATGACTAATTTTCAAAAAAAAAAACTTTGACAACATAATAGCCTTAAAGCCATAGGGAAAAGTGTAATAGCCCTGTCGCATAGGTTCCCCCTACCTTATCATTGACGTGTGCATTAATTTTGATTAAATTTAGGAAAATAAATATGTATGCATGTATGAATGTATAGGTAATGGTGTTTATGTCAATATATATATATATATATATATATATCTGTGTGAGTGTGTTTGTGTCTGTGTGATATCATTATAAAGTGAAAGTTCAAGTAAGGTGGTTATACCCTAGGCACACCAACTGAGAGGGCGGAAGGGGGGGGGGGGGGGGGGGGGGGGGAAAGAATTGAATTGGTGCTTTAATATATGATATTTTATTCGTACAATACTATCTACCATATCATTTTCTAAGATATCTCATATTAACAGGTAACATTATGTGATATCCTTTATATTATACCAACTTATAAGACCCTCCTTGATAGACCTTTTCCACTATGAATAGACCTTCTCAAGTTGGTTCAAATTTACCCCTTAGTTTTCTTTGGGCTAAAAAGGGTCTTCTTAGAACCTGGACCAAATCTCTTACTTGAAAAGTTCTGGGATGAACCATCTTGTCATATACTTGAATTATTTTAACTTTATACAACCAGAGGTTCTATTGAGCTTGAAATCTCTTCTCTTCTAAACCTTCGAGTTCTTATAAATTAAGTGTACAATTTTCTTTAAAGTTATTCTGTATTATTATGACTCTAAGAAAAGGTAATTGATCCTCGACACGGAGAATAACCTCTGTTCCAAAGACTAGAAAGAATAGCGTAGACTGAGTAAGAGTTCTCTATGTGGTTTGATATACCCATAAAATTTTGCTAACTTTTCATTCCATTGATACTTGTTATCATCGCCTATGTTTTTTGAATACCTTAGCCAATCCATTTTCCTGAGGGTAATAAATTAATAAGTTTCTAATCTATTTTATAACATCTTGCAATGTTTTTTATTTTGGTTCTTCTAAATGAAAGGCCATTATCAAATATAATTTGATGAGGAACACTATCTATATGTGATATGGTTTTTAAAGAAGTTTAGATAATTATGTGCTTTTACCTCTCTAAACAAAACTACTTCTGCCCATTTTGATAAATAGTCTATTACTGTAAGTATAAACCTGTGACCTCTAGAGAAATGAGAATTAATGAAACTAATGATATTGGTACCCCAACTTTCAAATGGCTATAAAGCAATGGCTAGTTGTAGAATATTTGGTTGTTGGTGAAGAACTACAACATACAACAATTATTGATGATATCAACATGTAATATTCTTGCAATAGTCTATCATTGTAAGCCAATAATATCCCATCCTATTAATCATTTTCTTCATTTTAGGGCCAGACTAGTGGACTCCACACTAATTAGTATGAAATTCTTTAATTATATTTTGAGCTTTTAGTTTTCTAAGATATTAGAACCATATTTAATCAAAGGATCTTTGATATATAGTTTCATTGACTAAAGTATATGATATAGATTTTCTTTTTATCTTATCTATAATAGATTTGTCATAACGAATCATATTTTCTTATAAATAGTCAATAAAGTGATATCTCGCATCTACCACTTCATCATTTATAATGAAAATAACATTCATCTTAGTTGGGGATTTTTTTTATAATGAAAATATATTAATAAACAAGACTTATCGATCTTGCACCTCTACAAAAATTATATCTTCTTCAGGACAAGGTAATTCCTTAGCTAGTTTTGCTAGGGCATCAACTGTGGAGTTCCTCCAACTTGGTATCCTGTATAAAGTCACATTTGAAATCTACTCTAAGAGTTTCATTATATACTAGTGAGATAGAACTATATTTTCCCTTAGTACTTTGCAATTTTCTACAAGCTGATTGACAACAAGGTGTGAATCTCCAAAGGTTTTCATTTATATTAATTCAATTATGATGGCTAAGACTAAACCAATAATTAGAGCCTCTTACTCATCTTCATTATTCCAACATGGTTCTAACGAATTGTAAGAGTAGTATATTACTCTTTTGTCTAGAGTGATAAAACTATATCAACTCTAGCATTCCATAAAGAAATGTCATATGATGCTTCTTCTTGACAAGAAACGACACTATCAAAATAAAATTCCTATGTAGATCTTTTATTTTCTTTTAACCTCACTTTCTATTCATCTAGTAATTTAAAATTTTAAAGGATGTTCATTTGAAAATAGATGTGATACCAAGAAATTTTCTAAAGCTTGACCTTTCACTATACGTAGGTGAATAAATGCTATCTCTAACTACAACAGAATAATTGAACACTAAACTAGTCTTCCTAATAATGTCAAACATGTAATCACATATTGTAATATAATTACTCTGGATATCAAATTTACCTTCTGAGAAAGCATATAGTGCCTCAACTTGTGAGCGAAAAAAATTAAGGCCAAATAATTTTTCTCAATTGGAGGATAGTTTATTTCAGTTGGAAGCAACCATCAACTCAGGTAATAAAGTACCTTCTCTTTTCCTTTGTAATTAACTTGTACAAAAAAGGCACCAAGAGATTCACATAAATGAACTTTATATAACATTAGTGGCTTCCCTAGGATAGGAGTAGTCAAAATTGGAGAATTTATCATATACTATTTAATATTTTCAGAAGCCTTCTAATAACTATCATCCTAGAGAAAATGAATTTCTTTCTTGGAAAGGATACAAAAGGTTGATATCATCTAGATAAATTTGATATGAATCATCTCAGATATGATAACATAAGTTGAAAAGATCTCAATTGAGTGAGACTCTTAGGTGGTGGGATCTCCTAAATTACTTTTATTTTTGATGGATCTATTTCAATTCTATAGGGTCATACCATGAAGCCTATAAACTACTTTGAAGTAATGCCAAAGGCACACTTTAGAGGGTTCATTTTAAGATTATACTAGCATAATCTTTCAAAAATAATTATTAAGTTATTAGAATGGTTTAATCTTTCAAGATTTTATCAACTAGATCCTCAACATTGCACACAACTTATTAGTGGATAGCTCATAAAAAAATGTCATTATTGCTCATTAATATGTCACACTAGTATTATTTAGTTTTTAGGACACAACCTTATAATAGTAGGCTTCTATCGGTGTTTTGAAAGTTGTATATTTGTCATCTTCATGAGCCATTTTTATTTAGTTATAGCCAGATGAAATGTCCATAAAGAAGAAATTGCATGTGAATAAATAATATATTGCACGAGTTCAAGTATAAGCAATGAGAACTCATTTTTAAGTTAGACTCTATTTAAAACTCTAAAGTCGTTGTAGGCATCAGTGTTTTTCTTCTTTACCAGAATAATGGTGGCTAATAGAGTTGGATATTTTTTTCCCTATTAAAATGAACTTCAATCAATTTCTTAACATTGGTGATAACTTGTTGTTTAATTGTGAGTTGTATTATTTGAGGAACTTATTTTAAGGGAAATATGTGAGGTTGTATTTTATTTTATGAACTACTATATCTAGAGATAAGTTTGGCATTTCTTCATAACTCTTGAAGAAGAAAATTTTAAACATCTAAAGCAATTCAACCATTTTATTTACCTCATCCTCATTCAATAAGAAACTTATGAAATTGAAAAATTGACTTCTTCATTGCCTAAATTTATTTATCTTAGATTAATAATTACTGACATAATATCCTCTTCAAGTTTAGGGGGTATTTCCCTTACCAGAGAGTCATCAAGATAATTTGACATTTTTGAGAAAAATCAGTTAAAATAATTGCCATCATTTTTAAAATATCTACAAAACTATCGATTATTAGTTATATATAAGCAATATTCATTATCATCAAATGAATTATGAGTACCAAAGTTAACACCTACTTTTAATTTCTATCTATTGTATTATTTATTCCATAGGATTTTTCATAGTTGAGCTTCACCTCAAGTCCAAGTAGATGGTGTTAAACCTTGCTTAGTAAGCTTATTTACTTAATTACAGTATGAGTTGACTATTTTATTAGTAAATGAAACATCAATGATTACGTCAATTTTTACACTATTACTACTGGAAGCTATGGAAGTATTGGTTTTAAAGTTTGGATTCATATTAGGAGATACGTTTACTGCAGACCCAGCTATATCATTTTCTGATAATGAGGTTAGGGTCACATTCTCTACATACTTCTTTTGACTATTAAAGATAGAATTTTTATGTTTTCATCTTCAACAATTGGGACCAAGTCATCATTACTATCTACATCTAAAGAAATTTGAAACTTTGGTTGCACTATAATATTTTTTAACTCTACATCCAGTTGCATTTCATTAAATACATAGGATTCATCCTCCGAATTGGATTCCAAATTGATATGTCTTACCGGTGACTTTATTTGTTTAAATTCTTTTAAATATTCTTTTATTTTCTTAGTTTTCCATCCTCTACCTCTACCTCTAAATTTTTAGAGCAATTATACCACCTTTTTGTGAAGGAGGGCCAGGACACCAACAAATATCATGTTCATGGTCAACAAATTTTTATTTTTCTTTTCCTTCTTTTACTTTTTCTCTCTTTCTTTAGCTAGTTTAAAGTTACGAGAGAAGACTGCATGTTTTCTCGAGAGATAATAAGTGTTATATTCATATTGTTCTACTTAATGAATTGAAAATGGTTACAAATCTCCCTTTATATTGTGTTCAACACACTTATGAGAATATTTAATACATAGATGGAGAAAGGAAGGCACCATTCTATATTGATGGAGCTAGGGTATTAATAGATAACATTAGAGAAAGTATCCAAATTTATTATATGAAATTTGGCTTCAATTCTAAGGTAGTCTATTTCTAGCAGTATGTTTATAAAAACTGAAGCCCTCTCACCTTTTTTAATTGAATCTTCACACATCATTTTATTAGAACTGAGTTATTGAGAATCCACCCAAAGATAATTAATGGTTCTAAGAGTCATTATGATGATGGAGGCACCCATATTAATAAGGATAAAAGAAAATTTGAAGCTGTCTACATTTATAGAAAAATATAATAGGTAATTATGATTGATTGTTCCGAACAACAAGTCTTCATTTGAGGACATTACTCTTGGAACCTCTTTGAAATATAATGCATCTTCTGTCTATACTGATGGTAGCTGAGGCATACAGATCATTGGATAAAGTAAAGTTTTGATTAAAGTATCCATCATTTCTGAGATAAGCTATGTCATTATAATTGATTTTTTGGATTTCTAAATTAGCTACATCTTGATCTTATTGTGGTTGATTTGAGGTTTCTAGATTTTTTGTGACTTGCTTTCCCATAGCAGCTGTGGTTTGCTGAGGCAGGATTTTTCCACTACAAATATTAACTTGAATTACCTCTTTAAGAGATGAGGCAATAGGATTGTCCTATGAATTACTTGTTACCTTCAAAGTTTCATTTGGTCGACTATTAGAATGATGTCTTAATTTTTATGCTGATAGGAGCACCATGAATATTTAGAATATGGAAATTAGAGTTAAAAAATATTAAAGGGATTCTTTAAGTTTATTTAAATTTATTTCATATTTTTGAGAATTATATTCTATTGAGCTGCCTAAATTATTAACCCATTCATCATCATCAAATAAATAAAATATATATGCTAAATTATTTTTTATTGGTTTCTTTTCCCCAGGCAGGATAAAGAAATGTATAAAGAAAACTTTTATTTATTTATTTACAATGGAAAGTAAAGTACAAACTAGTATTTACTATAAAATGATTGGTAGACAAGCTCAACCATAATAGGCTTAGACCTCTACTCATATATAATATAGATTTAAAAATTATTTTTTTACTTTAATCTTCAAAATTTCTAGCTCTTAGATTATCTATTTAATTCTAAATGATGGTGATTTTTAGATGAAGAAGAATCATTTCCATTTGAACTCTATAAATGTATAAAAGAAATTATCTTTAACTCTCTTACAACTCTTAACATTTTTATAACTCAATGTACATACTACAAGAGATTTACAACTTCACACTTACATTTATAGTTTACATTTACATGTAAGCCTAGGAAAATTTTACATTGACTCTTGCAATAAAGAAAAGTTGCTTCTAAATATGAATAAAAGTTTGAATAAATGCAATGTAGGTATGCAACCCAGTAAAAGCTATGGAGCACCAATAAGAAAAATAATCATGTATAAAATGTAGAGTATAGAAAGAAAACAAACAAAGAAAGAATTCTCTCCAATAAAGACATTCCAATCACAACAAACCATAGCAAACCACAAGCCTAGCCTAAGCTAGTGTTGATTGCCCTATCAGACCATCTAAAGTGTATTCAAAGGATCTGTGGCTTCGATAGGTTGTAGGTTTATTTTTTTTTTAATTTATCTATAGTTTGCATTTATTTATTTTAAGGTCAATGGATATTTAATTTAAAGTTTATGTTTTAATTGATTTAAAATTTTATGATTTATAAAAAGAATGTCATAAGTCTTAAAGTTATTTGAATTACAGATTTTAAAGAACCATCTTAACTAATGATTCCAAAGTATAAAAGTCATTAATCAACAAATCCTAAGGCTCATAATTGTAATGTGGTTGTTTCCCTCAGAATAGATAGAGCAATTGTATAGAATCCTTTAATTTTACTAACATTTTATTTAAAGATTTATTAATTTTATTTTAAAGAAGCTTGTTAATTAATAACCTCAAAGAAAATATGAAGTTAATAATTGCCAAGTCTTAGGCATTCAAATAAAATTCATTTGCTTCCTCCAAAGAGATAATATAAACACTTAAAGCCCTTAGTTTATTAAAATTATTTATCTAAATTCATCCATTTATTTAATTTATTTAATTAAATTTATTTTTATAAGTTCGATTTTATTTTTTTTCAAATTTTATTCCATTTAAATCAATTTATTTTTAAATATTATTCTATGATTTTTATTTTTATTTGAATTATTAATTTTTTTTATCATAATTTAAGTCCTTTTATTTATTAAACTTAGATTTAATTTGATTGATTTTTATTTATTTATTCAATAATTTTTTTTAATTTTTTTATTTATTTTTACTAATTTCATTTTTTTATATTTTAATTTCTATTTATATTTATTTTTTATTTTTTATTTCTTTATTTATTTTTAGTTCTTCATTAATTATGTTGACCAAAGTTTAACATTTTAATTTAATTTAAAATTCTAGAAGTTTATTATTTTTATTAAATTATACACATTATTTAGAGTTGAATACAATTTAATTTGTACTTTTATGATTTCTACTTTATTAGTTATGATTTTTACAAGATCAACCATTTATTGAATTATTTAACTAAGAAAATTAAGGGTTATTTTATTTTTTGAACCATATCAATTCCAATCAACTTGAAATCATCAGCAGAGGTCATACATGACCTAAGCTGATAATTAGAAGAGTTTGAAATCATTTGCTATTTATTTAGTATTTTTAACTATTTTATTTAATTAATTATTAAATTTTCTTTTATTTCTAATTATTTTTTTTAAATTATTATGATCTCCATTTTTTTTGTTGAAAGTTTTGTGATTCAAAGCTTAATGTACTTTATTTTGTATTTTTTTATTTAATTTGAATTTTTAATGATTTATTGAAAATCCTAGATTATTTATGGAAGGGAATTCAGAGTTAACTATTTAGCAAACCAAAGCAAATCTAAAGGCTTTGAAATTTAAACAATTAGTCAATTTGTTCCAAAGGATTAAGCCTTAGCAATTCTAACCCCTGAAAGCCATCCTAAAGTTTATAACAATTTTCCAAAGTAAATATAACTACTCTTTGAAAATTATGTTTATCTGAATCTAGACCTTAGATCATGGAAAAATTGCTGGCAATCTTACCCTTGAGCACAAAATTACCAAACCACAAAAGTTTTTGCTAAGGTGCCTTATAGAGTTTCATCTATAACAATTTAATTTTATAGGTCAATTTTTGACCAATAAGGTTGAATTTCCAAATTAAAGCCCCTTTCAATCTCAAGTAGAGATGGGAAATTTTTGACATATCATAATCATGCTCAACATCAACCCATTTAAATTTGTGATCAAGATTATTTGTATTTAATTAATAATCTAATTAATAACTTTGAAATAACTTTTAAAATTACTTTTAATCTGCTTAAAATTTAATAACAAAATCATAGTGCTTTTGTAGTCCTCCTTAAAAAAATCCATAGAGCTTAAGAACTCCTAATTTTGACAAGTGTGTGAGGAGATATAAATTTTCTAATGTTAGGTAAATTCTCTGATTTAATTTAAAGAAATATATTGTCAATCGACTGACTGTACATGCACTTTAACATACGGTTCATGTTAATTGGGCAGTATGATAGTGGTGGCTTTCACAGACAGTGAACATTAGATTTGTCTCATCCGATCCAAGATCGGACGACTCTAATCAAACAACTCAGAATTGCAGTATAGTTGTAAGGTTAAGGTTCTTATACAATCCAAACAATCCATTAGATTTAAAAGAAATGGAAGGATATAATTTTGTCTTCCTCCTCCCACTATATTTCTTAACTAAAGGACTGTTTTAGCAAGATCCAAGAGATCAGCTCAAGGGTTCTTTCTCAAGTTGATCTATGTGCTTTAGATGACCATAATCATTCAATCTAAAGATTAGATGTCGTTGGATTGAACATTTCAATCACACTTTACCAACACCTAAAGATGAGATGCAACTGATCAAATCCTACCTCTATTTGGGGAAGAATTACAGTTAGATTTGGTTGCTTCAAGTTTGCATTTCCTTAAGGAATAATTCATGTTCCACTTATAAGAGTTAAAGATGATTGGATGAGGATTTGTAATTTTGACCAAATGAATTTGCCAGAGCAAGCTCAAACACAATCGAGAAGACGACTAAGGATTGAGTAAAGGATGGGGAACTCATGGAGTTTCCCATGGGATACTTTTGAATGAAAGAAGTAAAACCTATGTTCATTTAAATTTGTAGTATTTATAGGCACAAGTTAGTAACCAAATCTAAAATCTTGGCCATGTTCAGCCAGCTCAAGCTACAAATTTGATTAAGAACTAACTAATGAGGTTAAAGTATATTTTTTAGAGAATTTGAGCACACATGGGTTATTGTATTGGCTATTAGAGCTAAATATAGTTGATTGGAGGGGAATTTCTTTATTTTTCAGCCACCTCAGGCCAACACTTAGCCTGATTTGATACATCCATGTGTCTAAAGGTGTGAAGAGTCCAAAGTATGAGTTAATTTGGCCTAGGCTAATCTAGGCTTCATAATGGTTCACTGATTTACTTATTTTAAAGACGTAGGTTTATCCATTTGGTTGACCCAAGTAAAACTAAGGGCTGGGTTAGATAGGTTTAAAGCATAAGATTTACAGGCTACTAATACATAGGTTAGCTTGGCCTGACTTAGTGTATGTTTAGAAATGGCTTAAGGGACACCACTTTAGACCACTAGGGTCAAGCCATTTTGCTATCCCAAGTGGATTAAAGGGTTAGGTCAGCTAGGGTTGAGCCATGAGACCCAATGAACATTCCTACTAAGTATGCGGGGCTTTAATTTTCTCTAGAGCATTTAATTTTAAGTTTAGGAGATATAGGGTTGGTTTGGTCAATCTTGGCTGACTTGTTCAACTAGTCTTAACTACACCACGAGGTTGGGTCAAATCCACTCCAAATGGGATTTTGGGTTTGTTGGAAAGGGTCTTGGGTCATGGAAATGTCAAGCTATGCAGTGTTTATTCAAAAAAAAAATGCTATTTAGTGTTTAAAGAGGATTTTGACAACAATGGTCAACCCTCGTTTGTTAAAGGCTCAAACTTGTTTAGTCTTGTATGGCTTATTATTTTAAAGCGTTTAGGATAGTTAGTGATGTTTAGGTAAGCTTTTATGTATAATTTACATTTTAGTGTTCCAAAAGTACCTTATATGGTAAAAGTGACCAATGATATTCAACCTAGTTCACTTGAGGTTTCAAATGAGTCTATGCTTGATTATGAATGGATGCAAATTTCCTAGGGCCAAACCAAGATCTTGGATTGGTCATTATAATATAATTCATACATATAAAAATTTTATATTTAAAGGGATATATGGGTTAAACTAAGTCAACCTAGGTCATCCAATATAAATTATGGACCCAAGGGAGTTCAAATCACTTAATTTGTAATTATGAAAAAAAATTTAATTGATTTCTAAAACTTCCATGGTTGTTTACATCAATTTGCCAAGTCTAGTGACAACAATTATAAATTTCTGATGACTTTTTAAGGGTTGATGGTGGCTTTGGTTTTTGGGGTTTAGAAGGCTATGAAAGCTTCCAAAAATAGTTGGTAGTCTCTAGGGATGTGTCTAATTGAGATGTGAATGATTAAACATAATTATAAGCACTTTAAGTTGGGCTTTACTCCCAATAAAAGAGAAAATTTGAAAGGGCTTTAGGGTTTGAATTTGAACTAGATTTTGAGGTTTTGACTTAGGACTAGATTTTGAATGAATTATTGAATTGGATTAAGGTTTTAAAATTATTGAATTATTTATGAAGGCTATACTGTGGATCTGGAGTTTGATTGAATAACTATTACTATATGATTAAACATCATTAATTGATTGCAAAAAGATTTATAATTTAGACTTTATTAATTTAATGATTATAATTTAATAATTGAGTATGGATGATTTTTTAGGATTTTGACCTCACAAAAAAATGACGTTAACAAAGATAACCAATCACACAAAAGAATAAGAAAGAAAAATAATGGCCTAGCTTAGAGTAGAGGTGGTTATCTTAGCAAGCAAATGCTAAAGTGCGTGCTAAGCTTGTGTAACTTAAATAGGTCCTAAGTAAATTATTGATTGATATTTTCTTTGAATTGAATTTATTTATTATAAGTCAAAGGATTTAGTTTAAGTTTAAGTTTTGATGATTTAGTATTTATTTATTTTATTTATGCGTTTTAATTATTTAAGTTATTTCAGCTTAGGTTTTAAAGAACCATGGTAATCAATTACTCTAAAAAGTAAATTGTAGTAATTAATTAATATGTCCTAGGAATCTAAAAAGTACATTTGTTTCATCCGGATAAAATGAACACATAAAGCTTCCATATTTATTCTTAATGATTTCCTTGATTTATATTTTAAAGAACCATATTAATTAATAACTTCAAGGTGCTTGAAGCTATTAATTAACATGTCCTACCAAATTAATGCATTTCTTTCTCAAGAATAACAAGGGAGGTATTAGAGGAATTGTTAGAGACCATAAAGGTAAGTGCAATCTAGCATTTGAATAAGAAATTCAGCATTAGTTTTCAGCCAATGTAGAGCTTATGGCTGTCCGAGAAATTAAAGATGTATTAAAGCATTGGATGTTTGGCAAGCAAGGTCTAACAATTAAAGGAAACATTGTCAATGACATGAAGATGAATCAAGTTACTTTGGAAAAGGTAAAGAGGCATGTGGCAGATAATTCCTTGACTGATTTTTCTTTGTTGGAAGAGTTTAACCAAGTTAATTTTCATTTTATTCCTAGAGAATGTAAAGTTGGCCGATTTATGTGCCTCATTAGCTATTTGTGGCAATTTCTTTTGGGAAAGTGCTTTATGGGATAAACCACCTTCCCATTTTACATCTTTATTATAGGAGGAGTGTCATGGGTTTTCTTTTTGCTAGTTCGGTGTAATTTTCTTTTGTTTTAAGCAATCCTTCTAAAAAAAGAAAACAGAAAAAGCAGGTGCATATAACCTTTGATTTACTTAAATTTTTTCTTTAAGTTCTATTTATTTATTTTAGTTTGATTTGTTCAATTTACATAATTAAGTTAGGCTAAAATTGATTTATTATTGAATTTTGTTTAATTTGACAAAATTTTTTTTATTTATTATTCTTTATTATTTATTTAATTTTTAATTATCCAATATTATGATTTGTTTTATTTAATTTTCATTTTATTTTTATTTATTAAAGCTGACTTATTTAAATTTATTTCAAATTTTTTTATTTAATTTTTTCTAATTTTTTATATTTTTAATTTAATTTTCATTTATTTAAGTTTTTATTTCAATTTTATTTCATATATTAAATTTATTTATTTATTTTATTTGTGTTTACTTAATTGATTTATGTTTATTTATTTATTTTATTATTTATTTATTTATGTTTACTTTTTTATTTTATTTGTATTTGTATTTATTTATTTGTTATTTTTATTTAATTTTTTAATTTATTGAATTTTCTTTATTCTTTTATGAAGTGATTAGACCAATGTTTAACTTTTCATTTTTTATTTAGAATCTAAGAGGTTTCTCATTTTTAATAAATCATTCATTTGATTTAAAATCTAATGCAATTGAATCCATATCTTTAAATTTTTTTTATTTAAATATGATTTATTGAAAATTAGTCCAATTAATGAATTATTTAATTAAAGGAATTAGGCGAATTTTTAATTTTGAACAAAATTAACTCCAATTCACATGAAATCTTCACCAGAGGTCAAAAGTGGACTTAAATGTTGATTGCAATAGTTTGAAGTCATTTAGAATTATTTTTTAATTATTTTATTTATTTATTTTAATTTCTTGCTTTATTAAGGTCCACCTTAAACCAAGCTTGGAGCACATTTTACTTGATTCGGTAAACCTGCTAAAATTATTAATCCAATAGTAATTCATAAACCAAAAGAAAAACCTAAGGAGCCTTGTGGTAACCCTGCTTGACAAACCACCTGCATAAATCTTATCCATAATAGTATATATATACCAAAGAGCACTTTCAAAAGAGAATAACATTCAAAACAAAACATATTAAGGAAGAAGTGTAACAACACAGGAAACTGTCAACATAATAGATATAAATATTACAGAAAGTTCGAACAAAATAGCCACCCAAGAGAACCCCTCCAGCCTCTACAACACCCACTAGAATAGAAACATCTGTAAACTACATTACACGAGATGTTGTGCACCATAGAACCCCCCATAGCCTACCCATCAATAGCAAAACTATATGACAGATGAAGGCAAACATGAAAGAAATTAACACCAGTGGCATAGTATAGATCCAAAACTAACACCAAAGGGGCAACATTAAATCCAAGATAAAGTAGCTAAACATAGGAAAAAAAGAAAATCAAAATCGAAGCAAATCACAATTCCCTCAAGCTAATGAAAATAACAGCCAATATGCCACATACCAACCATCAGACACCCAATTAAAATAAGGATCAAAACAAGAAGATAAATAAGAAGACCATCACAACATGAATAAACCACCAAGTTAAATAGTGCCAACTAAGTAGCATAACACAAATAAATAAAATAAAACCCAAGAAAGCCACCAGAAAATCAAAACAATAAAAGAATTATTGGTTCCTTAAATATGGAAAACAAAAATGATCTAACATAGTTAAACCTTTCAACATATTAAGAAGTTCTGGCCCAACAAATTAAGATATTTTCAGCAAATTGCAATCAAAATTAGCCAGCCAATCAGCACATAAGTTGCCTTGACAAAATATATGAGATATGGAAAAATTAATGAGTGAAAGGATTTGCTTAATCTCTCTAATCAAATAACAATTCTCAGAATTGTGATTCATACTACCCTTAATATAATGAACAAGATGCAAAGCATCAACCATAGTCCAGATGTTAGTAATACCTAATGAAATGCATAAATTAATACCATAATTAAGAGCATGAAGCTCAGCCAAAATAGTTGAAGTAGCTAGCATTGGACCAGCAAAAGCACAAACCATCTTGCCCTCATTATCCCCAAGCTGGCTAGCATAACCAGTAATATAGCTATTAAAAGACCCATCAATATTCAATTTAAACTTGCCCTGATTAGGTTTATACCATCTAATAATCCTCTGCTAACAATCTTAGTAGAAGATTGCAAGGAAATACAGAAACCAGTAGTAACATGATTGAAGCTTTTAAAATAGCCAATAGTGATCAAGTTAACAGTAAAATACTACAAAATCTTATCATTAATACTAGAAATTATATGCATAGTATTCATATTGATATCCTAATGCTTGGAATATTTCCTACTCCTCCATAAAAACTTGACAATGATAATTCGGTGAACATTTCTAATATGACCTTTCATAGGAAAAAACCAAGCTTGAAGAAAAATGCTAATACTACTATATATATAAAAGTTTTCTTTAAAATGCTCATCAAAATACATCGAAACTTTAACCTCTATAGGAATATTAACAAAAATATGTTTGAGGGTCTCAATATGAGAAGAACACTTGCATTGAGAAACAATATAAAAAGCCTTTTTTATTATTAAAATATTACCAATAGGAAGATAACTATGCAAAATTCTCTACATTAACATAGAATAAGAAGCATGAATAACTTTATGCCAAATAGCAGATAAAAAAGGAGACTTAGCTTGACAATATCTAATAGAATTCTAAGCTACTTTAAGAATAACTTACCATCATTCGAGTTAGTAAACATAATATAATCATCTTTCTCCAATTGTAATGGGATTTTAAGAATTTTTTTAAGAAATGTATTAGGCATAACATTCTTTAACTTATCAACATTCCACACCCCTTCCCTGATAAAACTTTTAACTTTGATGGCAGAGATAGAATAAGAATTCAACATGCTATCAATAAAAAAATTGCCAATTCAAATTTCTTGCCAAAAGAAGATTTTACCAGAACCGATCGCCCACTGGATAAACTTTTTAGCCTCCCATTTAATATAATACAGTTTTCTCCAAATAGAGGAAACCCCTTTTTAAAATAAAAAGTAAAAAGATGTTTACCACCACAATACTTCCTAATCATAAAATTAGCCCAGAGACTTTTTATAGATCTTATGGAAGACCATAGCTTATAAGAAAAAGCCTGGGCCATGTTAATCAAATTATTACTACCTAAGCCTCCCTCATCCAACACCCCACAACACTTCTTCCACGAAGCCCAAAGGTTAGCAAACATGCAATCCTTAGCCACCAAAAATCACTTATTAAATATACTTTCCATTCCACTACACAAATTTAAAGTAGGATTTAATTATAAAATAAATAAATTGGAAGAAAATAAGGAACACTTTTAATTCAGACTAACCTATCCCCGATGGAATAAAAAATTAAAAGCCCAAGCAGTTAATTTTTTTTAGATATCCTTAAAAATATAACCAAATAAGTGGGACCTTTTATTACATCTAAGTAGACTAGTCCTCAAATATTTTAAAGGTAGGCTATTATGAGAAATCCCAAATTTATCAATAATAGTGTCGATTATCTAATGAGATATCGACTTGGCTGTGATAAAATAACTCTTATCCTGTTTAATATATAAACCACTAAACATTTGAAACTGATGAATTAAATTAAAGAGATTGTTCAGAATTTTAATATAACCATTAGAAAAAATAGTAAAATAATTAGAAAAACATAGATGAGAAACAAGGAAACCACCCAAAGTGAGGTATTTGAAATTAGGATTGTTCACTAAAAGTCCCTTAAGCCCGCTTAAAAGATACACCATTGCAATAATAAAGAGGGTAGGAGATTAAGGATCTTCTTATCTAATACCATGAGAGGATTTAAAACAACCATGACTTACCATTAATAATAACAAAAAAGTAATAATTATCAATGTTATTCTGATGAGTGTGATGAAACCAGCATTAAAACCAAATAAGGCTAAATTTCTATAAAGGAAATCCCAATTCAAGTTATCATAAGCTATAGTGTTATCAATTTTAATAATCATATTCCCACCAAAAATAATAGTGTCAAGATTTTGAATGATCTCAAGAGCAAGAAAACAATATCAAAAATAGAGCATCCATCAATAAAACCCATTTTCCTAGGAGAAAAAATATTAGGTAATAAGGCAGCCAGCATCATCTTAATAAGTTTATTAAAATGGGAGAAAAGGCTAATTGGCTTGAAATCATATGAAAAATTAATGGACTCTTTCTTAGGCCTCAAAGCAATATAAGTTGTGGAGAAAAACTTGATGCAAGGGTTACCATTAAAAAAATCACTCACAGCTTCCATCAAGTCTCCTTTATTAATGCCCCTAGAATTATAAAAGAATTTGGTGGTGAAGCCATCAGGGAAAACCATAGAATCAGAATTCATACTTTAATGGTAGCTCATATCTCATCCTTTGAAGGAGCAAGGGTAAGTAATAAATTGTCCTCCTCACTAACTTAAGAAGGAATAAAAGACTGATCCACATTCATATGAGGGATACAAACCTTATTGAAAACATATTACAATACTCAACATTAGATGCATAAATCAAATTAGGAGACTCAGAAGAAGTGTCATTAGGGTGAGAAATTGTATGAATATGATTAAAAAAGTTTTCATGATTAGCAATATTATGAAAAAATTTAGTGTTTTTATCACCTTGAACCAATAATTTAGAAGATGCCTATTGTCTCTAATAGGACTCTTCTTTCTCCTGGAGTTTGAACACACAACTTTGACTTCATTCAGCAAACTAAGGTTCTCTAAAATTGGATTATCCATATAATTGTTTTCAAAAGTAGAAAACTAATCTTTAGTCTCCAGAATATAAGAAAAAATATATTTAAGAACACATCTATTGCACCACTTTAATTTTTTTTTTTAACTTTTAAGCTTAAATAACAATATAAATATACCACCAATATTATCATCAGAGAATAAAGGAGCATGCCAATTACATTCCAAAACTTAATAAAAATTCTCAATAAGAAGTCAAATATTTTGGAATCAAAATAAGGTTGGATAGGAAAGTTTTAGAGATTAAAGCTCAAAAGCAGAGGGTAGTGGTCAGGTAATGTCCTGCTCAAATGCTCAGTATGAGTAATTGGATAACAAGTAAGCCAAGACTCATTTAAAGAATACAGTCAAGTCTTTGCCACATGGTTGATCTATTCCAGGTAAATGCACTCTCAGAAAAGCTAATATCATTTAAATTATAGTTAAGAATCATATTATTAAAATCCTCCATATTGTAGGAGTTAGGAGTGTTACCCCCAATTTATAGTCGAGGTAGAATTCACGTTGAAATCTCCACCAACCAACCAAGGAGTATCATCAAAAGGAGAAAACTCACACAACTACTTCCAATGACTTTTCCTACCCAACCACAAGCAATGAGCATAGACAAAAGGGCCATAACATGAAAACTGGTGACAATCAATCCTAGTGTGAATAATTTGAGGAAAATAAGAGATAATATCAACTTTATAGGAAAATTAAAATAATACCCAAATTTTATAAGTTGATTTAGTAAAATTCAAATTAAAAAAAGTCTTTTCCTTGTCGAACATAATTTAGAAGACAAGATTAAAGGCTCAATAAACATCAGCAACTATCTATAGAAACATAGTCACCCACACCCCTAATATTCTAAATCAGAGTCTTAACTATAAACATTATTTAAAGAATTTAATGCTAGTGTAAACCGAGGGGTAACAACTAACATCATTTTTTTTATTTTTCTTTTTATTAACCTTAGTCAACCCATAATCCATATTATCCATAACCTTCTTATAACCAGGTGATGACACATAAACATTAATAAAAAATTCCCTAACCTTAGCACCTTTGGCAATGGAGAAACAAGATAATAAGGGCATAATCTCCTCAATAGCATCCTCATAAATAATATAAGAGGAATCTTTCCCATTATCATTCGACGCTAGATCATTACTAAAGCTAAAAGAATATTCATAAAATATTTGAGGCTTTTTATTAAGACCATTACGAGATCACTAATAGAACACCCCACATCCAAAGCCATAATAACAACTGAGCATGAATCATTCAACCCATTTGGATTAACACCATTAGCCACACCAGTAGTAGAGTTCCCACCCAATATGGGGACAACAAAAGTAATCAAAATATGTTCAACCATAGGATCCATTATATCATCTAGTTACTCTAAATCATTAACCTTATTCCTAATTTCCAAATTCACCATATAGTTATCAGAAGGTTTAATCTTCACGTCATCACCCACGGGCTGATCCACATCAAACTAGGGAATCAACTAATACTAAACATCAACACCCTGATCATGCTCCTCCTCATTCTGCATCTCCGCACCAACTTTAGAAGACGTAGGATTTTTTTTAGATGAGGGTGGACAAGAAAACATTCATTAACATAATTGCCATGGATATTTTTAAAGAAATTCAGTTCTTCTCCTAAAACTCTTAGAGTAAACTATGTATTTATATCCAAAAAACATTACATGTCTTTGAAGGGTTCAAATGCTTCCTAATGCTCAAAGAGCTACGGTTAAATTTACAAAAAATCCTAATGAGCCAATAAACCCTACTACTTATATAGTATAACAAATAAATAGAAGAACAGGGGGCAAAGGGCCACCACCCAAAAAAGGCCCCCCTTGATTCAAGCTTGAAGTACACTTTCCACGAGTCGATCAACCTACAAAAATTATTGTGGCAATAGTAATTCTTAAACCAAAAGACAAACCTAAGGAACATTGTTGGATTCTTGTTTAACAAACCACCTACATAGATCATAGCCTAAAAAAAACCATAATTAAAGTTATATAAGATGACCATTTGAGGGACTTCAAGAAAACTACCAAATAACACTTCTCCAAGAGAATTATAACCAAAGTAGAACAACTAGAGGAAAAATTTTAGCTAAATAATGAATTATAAACCCAACAACCATGATTTTTGCTAGTAATGCCCAACAAAATAACCACCCAATAAAACCCCACTAGGGTCACTAACACCCACTAGAATTCAACCATCACCAGAACCATATTACTAGAGATGCTTAGCTTGAACAGAACTCTAGAAATAATTGAAACTGATAACATATAACAAAATAGAAATCAACTTTAGATCCTTGGTACATAACGAAAACCAGCACCAAAGGGGCAAAAAAAAATCTAAGACAAAGTTGCAAAATACTTATAATAAAAAGAAAATACCATTAAAGCATATCAGTTATCCAAAAACAGTCAGATGCCTCTAAAAAGAATAGCCAATGATCCATATACACACCTCCAAACACCCAATAAATACAAGCTTTAAAACTTGATGAAAAAAAATAAGACTAAGACTTCTAGAATACATCAGCAAGATAATAAGCCCCCGCTAAGCAGTAAAAAAATAATAAGAATAGAAAATCCTAGAGGGAGCCACTAGGAAATAGAAATAATAGAAGAATATCATGTTCCTTAAATAAGGTAAACCAAAATGATCTATAGTAGTTAAACCTTTCAACATATGAGGCATATTGGCCCATCAAATTCAAATGTGCCCATTTAATAGTTGCCAAAATTAGCTATTCAATCAGCACATGAATTTCCTTCTTGAAATATATGAGATAAAGAAAATTTTTTGAAGGAACATGTCTAATTTATTTCCCTAATCAAATAATAATTCTAAGAATTTTGAATCATACTACCCTTAATATAAAGAATAAGAAGCATAGTACTAACCTCAATCTAGAAATTATTAATACCTAAGAAAATGTAGAGATTAATGTAACAATAAAGAGCTTAAAGCTCAGACATAATAGTAGAAGTAGCTAGTTAGGGACTAGCAAAAGCACAAAGCACTTGGCACTCATGAATCCTAGCCAAACAAACCACCATAACCAGCAATAAAGCTATTAAATGGGCCATCGATATTCATGTTAAACTAGCCTTGATTAGGTCTAGACCATCTAATAAACTTCTCCTTAACATTCTTAAAATAGGACAAAAAACAAATAACAAAACTAGCAACAACATGATTAAAGCCTTTCAAATAACAAATATTAATCAAGTTAACAGCATAATAATATAAAACTTTATCTTTAATTTTAGAAATTATACACATAACATACATATTGATACCCTCATGCTTGGACTCATTCCTACCCCTCCAAAGATATCAGATAATGATAACAGGAAGAACATTTCTAATATAACCTTTGATAGGAACAAACAAAACTTGAAGAATAGTAATAATGTTACTATAAATATTACAAAAATTAGTTTAAAGGAGCTCATCAAAACATAACCAAACTTTAACTGCTATAGGACCATTAACAAAAACATGGTCAAGGGCCTCAATGTGAGAATAAGTTTGACATCTAAAAGTAATATAAAACCATTTTTTTAATTAATATATTTTCAATAGGAATATAATTATGCAAATTATCCACATTAAAATGAGTAAGAAGCAAGAATATCCTTATGCCAAATAGATGAGAATAAAGGAGGCTTAGCTTAACAACATCTAATAGAATTCCATTCCTCTTTAAGAACAAACATTACCATCATTTGAGTTAGTAAACATTATACAATCATCTTTCTCCAACTGAATTGAGATTTTAAGAATTTGATTAAGCACCATATCCTTTAACTTATGTGGTTCCACACCCCATCCCTAAATAAAACATTTAACTTTGATGGAATAAGTAGAGTTAGTATTCAACATGCTATCAATAGAAAAGTTGCCCATCCACTGGTCTTACCAAAAGAAGATATCACCAAGTTGAATCCCCTACTGTATAAACTTTTCATCCTCCCATTTAATACCACAAATTCTTTTCAAAATAGAAGAATCCCCTTTTTAAAATGTCAAGTTAAAGGATTCTTACCACCATTATACTTCCTAATCATAAAATTAGCCCACCAACTCTTCATAGATCTCACAGTAAACAAAAGTTTGTAAGAAAAGCCTGAGCCATGTCATCAAAATTCTTACAACCTAAACCACCTTCAGCCAAAACCCAACAACACTTCTTCTAAGAAGCCCAAAGGATAGCAAACTTGCCATCCTTAGCCCCTAGAAGAACTTGTTAAATAATCATTCCAACCTACTACAAACTTTTAATGTAGGGTTTAAATAATGAAATAAATTAATAGGAATAGAATAAAGAATACTTTTAATTAAGACTAATCTACCACTAAAGTAAAGAAAGATAAGGCCAAGGTAGATTTTTTTTTTTTGAATAGCTAAGATAATATCACCAAATAAATAGGACCTTTTCTTACCTCTAAAAAGAGGGATCCCTAAATATTTTAAAGGTAAGAACATATGAGGAAAACCAAATTTATCATGAATAGTGGTGATTCTCTGATGAGTAATAAACTTGGTAGTGATAAAAAAACTCTTATCTTAGTTAATATGTAAACCACTTAACCTTTGAAATTGATTAAGAAAATAAAAAAGAATATTGAGCATTTTAATGGAACCATTGATAAAATAATAAAATCATTAGTAAAACCCAAATGAGAAATAGGGAAACCAGCTAAAGTGCAGCACTAAAAATTAGGATTGTTCACATAAAGCTCCTTAAAGCCCTTAGAAAGATACTCTGCAACTATAATAAAGTGGGCAGAAGATAAAGGATATCCTTTTCTAATACCATGAGAGGACTTGAAATAGCCATGACTCTTACCATTAATAATCACATAAAATAAGAAATTATCAATAATATTTTTGATGAGCCCAATAAAATCAGCATTGAAAAATCTTATAAACGAACTTCCAATTAAAATTATTATAAGCTTTAGTTATACCAATTGGAATAATCATATTCCCCCCATTAACAGTAGTGCTAGGATTATGAATGATCTCTTGTGTGAG
The DNA here is from genome assembly GCA_019925795.1 of Dendrobium chrysotoxum. NCBI lineage: Eukaryota > Viridiplantae > Streptophyta > Magnoliopsida > Asparagales > Orchidaceae > Dendrobium > Dendrobium chrysotoxum. The sequence continues at coordinate 46,883,685 of CM034300.1, read as the reverse complement.
AAGAACACTATCAAAAATAGAGCAGCTTTTAACAAAACCATTTTCTCAAAGAGAAATAATTTTAGGTAATAAGGAAGCCAATTGCTGCTCATCTTGTCCATTTCTTATCCATAGCAAGAGGGGAGGCTACCAATTTGTGTTTTTAGTTATAATTTTGGATTGGAATAATAAAATTGTAATAATTATTAGTTGTCTTACGTGAATGAGGAGTGTAATATGTGGCTGGTCAGTCTTTTTTTTTCGGGAGTCTAATTCAGATTTATTTAAGGTTAGTTGGGGATATTGTGAGTAATATGGGAGTATATTTTTAGTTTTCCTTTTGGTGTTATAGTAAATATATTAATCTCTGTCTGAGAAATTGGTCTAGTACTTTTACTATTTTTGGTTGGATTTAAATTAGAATTGATTGGTAGTTGTTTATATCTCTTAATGATTTATATGATACTATACACTAGAGCTAGAAGTTGACTCCCTATTAAATTTCTAATCCTTTGGTCCATGAGCTTTTCTTTATTTTCTTTGGTGTGGTTTTAGGTACCATAATTTGGTTAATCCATGCTTTATGCTTGCTCAACAACTGTAGTATCTATAGTTTTCTTATTATTATGATTGGACTTTTCGGTAGTGTTATTTTTGTATAACCCTATTAGCTACATTTTTCTGGCTAGTCTTTTCCTGCTGTTTGTTTTGACGGAGCTTTGGCAGAGTTTTTTTTAATATTTTTAGTGGTTTGAACCAATGCTCTTTCCTCATCATGGTTATGTTCTTATTCAAATTTGATAATCTATTTTAGTTAGCTTGGTTGTTCTGGTAGAATTTTAGAAGTTGTTTTAAGCTCAAAAGGAACTATAATGGTTATTATGATTATTTTGATAGACTTAGACAACTAGTTATTTGGTTGTTTGGTTAGATAATTGATTGTAATTATTACTGGGAGGGGTGTCTGCGCTCCTATTGTTGGTTGGGGCCTGGCACCTAGCCTTCAATCAACTTTATTAGTTATTTCTTGTTTGCTGATATTTTAATCATGGATTATTAAGATCTTGGTAAATTTTATTAATGTGCTATTTTCCTTAGATGCTACTTCATTAGTGTTGATGTTTTGGATACAGGTTGTAATTCTAAGTATATCTCTATTTATTTCTACTTTGTAATGGCTAATTTAAATACTACTATCATTTTGGATTTGATGATATGCTATAAAAATTTCTATAACTAGTGCTTCATTTTTCTTTCTATGCTTCGATTTTTATAAGATTCTATTAATGCATGTTTTTTGGCTTTTGGTTTTTTTGCTGATAAGATGGGAGATAATGATAATCATTTGATCTTTTCTATTTTTGGGTGTTGGCTGCTTTCCACTGTAGAATGTATCGAGATTTTTTTGTTCTAGTGCTTAGTAGGGACCTTGAGCTCTTAACTTTTATTTTGACTTTTTTTGTCTCTCCTTGAATTAGTAATGAGCTAGAGGTCCCTTTTAAGGACCTTATTTCTTCTAATTTTTTTAATGCAAAGGCCCCTCCATGGGGTTTCCCTAAAAAAAGGTAATAAGGAAGACAACCTCCCCATGATAAGTTTAGAAATAAGTTAAATAAAAAAGGTGCAAAGTTTAGTAGGCCTAAAATCATTCTGAAAATTAATTGCCTCTTTCTAGGCTCTAAAGCAATGGAAGTAGTAGTGAAAAACTTAGGATAACGGTTACCGTTAAAAAAGAAAAAAACCCTCATAGCTTCCACCAAGTCACCTTTAAAAATGCACCAAGATTTTTGAAAAATGTTGGTTGTAAAGCCATAAAGACCAGCCACAATATTATAGTTCATACTTTTAATGGTAACCCTTATCTTATCTTTTGAAGGAACATGAGTAAGGAATTAGTTGTCCTCCACATTAACTAAAGGAGTAAAATACTAATCCACATTCATATTAGGAATAAAATCTTTGTCTGAGACATTTTCAATAAACTTAACACCAAAAGCATAAATTAGATCAGCTGACTCAAAATGAATTCCGTTAAGGTTGGAAATATTATGATTATGATTGGCAACCTTTTGTGATATGCAATATTATGAAAGAAATTTGTGTTTATATCACCTTCCACCAAGAACTTAGAAGAAGCCTATTTCCTCCAAATTGCCTCTTCCTTCTCCTAGAGTTTGAACACCATAACCTTAGCTTCATTCAACAAAGTAAGGTTCTCAAAAAAAAAATCATCTATGTAATTGTTCTCTATAATAACAACCTATTTTTCATCCTCAAGTATATTAGAAAAAATATTCTTAAAAATACATTTTTCTACCACTTCAATTTTTATTTTAATCATTCAAGCATAAACCACAATCTAAACATACCAGAAATTATTATCATTAGGAAATATAATAGCATGTCAATTTCATTCCAAAACTTTAAAAACGGACTCATCAAGAAGTAACATATTTTAGAATCTAAAAGAAAGTTGGGTAGGAAAATTTTGAAGATTTATGCTCAAAGGAGGAGGTGAGTGGTCAGCTAAGGTTCTAATTAAATGCTTAATTTGAGTCATTGGATAATTAGCAATCAACATATCATTGAAAAGCATAGGTCAAGTCTTTAACACATGGTGGTTTTATTCCAAGTAAAATCACTCCCATAAAAGCCACTATCATGCAAATTACTATCCAGAATAATATTGTTAAAATCTTCCATTGCATAGGAGTTAGGAGTATTAGCCCCTATTCTTTTAGCCAAATTAAAAATCCTATTATAATCCCAACAAACCAACCAAAGAGTATCAACAGAAAAAGAAACCTCATACAGTTCTACCCAATGACTGCCGAACCTCGAACAAGAAGTACATACAAAAGAGCCACAACAAGAAAATTGGTGAAAATTAATATGAGTATTAAAAATTTGGGGAAAATCAAAGATAATGTCCAACTTAAAAAGTAAATTCTAGAAAATCCAAATTTTATTAGAACAATTAGCAAAACCTAAATTAAAAACAAGCCATTTCCCTATCAAAAATAATTTAAAAGAGGAAATTGAAGGTGAAATTAACACAATCATAGAAAGTTTTTTAATCCTACATAAATTTCTCACCTTGTTCCTACAAATAGAGCCACCCACACCCCTAATATTCCAAATCAAAGCCTTAACCATTGACATTATTTAAAGTATTTAAAGCTTTGGTGACCTGAGGATAGTAAACCCATCATCCATTTTTTTGATAATCTCCTAAGAACCACGAGATGACATAGAAACATTAATTATGCCTTGGTGAACCTTAGTACCTTTATCCATAGAGAAATCAAAAGATAGGGGTAAAATTTATTTCTCGTCAAAAGCATCCTCACAGAATATTAGCCGACACTAAATCCTTACCAGAGCTAAAAGTAGATTCAGAAATATTTGAGACTTTCTTATTAAAGCTGAACATATCTTGGGATTGAGTTGATCACTAAAATAACTCCCCATATCTCCAAAGCCCTAACAACGATAGAGGAAGAAATATTCAATTCCTTTAGATTAACACCATTGGCCACACCAACATTAGAATTCCCTCCCAAAAAAGGGACAATATAAAGTATAATCTCCTGGAAAAAACATGAGAATAATCCAAATTATTTGAAAGTTGAATCACAACATGCATAGAATATAATAAACCAACTGAGAAAGTAATAAATAATTTCAAGTTGCCAAAAAACAAATGGATGAGATAAAGTTTAAGTATGCGAATGATAAATTTTTCAACTAATGTAAATTGCAATGGCGATGCTTACTTCACAAATTCCTCATCAGATATCAATTAGAATACCTTTATCAAATGACTCAACAAAAAAGGGAACTTTGGAAAAAGACAAACCAAAAATAACATCTTTAAAAGATCAGGAGTTAGAAGAATTATCGTTACCATTTAGAACATAGCTTCTAGTTTTCCTAGCCACCGATCCTTTAGGAGCAATCCATCAAGGATTCGATGTAGAAGGGGCCAGAGGAGCCATCGTACCAGCAATAGGAACAAACACCACCTAAGGCCAAATGGCCCGAGGACACTAATGAAGAAAAACTAAACAAATTATTTCAACAGTAAAACTAAAGGAAGAGAAGACCACTTCACAAGCAACAGGAAAGCCTCGATCACCAGAGCACAGTATAGCTAGAGGAGAGAGTAGATGAGGGAAAGAATGAATGAAGGGTTGTGAATTTTTTAGGTAATTCCTTTTTTTAAATTAAAGCACAAAAAGAGGCCTACGTATTCCATCAAAATAAAAGTTTAAGGCCTTCAGAGGGATTACTAGCCTACTAATTCTCATGAGAGCTACATCAAAAAGAAATAAAAACCTAAAGTCGGTAATCCCTTCTAAGTACAAGATAAAAAAACATATAAAAAAATCTATGGTATCCAAAAATCGACAACCCAAAAAGGAGATCTATTGCACCAGGTGAGCACTATCCATCCAAAATGTAAAGCAGTCCACTTTTCGATAGAATTGAAAAACCCTTTTTCTAATATAATTCCTTTTTAATTTATTATTATTATTTTTTAATATAGTGCATTTTTTTAGGGAAACCCATGGAGGGGCCTACTGTTAATCAAAAATAAAAGTACAAGGTCCTTAAAAGGGATCTCAAACTTTTTATTGCTCAAAAGGGTTATAAAAAGTCAAAGAAAATCCTAAGAGCTCAAGGACCTTACTAAGCAATAATAGAAAAATAAACCTAGGAACATTCTAGGGAGGCAAGCAACCAACTTCCAAAAAAATTGAAAGAACTTCTGATTATCTTTAAGCTCCATCTCTCGACCAAAAAAAATTAGGAACCAAAATATCAGCATAAAGGGAACCTGTAAAATACTATTAAGACAAAAAGAGCTCTTGCACCAAAAAATAGATCTAATATAGTAGTTGACATACTTGTTAAGCAAACCATCTGCCACAGATATGGTCATAATTAAAGAAGGATTGCCAAAAAAAGGAAATTTAAAAACCTAGTTACCTTCCATGAATAACTCAGTATACTCATTAGGCACATACACCGACAATACAGTTGCAGTATAAATGAGATTTGAATTAACATTAACCATAATATAATAGGAGCAAATTTAAAATAATTGAGATAGATAGGGCACCAGCAATAACCCACCTCCAAGAGCCTAGGAAAATTACCAAATTGACTGTACATGCATTGCAAAATGTAATACAACAACAGCAGAGAATAGTTCTTAGAAGAGGAGTTAAAAGGGAGTCAGCTCATATAATAGTTATGAATAATCCACCAGTAAGGACCAATAACAATATGGAAAAGAGTGCCAGAGTTACCCACACAAACATAAGAAAAATAACAATTGATAAGAACAACAAAAACCCAAAACTTATCTACAAACAACATCAAATAAGAAAACTCCCAAGAACATGTTTGATTAACACTCATCTACCGCCAAATGATAGAAAGTTAAAAGCCCAAGTAGAAAGTTTATTGTGAAAGACATTAAATATATCTTCGAATACGTTAGAATGTTTCTTTCCTCTATAAAGTGGAGAACCTAAGTATTTCAAACTTAAATGTATATGAGAAAAACCAAACTTGTTTTCAATATCATTCAATCTCCTTTGAACTATAGACTTAGCAGAGATGAAGCAGCTCTAAGAAGGATTCAAGCTTGAACCACTAGCATGTTGAAAATTATTAATAAATCTAAATAGGATGTAAAGCATCTTAATTGAAACATTAGTTAAAATAATAAAATCATGAGCAAAACTAAGGTGAGTAATTAGAAAACTGCCAGCCATTCTGAATTGTAAATTCGAAGGAGTTCTAAATAACTCATTTTGGCCTCAAAAAGATACTCCAGAACCATGATAAACAAGGCAGAGGATAAAGGATCCCCTTGTCTAAGACCATGAGAGGATTTGAAGAAATCATGGGACTTACCATTAATAATAAGAAAATTAATAATTCTTTGTACTATTTCTGATATGTTTAGTCAAATCGATGTTCAAAAAAAAAGTTTTAAGATAGTATAGAGAAAATCCAAATTCAAGTAATCATAAGCTTTGGTGATATCAACATTAAAGATAATATTCCTGCCAGAAATCTTAGCCTCCAAGTCATGACCTAATTCCAAGGCAAGAAGAACATTGTCAAATATAGAACGACCCTTCACAAAACCAGTTTGCTTAAGAGAGATAATATAAAGTGAGAACAAAGAAAGCCTTCCCATAAGTAATTTAGCAATAAGCTTGTTAAAAAAAGAGCACAAACTGATAGGGAAGAAATCATTCTTATAATTAAAGAGTATATGCTTAGGGATTAAAGCAATAGAAGTAGAAGTGAAAAACTTAGGGTAAGGATTACCCAAAAAGAAATCAACTACGGAATTCACTAAATCACCTCTAATAATAGACCAAGGCTTTTGAAAAAATTTAGTAGTAAACCCATTAGGACTAGCCACAGAATCAGTGTTCATACATATGATAGTCAACCAAATTTCATCTTCAGAAGGCATCTTAGTAAGGAAGTTATTATCGTCCTTAGAAATCAAAGTAGGAATAAAAGAGTTGTCAAGATTCGATTCATGACAAAAACTTTTGTTAAAAATATTTTTAAAATACGCAGTACCAGAGTCAAAGATCAAAACAATATCTTCCAAAATAAAACCATCAGGATAAGAGATTTTGTGAATATGGTTAACAACATTTTTGTGATTTGCAATGTTATAAAAGAAATTAGTATTCCTATCACCCTCCACAAGAAGCTTAGAAGCTACTTTTGTCTCTAGAAGGCTTCTTCTTTTTCATGAAGCTTCAACAAAGAGGATTTAACATTATTAAGGGCCTTAAATTCTTCATAGAAGCATCATTCATAAAAGAAAGATCAGCACAATCAACTAAAATTTTAGCTTCCAGAATGTTAGAGAAAAAAATTTCAAAAACACATTTATTCCACCAAGCCAACTTTTGTTTAAGTCTCTTATGTTTAAACCGTAATCTAGTCATACTCCTACCATTATCATAGGAAGAAATAGAGCCTACCGGTTACTTTGTAAAATATTGAAAAAAGTCTCATCAAGGAGCTACATATTTTGAAATTAAAAGCCTGATAAGTGTTCCTATTATGCAAAGAAATACTTAAAAGTAAAGATAAATGATCAGAAATAGTTCTGGTAAGATGCTTAACATGAGTCATTTGATAAGAAGAAATCCAAGAATCATTGAACAGAATGCGATCAAGTCTTTTCCACATAGTAACCTTATTCCAAGTAAACGCACTCCTAAAAAAACCAATATTATGTAAATTGCAGTTTAAAATCATATCATTAAAATCTTCCATAGAGTGAAAGTTAGGAGGCTTACCCCCAATCCTTTCAATAGTATTAGTAATAGCATTAAAATCGCAACCAACCATCCAAGGAACTTTAATAGTATAAGAGAATTCGTAAAGCTACTTCAACAAAGTTTTCCTATTAAACCTAGAATAGGACGCATTAATGAAAGAAGCACAACAACCAAACTAAAAAAAATTGGTGTTAGTATGCAGACTTTGAGGCAAATCAACAATAATATTTAAACTTATAACGCTTCTAAAAAATCCAAATTTTATTGGTGAAGTTACTAAAATCCAAGTCAAAACCAAGTTTAGAAGGAATAGAAAAAAGCTTGGTAGAAGAAATTAACAGCTCTAATGAAATAAGAAAATCAATACTATGAATTCTACATAAATTCGTCACTCTATCCATAGACAAAGAACCCCCAACAACCCTAATGTTCCAAATAAGGACTTTAACCATTAGATAAAAAGGAAACATTTGAGGCCCGAGTGATCCTTGGAGTGTTACCAACCGAATCATAGATGCCTTATTTTTCTTTTTAGAAACTTTCAGAAAATCATTTTCTTTATTCTCCACATTCCCACTGGGAGATGACATAAAACAAACATTATTCCTTCTTCATAATCCATAGAAGTATTCCTAGCATTTGAAACAATTTCTTCCTCTTCCAAAGTATCATCCTGTGCCACATTAATAGTCTCATTTTTCTAAACTTATTCACCATTATTTTTGGCTTCCTCCCCATTCTTCTAGATAACAACACATTGATCATAAGATTTTAAAAATTTTATAGGCATATTAGTAACAATCTGTGAAGAAACTCCTTGCTCCCTCCTATTTTAACATTCCTTTTATTGATCATCTTGAGAACACATTAAAATAGAATTATTGACATCCTCACTATTCCCTCCCAATGAAGGCAACATAAGATGAGTTAAAGAGGTATCTTTTAAAGGAGCTCTAATTTCATCAAGATTGTGTAACGCCTCAATGGATTGATCAAATAGACCATTTTTTATGTCATCTTCACCAAGCAGAGGTTCATCAATGTTGAAAATTTTGTGGTCCACAGGAGTAATTTTCTTTAATCGAAGGTTCACTAGTATTCATTGTTGCCACTACTTTAGATCCATCATATGTTTTTTTAAGGTGAGGATTAGCCACAAAGCATTCATTAATTGAATGACCAAGGACTTTGCATTGATTACAAAAATTAGGAATATTCTCAAACTTGATTTTTTATAAATAACAAGATTTTTTTGAACCAATCAAAATTTCTTTTGGGGTGCTTCTTAGTGACATGCAATTCCACAAGGATTCTAGCCTCAAACAGCCTTGATCGAGAAGCCATAGCTTGATCAGATTGTAGAGATCTACCAAAAATTGAACCCAAAGAATGAAGAACATGGGAATTCAAAAAATGTAATTAAAGAATTGGGAAGGAAAGCCAAATAGGTACAATACGAGATTCTTCTTTAACATCAATATACAGAGTTCATTTTAATAAATCCATTTGAAAGTTACTAATGTAGTAAGACCTCCTTACAAAAAATTGGCTATAATCAAGGTGGTTAGAAAGCTAGATATCAATGTATCTAGCATCAAGAAAACCAATTAAAAAAACATCCGATAACTTCAAATTCCATATAAAACTTTGAATAGTATCAAGATTAGATCTAAGGATGGAAAACATCAAAACTAATGTAAATTAATAAGGAGAAGCCAATTTCAAAATTTCATCATCAAACATTAGTAAGCCCAAAAATTCCTTAACAGAAGTTTTTGTAAAATTAATCATAGGTTCTTTTAAAGAATAAGTACCCGAAAGAACATCGCAAAGAGACTGACTTTTAGGGGAAGGAATGATATAATTACTATCAAAGAAACCAATTTTTGGAGCCACCAAACCTGAAGGAGGATTACTGCATGGATTTGGTAAAGAAGAGGATAAACCCAATGCCATCCAATGAAAAAATGAAAAAAACTTAAGGCCAGCCAACCTTAGGAACAAATGAAATGAAAATTAAACCAAAACCCTTAGCTAAAATAGCATAAAATAGCTATGATCGAAATAGAGCAAAAGTATAAACCACAACTGCCAAAGGAACAGTGCATAAGAGGAGAGATAATGTGGATGTTGGAGTGATTCTAATCTATAATAATTCCATTCATGGGGGGTCCCACAGAGTGGCCAGTATATTAATTAAGAAAAATATTATAATATCCTTAAAAGGGACCTCGAGCTCACAACTGCTCAACGAGCGACAAAAAGAATAAAAAAAAAGACCTACGAGATCAAGTTCTGTACTGAGCGCTTGTAAAAAAAAAATCTTAGTTCATTCTAGGGTGGCAAGCAGCCACAACCAAAAATAATGAAAGATCAAGAGATAAGCTTTAAGCACCATCTTTCAAGCAAAAAACCAAAATCCAAAAAATTTACACTAAAAAAATCCTGTTAAAAAGAGTGAACAATAAAAGGAGAGAAGAAAAGAAAAGCAATAGCTACTAACATCATTCGTCTTAATGTTATAAAATTTTTTAAGCAAATCCAAAGGGTAGCTATTAATGGCAGAGATATGGCGGGAAAAGTGCACTATAATCACAATAGAATCATTAATAATGTAGGAGCAAATGGAAATGAAAGGGAATGTACTATTTCTCAGCTCATAATAGCCCCAATAATACATTGAAATAAGATGCCACCCTCTACTTAAGAAAATCAATGGCCAAAGAGCATACTACACGAGCCTGAAAGATAAATCCTTCCCAGTCCAACAACAACAAATACTAAACAAAAAAACTTGCTGGCAAGAAGAATAGGTGAGTATATCATAATAGACAAATAGGCTACTCCATAATACCAGCAATTGAAAGTAATTCCTAGCAATCTGACAAGAAAATAGAGAATTCCTGAACATCCCATTAAGAGAACACGAGACCAAAAAATAATTGCTCGAGATGAGAAACTCCATCCCCAGGAACCTCTTTAAACCAACCATGATTGAATTGAGCATTATCCCCATCCAATAAATTAGAAAATGAAAACTAGCTCGAACCACACAACTGGAATAGACAAGAGGCTCTAGGCAGACAGAACAACAGAATAACAATCCAAATAATAAAAAATATAATGTCTTTCTAACATAAAATTCCAATCAATATGAAAAATCAATAAAATCCAGCAAGGAACAAAACCAAAATAAAAATACTAGTATTGATCTAAACGAGCCATCCTAGCAAAATCAACCAGGTAATAAAAGAGAATGAAATTAACAAACCTAGAATAAGTATAGGACCTACCACTTATTTCCCCCCAGATGCACCACTGCATAATCAAGAAATTAAAAAAGCTATCCTGTAAACCAAAAAACTAATAAAGGTATAAATCCTAGCTTAGGAGTGTAGTATCCCAGTAATCATAAACCTAATAGCCAATTTGCCGCTCAAATCTTATCCAAGTCCAAATCAAGCTAGATAAATTATCACCCCAAAATAGGCTACAGAGGTTACTAAAGCTACTACAGCACCAACTAGACTTCAAAAACCCATCACCCTTAAAGTTACCAAAAAGGAAAATAAACTGAATGACAATCCAATGCTGAGAGAAATAACTCCAAATCATATGAACGCACACCATAGCAGGCCCAAATAACCAATGATATTGCTAGTATAGATAAACAGTATCCTAAAGCAAGTTAATATGCACAACTTGACAACCCCCCTCCCTAAGAAAGCAAGAGAAGGACAAGATGAGCAACAAATGAGACCAAGGCCATAATTAATAACATTACAATCATTACCAAAAAAATTTCCAATAACATAAATGACAATAGGATCTTTTGCAAAAAACCAGATTTTGTTAGAGAAATTAGTGAAACTATGCATGAAATGTAGGATCCTAGCCGTCTCATCCAATTTAGTAGTAGAAATAAGAGCTTCAAGTAAAACTAGAAAAAGAACATTATGACTACAACATAAATTCTTTACCTAGTTCTAGAAGAATGGAAACCAATATCCCAAATTTTCCAAATAATATACATAATCATGAATTTGCAATTTATTATATGTTTGATAATGAGTGCTTCAAGAAGACTGCTCATTCAAATGTTTAGCTTTCTTATTATTCTTGATTTTGACTAATGAGTAATCATGCTCATTATTCAGTATAATTTCCTTACCAAAATCTTTAAAGGCACTATCATTGGCACAAGCATCATGATTAAAAGAGGAAGAGTCCTTACTACTAATGCCAATACCATTAGTTTGCAGTTCTACTTCCTCTATATTACTATTCCCCAAACCAATAGCTTCTTCGGCCATGCCATCCTAAAAAATTCTCCTTCTTCCATACTCCCTCATGACACCTTTTCCATATCATTCACAGAAGGATGAGATGACAATATATTAGCCCCTTCATTATTTTTCACTATAAAATTGAAATCAAACAAATTTTTATTAATCGCACAAGGCAAAGAAATAGCTGTTAACAAGATAATATGCTTATAAGTAATAGCCACTATTTGCTCATCCACAATTTCATAAACATTATTGACTTGATAATAAGTATCTAAAATAGTAGGAGGAGGGTCATTAATCACTCGTTGAACATTTATCAGATTTAATGCCTCTGTTATAATATCACATATAGCATTTTCCACATCCATCGGGAGAACTAGTTAATTATCAATATTCAAACTCAAATGTGGTTCATTCAAAAAGATCTCAAGTTGAGAGTTCATCTCCACTATCAATTCCTGCATTGGATTAGAATTAGCATGAGTTAAAGGAGTAACCAAAATATTTTTTCCCTTAGAGTCTTTGGATGATTCCTTTTGCTTACATAAATTAGGATGCACAATAAAAAATTCAGAAATACAATGAATGTACATTTTGTAATGAGTGCAAAAAATTGGAAAATTTTGAAATTCTACTTTTTGAAGATACCCACTGAGCTTCGGTCCAAGCCAAATTTCTTTGGGGTGTTTCATGGATATGTCCATTTCAACCAAAGCATGAGCCACAGATGGACGAGAAATAAAAGATGTAGCTTGATCTGTTTGTAAATGACTACCAAAGGTTGAAGCTAAAGCAAACAAAATTGGGGAATTGAAAATATGAAGCCTCAAATTCGAAAAGGAAATCCAAAATACTACTATTGGTGATTCCTCTCTAAAATAAAAATTTGGAGTCCATTTAAGCAAACGCATTTTACAAGCTTGAATATAATATGCTCTTCTTGAAAAAATGTGACTATAATCTAAATTGTTCAATAGTTTATTGCAATGTGATGCTCATCCTACAATCCAATGGAAAATGATCCAAAAAGTTTTAGATTGATAAAAAATTTCTGAATAATATTAAGATTTGGGCAGCACAAAATGAACTTTCTAACTAAAGTAGAAGCAAAGGGGGCGGCCAGTTGAGAAATCACTTTATCATCAAACATTACAGCTGGAAAGCCTTTAAAGGAAGTTTGCACCAAATCTAGCTTAGGGGAAGACAAAGATGTGCCACCCATAAGAACATCTTTAAATGATCGAGACTTACCATCAGCTTTTGAAGAAAGCCAAGGGTTCGATGATGACAGAGTCGTCATCGCCCAAACACTATAAGTAATCCAAATTGGACTCAGCACAAGCCCAACAAAACTATGATAAGAACAAAAATTGAAAAAAATATAGTAAAAACTAAAAAGAAATCCTCCACAATGTGGAGAAAAGGGGCGTCAAGAAGGAAACTCTAAATCAAATTGAATGGGTTTTTTATGAATACTTTAAAGATAAGTGGAAAGGGAGGAGATGTGTTCTTAAGGGTTGGCCGAACCCTTCCATTGTTTTTAAGGAGGAAGATAGAAGCTTATTGTTAGCTGACTTCACTAAGGAGGAGCTTGAAGGTGTTGTCAACCATCTGGAATCAAACATCTCTCCAGGTTTGGATAGTATCTCTTATTCTTTCATTAAATCATATTTGCAAATAGTTAAGGAGGATGTTTGGAAAGTTGTTTACTCCTTTTTTATTTCTGTTGAAATGTGTGATGAGTGGAAGGAAACTTAGGTGCTCCTAATTCCTAAAGTGAAAAATCCTATGTATCCTTCCAATTATAGGCCCATCAGTCTTTTCTTATCAATTTACAAAATTGTGGCTAAAATGTTGCTAAATAGACTTGTCTAGTTCATACCTAAGATTATTTCTGAAGATCAAGCTGCTTTCATCAGAGGACGTTCATTATCTGAACATGTTCTTCTTTCTCAAGAGCTAATACACAAGTTCAGATTTTCCAAAGCAAAGAAAGGTTTGATGGAAATCAAAGTGGATATGGAACAAGCCTATGATAGCAAGGGATGGTCCACCTTAAAGCAAGTGCTATATTGCTATGGTTTCCTAGGAAAATTCTCCAATCTGTTAATGCAATGTGTGATTGACCCAAAATTTTCTTTCTTGATTAATGGCAGTAGCTCTCCATGGATTAAAGCTGAGACTATATTTCGACAAGCCTGCCCCTTGTCGCCTTATCTCTTCATATTGTGCTCCCAACTGCTTTCTAATGCATTCTCTCAAAAAGGTAACAACATTGGTATCAAAATGGCGCCTAATGCAGATAAGATTTCACACCTCCAATATGCTGATGACATTATAATTTTTTCTATTGAAAGTCTCAAACATGTTAAGAAAATTAATAAGATATTGAAGGTTTATAAGAAGTTTACGGGTCAAAAAATAAATGCCCAGAAGTCTTCAATTCTTTTTGTGAAATCTGTTGGAAGAAAAAAGGCTATGGAACTAACTAATGCTCTCGGTTTTAAGGTAGTAAGGGAACTCAACTACCATGGAGTCAAGTTGGCGCTTAGAAGATTAGTCTTCTCGGATTTTTAAAATCTGTTAGAGAAGGCTTTTAGCATAATTAATACTTGGAATAATCAATTTATTTCTCTCTCAAGGAAGCTTCTTCTTATTAAGTCTTCCCTTCTCTCTCTACATACTTTCTTATCTACACATTCACTTGTTCCTAAGGGAGTTTTGAATGATTTGGATAGGATGTGTAGGAAATTTCTTTGGCAAAAAGGTGATAGGCATAATGGTCTACATTATGTTGCTTGGGATACGATTTGTAGATCCAAAAAGATGGGTGGTCAAGGAGTGCATTCAGCTACAGATTCAGCAGGGCTGTTGAGGGCTAAGTTTGCTTGGAGTTTTGTTTCAAATCCTCTATCCCTCCTTAACAGGAACCTGAAGGCCAAATATGGAGATAACATTTGGAATACTCAAGTAAGAAGTTATGCCTCTCCGACTTGGAATATTTTAAAGGAGTAGTAAGATGGAAGGTCTCGGATGGTATTAGTATCAATACCTTTAAAGATGTCTAAATTTTTGATAAAAGCATTGATTGCTGGCCCATGTTTGCTGCTGTACTAGATGTAACAAGATCTAGTCTTTCAAACTTTATAAGAAATGGGAGATGGGATGAGGAAAAGCTGCAGTTGGCATTTGGTCTTGATTTAGTGGAGGTTATTGTGGTTGTTCCAATCCATTCTAAATTACAAGGTGATTAATTGGAGCTGAATTTTAAATACTCTAGCAGGTCCATAGCAGCTTTGATTTCTGAAAAATTGAATGGTAATAATGTTGAAAATTTTAATTGGGAATGAAATAAAAAGCTGAAGCTTAGGCCACGGGTCAAAATTTTCTGGTGGAGGCTGGTCCATAAGGCTATTCCAACTAATGAATTCCTGGTGTATAGAAGACTACAGGATTACAATGGATGTCCCAGAGGTTGCAAATCAGCTAAAGATTTGGAACACATAGCAGTTAGTTGTGTGTATCT
Source organism: Dendrobium chrysotoxum (assembly GCA_019925795.1). NCBI lineage: Eukaryota > Viridiplantae > Streptophyta > Magnoliopsida > Asparagales > Orchidaceae > Dendrobium > Dendrobium chrysotoxum. The sequence goes on along the minus strand of CM034300.1, from coordinate 46,868,560 downwards.
AGTTCAAGTCTTGTAAAAGATTAACAAATGGGGATTTATGGTCCCTTTGTTTGCTGATCTGGAAGAATGGAATCTGAAGTTGTTGATTTTTTTCAAATTCTAATCCTTTTATAGGAAATTTGTATTGCTCGGCTGTATATCTCTCATGGAAAAGCAGGAATAAACTCAAGCATGGTGAGAGGGATGATAACATCGTTGTAATAATTGCAAATGTCGTAAGCTATGCTACTGCCTCATTTCGCTTGGATCACGGTGATGTCAATCAGCCGAAGCAACTATCTAATTCTTTTCGACATTCTCCTCCACCCAAGGGGATCAAGCTTAATGTTGATGCTTCATTGAGGAGCTCTTATATGGGTGGAGTTGGTGGAGTAATAAGAGATTGTAAAGGTAGGTTCTTGTATGCTTTTGGGTTTTCCTCTTTACATTGGGACCACTCGGAGTTAGAGTACAAATCAATTCTTTCTTTGAAGAGTGTTATGCAAGAGTGGATGTTTGAAATGAAAGGTACTATAATTGAAGGGTCCAATGACAATGTAATGCAGTATGTCCCAAGCATGGTGAAAAATGAAGAACTGAAGGTTCCTTTCCTCAAACGAGAAGATTTGTCTTTTCTTAGAGACTTTAATCAAATTATCTTTCAAGTTGTGAATTGGAATTATAATAAGTTGGCAGATTATTGTGCTAACTATGCATCTTTCTCTAATTTTTTTTGGGATAGGATTGATTGTAATAATATTCCTCCTTACTTTATTTCTTTGTTAAAGGAGGAAAATGATAGGGTTTCTATCACTTAGGATTTGTGTTTAAAGATCAATAAAATTGCTCTTTGCATTTTTTGAAAAAAAAATCACCTTTATTTCGTGGAGCATTAGAAGAGAAGAGAGTTGTCTGAGTATTTTTAATCTAATATAATTCCTTTTTCTTTTTTTTGGGACACTCATAGAGGGGCCTACGCATTGATTAAAGTAAAAGTTACAAGGTCCTTAAAATGGACTTCAAGGTCACTAATGCACCAAGAAGATACAAGATAAGATAAAATAAATCATTAGAGCTCAAGGTCCCTACAAAGCACAAGTGCTAAAAACCTAGATAAGTTTTACAGTGGCAAGCAGCCAACACCCAAAAAAATAGTAAAAGATCAATTGATTTTAAATAGAACCCATCTTTTTTGTAAAAAATTTAGAATCCAAAAAAACTACATTAAGGGAATCTTGCAAGAAAGAAAGCATAGAAAGAAAAGGCAAGCGCAAGAAATACAAAATTTTATGTAAAATAAACATTTCTAAAATGATAGTGATAAAGAAAACAGTGAGATACCGGAACCTTCAACTTGCATAAACACACAAGTTAACACAAACGTAGGTACATCTAAAGATAACAAGGAAATAATAAAAATTACCAAGATTAAAATACTCCATGGTGGAAAATTAAGCAAGCAGGCAGCATTTAAACAACTCCAACCATGGCCAAGTTCCCAATACCAACCAATAGTAGGGGCACCACTCCTAGAAATAGTTATTTCTTTTCTTTTGTTTTTAAGGGAAACACATGGTAGGGCCTACGCCATAACATAAAAAAAGGTTACAAGGTCCTTAAAGGGAACCTTTAACTTGGTAATGCTCGACATAGCTTAAAAAAAAGTCAAAAGAAAACCTAAGAGCTGATTGTCCGCTATACTAAGATTTCCAAAATAACCTTATAACATTCTAGCGCTGCAAGTATTTTTTTTTTTTAATTAAAACCCAATAACCAATGAAGGGGTCTACGCGTTAATTAAAAAAGGGATTATAAGGTCCTTAAGGGGGACCTTCAGCTCACTGTTTCTCATATGAGCTACAAAAAAGTAAAAAGAAAATCTATGAGCCAAAGGTCCCCTCTAATCAAAAATAAATGATAACCTAATAATATTCTAGGGAATTCAAGAGCCAGCACTCAAAAAGGAAAGATCTTGAAGATAGCATTATGCATAGTCTTTCTGCAAAAAAGGGAAATCTTCCGAGCAAAAAGCACGAGCCAATATACCTGCGAATAGTAGTGGCTACAAAACAAAATATTGCAAAATAAGATATAAAAATAACATAATAAAGTAAGGAATTAAAAATTATAGGGAGATTTGTAAATGAAAATAACATTTAATAAATGAGCAAAACTCCACTCATAAATGCATACACAAGAAAGGTAAGACATTACCATAAGCATAAGATAGCCCCTACATATACCACTCAGATATAGCATGGGAAATGCATAGCACCATGCAAAGAAAATAACATTCACCATCATATGGGTATAGCACAGAGAAGACAATGCAACTTTCCAATAAATTGCCCAGAAAACATCAATAATCATGATCAGGGAAAAATAATTATCATAATCACAAGGCAATAGTAACCCATAATAATCCAAAAAATACAAGTCAATCTGAAATAGCAGCAGCCCCACGAGAAACTTACTATGATGGGAAGATAACACCAATAAACCCCAGAACAAACAATGAAGGACCTACTAGCAAACAATAATAATCCATAGCAGATGTAAACCATTGACATTATCACTAGGCAGCAAAAACCTGAAATTATCCAGCACATAGATCTTTTCAAAAAGGCAGCAGCCCCAGACAATCTAGGCCCATTGGATCAATATAGAAAAGCCTCAAAACCAATAAGAGTAGAAAGAAACCATTGATCCAAATTAATTAATAACAACAAGCATCATGATCCAAAAACTAATAACTATTCATGAGACCAACATAAATAAGGCTTCCCAATCAAAACATAGCATAAGGAGTGAACAAAAACCATAATCTATACTGGCTCAGCTAAGTAATGACAGACTTGTTTTGAGGTCCCCCATGATGAGACCCAATCGAAATAAGAAAAAGGCTTAAGTTTGAAATATCTGGATAACATAACAAAGCACCTACTGGTAGAACACAAACCACCTCCAATACAGAAATTGAAAGTAGACCTTATTGATAGAAAAATGAAGGTCAACAGTTACACAACCATGCCAAAAGATCAACCTTAGCGAACATATGGCATAGATCAAAATAAATAGAGCCTTAGTGGAAAATAAAACACTAAGTTGATTATGGAAATAGAGAATCCTAAATACAGTAACACAATAATTGTGGAGAGCTATATTGAACCAGAAATGGTAGATATCCATCCAGTAAAGATTGTCACTTACATGAAATATAACTCTCAACCCAACAACACAATCACTCAGCCCTATAATAACCAGAGGAGGAGAATATGAGCAACATATGAGCAAAAAGATAATATCCAGAAAGTAACAATCATAGCAAGACTAAATATAGCAAGAGCAATCCAACCACAAAAAGGGACGTCAAGACAAAAACCCAAAAAACACAACCACCAGCAAATGGATCTCCAGAACTATAGAAAGAAAACACCAAGCAGAGGGTAAAGATAGAAACAAATGATAAAATAACATAATACAAAAATAGGGCCAGAGCATCCACCACCATAAATAACAATAGGGATGAAGCACCCAAAAGACATCCTCGGCAAAACCCCAATAACAACCAGAATTGCCATAGATAAAAAAGACCCTAGTGCTCATAACTAAAAATTTAATGAAATTGAGCACAAATAGCTAGAAATAAAGAGAATTATGGTAGGAAAACAAAGTGAAAGACCAGCTAACTGTACCAAATATAAGGATGAACAGAGCGGTCCAATCTGACCAACCCTTTAAGCTTCCCAGGTAAAAATTTTTCAAAAAATTCAATTAAACTGTTTAAATTACAACCAAGTTTGGCTAAGAAATCAGCCATAACATTGGTCTCCCATAAAATTTGAGAAATAGAAAAGGATATAAAAGAAATCCTATGTTCTATATCTTTAAGCACATAAAAATAAGCAGGACTGAAATTAGACTTCCCTTCAATGTAGTGAATCAAAAGTGGAGCATCTAATTCAATTTAAATAGTAGTAATACCTAAGGAAATGCATAATTGAAGACAAAAAATAAGAGCTTCAATCTCAGCTTTAATAGCAGTATTAGCATTATTGGGACCCGCAAAGGAAACAACAACATGACCCTTAAAATCCCGTATAATACCTTGACAACTAGCATTCAAATTATTAACAAAACTATCGATATTGCATTTAAAATAGCCCTCACGAGGATTCAACCACTTAACAATTCTTTCTTTGAAGTCTGAGGAAGATGATTGAAAAGAAACACCAAAATCAGCCACAACATGATAAAAACCTTTAATAGAATCCACTTTCAGTAAATTGGCAATAAACAACTACATAATTTTATCCTTGACTTTAGCAATAATACTTAAAGGATTCATCTTAATTTCCTCATGCTTAGACTCATTTTTGCTCCTCCGTAAAAACCAACAAATGATAACAGGCAAAATATTTCTAATATAGCCTTTGCTAGAAATAAACTAGTCATTAAGAAGATTAGTAATAGAGGAATAATTAGTAGAAGATTGCACATTAAACATGCTGTCAAAATATAACAAAACTTTCATAGCAATAGGGCCTCTCATAAACACAACATTGACACTTAGAGACAATATTAAAACCCTTTTTCAATAAAATAGAATCCAGAGGCAAATAGTTAAGCAAAATCCTCCACATAAGAATGGAATATGAGGAAGGAATATTAGCTTGCCAAATGGTAGTATAAAGTAAAAATTTAGGGTTAGCTTGCCTAATAGAATTACAAAACTTCTTAGTAGCAAACTTACCATCACTAAAAAGATTAAACAAAATGCAATCCTCATTATCCAAATGTATGGGATTCTTGATGATAGAATTGATAATAAAATCAAGAACATAATTAACAAGCAAATCAATATTCCAAACCCCATTAATAATATAATCCTTAACTTTGCAAGCAGAAGTGGAGTGAGTGTTTAAAAAATTATCAATAGAAAAGTTACCCAGCCAATTGTCTCCCTAAAAGAAAAGGTTACCAACCCCCATCCCCCAATTGATAAATTGTTCATCCTCTCACTTAATGGAACCTTTTCCAGTTGAAAGAGTAACCTTATTTAAAATAATAATTGAGAGGGTGCCTACCAACATAATATTTAGAGAGAATAAAATTAGCCCACAAACTTTTATTAGATCTATAAGAAAACCAAAGTTTCTGCGAAAAAGCTTTGGACATGTTAGTAATGTTGACCCTGATTTCATCAAACCCTTGGGTCAAAGAGTTTGACTTTGTCAAATTAACTAAGCCAGGCCCCAAGACCACTTCCACAGAGTTCAGTGGGTCAAGCCATGTCTGCTGAGCCCAAACCCAGGCCCTAGGTCAAATGGGTTGACCAGGTCAACCCAGGTTGGCCCAGAGTGAACTCCTTTCCACCTAATTTCAAATCTATTTAAACATATCCTTGGACTCCACCCCTCATCCCTTGAAATCAAGTAACCTAATTGACCCAGGTTGACCAAGTCAAGCTTTGACTTGGTGAACCCAACTCTTAATAGGTCAAATTATCCTATTCAAACCCATTTAAAGAGCTTTAAATCATTCTTGTTGAGTCCTTGATTCAAACCATAGCCCAATAGGTTGATTTCCCTCCTATTAAACTCTAAATCTAATCCTAGTTGTTGGTCCTAGGGTCTAGAGCTTTAAATAGAGATCTTAGGGCATCCTAATTGGGAATCTTTCTCTTGCGCTCTCTCCAAGCCTCTTTAACCTAAGATTTTTTGGTGTGAGAGCTCCCATGACTTCCCTCTACTCCTTGCAAACCAAAGACCATTGGTTAAAGCTCACTGATGGTGATCCTCCAATGAATTGAAGGCCAAACGCTTCCAAGATGAATTCCATTTAATCCAAGGAAAATCCGAGCTCAAGTTTAACAAGGAAAACATTCGTGGATAATCCACAAGTTCAACAAGCCCATATACGGTCTAATCCATCCACAAACCAAGGTGAAATCACAAACCCTAGACTAGAACACATAGAGTTAAATAGCTTTTTATTAAGCGCATTTTAGACTGCACTAAGTATCCCACGTGAATGCTCTTCACTCCCAAATACTAAGCCTAAAATTTCATCCAATTTGATCGTGTTGTTTGCGAGAACAAGAAGAAAAATGAGTAAGGGATTTAGGTTATGTACTCCGCTCGCTAGGGGAGATCAAGACCATTGATCTCACGATCAACAATCATTATTTTACTATTCCATAGTTTTGATAGACCGCAAAACTCAATCCTGTGGTTGCTCACTGTCCAGCAAGATTAGGACCGTCCATCCCAAACAGTAGATGATCGGATGGTCCCGAGAATGCCCCAACATGGTTAAGGCCACGGGCGCTAATTCTCGTGCCGTGGTAATCATTGCCAGAGATTGTGTGGCGGGGCAATCATTGGTAATGTTTACCCACGATTTGAATTGCCCAATCCGGGGCTACCACGTATTTGACCGCCACCGCCGCCATCGTTGATTCAATTTAAATAATTTTATTTAGTTTTTAAATATATTTTAAATTAGAAAACTAAAAATAATTATTAAAAATTATTTTTAAACCCAAAAATTATGTGAAATATATCATATTTCTCAAAACAATGTCCTCTTTAATTTAAAAAAAAATTATTTTAAAATTTTAATTATATTTGAAATTATTTTAAATATTAAATATTCATTATTTTTAATTAATAATTATTTATAAAATTATTAAATATTTTACAAATGTTAATTTTTTTTATAATCTATTTTAAATTATTGAATAATTATTTTAAATGTGTTAACTTAAAATTAAAGTTATTTAAGATGTATTTAGTACTATTTAAAATTTTTATTTTTTATTTATTTAAAAATTTAATTATTGAATATTTAATTAGTAGTTAATTTAAATGCTAATTTAAAATATTTTCAAAATTTAAAATAAGTATTAAAATATCCCAAATAATCATATGATTTAATTTTGGACATTTTAATTAATAATTAAAATTTACTTAGGATATTTTTCAAATATCTAAAATAATTTTAATTATTTCAATATTTAAAATATTTAGTTAAATACTAATTTAAATACCTTTCTAAATTTTAAGAGATATTATTTTAAATATTTTAAAATTTTTAAAAACTCCTGATTATTAACTTAAAATACTTTAGAAGTTTTTTTTAAATATTTATTATTAAAAAATTTGTATCTAATTCATTTTAAATTAGATTTTTGTTTATAATACCTCACATTTTTCAGAAAATTATGCACTCTTATCTAAATTTATTTTGAAATATTAAAAATTGATTTTCATTGATTATTTTTTTCTTTTATTTAAATATTTAATTATTTAAATATTATTTAAATGAATTAATATTTTAAATATTTTGAAATTAAAAATTTTTTTGAAACTAATTTGAATCTTCCCGTGAGTGACCAGTGGATCTCCCCTATATTTATATACTTTATAAAGTTAACTATTTTTAATTACTTCACTTTTAAATTTATATATTAAAATATATATATTTTAAATTATTTTAAAATTATATGTATACATTAAATCCCCTAATTTTGGGAAATCCACTCCGTGGAATTTTAAACATAGGTTAGGCATGTGAATAGCATTCGTGGGGGATAGATTAGTGAATGACTGGATTTCAATCATTGACCAATCATATCATTAATCCTATTTAGTCGGTGTATAGTTCTTCTTGCATGTGTAGGATGCACAAGCACTTAGTCTAGGCTCTCCTAGATCTAAGGGCTTGGTGTGTTATGGTTTGTCATGCATTACCCTCTATATTATCCCAAGGGTTTGTCTAAAACCTAATTTAAACCTACTTAACATAGTGACACCCTAATGATAATAATTAAGGACCTGTCTAGCAAACTTAGAAAAATTCTAGGAGCTAGGGTAGATTCCTGATTGACATGAAATTTAAAACACTTAAACTTAGTGGCATCTTAAACCTCTTAGAATTTTCTAGGAATTTTTAGGACTCTTTAAACTACTTAATTAACAAACCCTAATCTACCCTTTAAATGGTAGCATCATCTCCTGATAAGAAGTTTGCGAAGCCTAAGTTTGTTCACAATTTCTCTCCTGATCCGGGGACTTCATCCTCGAAAATGAAAATCTTTGTGAATCGCTTTGGAAATTCAAGTGCAATCTCTGTCTTTGATAGCAAGATAAATGCAAATTCCATCAATTCGGTGAACCAAGACTTTCATTCCCACAATAAGCCTCCGGTTTCGACAGAGAAATCCTTAGGTGCGGTGGACACCGGTGTTGACATCGCAAAGGAGGATAATCAGAGAAATTCAAATTCGGATCTGTTGGAAGTCAGGAAAAGCGTTTATGCGGATTTAAAAGGCTATTTAGCAACACCTACTAATCTTGTTAGAATAGAGGTTAATCCTCATGGGTTCAAGTCTGGTCTGATTAATAAAGAGAGTTCTTTTGTGGACAAGGTGACAAATGCTTTGCCTAAGAAGAGTATAATTGGTGATACAATTGGTAAGGATAAACCTTACGTCATGTTAAACTTCAAGGCTGAGGATGTTATGTTGTCTGATGATGGTGTCGCAGTAAAGCTACCGAAAATCTCAATGCCAATAAATTAGCTAATTCATTGGTATTTAAGGTGTTCGGTAGGGAGATGACATCACACGTGGTTGCGTGGGAAGTATGGCGTCAATGGAACAAGCTTGGCAAATTTCACTTCACTACGCTTGGTAATGGCTGGTTTTTGTGTTCATTCAATAAATATGAATCGATGGAGGCTGTTCTTTCAGGAGGGCCATGGTTCGTGAATGATCACATTATAGGCTTGGAAAAATGGAATGCAGAATTTTCCTCATTGTCTATGAAGGGTCTTACCTCTCCGATTTGGATCAGGTTGCCTCATCTTCCCCTTCAGTGCTGGGATGAGCATAATATTGTGATGATCGCATCCAGGATTGGCATTCCCCTGATGTTGGATGGAAATACATTTGAATGGGGGATGAGAGAATTTGCAAGAGTGTGTGTGAGAGTAAAGATTGATCAAAAGCTTCCGATTGGGGTTTGGGTTGAAGGCATTTCAGGGAGATTTTTTCAAAGGATTGAATATGAAAAAATCTCTTCATTTTGCTTCCATTGCGGGAAGATTGGTCATGAAAAACAAGATTGTGGTAAGGAAAATTTTGTTTCATTGGTAAAGATGGGAACTAGCAAGGATGGTGTGATGGAAAAAGGTAACGGAAATAGAACTGAGGAGGCAAATTCCACTTCTTACGGCCCGTGGATTCTGGTTAAGCAAAAGGCAAGAGGCAGTGGTCCACGTAGAGGTGTTGGAAATTTTACGAATGTGAAGTTCACAAAGAATAAAAGTTCTTATGATCAGTCTCTTCGGCAGGCTCAGGTATTGGTTGTTCCAGATAGGAAGAATGATGTCCAGGATAAGGAAGAAAGCTTGAATCCTCCTGAGGATAAAGCTGCGGTGAATATGTCCAACATTAATAGCTTGGAAAATTTACACAATATGATAGTGATTGGAACAATTTCATTGGAATTTGAATGCAAAAATAAGGAGGATGCTTCTGGAAATGATGTTTTTGATGTTGGCTGTGATGCGGTTGTCCTCCAGCCTTCAGCAAAAAAATTTGTAGAGATAGGTTGCTTGCGAACTCAAGCAAGTCCAAATGGATTGCTTGCGAACTCAGGTATTCCCTATTCTAACTCAGATAATTCTCAAATAATAAATGGTTTTGCTGTTGAGAAGGTTAATTTAGAAGGTGGGGGAGTGTTGGTGGAAGAGAAGGCAGAGGAAGGGGAGATTTCTTTGAAGGATGTGGGGCAATCCAATAAAAGTTTGGGTATGTCAACCTCTCCAGCTTCTCTCTTTGATTCAAACAAACTTAAAGCTCTAGAATGTGTAAGTGATGAAATTTCTGATAAACCGTTGCCTGAGGAAGCTGAGGAAGGAGAATTGGTGGCTGGTTCCTTGGAGGAAGAGAAAATTATTTCGGCTGTAGGTAAGGGAGAGTCTGGTAGAAGAAAATTTAAACTTCAAAAAGAATTGAGATCTTTGGGAGATTCTAATCCTTTTTTACTTAAAATGAAAGGAGGAACATTGAGAGGTAGTAAGGTTGAGAGCAATCCCAATTCACTACACTAAATGTCTTCTTCAGCATTCTGGAACTGTCGGGGAGCTAGGAAAAAGGAGGCTTCCCGCAACTTGAAGGAGTTGGTGAAGGACTTTAATATCATCTTTATTGGTCTAATTGAAACTAAACTCTCCTCTATCAACAGGAAGGAGTTTAACAAAATGTTTGGATCCTCATGGGATTTCTTTCTTCTACCTGCTGCTGGCCTATCTGGTGGAATGATGATTAGTTGGAGAGCTGATTTGGTTACTTTTTGTGTCAAGGAGGCTAATGAACAAGTGGTTGTGGGAGAATTATGCATTCCTAATAAAGGGGATGGCTAATTGCAACTGTTTATGGTAGTAGGGATGTATGCAGGAGGAGATCTTTATGGAGAAATCTTGAAGTTTTATCGAACTGTAATCTTCCTTTTTTGATTGGTGGAGATTTCAATTATATCTTGTCTCAAGAGGACAAGAGGTGAGGGAAGAAATTTGTGTTCTCTTAAGGCCCACAAGACATGAATTATTTTATGTCTAATAATGACTTCCATGACACTAGAATTGTTGGACCCAAGTACACTTGGTGTAATAACAAAAAAGGAGGCGCTAGGATTCTTGAGAGGTTGGATCGTATTCTTCTTAATTCATTGGCTTTAGAGGCTATACAACCGGTTGTGGTTCTTCATCTCATAAGGATCGCTTCTGACCATTGCCCCATCTTAATCAATCTCAATTCATCTGGATTTAATAGAAGCCGGCTTCTCAAATTTGAAGAGGTTTGGACTTCTTATCCAGCCTCTATTGGAATTGTTGCTAGAACTTGGGAAAGGAATGTAAAAGGAGATGTTGTTCATTCGATTAATGTTAAATTCAAACGCACGTTAAAAGTGCTGTTCTTTTGGAGTATATCAAAGCTTGCAGACCGTAATAAGCTAAAAGAAAAACTAAAGATGGAAATTCTTGAATTACAACAGGAAGAAGCTGAAGCTGGAAATCTATCTGAGATAAAACTTTATTTGTTGAAAACTAAAGTTTTGGAATTTAACTCTACCCTTGGTAGGCTAGATTCTTGGTGGAAGCAGCGGGCAAGGGTTAAATGGTCGGAGAATGGTGACACAAGCTCAAATTACTTTCATACTTTTGCTTATGTACGATGTAACAGCAACAGGATTCATCAAATCAGAAATCCTATGGGGATCTTGGTGGAGGAGCAAAAGCTTATTAAGGAGGTGTTCTTGGACTTTTATAAAGACAAGTGGAAAGCTCAAAATTGTGTGCTCTCGGGTTGGCCTGCTCCGTCGTATCTATTAAGTGATAATGATAAAAACTTTCTGTTGGCAGAGTTTACTAGGAAGGAGCTCGAAGAGGTGATCTAGCATCATGAAGCTAACATCTCTCCTATTTTGGATGGTATCTCTTATTATTTCTTTAAATTTTATTGGAGTATTATTAAGGAGGATGTGTGGATGGCTGTGCACTCATTTCTCAAGAATGGAAGGATGTGCGAGGAATGGAAAGAAACCTTAGTTGTTTTAATTTCTAAGGTTAAATCTCCTTCTCTTCCCTCTAATTTCAGACCTATTAGTCTTTGTTGTTCTATTTATAAATTTGTAGCCAAGATGTTATTTAGTAGAATGGTGGGAATTATTCCAAAAATTCTTTCTGAAGAACAAGCTGTATTTATTCGGGGTCGTTCTTTATCGGAGCACATTTTGATTACACAAGAGTTGTTTCACAAGTTTCATTACTCTAAATCTAAGAAAGGTTTGATGGCAATAAAAGTGGACATGGAACAGGCGTACGATAGCATAGGGTTGTCCACTTTGAAGCAAACCTTAGATCATTATGGCTTTCCTGTGAAATTTTCTAATTTGTTGTTACAATGTGTTCTTAACCCGAAATTTTGTTTATTAATAAATGGCAATAACTCTTCATGGATAGAGGGTAAAAGTGGTTTTAGGCAAGGTTGTCCCTTGTCTCCCTACCTATTCATTTTATGCTCTCTATTGCTTACGGATGTGTCTGCCCAAAGAGGGAGAAAGCTAGGTATTAAAATGGCCACTCAAGCAGAAAGGATCTCACATCTTCAATTTGCTGATGATCTTCTTATTTTCTCTGAAGCAAATCAAAATCATGTGAAGAGGATTAATAAGATATTGAAAGATTACAGAAGGTGGACGGGGCAAAGAATTAATGTGCAAAAATCTGCTGTTATTTTTGGAAAATCAGTTGGGAGAAGGAAATCATTGGCTCTTGCTAGAATGTTAGGGTTTAAGATAGTCACAGAACTAAACTACCTTGGCATCAAATTGGCTCTTAGAAGACTTGTATTTTCGGATTTCCAAAACCTGTTGGAAATGGCTCATGGCAGAATTTCCACTTGGGGTAATCGCTATATTTCATTTTCAGGAAAGCTAACTTTAATCAAGTCTTCTATTCTGCCTCTCACTACTTTTTTATCTACACATTCTCTTGTTCCAATTGGAGTTCTAAATTACTTGGATAAGATGTGTAGGGATTTCTTTTGGCAAAAAGGTGATAGAACAAAAGGTCTTCATTATGTAGCTTGGGAAATGTTATGTAAACCAAGGTGTTTGGGAGGTCAAGGGTTGACTTCTGCCTCTGCTAAGGTGGGTCCGTTGAGGGACAAATTTGCTTGGAACTTTATCACCAAGCCTTCAACTCTTCTTAATAGGAATTTGAGGGCAAAGTATAGAGGTGACATTTGGAATTCAAATGATAAGAGAACTGCTTCCAATACTTGGAAGATTATTACTTCTAGAGCCAGATCCCTGCAAGATGTTGTGAGATGGAAGGTCTGTGATGGGAAAAGTATTAATACTTTTAATGACATTTGGATCTTGGATAAGAGCTTGGACCGTTAGCCAACGTTTGTAGCTGTTCAGGATTCGGTTAACTCTAACCTTAAGCATTTCATTCAGGGAGGTATATGGGAATTGGAAAAGCTGTATTACTGCTTTGGTGCAGATTTGGTGGAGCTTATTACTTCAGTACCTATCTCTCCAGGCATTCAAGGTGATCAGATGGAATTATTATATAAATTCTCTAGAAAATCTATAGCAGCCTTGATTATGGAAAAATAACTTGATGCTGAACATGATCTAATTTGGTGCTGGAAGAAAAAGCTAAAGCTTCGTTCGTTTGTAGATTTTTTCTGGTGGAGGTTGGTTCACAAGGCTTTACCTTATAATGAATTCCTTAGGTTTAGGCATTTGCAGGAATTCAATGGTTGTCCGAGAGGATGTTTTGGAATTGAAGATGTAAATCACATTGCAAGTAGCTGTTTGTATCTTTCCCAGGTGATTCAAATGCTAAGTAAATTGGGTTATGAGGTACCGGTTTTTTGTAATCTGGAAGATGCCTTTCAAAAATTATCTGTATTAGCAAAGGGCAATCTGTTCATTGGTAATCTTTATTGATCGGTTATTTATTTGTCTTGGAAGAGCAGGAACAAACTCAAACATGGTGAATTGGAGGATTGTATCTCGGTTGCAGCTCCTAATGCTATAAGTCTAGCTGCAGTTTTATTTGGCTTGTCTTCTACTTCGGACCACTGGGATGCCAACCGGCTGTTGAAGCTGTCTTCTTCTTTTTGGTGTCCTGGTCCACCCGAGTGGATCAAGCTCAATGTAGATGCTTCCATGGAGAGTTCTTATAAGGCTGGTGTTGGTGGAGTTATTAGAGATTCTAAAGGTCGGTTTGTCTTTTCTTTTGGATTCTCTTGTTTACATTGGGATTCATCTTTCTTGGAATTGAAACCAGTTCTGGCTTTTAAAGAAGTTATACAAGATTGGATGTTTGATGCTAAAGGGATTATTATTGAAGGAGATAATTCCAATGTGATTATGTATTTTCAAAAGATGACGAAGAACGAAGGCTTGCTGGGTGAATTAAAGGACCAACAAGATTTTTCTTTTCCTAAAGATTTTCATCAAATTATTTTTCAATTTGTGGATAGGAGTTGTAATAAGTTAGCTCATTGTTGTGCTAACTTTGCTAGTTCTTCTAATTTTATTTGGGATTGTATTGATAATAAGAACATTCCTCCTAGCTTTCTTTCTATGTTAAAGGAGGAGTGTGATAGGGGTTCTTCTTATTAGAACCTTTTATTTGAGATTTTAATAAAATTTGCTCTATGCAGTTCGTCAAAAAAAAAAAAAAAGACCCAGCAACTTCAGAAAATTATACTAAATCCAAAATAAATCTAAAAATTATCCATAATATATCAGACTCTTCAGAATTTAGTCCTTAATCTTTGAAAATTGAAAGCCCCTTAATTGGACCTCAATTTAAACCTTAATTTAATTTTGATTAAAAATCACCTTTTCAATTAAATTAAATAATTAAAAATTATTAAAAATTTTAGATTTTCCTCAAACACTTAGGAATATCTCCTTAGATCATTCCTGACCTTTGGGGGTGATTCCAAAATGTTTGGAGCTGATTTGGATCAAAACCCCTAAAAGTGCCCTTAATCAAATAATTTTAATAATTCATTGAATGCCCAAACTTCAAAAATTCATAACTAATTCTAAAAAATTTCAAATTGGAAAAACTAAAAGGCATTCAACTCATATTGAAATATAGTATTTATTAAAAATATTAGGATTCCAGAAACTAACTTAAATCAAAAAGTAAAGAATTTAGTTAAACTTAAGTTAAGAATGAGGTCAAAACTTCAGAAATTCATAATTAAATATAGAAAAATCCAAATTGAGCATGATTATAGTCTAACTGATCAGGCTAAGGTCTACTATTTTATAAAAATTCTAACTATTCATGAATCATAATTAATTAAAAAGTTAACTTTTGGCCCCTTTAACTTGGTGGTTAGGTTGACCCTAAACCCTCTAAAATTCATTAACTCAACCTAGACTTCAGATAACATCACTCTAAGCTCTAAGTTAATCTACTAAGCTTATAATAAATCATTTAACACACCTCCCCCTTTAATTTTGAACCAACAAAATTAACTTAATCAACCCCGATCACAACTAGGTAACCTAGGCCTATGAGGCTATTTACTTAGCCCCAAGGAAGGTGAAACAAACTTCGTGGCCTTAGTGAGAAACAAAGGTAGTAATCGCCTAACCATTAAAATATATATAACTTAAGCTTTAAAACATTAATATTTAAACTCTAACCAAAACTCTCCCTTAAACCTTTAATAAACTCGAACACTAAAAATAACTTTAGTCAACTACCCATCTTAGGATCTACCCTAACAATACAACCTTCTACACACACTTAGATGGTTTGCTAAGGCACCCCTTCTAGACCTAGGTTAGGCCAATATTTACTTTTTACTATGTGATGAGTTTTTTGAAATTTCACTCCATGATGTGACTGAAAGTTGATTGATGTGTTTGTTTATTCTTACTGCACTCTGTGACTTGATGTGATGGGTGATAGACTACCCATAGGTTAGGATCAATTTTTGATACTAATAATATCTTCTGCAGGTGGCCATCTCATGTAATGCTAATAAAAGGGGGGAGGGGTTAAAACTCATGAATAAATTATATAAATGCTTACTACAGATGCTTCAGCTGCTTAACCCCCCAGAATAAATGAGTGCTAGAATAAATTATGAATATAATTACTACAGGTGATCTAGATGCTTAGCCCTCAAATAAAAAAGAGTATCTCCAAGTGTGGCTGGCAATGAGTATTTTCTTTTTCGTAAATATAATTGCTTGGGATTGATCTGATGTTTAATTATTTAGGATAACCATGCAGGCGAGTCTAGATTTTCTTTATTTATTAATGTAATTTATTTTTAATATTATTAAGAGTTGTGAAAGTGTACGTTTGAGTTGGTATATTCATATCCAACTTGAATTTTAAAGAGAAGAAGGCATCCCCAAGAGTGAGAGTCTTCTTCCATTTAGAAGATAAAGTTAGGATAACTTTCAAGTATCCAAAAAGAAAAGAGAATACCCCTTACAAAGGGGAGTTTCTTTTCATTTGGATATCTAGCTATGATTAATCTAAGAAACCTAAAGAGGAGAAGATCGAGGAGTTGAAGACAAAGAGTATCCCACTCAAAGTCACTTGCATCTTTTCTAGGATTAGAATCCGGGTTGTTATCGATGGTGCCTGGCCACTTTACTTTTCTGCAGACCCTAGTTTATAATAAAGTGTAGTTGGCCTATGTATATTTATTTGATTAATTTAATTATTTGATGTATTTAATTTGGATTTTTTATGTATAGGATTGCCTGTGTTTACTAGTTTCTTTAGTGTTTGCATGCCAAGTTTTATTTTAGCTTGGATTCAATCAGAGGCTCGTAAGGTACACCCAAAATTTTTCTACTCAAACCTAATTAAAATTTTTCAAGATAACATAGAAACTCTAACATTTTAAAGAAGTAAGGACGGGACCGCCGGGAGTTCTCGTAGATAATTCTTGCATCTTCTTTCCATTTGTTATGCTGCTCCTCGCTTATGCTTTTTGGCAGACCTCCTGGCCTATGAGGGTACAGATTTATGAAGGGGAGTCTATGCACTTTAGGATAAAACCTATTTTTTAAGCCTTTTTAAAGCAACTTTATATATATTTTAAGTATTTAATCGAGTCGATTAGTATGCATTGAATTAGAAATCAATTTAAAAGAGTATAAAACTTTAATTGCATTGGTTTTAGCATTTTTACCCTACATAAGTAAGAGGCCAGATAGGAACTTCTCTAGATGTGAGCCTTAAATTCCAAAAACTAAGCCGCCCACCCATCTTTCATAAATGACTGGACTCATAGTTTTAAATCAACCAGGTGGTTTGCTAGCTCCCCAATCTACACCAGAGTAAGTCTAGGTTTTGTAGTGCATTAGCTAGGAGATGGGTGTTAATATTGTAGAACACTAAACCCACTAGATTTAGGGTTCAAGGCTACTACTATTGGTGTCTCGTAGTATGCCACATCGGTGGGTAAGCCCTCTATCTTTTAGAGGCTATAAACCCTACCTATCTGCATGATATGGATGATGCCACCTCCATCTTTCTCTCTTGAATGTTCTAAGTGATTACTTAACTTTCTTTTTCTCCAATTTCTTCTCATTACCCTACTCCCTCCAAATGCTGATGTGAGCAGTGTATGTTGACTAAGCCAAATTAAACCTTTCATTCCTTTTTGAGTAGGATTTCCTAGTCTTCTCTATATATGCCAATTCCATCTGAAAGCATAATTTAGGATACTTAATTGATAGTATTCTAAGGCCACAACTTGAGATGTAATTAACCTCGGGGACTTACGCCTGTGGGAAACCAAATTCCATCATTAAATAAACCCCACTCGAGCTGATGTGTTGGGTGGGGGAAACCCTGTTGTTCCAATCAGGTCGTACATATTGTTACCCATCGAGGTGCGGAGGTGAGAGCCGTTATCCTCAACTGTTAATCATATATATGATCTAATCTGCCCTCACATTGGCCCGCTCGTGAAGAGCGTAGAGGCCTATGATCATTTTATTCCACGGGATAGTGTGGTTGTACCCTCTGCATTCTGTCCCCCCATACAACGATGTCCTTTCTAAGGTCCACCAGTTTCTAGTGACCACGATGGGATAGGTTTCTCTCTTCAACTTTAAAATATATATTATTCTTTCTTGTGTCTACTCTAGGTTTGGTACTCCCTAGATTAGGTCCATCCAACTCTTAATTAGGGTCCTTCCAAGTTAGGTTTATTTCTTTTTTAGCTTGGGTTCTCCCTAGTTAGTTTCCCTTCCTTCCGGCTTATTGTGCTGTTACGTCCCTTATCTATCCTTTCTCTTTCATCATATTATTCCTTTTTAATAATTTCAAATCTCTTTTATTCTTCTTGCCAGACAGTGTTATGGCTTCCTTTGTTCCATCTGTGACTTTTAGTTTTGTTTCAGAAATGCGGGTGACACTCCTTAAGTTCCTACTAGCTAGTCCTTCCGCTGGAGGAATCACTTTTGGTTCCTTCATTAACTCAGCCTTTGTCACTCTTGGTGGGCTGACCCCTGTTGAGGTTACCACCTTTTCTCCTCCTCAGAGGAGAGGTTATACAACCATGCGCCCTTTCGAATGTCTGGTTGCTCGACAGACAGCCCGAGTACCTGCTTGTCCCACTCCTATTTGTGTGCAGCCAGTGCACCCTGTGGTTAGGTAGCCAGTGCCTAGACCACACCTTGTTTAGCCTACTCATCCAATGTTTAGGTGACTAGCACCTACCATACCAGTTGTTCAGACTACCCCAGCCCCTCAGCACCAATCGGCAGTAGTTACTCCTTACGTTGCCCTAGCGGAGGAATATCATGTTTAGGTTCCCCCTCCTTCTTCCTCTAGAAAGAGGGGTGCCTAGACTAAAGTTCCTTCACCTTCTTCCTGTTATGTTTCTTTTTTAGCTTGACTCTCTCACCTTGAGACTTTCGAGCAGACCCTGATGCTTCCTATAGTCCCTGTTTCCCCCATCCCTTAGGCTGTGGGTTTTGTTATGCCTTCATCCTCCACCTCCGGCCTCAGGAGAAGAACCAAGAAGAATAGAAATAGAAGACTCTGATTAGTTGTATTTGAGATAGATAGATAGTTAATGATAGAGGTAGTGGCTCAATAGGAGCCAGTTCAGAGGAGGGTGGTCCCCTTGTAGTGGGAGCTACGTCTAGTCCCAATCACACCTACCCCAGATGTCTTAGTAGCACCTAAGATAGAAGCAATCCAGGTAGGATGCTTCTCTCCTCTGGCACACAGTGGTGATGAGGAGGACGTCGCTCACATTATGGCAGCCCCTCATGTTACTACTACTTTACTGCGCGTTAGGGTCCCTAGGGATAATGCTGCTCGAGTCCTCTCTTAGAGGATTCAGAGCATTATCCGTTTAGCGTGGGGTCGAGGACCTATCAGTCGGGAGAGGTAACTCCATCAAATTTCTCAAGTGACTATTCACTTACAGAGGCAGACTTTAAGGCAGAGGTATAGGTAGTAAAGAGGGCTGCGACCCAAGCAGCTTATCAGTTCAGTTCCGTCGATTAGACCACAAATAGTTACTCCCACTATTGGATGACATCCACATCATTACGCATGGAGATAATAGTTAGAGCCTCCTAGACCCCAGCTCAGTTCAATTGTGGTAGTCCCTTAGGAGTCAGTTGCCCCTATCGGGTCCCATCACTTTGGATGGGTATGGAGACATCGACAGGCAGACTCTCCTGTCGAGGTAGTAAAGTCAATTTAGAAGTTAGACAGTTAGAGATAGTTTTTCCTTTTGGATCAGAGGTAGTTCTGATGGTCTGTGATATAGTGGCAGATGTTGAAGTTATAGTTCCTCCTGATGGTTCACCAGTCCGGGGAGAGGCAGTTTCAGTTCCTAGCCCCCACAGGGTCTCTTACCCTATGGGTCCATATATAGAGGCCTTTTTCCAGACTCGCTCTAAGGATGATACACTCGAGGAGTTAGATGGAGACGTACTGGTGCACCGGGTGTGTATAGTTATTAGACGAGGTCTCTTAGATGAGTAGAGAGAGCCAGAGGATGATGATGAGCAGGGAGAGGTTGAAGTAGGTGGATCTCCCCAATCAGTTGAGATAGATGTAACAGTTTTACACCTATAAACTCAGATGGTAGAGATGGCCAGAGCCATGGTAGCGATGACTGCTTAGTTGACATCCTTGGAGGCCAGGACCCAAATTTTGGGCATAGGTACTCCTACTATGTCCAGGGATGAGCCAGTAGTGGCGCCTATAATAGCACCAAACCCTGTAGGAGTGGACAAGGTCCAGAGAGCAGTTTCAGTGGCACCTATAGCAGCTACCTCCATTATTCCAGTCCAGAGTCAGTCAGTGTAGTTATCAGGTAGATTTAGGATTTGATTGCATAGAAGGTCGAGCAGGCCATTTCCTCTAGGAAGTCTGGAGAGGTAGTTAACAGGGGGTAACCTCACCCAGTTGAGTATGAGTAGGAGCCCAACCCCCCAGTTTTTTCCCTCCTAGGTTTATAGTGTTTGATGAGTTTGGAAACCCAAGGAAGCATGTGGCTCAATACCATGCCATACATTGCAATATAAGAGGGAATGATGCTCTGATGTTGAGATTTTTTATTAGTAGTTTGGTTCGGGTGGACTTTTCTTGGTACGTCGACCTCCCCAATGATTCAATACGCACCTCCACAGAGTTAGAACAGTTATTTGTGTAGAAATTTGTCAATGTAGAGCACCGACCTACAGTTGGGGAGTTAGTTGTGGCCAAACAGTGTCCTCATGAGACTCTACCCGATTACCTAGTCATATGGAGGAACCTTAGTTTATGGTGTGAGCCCTAGTTATAGAAGCAACATTTAGTAGAGATTCTGTTGAAAAATATAGATGGTCCCATAATACCTTATCTGAAAGGTTTTAACATCATAACCTTTTAGAAGTTATTGAAAAAAGTAATTAGTTTGTAGGACAGCATACCAAATGCAGTCCCTCCTAAGGTTGAGAGTCAACCCTCGTGTAGACCTCAATAACAGGAGTCCTCAAGGGAACCTCCTACTAGGAAATGGGACGTTCACAGCACTTATGGGCCACCAGATAAGGGCAAGAAGCCCACAGTTAGTTCAGCATTATCACATTCATCTTACACACCAGGGTAGTAAACAATGCAGCTTAGACCCTTCCGTAGGACTCAAAGAGTCAATAGTACTTACGAGAAAAGCTTAGTAAGGAATAACCCTTTAAAAGGGTGAGTGTGAAGAAAATATTTAAATTCCTTATTAAGAAGAACATCTTAACATTCCCAACGAACTGTAGAGTGGAAGAAGAGGGATAGACAGACCACCCACTCTATTGTCCCTTCTGTAGACATATCAGGCTTATTATAGAGGACTATTATGTGCTCAAGGATAGCGTTAAGAAACTCATGGCCAGTGGGTAGATCCACTTATAGGATAGTGACTTGGTGCAGCCCAGAAGTAAGACTACTCAGACAGTTCAGAAGATTCCTGGTTCTAGTCAGAGTGAAAGTCAAGGCAGTAGTAGTAGATCACCCAAAGGTTCTGAGGGTGAGTGGCACCTAGCACTCTCTCTGAAGACAAAGTAGATGATCAAACAGGCGGTTCAGAGTTCAGAGGTAGTTGAGAGGAGGCCTCCCCAGGCCAAGTTGACTGTTGCCAGCCCAGCCACTTCGCCAGCACCCTTTACTTCTTCTATTGTAGTGCTGGATGAGCACATTTCTTCTTTTTTTATTTATAAAATAAGAAAATGTATAAAAGAGAAAAAGATTATTATAACTTCTGAGGGGATGATGGGATGCCTTCGAGCACTTATACTGAAGGATTTTATTTTCCCTTCGACTGATGATGAAATAATAGAAGAAGGTGATTCTTGCCACTTTTGGTATTCGGTTCCTTCTAGTTTTACTGCTTCTAGCACTCACTCTTTTTGTGTTTTACATATTTCTTATATTCTGAATGATTTTGTATGTGATGATGAGTCTAAGTATGATAAAGAACCTGTGTTTATAATTCTATAGGGTAGTTATTACATGGATTCAATAGATGAATCCAAGAACCAACTCCAGTCACTTTCCTTAGAGCCAACATAACCCATCACCTCTGAACCAAGTGAATCTCCTATTGAGGATGACTCAATACAAGAAGTTCACTTACATTTAGGGAAGGTCCTTCCACATGAGATGGCTTAAAATACAAAAGAAAAAGATAAAAACATCTTTGCCCAACAGGAAGATCCCATCCCTTCCTCTCAAGAGCAGTCTATGGAGAAAGGGAAAGGTGCTCAATTAGAGGTTGATTACAATGTGTTTGCCCATTTAAGGAAAATCCCTTCCCTTCTTAATGTTTATGAAGCACTGATGATGTCCCCTGACTTGAGAGAGACCCTAGTGAAAGCACTGTTGGAGCCAGACTCCTATCAATCTTTCTTCACTTCTGAATCTGTTGGGGATGCATGTTATTTGAGAGAGATACCATACATTACCTTTTCTGATCGTTGCCTTCTCTTAGGGACTTCTGAGCATAATCATCCCTTATATATCACCGCTGAGTTAATGGTTTTGAGTTGAACAAGGCCGTTATTGACCAAGTAGCTTCGGTTAATATCTTAAGCTATAAAAATTTAAAGAGCCTCTCCCTAGGTCATTTGAAGCTCACCTTCTACAAGATTATGTTGAAAGGCTTCAATAACCAAAGCCAGCGTGCTCTAGGGTCCATCACCCTACCTTTGAAGTTTGGAAGTTTCCTAACTAAGGCAAAGTTTCATGTGATTGAAGCTGATACTTCATATAGGGATCTCTTAGGAAGGCCTTGGATTCATAAATACGGAATGGTGCCCTCTACCCTGCACTAATATATGAAGTATATGAGGAATGATGTGGAGTATTCCATTCCTGGGGATGCTCAACCCTTTAACATGTATGAGGTCTCTATTTATAATGATGCTGAGTATTTTATGCCTCAAAAGACTCGTAGACCTCCTCCTACCCAGTCACTAGTGATACCTGCTAGTATTATAGAGGGTCCTACATAATCATCTAGATATGATCCTATATAACCATAAGTACAAAGTCTATCATAGGTTGGTATTATAGTAGATATTTCTACTGTGAATTCTGTTAGATCTCCTTTCAAGTTAGCAGTTGGGCACGATGTTCCTCCTAATATAGATAGGGGAGGGTGAGGTAAAGGTAGAGGTAAAGAGCCGACTTGCTCATCACAAAACTATGACACTCAAATCTCTCCTCCCTCGCACCTATACACTTCCTCCTTTACTATTGAGTCTGACTCTTTTGATGACAAGATGATTGATATTCCTCATCATTCAGCTCCCTTGCCAAACCTGGGTTTCACTGATTATAGTTCGCTCCCTACCTTTCATAGGTAGTTGATACCTGAGGATGGTTTAGTTATTTATAGTAGCTCAGATGAGGAAGTAGACTCCTGACATCAGACTATAACCAAGAAATCTCTTTCCCATTAGATGTGCAGAATAAGAGTCGAAGAGTCTCATCAAGGATCTGTGGTTACTCCTTCCAGTAGTGTTGGTAGCTCGCTACAGACTAGCAAGCATTTTATACCCCCACTGTATGAATCCTTAATGCCACCACGAGCTAGTGAGCGTGCCTCCTTATCCTGTAGTGTAGGTACTCCACTAGGTCCTGAGAGTCAGGGTTCTGTAAGATTATAAATATCCCTAGTTACTTTTCTTCTATCATGGAAGGCTATGTAGAGTGGGGTGTTTTTCCTTCAACTTGGTCTGATGAATGAGGTCTACAGCAGGCCCGTGTTTGCCGAACTGTCATGCCTCAAACACAATAAGGCCTAGGTTATATTGAGAAGGGTCAGTTTACTCATGCCAACATTCATGCTATCTCTCATTCATATTCGGTTGCTTCTCTGGTCGATGAAGAAGATACAGATGATGTTGAGGACAGAGTACTTAATGCTCCATGAGAGTTCAAAGATGACACCACTTCTATCATGGATAAACTGTGTGAGGTTAACTTGGGCACTGAATCAGATCTGAGACCTATTTTACATAGCTCCTTACTATCTGACTCAGAGGCTCAAGAGTACATCAGGTTACTATCAGAGTTTAAAGATTACTTTGCCTAGAATTATACTGAGATGTCTGGTTTAAACCCAGAGATAGCAGTCCATATGCTAGCTATTAAGCCTGATGCAGTCCCTGTTAAATAATCCCCTCATAGGATGAGCTTGGAGATCGAATAACAAGTGATCACTAAGACTAAGAAGCTTATAGAAGCTAGTTTTATTTGTAAAGAGAAGTATCCTACGTGGCTTGCCAACTTTGTCCCAATTTGGAGGAAGAGTGGACAGATTCATGTCTGCATTGATTTTTGTGATCTGAATAAGGCATGCCCTATGGATGATTTCTCTCTTTCTATCCCCGAGCTTATGGTGGATATAGCCTCATTCCATAGCATTTTCTTTTTATGGATGGTTCATCTGGTTATAATCAGATAAAGATGGACCCTGAAAAGGAGAAGTTCACTATATTTCGTACACCTATAGGTTTATTTTGTTACAAAGTGATACCCTTCAACCTCAATTATGCTGGGGCCACCTATCAACATGCCATGACTATTATCTTTGATGAGATGATACACGTACAAGTTGAATGCTACGTGGATGATCTAGTGGACAAAACTAAGGTCCATGGAGATCACCTTCAAGATCTTTAAATCATTTTTGAATGCTTGCAAAAATTTGACTTGAAAATGAATCCTTTGAAATGCGCATTTGGAGTTAGTGTAGGAAAGTTCTTAGGGTTTATAGTCTGCTACCGTAGCATTGAGATTAATCCTTCTATGATCAAGGCCATAGTAGACTTGAAACCTCCTAAGAGTCTCACTAGTTGAGATCCTTTCAAGGTAAACTCACTTTCCTATGGAGATTTATCTCTAATCTTTCTGATAGATGTCATCCCTTCACTGCTCTTGTGAAGAAGGATGCTCGTTTTTATTGGGATGAGCATTATCAGGAGGCATTTAAAAGTATAAAGTGCTACCTGATGAATCCCCCTATGTTAGCTGCACCCATTCCAGGGAGGTCGTTAATTTTCTACACTATGACCCTGGATGAATCCTTGGGTGCACTATTGGATCAAGAAAATGAGGAAGGAAAAAAAAAGCCTTATACTACCGCAGTAGATGATTAATATTTGTAGAGCTGAAATACCCAACGATGGAGAAGTAGTGTGTGGCTTTGATCTTTGCATTGCAAAAGCTTAGACATTATATGCTTTAAAACAAGGTTAACATGATATCTTAAGTCTAACCCTTATAGTATTTGATGACCTGTACGACCCTATCTGATCATTTAGCATATTGGTCTATGATCCTACTGCAGTTTGACATTACTTTTGTCCCATAGCGGGACTTCAAAGGATAGGCTTTGGCTGATTTTCTTGCCACTCACCCGATCTCTAAGGATTCCCCACTCAATAATGATTTGCCTGATGAACTAATCATGAGTGTGGATGTATAGGAGTCCCCTACATGGGAGTTCTACTTTGATGGTGCATCATATGTTAAAGCCATAAATCCAAATGAAGCTCGCACTGTTAGGGTAGGCCTGGGCCTTATTTTTGTATCCCTTGAAGGTCACACTCTTCAATAATCTTATAGTCTTTCAGAACCTCATACTATTAATGAAGTTAAGTATAAATCTCTAATTTTTGGACTGGAGTTGGCTATTCAGATGAATATTATGCAGGTGAAGTTGTTTGGATACTCCTAAGTAATTATAAATCAAGTAGCAGGAGTCTTCAAAATACTTAAGCCTGAGCTCCTGCCCTATCATAATGAAGCAATGGGGCTCTTGTGCTTAGTTCTTGAAGTAACTTTGGACAAAATTCCTTGATCTGTGAATGGTAAAGTAGATGCCTTGGCCAAATTAGTAAAAGAACTAGCTGACCCTACTAGAAATCCTGTATCTATCATTATCCACTACCGTCAAGCCAAGTGCCCCACAGATCTGTCTTCTCCTGATCAAACCCTCACAGTGTTTGCCATGGAGGAAGAGTTAGATTGGAGAGTCCCCTTTATCAAATATTTAAAGTATGGCAGGCTTCCATATGATCGCTCTCTTGCCGCTCAGATTAGGAAGAGAGCTCTATCATTCATATATATGAATAACACCTTATATCGACACTCTATTGACCAAATATGATTATATTTCCTTAACAATGAGGAGGCTCGTAAGGTCATGGGTAAGATACATGAAGGTCTTTGTGATGCCCATCAGCTTGGACCAAAAATAAAAAATAAAATTAAATACCTTGGTTACTATTGGCCGACTATGATTCATGATTGTATGGTGCACGCTAGAAAGTGCCACCAGTGCTAGATTCATGGCATAGTGATCCACCAACTCCCTAATTCGTTGCACACTACTGTGTTGTATTGGCCATTTGAAGGTTAGGGCATGGATGTAGTGGGTCCTATCGACCCTCCTTCCTCTAAGAGTCATAGGTTTATCTTAGCTGCCCCTAATTACTTCTCTATGTGGGTGAAAGCTATCCCGCCTAAGGAAGTCAAATCAGAGGATGTGATGCACTTCTTTCGTGATCACATTATACCACTTTGGTGTTCCATGTTGTATCATTTTTGATAATGACCAATCATTTAGAAGCACCAAAACTGCCAGATTTGCCCATCGCCATAACATTAATTAGTGATACTCCTCGATCTAATACCCTAAAGCCAATGGCTTGGTGGAAGCATTTAATAAAACTCTCGTGCAATTAATAAGAAAAATCCTTATCACAAATAAGCGAGAATAGCATGATAGACTACCCGAAGCATTATTGGCATATAGGACTACATACCGTACTCCTATCCAGTCTACCCAATATGCTTTGGCTTTTGGGGTTGAATTAGTCCTCCCACTTGAGGTCAAGCTCCCCTTATTGCGTGTGGTAGTCAGCCACAATCTTTTCCTTAAGGATAATACCCGACTACGGTTAGAGGATCTTGATGGTTTAGAAGAGCTCTATTTACAAGTTTATCAAAACCTCAAACTATACCAGGCCCATATGACCTGATCACATGATTGCCTTATTCGACCCCATACTTTCCAAGTTAGTGATCTAATTCTTGTTTAATGTAGTCCTATTATTTTCTGCCATTGCAGAAGTGATATGTTTAAGCCTATTTGGGAATGCCCCTTCACTACAGAGTAAGTTTATGATGGTGGTGCCTACATACTCATTTATGGAAATAGTGTTTACCCTATGCATATCATCAATGGGTAGTACTTAAAAAAGCACTATGCTTGAGTTTTTCACATCGTATGGTGAGTATTCTTACCGCCTGTAAATATCCCTCTGTATATGTACCTCCTTAAAGGTTCCTCTTTACTTTTTGGCAGTCTGTTTGGCCATGATGATTTGTCCTCTACCACACGATATTCGTTACAAAGAGTATGAGGCATTCCTTAAAAGTGATACACTGATACGCCATAGGGATGTTCGTGTTTGTGTCTGTGCACACCAATTGCATTAGTGTTAGTGCATAGAACCATTAATTCATCCTCCCCTTGCGAGGACCTAGTTCCCACAGTTTCACTTGGCCCCCCCAACTGTGGTGTGGGTTTTTAAAACCAATATGTATTATTATTTTAGACTTCTCTAATCCTTCTAGTGTAAACCATAGGATTCATGTAAATCAAACTCTATGGTTTACCTAGCTTAGTGTAGACTTATAGAACTCATACGCCTTGGAGTTCTCCATAAGTTTTGGTTCTCCAGTTTTACTTGTCACCCCAAGTATGGCCTGGGATGTCAAAATCACTAAGTTAAAACTCCTTTGTTGAATTGGATACTAGGTCCAGACCTAACCTATGTGAGTCAGGAATGGTGATGCTGATCCCACTATCTTTATATAGATTTCTATTCTCCACCAGTCTTGCTATGATAGTTATAGTATCCAGTTCATTCATTCAAGGTGAATGTGTTCTCAGATACAAAAACCATTGATTTAGATCCTTTAGAGATGTGATACTGGGTCCATACCAACCCATGTTAGTCAACAGGTAATGTTGACTCGCTATCCTAATATGAATCTTATTCATATATTAAGTTGGTTGTGATTATCCTCCCCAGTTCGTTCACAGTAGTTGAATGTGGCCTGGGTTATCAAAGCCATTGATCCACTTCCTTAGAAGATCCTATATAATCTCTCTCCCCCTAATTTTATTCATGTGGTGAATATGGCCTGGGTTTTCAAAGCCATTCGTACCTCCCTCTCTTTGTGTTCCAATCATCAGGGTGTATTTTCATACTCGAAGTAACTCATGGATATTGTAAACGTTCCCTCTACTATACGTTATCTTTGACAGTATGGGGTGTGCCCAATCTATGGTTATGAATAGAAAAAATATACATCTATCAAAAATATACATATGATGATAAAATAAAAGAGGGAAGCTCTTAGCAGAGCAAAACCAATTGCCCTTGTCACAACTGGAACCCGGCAATATACTCTAACAGCTCAAATTCTCCAAGCTTTTCTTTTCCTCTCCTTCGAAGCGACTAAGTGATTGCTTCAAAGATGATCCTGCACTTATGTTGTTATGATCCCTTACGATCATAGTAGTCTTTGTTAGTGATGCGATACACCTTAACATAGATGTTAATATCATGTCTTTGAGAGCTTTAATTTTTTAGCAGAAGATCAGCTCCCTAGTTTCTTTTAGCAACCTACTTTTTTATTCCTGCCCTACTCCCAGCTGCTAGAGTAGTTGTATGGATGTAGTGGTGTTGCTTCCACCTCTCATAGGGTTGATATTGCCACTATGATGTTTGGGTATTTACTGATCTTATTCGTAGTTACTGTCCTCGGTGGAGAGTGTGTTCCCTCGCTACCTTGATTTGTTTCCCAGTAGTGTTGTAGTACACCTAGTCTCAGGTGTTAGCATAACTACCTTGAGAGATTTGATCTTCCAGCAGAAAATAAGCTCCCTAGATATTTTAGCAACCAATCCTCTTACCCATACTCTGCTCTCAGTTGCCAGAGTAGCTCCATAGATGAGTTGAGGTTGCCTTCACTTCCCACAGGGTCCCACTAGTTAGTGTGGGTGATACTATAGTGATCTCCTAATTTTTATCGATCCTATTCATGATTATTTTCCATAGTGGTGGTTGTGCTTCCTCGCTACCTCAATTTTCCCCCCCATTTATAATGTAGTACGTCGTGCCTCAGATGTTACTGCCACCTCTTTTCGAGCCTTAATTTTCTAGTAAAAGATCAGCTCTATAATTTATTTTACCACGTAATTTCCCATTACGACTTGACTCCTTGCTGCCAGAGAGATCTGTTAGAAGAGTTGAGGTTGCTTTCACTCCTTATAGGGTCCCCCATTAGTCAGTATGGGTTCACCACTATAGTTCCTTAATGATTATTTCTACTTGTCATAGTTTTCTCTTTGTAGCGGAGGTGCCCCCTCGTTACTTCGATTACTTTTCCACTTGGGATGAGATTGCCCCTTTCGCACTCCGCTGAGGGCATACCTCTTCATGTTGTGCTTTGAAGCATCATTCTAGTGCCTCATCTCTTTCATATAAGGTTAGGGTTTCCTATGAGATTCCATAAGCATTTGGACACCCGTGGCCATGATAATTTGTCCTCTACCACATGGTAACCAAAATGATAGCTCAGGATTCCTTAGACAACTTTTCCCTTAGAATTCTTCCACTTACATTCCCCTTCTCTCTCACATCCCTACACAGATCTGTGTTAGGTTAATGCTGAGATGACTTTCACATTCTATCCTGCTGACTCGATAGGGTCAGGAGGGTAGTTGGTTTACTTACTTACCTGGTTGAGAGATCCCGACAGAGTCCCTGAGAGGCATACCTCACCACTCCTTTTCCTCTTATTATCTCACTGTGATCAGGCAGGCATCAGACCATGACTCTTTACTTATAGTTTTGAGTGAGTATTGAGCCACTCCTCATTTACTATCTATGTAGATGTTTAGCCTTACCCGATCGAGAGAGTCCGTCATAGTCCTTGGGAGGCATTCCTCACCACCCCTTTACCCTGATTGTACTTTTGAGACTAGGCAGGCATCAGATTTCATGGCTTCTTTACTTTGCTGAGGTCAGGCAAAGCGTTGAGTCATCCCAATCCACTTTTCTGAGAGGATCAGGAGGATGTGGGATCCTTTCACCTTCTACTCTGCTGATCTATTTTGGTCAAGCAGGTAGTTTGTTTACCTACTTACTCGGATGAGAGAGCCCAACAAAGTCCCTGGGAGGCTTTTCTCACCACCCCTTTACCTTAATTGTCCTGTTGAGCCTAGGCAGGCATCAGATTTTGTGGCTCTTTTATTTACTAAGGTCAGGCAAAGTATTGAGTCACCCCAATCCACTATTCCGAGAGGATCAGGAGGATGCGAGATCCTTTCACCTTCTACCCCACTAATCCACTATGGTCATACAGGTAGTTGGTTTACTTGCTTACCCAATCAAGAGAGCCTAACAAAGTTTCTAGGAGGCATTCCTCACCACTACCCCTTTTCCCTGATTGTCCTGTTGAGACTAGGCAGGCATCAGATTTCATGGCTTCTTTACTTTGTTGAGGTTAGCAAACTGTTGAGTCACCCCAATCCACTATTCTGAAAGGATCAGGAGGATGTGAGATCCTTTCACCTTCTACTCTGTTGATCTGCTATAATCAGGAAGGTAGTTGATTTACTTACTTACCTAGTAGAGAGAGCCCGACAGAGTCTCTGAGAGGCATTCCTCACCACCCCCCTTTACCCTGATTCTCCTGCTGTGATCAGGCGGGCACAGATTTCGTGACTTCCTTATTTGCTTAATATAATTAGGCAAGTATTGAGTCACCCCCATCCACTATTCTGATAAGAACAGGAGGATGCGAGGTCCTTTCACCGTCTATCCTGCTGTTTCGATAAGGTCAGGCAGGTAGTTGGTCCCCTTTATGTACATTTTTTCCTCTATTCTGCTGTTACGAGAGGTAAGGTAAATAGATGATCTACTTACCCTCCTCCTTTGATAATCTTTTATATGTTCTTCATCCTACTTTTCTCATTAAAATCAGTCAATGCTAACATGAGCAATTCACTAGTTCGTTCATCGCTCCTTTGGGGGGTCCTTTTGTTGACCCTAATTTCATCAAACCCTTAGGGCAAAGAGTTCAACTTGGTTAAATGGACCAAGTTAGGCCCTAAGACCACTTCCATTGAGTTCAGTGGGTCAAGCCAGGTCTACTGAGCCCAGACCTAGGCCCTAGGTCAACCTGGTTGACCAGGTCAACCCAGGTTGACCTAGAGTGGCCCTAACTCCTTTCCACCTGATTTCAAATCTATTTAAACCAATCCTTGGACTCCACCTCTGATCCCTTGGACTCAAGTGACCTAATTGACCCAAGTTGACCAAGTCAAGCTTTGACTTGGTTAACTCAAGTCTTAATAGGTCAAATTGACCTTTTCAAACCCATTTGAAGAACTTTAAATCATTCCTATTGAGTCCTTGATTCAAACCACACCCAAATAGGTTGATTTCCCTCCTATAAAACTCTAGATCTAATCCTACCCATCGGTCCTAGGGTCTAGAGCTTTAAATAGAGAACTTAGGGCATCCTAATGGGGATCTTTGCTCTTGCTCTCTCTCCAAGCCTCCTTAACTGAGATTTTTGGTGTGAGAGCTCCCACGACTTCCCACTACTCCTTCCAAACCAAAGATTGTAGGTCAAAGCTCGTCGGTGGCGATCCTCTAGTGAATCAAAGGCCAAAAGCAGCCGAGACAAATTAGGTTCAATCCATGGCAAATCCAAGCTAGAGTTCAACTAGGAAAATATTCATGGACAATCTAAAAGTTCAACAAGCACTTATATGGTCTAATTCGTCCCAATCCAAGGTGAAATTGTAAACTATAGACTAGAACACGTAAAGTTAAATAGCATTGTATTAAGCACATTTTAGACCGCACCAAGTATCCCACATGAATGCTCTTCACTCCTATATACTATGCCTAAAATTTCATCCAATTTGATCATGTTGTTTGTGAGAATGAGATGAAAAATAAGTTAGGGCTTCGGGTTACGTACTCTGCTTGCTAGGGGAGATCAGGGCCAATGATCTCACTATCAATGATCGTAATTTTGCTGGTCCGTGGTTTGGATCAACGGTGGAAATGGATCCCGTGGTTTTGCTCACGATCCGGTGAGATCAAGACCGTCTATCCCGAATTGTGGATGATTGGAGGGTCCCGAGAACGCGCATACGTGATTCAGTCTGCGGGTACTAATTCCTGCACTTCGGTAATCATTGCTAATGATTGCGTTGCTGCGCAATCATTGGTAAGGATTGCCCACGGGTTGACCTGGCCAATCCGGGGCAGCCACTTGTCTGACCACCACTGGCATCGCCGCCGATTAGATTTAATTAATGTTAATTAGTTTTTAAATATATGTTAAATTAGAAAACTTTAAATATTTATTAAAAATTATTTTAAACCCCAAAATTATGTATAATATATCAAATTTCTCAGGAAAATGTCCTCTTTAATTTAAAAATAAAATTATTTTATAATTTTAATTATATTTTAAATTGTTTCAAATATTAAGTATTTATTATTTTTAATTAATAATTAATTATAAAATTATTTAAATATTTTACCAAAATTAAATTTTTTTTATAAATCTATTTTAAATTATTGAATAATTTTTTTAAAATATGTGAATTTAAAATTAAGGTTATTTATGATGTATTTAGTACTATTTAAATTTTGTTATTATTTAAATATTAAATTATTAAATATTAAATTATTATTTAATTGAATTATTGATTTTAAATATTTTGAAAATTCAAAATAAGTATTAAAATATCCTAAATAATCAGATGATTTAATTTTGGACATTTTAATTAATAATTAATATTTACTTAGGATATTTTTTCAAATATCTTTAATAATTTTAATTATTTCAATATTTAAAATATTTAATCAATATTTAATTAAATACTAATTTCAATACTTTTGTAAATTTTAAGAGATATTTTTTTAAATATTTTAAAATTTTCATAAACTCCTAATTATTAATTTAAAATACTTTAGTAATTTTTTTAAATATTTATTATTTTAAATTATTTAAAAATACCTTTTAAATACGTTTAACTTCAAAAATTTATATCTAATTCATTGTAAATTGGATTTTTGTATATAATACCTTGTATTTTTTAGAAAATTATGCACTTTTATTTAAAATTGATTTTCACTAATTATTTTTTTTTGTTATTTAAATATTTAACTAATTAAATATCATTTAAATGAATTAATATCTTAAATATTTTCAAATTAAAATATATTTTGAAACTAATTTGAATCCTCCCGTGAGTGACCAGTGGATCTCTGCTATATTTATATAATTTTATGAAGTGAACTATTTTTAATTACTTTACTTTAAAATTTATATATTAATATATATGTATTTTAAATTATTTTAAAATTATATATGTACATTAAATCCCCTAATTTTGTGAGATCCACTCCATTGAATTTTAAACATAGGTTAGGCATGTAAGTAGCATTCATGGGGGATAGATTAGTGAATGATTTGACTTCAATCATTCTCTAACCACATCGTTAATCTTACTTAGTCATTGTATAGTTCTTGTTGCACTTGTAGGATGCACAAGCACTTAGTTTAGGCTCTCCTAGATCTAAGGGCTTGGTGTGTTATGGTTTTGCATGCATTACCCTCTATGTTATCCAAAGGGTTAGTCTAAAACTTGATTTAAACCTACTTAACATAGTGACACCTTAATGTTAATAATTAAGGACCCATCAAGTGAACTTAGAAAACTTCTAGGAGTTATGGTAGATCCCCGATTGAAATGAAATTTGAAACACTTAAACTTAGTGACATATTAAACCTCTCAGAATTTTCTAGGAATTTATCAGGACTCTTTAAACCACTTAATTGACAAACCCTAATTTACCCTTTGAATAAGACCCGGCTAATTCAAAAAATTTTAATAAATCCAAATTAAACCCAGAAATTATCCATAATATATCAACCTCTTCAGAATTCAGTCCTTAATCTTAAAAAATTGAAAGCTCCTTAATTGGACCTTAATTTAAAATTAATTTAATTTTGATTAAAAATCAACTTTTTAATTAAATTAAATAATTAAAAATTATTAAAAATTCCAAATTTTCCTCGAACACTTGGGAACATCTCCTTAGGTCATTCTAACCTCTGAAGGTGACTCCAAAAGATTTGGAGCTAATTTGAATCAAAACCCCTAAAACCAGACCTTAATTAAATAATTTTAATAATTCATTGAATGCCCAAACTTCAAAAATTCATAACTAATTCTAGAAAATTCCAAATTGGGTAAAATAAAAGGCATTGAAATCATATTAAAATCTAATATTTATTAAAAATATTAGGATTCCATAAACTAACTTAAATAAAAAAGTCAACAATTTGGTTAAACTTAAGTTAATAATTAGGTCAAAACTTCATAAATTCATAACTTAATATAGAAAAAATCCAAATTGAGCATGCTTATAGTCTAACATATCAAGGTAAGGTTTATTAATTTATAAAAATGCTAATTATTCATGAATCACTCTTAATTAAAAATTCAACTTTTGGCCCCTTTGACTTAGCGGGTAGGTTAACCCTGAACCCTCTAAAATTAATTAACTCAACCTAGACTTCAGATAACATCACTCTAAGCTCTAAGTTAACCTACTAACCTGATAATAAATTTTTTAACAAACTTTCCACATTAATTTGTAACCAACTAAATTAACTTAATTAACTCCGATCAATACTGGGTAACCAAGGCCTATGAGGTTATTCACTTAGCCTAAAGAAAGGTGAAATAAACTTCATGTCCTTTGTGAGAAACAAAGGTAGTAATCGCCTAACCATTATAATATATATAAATCAAGCTATAAAACATTAATATTTAAACTTTAACCTAAACTCTTTGTTAAACCTTCAACAAACTTGAATACTAAAAAAAACTTAAGTCAACTACCCATTTTAGGATCTACCCTAACCACACATCCTTCTACACACACTTAGATGGTTTGCTAGGGCACCACATCTAGACCTAGGTTAGGCCGATGTTTACGTTTTCCACTGTGTTATGAGTTTTTTGGGATTTTACTTCATGCTGTGATTGAAAGTTGATTAATGTATTTGTTCATTTTTACTACACTCTTTGACTTGATGTGATGGGTGATAGACTACCCATAGGTTAGGATTGATTTTTGATACTAACAATATCTTCTATAAGTGGTCATGCTCATGCAGCGCTAATAAAAGGGGGGTTATAACTCATGAATAAATTATATAAGTGCTTGCTACATGTGGTTCAGTCGCTTAACCCCCCCAGAATAAATGAGGGCTAGAATAAATTATGAATATAATTGCTAAAGGTGATCCAGATGCTTAGCCCTCAAATAAATAAGAGCGTGGCCAAGTGTGGCTGGCAATAAATATTTTATTTTTTATATATATAACTTCTTGGGATTGATCTGATGTTTAATTATTTAGGATAACCCCAAAGGAGAGTCTAGATTTTCTTTCTTTCATTAATTTAATTTGTTTACAATATTGTTAAGAGTTGTGAAAGTGTACGTTTGATTTGGGATATTCATATCCAACTTGAATTCCAAAGAGAAGAAGGCATCCCCGAAGGGAGAGTCTTCTTCCGTTAGTTAGGATAACTTTCATGTATCCAAAAAGAAAAGATAACACCCCTTCCAAAAGGAAGTTTCTTTTTATTTGGATATCTAGCTATGAAGAATTCAAGGAACCTGAAGAGGAGAAGACTAAAGAGTTGAAGATAAAGAGTATCCCACTCAAAGTCACTTGCGTCTTTTCTAGGATTAGAATCCGAGTTATTATCAGTGGTGCCCGACCACTTTACTTTTATGTAGACCTGGTTGGTAATAAAGGGCAGTTAGCCTATAAAAATTTGTTTGATTAATTTAATTATTTAATGTATTTAATTTAGATTGGTTGCATATAGGATTGCTTGCATTTACTAGTTTCTTTTGCATTTGTATGCTGAGTTTTGTTTTAGCCTGGATTTGATCAGAGGCTCATGAGGGTACGCCCAAAATTTTTCTACTAAAACCTATTTAAAATTTTTTAAGATAGCATAGAAACTTTAACATTCTTAAGAAGTAAGCCTGGGACCGTCAGGAGTTCTCATAGCATAATTGTTACATCTTCTTTCCATTTATTAGGCCACTCCCCGCCTACGAGTTTTAGCAGACCACCTGGCCTATGAGGATATAGATCTATCAGGTGGAGTCTATGCACTTTAGGATAAAACCTATTTTTTAAGCCTTTTTGAAACTGCTTGAAATATATTTTGAGTATTTAATCGACTCGATCAGCATGTATTACATAAGAAATCAATTTAAAACAGTCTAAAACCTTAATTGCATTGGTTTTAGCATTTTTACCCTACATATGCATGAGGCCACTTAGGAACTTCTATAGTTGTCAGCCTTAAATTTCAAAAACTAAGCTACCCACCCATCTTTCATAAATGACTGGACTCATGGTTTTAAATCGACAAGGTGGTTAGCTGGCTCCCCAATCCAGGCCAGGGTAAGTCCAGGTTTTGCATTTCATTTATTAGGACACAATTATTTGTATTGTAGAACACTAAACCCACTAGATTTAGGGTTCAAGGCTACTACTATCGGTGTCTCATAGTATGCCTCATCGGTGGGTAAGTCCTCTATCCTTCAGAGATTATAAACCCTAACTATCTACATCACAGGGATGATGCCACCTCCATCTTTCTCTCTTGTATGTTATGAGTGATTATTTTATTTTCTTTTTCTCTAGTTTCTTCTCCTTACCCTAGTCCCTCCAGATGCTGATATGAGCCGTATATATTGACTAAGAGAAAACATACCTTTCCTTTCCCTTTGAGTTGGATTTCTTAGACTTCTCTATATAGCTTGGGCTCATGGGAAACCGAATTCCATCATCAATTTAACCCCACTCAAGCCGATGTATTGGGTGGGGGAACCGCATTATTCCGATCAGGTCATGTATATTTTTAACCATCGAGGTGGGTAGGTGAGAGCCACTATCCTCAATAGTTAATTGTATGTATGATCTAATCTACCCTCCCATTGGCCCGCTTACGAAGAGGGCATAGACTTGCAATCATTTTGTCTCCCGGGATAGTGCTATCGTACCCTCTATATTATGTTTCCTTGCACGATGGTGTCCTTTCGGAGGTCCACAAGTAAAGGTCTTTAAACCTAAATGTACCTCTTCCCTAACCCTAGAAAGTTAATACCAAGATCCCCATTAAATAATATGCTTACCATCCTTAGCGCCCCAAAAAAATTTATTGAAAGTTCTCTCCATTCTAATACAAACATTATTAGTAGGATTTAAAGTGTGTAAAAGATAAATGGTAATAGAACATAAAACATGTTTAATAAGGACTAATATACCACCAAATGAAAGAAAATTAAAAGCCTAACATGAAAGTATCTTATGAATAGTAGAGAAAATATCATCAAATAAATGAGAATGTTTCTAACCCTTGTAAATGGGAGAACCTAAATATTTCATAGGTAAATACCAAACTTGTTCTCAATACTAATAATCCCCCTTTAAGATGTAAACTCAGTTGGAAGGAACCAACTCTTACAAGGATTTAAAGTTAAACCACTAGCAAGCTGAATTTATTGAGAAAGTGAAACAAGATGTAAAGTATTTTGATAGAGCCATTAGTAAAAATAATGAAATCATAAGCAAAGCTAACATAAGTAATAGGGAAACCATAAGAAGTTCTAAACCACAGACTTGGATGAGATCTAAATAACTCATTAAGCCCTCTAGACAAATATTCCATAGCAATGATAAAGAGAGCCAGAGATATAGGATCTCCCTATCTAAGCCCATGAGAAGAATTAGAAAAGCCTTGTGACTTACCATTGATCATGATAAAAAAAAAGTAATTCTTAATATTATTCTTAATTAACTTAA
This sequence comes from Dendrobium chrysotoxum, assembly GCA_019925795.1. Taxonomy (NCBI): domain Eukaryota; kingdom Viridiplantae; phylum Streptophyta; class Magnoliopsida; order Asparagales; family Orchidaceae; genus Dendrobium; species Dendrobium chrysotoxum. Next base: position 46,830,988 of record CM034300.1, on the reverse strand, counting down.
TTAAGTGCATATTGAAACAAAATAACTTAAGCATATTGTAAAGAAATTCCCAATTTAAATTGTCATAAGCTTTAGTAATATAAATTTTGAAGATAATATTACCCCCAGCAGTAGGAGCATGTAAATCATGAACTAATTCCTGGGCAAGCAGAAAATTATCAAATATAGACTTACCTTTAACAAATCCCATTTGTTCCAGAGAAATAATCGTAGGAAAAAATAAAGCTAACCTACCCATAAGTAATTTAGAAATGAGCTTGTTGAAGAAAGAATATAAACTTATGGGACATAAATCATTCCAAAAATTAATGATGTTCTACTTAGGAATTAACGCAATATAAGTAGAGGTGAAAAATTTAGGATAACAGTTACCCAAATAGAAATCTACAACTGTATAGACTAGGTCCCCTTTGATTATAGACCATAAGAATTTAGTTGTGAACCCATTAGGGCCAGCCATAGAATCTGAATTCATACCTTTTTGGTCTACTAGATTTCCTCTTCAATGGGAATCTTAGTAAAAAAACAAGTTACCTTCCCATAAAAATAATAGTAGGAATAAAAGAAAAGTCAATGATGATGATGTAAATTAAGGGCCCTAACGAAAATCAATTGACTTAAAATTTAAACCCTAAGCTAATGATGATGTAAGGTTTAAACCCTAGCCGATTTTATTTATCAAAGTCTTCCTATGAGCTCTAATGAATTTCTAAAATAAATCCATCTATATTTAAAAAAAATAACTCATATGTGGTTATCAAGACTAGGTATTTTCATGAAATCATTGGCTAACTAACCATTTTATACCTATCTAACAAACTACACAAGCATATCCCTAGATGCTCAAAAGATTTTGATTTATTAAATTTTTAATTTCTGGGTTAATTTCCAACCCAAATATTCAAAATTCTAATTAATGTTCAATTTGAATTCAAACCTCCTTGAATAATTTTGGACATGTAGAAATTGCATCCAAGCATGATGCTTGAAAGTTGAGGTTAAATGGGATTCAATTTACTTGAGTAATTTCATAAATGTAGAAACTTTTACTAATGAAATTAAATTTTATCCACCTAAAATTAAAATTTAAAACTAAATGACATTTGTAGTACTACCCAAGACAAATCCATAGAGCTATTAAAATCCCAAAGTAGTCAGGTGCAAGAGGAGTTTTGAATTTTGGAATTTTAAATAATTTTTAAGAATTAAAATGCCTTAGGTCTTTAATTAAATAGTAAGCTGAGCTGACAGTGCATGTGCTTTCCACATGGAGGCATCTAGTTGAAGCATTAATAAGAGATGGCCCCATACAAATTGTGATAATAATTTCAACCATTGTATTAGAGATCAAACATTAGGGTGATAATAGAACCATGTGTGGATAGAAGGAATATGGTTTGATTTAATCATAATTGTCTTTCTGATTTGAATCAAATGGACATATATGATGTTCTCTTCTATTGTTGTTGAACTCATTTTTGGGTGAGGTCAATTTCCTACTTCAAACATCCAAACCAAAAAAAATAATCATTAAACTACAATTCTAACATCAAAACAAACTCATCACTATGCTTTAACATGGTGCCCTAATCATTAACCCTTAAAGTATATAATTTGACAATCACCTTTTATTATCATGTGATTATTTGATCGATTACATGATAATGATCAAATGATTATCGATGATATGATCATTTCAAAACCAAAATTCCATCAATTGTTGACCTCATTAACTAATTAAAAACTCAAACAAAAATCAAACTGTGAAATCCTCCGATTAACAATCCCCATTAACTTTCATCTCATCATTTATTCAAACATTGGCCGTCATCATTAAATGCCAATGATCTAAGAATGTCAAATTCAAAACCTCTCTAAATTATTGACTAAATCAAATCTAAATCAAATCCATTGACCAAACACAATGCAAACTTCCAACCTCAATGTCAAGTGCTCAAATTTAATTTTTAACAAGTTTAAGTAATCTTAAAACCTAACCAAATGAACTTCGATTCATTATAATCTAATAACATATTAATTAGGCATGTATCTAGGCTTAGCCATGTTAGTTTGGAGGCATTTTAAAAACCCTAACATCCAAATTACTAGTTCAAATGGAAGTTTTGTGATAGATTCTAATGCGATTCAATCAGTTTAAATAAAAATTATGAACAAATGGAAAGAAAGGTAGTGCTCCCTTACCAACTGCCGGTGTTCTTTCTTAAGCATATGTTGAATGATGACAAAAAAATGTCAACTGTAGATTTTTTAAAATAGGATCTTATTTCTATTATTATGAAGATGGACAACAACAAATCTCCGGGTAAAGATGGAGTGAATTCTTACTTTTTAAAACAGTATTGGAGCATAGTAAATGTTGAATTGTGGCTATTGAGAATTTCTTTAGGTCAGGATTAATGCTAGAAATTTGGAAAGAAACTCGAGTTATTTTGATTCATATATTCCTAATGCTTTTGAAGTGAATAAGTTTAGACACATTAGTTTATGTCAAACTATCTACAAAATGGTGGCTGTTATGATATTGAATATATTGAAGAGATGTCTACCAAGAATTAGTTTAGAACAACAAGGAGCATTTGTACCAGAAAGGTCAATTTTAGATAACTGCTTAGTGGCACATTATCTTGTAAATAAGTTGAGATTCTCAAAAACTAATCTGCTTTATATGTTACTTAAACTTGATATGGAACAAGCATATGATAGTATGTATTGGGAAACTTTACATAAGATTCCGAATGATGGGGGGCTCCTAGAGTTGTTTATAAATCTAATCATCCATTCGTTAGCCACCCAGAATTTTCTATTATTATTAATGGGAGGAGAAGAAGTTGGATTAATGCTGAATGTGGGTTCTGTCAAGGATGTCTGTTATCTCCAAGCCTTTTCATTCTCTGTTCTGAGTTACTGTCAAAAGCTATCCATGATAAAGGTAGTAATCTTGGTATAAAAATTATTCCTAACAATTCTAAGGTTTTACATTTGCTGTGTGCAGATGATGTTATGGTAGCGGTTGAATCTTATTGGCATAATACTAATATCATATGTATGATTCTTTTGGAATATTGTAGTTGGACTGGACAAAAGATTAATAAGGAGAAATCTATGGTGCTGTATGGTAAATCTGTCACTCTAAGAAGATAAAGGAAATTAAATAAAATTCTTTCCTATAGAGTTACTAATGAATTTAAGTATTATGGAGTAAAGATGGCTCCAAGAAGGTTAAAAAATACATATTTTAATTTCATATTGAATAAGGATATGAACAAGCTCAATACATCGGGTTCTCATTCTCTATGTTTGGTGGGGAGAATTTTGTTGATAAAAACTGTCTATTCTTCCATTCCTTCATTCATTACGACTCATTCTTTGGTTCCAAAGAGTATTTTGTATGAGTTGGATAAGTTTTGTAGGAAATTTTTTATGGCACAAGGAACAAGGAAGAAAGGGAATGCATTATATCTCATGGAAAATGCTGTGTACATCTGTTAATCAAGGAGGACTTGGTATTCAAACAGCTTCAGACAGACAAGGTCCTTTAAGAGCTCGTATAGCTTGGAACTTCATAAAAAAAAGGTTTTTCTTAATAAGATTATTTTAGCAAAATATGGTAATCATGTTTGGAATGATGAAGTCAGAATATGCTCGTCTCCAACATGGCATATTATAAAAGATGGAGCTCAATTCTTCAAATTGATTACTAGATGGCAAGTATCGAATTGTGATAGAATCAATATTTTAACTAACAATTAGATTCTTGATAGATGTCTAAATAAATGGCCAACTATGTGTAATATAAGGGAGCTGTATAATAAATCTATTTCATTTCTTCTGGATAAAGATAAGAGCTGGAATAACTCATTGATGAAGAATGTGTTTTTTGATGATTTAATAAATATTATTTCTGGAATACCAATATGTTCTGACTCAATTGAAGATACAGTAGAGTTGTTGGCTAGTAATTTTATTACTGCAATGGCATTTCATGTGTCTGTGGGTTATAACATAGATGGTATTCATGTAAACTGGATTAGGAAGTTAAGAGTAACTTCTAAGGAATCATTATTTTGGTGGAGATTGATAAATAATTCTTTACCTATATATTGCTGGTTAAATTTTAGAAAACTTTAGGGTTCTTGTTGGTGTTTAAGAGGTTGTTTGGAAGCAGAAGTTTGTAATCAAGTTGCTATTCATTATAAAAAGCTAAGTGAAATATTTGATACACTAAATAAATGGCGTATTTACCTACCTAAATTCAATAATCTGTCTCAATGTTCGAGGAATAGTGATAGATTAGGTATCACTTAGGTTTGTTTGCATCTTTCTATTTTATGCACTAATGTAATTTACATATCATCAAAAAAAAAATCCTTTGAAACTTAAAGCATTTCTATAAGTGTTTAATTAAAAAGTGTTGAGTTTTTAAATAGATTAATTATCTTTGGATGATTTAATTTCTAAAATTTTAATCTTGAAATCAAACACGTCATTATGAACAATATATTACCCCAAAAGGCAAAAATATCATTCCTTAATGTGTTCAATTTACATAATTGAAAGTTCATCCCGATTATCGTAGTCAAATTGGGGAAAGAATTATATATGACCCAAAAGAGTCAAAATGATCAATCAACCAGGTATTTAATTATGATAATTTGAATGAAATATCATTAATTTCACAATCAAGGTTTCGATAATAATTGATATATCTTGTTAAGGAAAAAAGATATCAATCATTATTGATCCTTTGAAAATGTGATAATAATCATTAATTTTGACATAAATTCTCCCAAAGGTAATTAATTAAAGTTTTAAAATTTTGATTTTAAAAATTTGATCTGGGTTTCTAAATTTCTACGAGCGCAAGACCTCATAGTTAATTACATCGTATGAAATTAGAATTTCTTACGAATACTCTCGATTAAAATAGCGGTAGAAATTTTATTTTAAGATTTTAAAGCTTAATGTCAAAGCAAGCAAAGATTGGAAATTTAACTGGGAATGGATCAAAAGTGAGCATTTATTTCTAAAGGCCAAAGAAAGAAAGGTAGGAGATTTTTTAGGATTCTGAAATATTTTAGAAGCTCCTCAACCTATCCTAAATGTTGGGTTCGAATTGGGATTGAAAGAGATTTAAGTTTGAGTTGTCAATTTTATTAGAAAATTGGGATTTAATTCTTATAGGTTGAGAGGTCTTATAGCTTGAGCCTACCTCAGAAGCTAGGTCTAAATTAGGTATTAAAAATTAGTAACCTGAACCTAACTAATGCAATGTAGGATCTGGACTTGCCCTGGCTTAGATTGGGGAGCCAGCTAATCACCTAAGTGCTTTAAAACCATGAATTTGATCTTTTATGAAAGAATGGGTAAGGATGTTAACTAGATTGAGTTTAAGGAGTTAGTACTAACATCTAGAGAAGTTCTTAATTGGCCCTTTAACTTATGTTGGGTAGTATAAAACTCAAAGTAAATACAATTAAGTTTTAGACTTATTTAAATTTTTTGAATGCAATGTATACAAATTGACTTAATAAATGCTTAAAATTTGAAAGAAACAAATTAAAAAAGGCTTAAAAAATAATTTTTTTCTTACAAGTTGCATAAGTTCCCCTTGACAAATTAGTACCCTCATAGGCCACGTGGTCTACCAAAACTCATAAGTGGGGAGGTACCTAACCAAGGAAAAAAGGTGCAACAAAATATAATGCGAACTCCTGGAGGTCCCGAGCTTACATCTTAAAAGTGTTAGAATTTCTATATTATCTTAAAAAATTAATATAATTAAAGTAGAAAAGGTTTTAGCGATCCCTCACGAGCCTCTTATCGGGTTTCATACAAAATCAAAGATTGACATGCAAAATCGCCAATAAACTACTAAAATCATGCAATCTTATATCAAAAACCAACACATTAATCATTAATCAAATCAATTAATATTCAAATTAAAAGTCCATGTGGCAAGTGCCACTTAATAATACAATCTAGTGTCTGCAGAAAGTAAAGTGGTTGGGTACCACTGATAACAGCTTTATTGATCTTCTTTGAATTCATCTTTAAGAGATTTTGAAGTTTCTTAATGATATTTACGTTGTTACCTTCTATTATTATTCCTTTATTTACAGTCATCCACTCTTGAATAAAATTTTCAAAATTAAGGACTACCTTTAGCTCCAGAGAAGCAACATCCCAGTGAATTAGTTTTTTATCATAAATACACAACATTCTTCCTTTATGATCTCTTAGAACACTGAAAATTCCTGCCAAATTAGATTGCAAGACCGCCGCATCTACATTCAATTTAATCCAACCATCAGGTGGGGGACACCAAGCTTTAGACAACATTGAATGCTGATTGGTGTCCCTAGTTCTTCTCGATTGGTAATGAATGTAACCACGAATAGTTTGATAATATTTTTGTAGCTATATATGATGAAGACGGAACATATTTTCCATGTTTAGCCATATTTTTATATTTCCAGTTCTGATAAACAGCCGCAATATATATTCTTGCAAGCCCACATCTAGTTCTTCCTGCCTTCTTTAGTTCCTCGCAGCATTGCTCTATACTTTGAAATTCCAGACATTTTTTTCCCGTAGCCTCAATATCTACAACACTTCTAATAGTTTGGAACAACCTGTTGCAATATGCTCTCTATCTTCAGGAACTTGACAGCCCGTTGGACAATTATTGTTATAATGTAACTTTCTATGAATTAACCACATATTAGTTGGTAGTGCATCATTTAATAATCTCCACCAAAATAAGAACTCCCTTAGAGGAACTTTAAGTTTTTTCATCCATTTCAGATCTCTCATATTTCCTTCTTGAACTTGACAATTAGCTTCATAAGATAATGAAGTGATCGATCTACATGTGTCTGTATTGACTAATTCAACTTTATCTTCTTCATCATCTGTTCCAATAGATATCTGTAGAATCAAACCTTCCATTTCTTCAGAGAAATATTTTTTCAAAACCTTCTTATCCCATTTTCCTTCTTCATCTATTAGGAAAGAAACCTTTTTTCCATGGAGTTCATTTACATTACCAAGCACAGGCCATCTATGCAGTCTTCTATCAAGTAACCATACATCTTTTAAGATGTAGATTTTATTTACTTAATGGACTTTCCATCTTATAATAGGCTTTAAATATGTTGCTCCAACTTTAATTATGTTCCACGAAGGAGATGAATTCCTTATTATTTATTCTTCCCAGATTCCATCACCATACTTCAACTTCAACACTGTATTTATGAGTGAATTTTGATTTTATATAAAGTTCCATGCTAGTTTTGCTCTCAACGTACCTTGCCTTACCACTACTCCTTGAACACATAAGACACTTGAATTTATTGGCGAGCACAATGTAGACCATGCTATATAGTGCATGCCCTATCTCCCATTCTCTTTATGCCACAAGAAGCGCCGGCAAATTCTATCAATTTCCATCAAATTTGGAACTTTTAGAAGCATTCGTGACTTTAGGAATCAGCACCAGCATTGTCTCTTTCTAGTAATCAGGCATTTTACCGAAAATGAAGAAATCTTTTTTTGCATTCCAAGTTTCTTCCTTCACTATGCTCCAATATCATTTGAAAAAATAGGCATTTTGCCCCATCTGTACCAGGAGACTTATTATTGCTCATTTTCATCACAATAATCTACAACTCTTCTTTAGTTAAATCTGTACTCAAATCTTTTTTCATCTCCTCATTTAAACAATCTTCTAAGATAAGGGTAGGCTAGTTAAACAGTACACTTTTGTGTTTTCTCCATTTTTCTGAGAAATAGTTCTCAAATGTAGAATGAATCATTTCTAGATCAGTTTCCACTATGTCATTTGAACATAAAATTTGATTGATTGAGTTACCATTTCTTCTAGCCATTGCATATGTGTGAAAAAAAAGAGTAATTCTTCTCGCCTTCTTCCATCCACTGTGTCTTTGACCTTTATCTCCACCAAGTTGCCAATCTTGCTATTGTGACATTGAGTTCATGCACTTTTATCCTGAGTATAAGCAATTTTTTCAGATTCAAACCATCCTCCTTAGCCTCCTCTTCTTGTAGATGCAATATATCATCTTGTAGCTCTTGCTTCATTTTGGTAAATTCTCTCAATTTGTTTTTTCTCCAGAAATACAAGTTTTTGAGATATCTTTTTATCTTCCTTCTACGGACCTCAATAGCCTCTCCATGATCTTTCTTCCTCCAAGCATTAGTAATGATCCCTCTAGAAGCCTCATATGAACACCATATATTCTCAAATATAATTTCTCTATGTTTAACTTGCTTAGAATTAGAAAATTGTAGAAGTAAAGGGCAATGATCAGAAGCCACTCTTGGGAGATGTTTTATCACTGCAAAAGGAATATCCAAAAGAAATCTGGAGTTTAGCAAAACTCTATCAAGTCTCTCCCATATACGAGCAATTCCATCTTTATTGTTGCACCATGTACATTTGGGGCTAATAATACCTGTCATGAAAGTAATTATTGGTCATGAACACCTTCATCTCTTGGGGGCCTTGTGAAAATATAAATCTTATTCCTCCTTTCTTCTCTTTCTTTGACAGTAAGCAATTGAAGTCTCCCCCTATGATACATGGCTCCGAACTTGTCATTTTGTCTTATATCATTTTCCATAATTTTCTTCTTTCACACAAATCTTTGTTACCATAAACAATAGACATCTTCACAGAAAGACCCATAGGGGTAGTTAAGTTCCAAATTATTGATTTGATGAGTCCAAAATAGAAAAAGATGAGCTTTTATGTTTCCATAAAGCTAAAATACCTCCCGAAGCTCCACTCGCAGCAAAATGGTAGAAATCCCAATCATCACCAACGATTCTTCTTACTCCTTCTCTATACAAATTTTCAAGTTTAGTTTCCGTTAGACCAATAAAAAAACATCATTCTCTACTATCAAAATCTTCAAATAATGGGAAGCTTCTTTTTTCTTTACTCCCCTACAATTCCAAAACATTATTGAGGACATTTAAAGGTGGAATGGGGAAGAAGCCAAGCCTTTTCGATACCTCCTTCTCCTTTTCTTGTTCTCTGCTTGCCCTTGATTGGACCCTGCATCTTCACCTCTTTAGCAAGATTAAATTTATTTTGAGATGGAGCATTCAGGCCACCTCCAGTAACTTTAGACCTTAGGATGAGCAATTAGACTGTAAGTTTGCTGGATTTGGATTTTTTTTTCAATTAGATATGAATTTTAAAATTTTCAGTTGAAATTTTAACTTAAAGTTGACCTTTTTTATTTTAAGTGATTTTTGAGGGTTTCATATTTTTGATAAATATTAGACCTTAAATGGAGTATAATGTCTTTTAGTTTGCCCAATTTAGAGTTTTTTACATTAAATTATAATTTTTTTGAAGTTTTACCTAATTTTGAATTACAATTGACTAAAAAGTTGACTTTTTGACTTTAACCTATTTCTGTTGCTTTGTTATTTTTAGAAAATACTAGACCTTAAATGGAGTTAAATGACACTAAGTTTGGTCAATTTGAATTTTTCTGGAATTCGTTATGATTTTTTAAAGTTTGGTTAATTAATTAATTTTTTAAATTACTTAATTGAAGAGGTTTTGATTGTTTTGATCCAAACTCATCCTAAACTATATGAAATCACTCCCAAAGGTCAGGGATGACCTATGGGAGTGTTTTCAAGAGTTTAAAGTTTATTTGGAATTTTTATTAATTTTTAATTATTTTATTTATTTAATTATAAATTTTTATTTAAACTTAAATTAAGGTTAAAGTAAAACTCCAGTGATGGGGCTTTTATTTTTTCTAAAGAGAGGGTATATTTTTGGTCAGTTTGATATATTATTTATTATTTTTGGATTTAATTTTGATTTATTAAAATCTTTTGAATTTTTTGGCTCCTGAAAAAAGTTGAATTTTGATTAGTTTAATTTTTTGACTCAATGACCTCCAAATCCAATGAAATTTAGACCTCAGGTGTAAAATGTCACTAAGTTTAATATTTTGAAGTTTTTCCTCTATTGGATGTGTCTACAATTTCTTAGAATTTTTCTAAGTTAACTAGACCTTTTCCTTAATTATTTCCCTAGGTGTGATTAATGTTTAAATGGGTCTAAAATTTTTGCCATGTAACCCTAGGATATATGCAAACACATCACAACAATCTAATAGCTAGTTCTAAGAACTTGAAGAGTTATAAATTTTTAAAGTTTTGGGTCTAAAATGGACTCATTACTTTGTAAATTCATGTCACACAAATCCATTGGACATCTGATCCTAAGAAAATTTTAGGAATTACCTAATATGCCCAAAAATATTTCTCTAAAATTTGGGTCCAAGTTGACCACTAAATTGTGTGAAATTTGAGAAAATTTGATTTTAATCAAACCTAAATATCTCACAATCCACTGATCAAATTAAATTAATAGTAGGGCTCAAGACCTTTCCAATGAGCCCAAGAACACTAAATTTGGTAAATAATTTAAATTTGTATGAATTTTGGAAGTTCTGGGCATTTAATACAATTTTTTAATTAAAAATTTATTTTATAACCACACGTGGTTCTGAAGGATGATGTAGCACGATCAGCGTCATCTGATCATGCTGAATGAGCGATCGGACGGCTCTGGTTTTTTTTTTTTTTTTGAGAAGAATGCAATTGCATTGGAAAGAAAAGTTAATTACAACCCGCTCAATAAGAACCTAAAGCATCACATTCCTCCTTTAATCAAGACAGGAATAAAGGAGGAATCTCCACATCATTAATATCTGACCAAATAAAGGAATAAAGGATGGCTCTGGTTAGCCAACTCAAACTTTGTTCAAAATTAATTAAAATATTCAGTTGCCCATAACTTTCAATCTAACCTTTGGATTTTCATGAAATTTGGAACATAGGATCTTGATACCATAATCTTTCAATCCATGGAGTTTCAAGGCTCCATGCAATATGATTTGGGAGAAATCAAGGTTTGATCATATAACCTAAAATGAAGATAAATTATAATACAGTGGGTGGACATTCATGTTCTTTGGCTTGTTGGAAAGATAATTGAATTCTCTACAACTTTGCTGAATACCTCAAAAACTTTTAGTAGCTAAATTTAAATCTGCTATTGAAATTCTCTTTTCTCACACTTTCTCCCTCTCTCTCTCTCTCTCTCTCTCTCTCTCTCTCTCTCTCTCTCTCTTCTCAAATTAGGCTCTCAAGCTTTGCAACAACCATTCTAATGGTTGGGGGGCTTTATTTATTGATTGAGAAGCTGAGGGATGGTTGGAAGAGGTTGGGGGCTGCTGGAATTACAAAGTTTGGATGATATGAGGTAATTCCTAACCTTTGAGTAGGGTATGAGATTATCCATTCTTTTTCATAATTACTTTAATAATCAATAGAGAGATGAGCCTTAGGGTGTTTCTTAGTGTCCCTACCAGCCACCAAAAGTATGAGGGTTTGGATTTATTATGAGAATATGGCTTGTCAATGTGGCAAAGCCACATAAGCATGCAAGTTGACTTGTTTAACAAATTTGACTAGTCAAGCTAGTCAATGGGATGATGTGGCATAGGGGAAGACTTGATGAGCTGGTTTGGAATGGTTATCAAATTATCGAATTAGAGTTTGATTTCAAAATGGTTTTAAGTGGCTTTTAAGTTGGTCTATAGTTCGTTTTAAGTGTGTTTGACCAAGTCAAGTCAAAATGAATTGACTTGGTCAAATGAACCAAGGTTGATTTAAAAAATGATCTTATATATGTTTGAACCATAGCTTGGAAGGAGATTGAGAGTTTGAAGATATTTGTTTGATTAGATAAAATGATTTGACTATGGAATGAAAGTTTGACTAAGTCCAAAGTGTTGACTTAGTTAAGCCCACTTTGATGTGACTCAAGCTAGATTTGAGTTGATTTAAGATGTACGATTGAGTGCTTTAAAGGTTTAAAAGACTTGTTTGAATTAGATTTCATTGTATATGGTAATTGGACCTTATGTTGACTAGATTTGACTAGGTGTGGGTCTTATTGACCAGGTCAACTGGTAATTGGTTCTGGGTGTCCCGTCAACCCTAAGTTAATAGGGAAGTATCCAAGGAAGTTTTGAATATGTTTAAATAGATTTAAGGATTAATTGGATGTAAAAGAGCTTAAGGGTTGATTGGGTCATGATGAAGATTAAGGGAAACTTCAAATTTTCCCTTAAGGATATTTTGGTCATTTTGACCCCTAGTTAACTAGGGGTCAAACAGAATCCCCCAAAACATAATTTAATTCTAAAAAAGTCATGATTAAAGGTTTAGATGTGATTAGATGGTTTAAAGAAGGATCCAAGGTCAAAATTCACTGGGTGGTATGTCCAATGGCATAGGCCATAAATATTTAGTGGTTTTATAGCCTTTGGATTTGAATCTAGTTTCTGGGGTTAGAAGCCTCAGATTGCATTCAAATTTGGAGGGTAGATCCTAGAGATATGCTTAATCAATATGCAATTGCTAGATCATGAATCAGGGATTATTTGACTAAGGTTTGAAGTGTTTGAAAAATTCGTAGAAAAGGCTTTTAGGACAGGGCCTTCAAACCTTGGATTTTGATTTAAATTTTTGGATTTGATATGGATTGATCTAAGAACTTAGGGTCTGGATTGGCCATAGTGACCTCATACAAAAAGGAGGTCAATAAATGGACCCGCAATATGTGTAATAGAATGAAGTTCTATTATATATATTGGCATTGATCGAATTGAAGGGTCATGTCTGGAATTTTTGATTCTAAAGGAAAAGAGAAAGCTATTACTAAAGAATCAAGGTTTGATTTGATACTTGGGTAGTGCCATGGAGGGTGTACTCTTCCACTAGTGTGTCTAGTCCTAAGGAAAGGAGAAACCTAACCTTAGAGGAAAAGAATATCTGGGTGATCGTATAGGAAGGAAGAACTGCTAGCTATGGAGGATTGAGTTTGAATTTTGATATTAGGGTAATACTGAGAGGGGTGTACTCTACCACTAGTAGATCTAATCCTAAGGAAGGGAAGAACCTAACCTTAAGGACAAGAAGCTTAAATGATCATATAGGAAGGAAGAACTCCTAACTACAGAGGACCGAGTCTGAGTTTTGATTCTAATGGAAGGGAAGACCTAACCCTAAAGGATTGAATTTTGAATAGATATTAGGGTAGTGCCACTAAGGGCATACTCTACCACTAGTAGATCTAATCTTAAGAAAAGAACCTAATCTTAAGGAAATGAAGATTAATTTTGGAATTTGAAATTGAAATTGACACTAGGATGGTTCCACAGAAGGCATTCTCCACCATTAGGATGTCTAAACCTAAGGAAGGAAAGGACCTATCCTTAAGAAAAAGATGATTGAATTCTTGAGTTTTAAGTTTGAAGCTAGGATGGTGCCACAAAGAGGATTCTCCACTGCTAGCAGATTTTATTCTAATGAAAGTAAGAACTTAACCTTTTGATTTTAGAGTTTTAAATTAAAACTAGGATGGTACCACAAAGGGGTGTTCTCCGCCACTAGTAGATCTAATCCTAAGGAAGAAGGGAACCTAACCTTAAGGAAAAGCAGATTTAATGATCATATATGAAGGAAGAACTCCTAACTAAATAGGATTGAATTTGAAATGACATCAGGGTAGTGCTATGAGGGGCATAGTCTAGCACTAGTAGATCTAATCCTTATGAAGGAAAGAACCTAACCTTAAGGAGAAGAAGATTGAATGATCATATAGGAAGAAAGAATTCCTAACTATAGAGGATCGAGTTTGAATTGATACTAGGGTAGTGCCACAAGGGGTGTACTCAACTACTAGTATATCTAATCCTAAGGAAAGAAAGAACCTAACTTTAAGGAGAAGAAAATTGAATGATTGCATAGGAAGGAAGACCTCCTAACTATAGATGATCAAGTTTGAAGTGATAGTAGGGTAGTGCCATGAGGGGCGTACTCTACCACCAATAGATCTAATCCAAAGGAAGGAAAGAAAACACGATGACTCACATCTCTCCTTAAGAAAAAGAAAACTAGAGGACCCTATAGGAAGGAAGCATTGCTTCTAGAAAAGAATTCGATTTGGATTTTGAATTTAGGTTTGTACCACAGAGGGCATGCTCCATCACTAAAGGATGATCTGATCGAGAGAAAACTTGTTGTACGCGAAATGCCAAATCTAGAATTTAAAACTAAGATGGTGCCATAGAGGGCCTGCTCTATCACTAGTCAATCTAATCCTATAATGAATCACATCTAATCGTAAGGAAAAGAATATTGGATGATCTTGTGGGAAGGAAGTATTGCTTCCCATAGAGGATCAGCTTTAAAATTTGAAACTAGGATGATGCCATAAATGACATTTTCCATCACTAGTGGATGATCTTATGGAAAGGAAACTTGCTCTATATAGAGGGTCAAATTTTGATTTTTAAATTTGGATGGTGCCAAAATGATGGTGCCACAACAAGCGTGGTCCATCATTATTGGATGATCTTATTATGAATAAACTTGCTCCACACAGAGGATCAAATTTGATTTTGAAACTTGGATGGTGCCACAAAGGGCGTGCTCCATCACTAGTGGGTGATCATATAGGGAGAAACCTTGCTTCACACAGAGGATTGAATTTGATTTTAATGGTGTCACAAAGGGCGTGCTCCATCATTGGTGGATGATCATCTGGAGAGGAGACTTACTGCACACTGAGGATCAAATCTAGATTTTAAAATTAGGATGGTGCCACATTGGGTGTGCTCTATCAATAGTGGATGATCATGTGGGGAGAAAACTTGCTCCATATAGAGGATCGAAACTAGATTTTAAAAACTTAGATGGTGCCATAGAAGGCGTACTCTATCACTAGTAGATGATCATTTAGGGAGGAAACTTGCTCCATAGAGAGGATCAAATTTAGATTTTGAAACTAAGAAGGTGCCACAGAGGGCATGCCTCATCAGTAATGGGTTATCATATATGGAGGAAACATGTTCCACACCGAGGATTCAAATTGGATTTTAAAAACTAGGATGGTGCTATAGAGGGCATACTCCATCACTAATGGATGATTATGTGGGGAGGAAACTTGCTCCATACGGGGGATCGAATTTAGATTTTGATACTAGGATGGGGCCATAGAGGGCGTCCTCCATAACTAATAGGTGATCATGTGGGGAGAAAACTTTCTCCACACAGAGGATCAGAATTAGAATTTAAAAGCTACGGATGAGCTATAGAGGGTGTTGCTACTGTTGCATATTAGTTTTCATAGTTTTATCTTTATAACCTTGTGAGTTTTTGATGATAACAAAATCTTACGGTTTGATTATTATTTTCTCCGAACATATTTTGGAAAGTTTATTTTTTTGTGTACAAATATGTTTTTTCAGAAAATAATACTCAAGACTGCTGAAAGACTTTAGGATATATTAGATTATAGGGTACTATAAGAGAAGTCTATTTTTTTGTTGCGACTCGGGCTCACGAGTTCTTATTTTGATGATAACAAACATTATGGCTCACATCTCCTAGTATTTTCACTGTATATTTATTTTTGTGTATACTAACCTTTCAGGAATAGCACGCACCTTCCAACAAAGTTTCAAGGCTCAAGAATGGATAGAATAGGTTATGATGTGAAGATATTTGTAATATCTCTCGATGTACTTTTTATTTTCTTGAGTCAAGTCCTGTAAGGGTGTATGCTTGCTTGTGACCATGTACACACATACTCAGGGGGAGTGAGATCTAGTCAAAATAAAAAGTTTAACTTTTGAATAAATCATACTAGATGATCACAGGATCATCCTAGACGATCTGTTCATTGAACTAATCGTCATGGATGATATTTATATCATCTTGGATGATCCATTACTATCACAAAGCCCTAGCCACCATGCTAATTTTGGCAAGGATTTAAGATTCAAATTTTATTCTAATCATCCTAGATGATCTAGATCATCCTTGACGATCTATGATAATGTTGCCTAAATTAATGCTATGATTATTCAATAAAATATGCATAATTTGATACTCTGATCGTCCTGGATGATCTGTATATCGTACGGGATGATTTGTGCAAAATTTCTACTGATCATCTTGGACTATCCTGGGATCGTCCAGGACTATCAAGTCAAATTTTGCACATCATCCTAGATGATCCTGCGATCATCCTGGATGATCTTTGGTGGCAGAATTGAGTTTTTAGTGTTTTTTGAAGCCGTGTTTTTGAGCACATCGTCCTAGATGATCCTATGATTGGCCTGGATGATCTTTGCCGCTAGAATTGATTTAGAAGGGTTTTTTGAGCTCTTTATTTAAACTTTCTCAAGGCACTTGATAGGTGTCTTTGGCAGCCATTGAGGCTTCATTTCTTTTGGAGAAAACTTATAGAAAGAGCTTGAAAGGGACAGTGGGATGGGTGGAGTTTGAGAGGGATAAGAGCCTTGAAAGGGGGATTTTCAAGGGAGTGTGACGGGGTTCACACGGTTGCTCTAGCAAGCTTGCAACTATGTACCATCGGATTCAAGGTCATCTCGAGGGAAGTTTTAGGAAGAAGAAGATCTCTTTGGTGTCGAAGGACCTGAATACTGAGCCGCACCAGGAAAGGTGGAATTAATTTTGTAAGGGCTTCTCCGCCTAGCTGTGGGGGCTTAAGGAGAGTCACTAAAGGTTTAGTGTAATACTCAGAGGGTGCCTCCAGGGAGTGGACGTAGGTCAGGTTGACCGAACCACTATAAATCTAGAGTGTTCTTTCTAATTATTTTTCGTATTTTATTTTACTGCGATTAATTTTTTGGGTGAAATCTGTGATTGATCTTTTTATTATTGATTTAATTTATTTTTAGTGCAAGATATAAAAAGATATTTCTTTTTATTAAAGAAATTTTTTTTAATATCCAATTTACCCCCCACTCGGTTAGCCTCGGGACTAATTCATGAGGGCTTAACACCCCTCACGAACTTTCATTTTTATTTTATTTTGTCTGAGAGAGTGTGATTATATGTTGGATAACTGTGCACACACATATTGGGGAGTGAGACAAAGCTTATTTTTTAAACCTAATCGTACTGTATGATGTGCTATCGTATAGGATGATTTGTCCTCTATGTCCCTCCGAAATGAAGTTGATTGGTGCTTGACTGGAAAATTTTCTAAGTATAATTCATACTGTATGAATTTGGGTCATCCCAGATGCCAATCAGAGTATGAAATCAACTTCGTTCAAGTCATCCCATATGATCCTATGATTTTTTGATCTGATCGTACGGTACGATGCAGGTTCATTCTGGACACCGATTAGAGTACAAAATCTGGCCAGTCCAGTTTGTCCTGTACGAACTCATAAAAATTTGAACTGATCATCCCGTATGAACTGGGTTCGTACAAATATCGATCAGAGTATGAAATAGGGTTCATACACGATCGTACAGATGAAGTAGAATTTATTGTGAAAATTTTATAGTTATCATATTATATGAATTATGTTCAGAAAGACACCGATCAGAGTATGAAATCATATAATTTACGTTTATCCAGATGAATGACTCATATTTTTTAAACTGATCATACGGTATGATGATCGATTGTATGGTATGATCCTACTTTATAAAAACTTGAAATTTTCAATTTTAGGTTGGTTTTTCTTGTCCTTTGTATATAAGGATCATAAAAACTAACTGTCAAGAAGCCTTTCACGAATATCTCTTGAGTGCTCTTGAGGAGTGTGTTTGGGAGAGTGTTTTGAGAGTGAAGAGTGAGATATTTAGAGTAAGGAATTTGTGAGGGGATTCACAAGGTTGTCCAACAATGAGATTCTCTTACTTATTCTTTAAAGTTCTTCCTAATCTCCTTAAAGGCTCTTGCAAGAGGATTGTCAAAGTAGGTCCGGTTCTCTGCCATCACCAGGAGGGTGAAAAAGGATGCTTGGTTCTCTATCGACACCTGGAGGGTGTGAAAGGATGACTGGGTTATCTACCTTCACCAAGAGAATGAAAAAAGATGACAGTTCTCTGCGGCATCGGGGTTTGGTGGACGAGAGCTTGTAAGGGCTTTTCTGTCTTATTGTGGGGGCAAAAGGAGAGTCACTTTGGTTTAGTGTAATACCTAAGGACGGATTCTCTAGGGAGTGGATGTAGGTCATGTTTGATCGAACGATTATAAATTTGGTGTTCTCTGTTCTTATCTTTATTTACTACATTTTTAATTTCTGTATTGCACCTTATTTTTCTGTGGTTGAAAAGTAGAAAATTCATAAATGTTCGTACTGTATGAACTAGATCGTACTGTATGGTATACAAAAGGTTTTTATTTAAAAGGGATTTTAACAACATCCAAGAAATTTTAAAAGTCTTAATTCACTCCCGTCTTGGTTAGCTTAGGGACTTAATCAATAGGTCTAACAAACCTATTTGCACTTTTAAGTGGTATCAGAGCTTATTTCAAAAATTACTGTTTAGATTACTTTTTGAAATTCGATCATAGCGAATTTTTGAAACTGAAACCACCTAAGGGTTATTCAATCCCTAGACCTCCACTGTTTGATAACATCCCATTTAATTTATGAAAAACTTGCATGTCTACCTTTTTGAAACGACTTGACTATCGCATGTGAATTGTAGTACAAGAAGGTTGCACTAAACCTACTAGACTTATAGAAGGAATTAGAATTCAAACACCTTTTACTGATTGGACTGTAGAAGAATGTTAATTAGCTCAATTGAATGCTAAGTGTTTGAATAGTTTCTTTTGTGCATTGAAATCGGAAGACTACATGCATGTTTTTACTTGTAAATCTGGAAAAGAGATTTGGGATAGGCTTTGAATTACATATAAAGGAACCAATGAAGTGAAATAATTGTGTTCAGATCAGCCCGGTGGGAAGAAACAAATGTTAACTACCAATTCAAATAGAATTAATGTGCCTCCTTCTTTCTCTAATCCTTGTGTTTCAAAGCAAACTTTATATGACATGGTTGTTAATGATGTTGACACTAACTGTTCTAATCAACATCAATCATATTATGGATGAGCAGGTTACTAAGCAGATTCTTGAAAGAGCTAAGCCTATATTGCTAGAGGATGATTTTCCCCAAGAAGAGAGATTGGCTATCCAAACCAAGAAGGTGAAATAAATTATTGAGTTGTTTTGAATAATGCTACCACTATGGAAGATGGTGTTTTCTTCGCGGAAGGTGAGTTACCTCTTTCTAAGGGGCATTTAGGTATGATAAATGAAAGTAAGCTTTCTTTAACTAATAATTATTTTAGTGATGCTTTTACTGACACAGAGGTGGATATTTTGGCTAAATGTTTTGCTCGAGAAGATAATGATATGAGCTATACCAAGGGTCGTGGTAAGAGAGGTAGAAAACTAAGAAATGTCATCTTATAATCTCCTAGAAAAACTCATTTGCATACTTCTCATTAATCATTATTTCTTATGTTTAACGCTATTATTTAGAATGTTCAGGGTATTGGATGCCTTTTTTCTAAGGTTAGAGTTAAAAATTTATGTCGTATTCATAATGTGTCTATTCTTGTCTTGCTTGAGCCTCTTATTTCAGCTGATAAGTTACTTAGTACTAATAAATTTCTGGCTTTTAAACATGCTAAGTCGAATGTGGCTAATAAAATTTGAGTTTTTTGGAAAGATTATGTTAGAATTGATTTCATTGATGATTTCACTCAAGTCTTGCATTGCAATATTGAAAGTTCTAGTTTCCAATGTTGTGCTTCATTTATTTATGCTACCTCATGTCATTATACTAGAAAGATTTTATGGGATCAAATCATTCATTTTCATAGTATTTGGAAACTTCCTTTCCTTGTTACTAGAGATTTTAATACTATAATAAATCCGGCTGAGCGTTTAGGGGGTTCTCTCCTTATCTATCAGTCGATGGGGGATTTTAATGCTATAATTATGGATTGCAACCTTAATGATATTGGTTTTTCTGGCAATAGTTTCTCTTGGCATCGTGGGCATTTGTGGCAAAGGTTAGATAGGGTTTTATTTTATGATGTTTGGCTTAATTTATTTGGCTTTACTAATATTGAACATCTTATCATACCCTCTCTGATCATTGTCCTCTACTTATTAAAATCTAGATTAAAGCTAGGGGTTATCCTTCTAAATTTAGATTTAAAAACATGTGGTTGCTTCAAGATTCATTTCTTAATGTGGTTAAGAATAATTAGCTGGCCCCTATATTTCCTCATGATTCTATCTGGTATGAATAGACTATGGCTTAAGTTGAAAAGACTTAATCAAGTTTTAAATTGGTGGAATCATAATGTTTTTAAAAATCTTTTTTCTAACATTTTAATTATGGAAGATAGGGTGAACTATTTTGAGAGTCTTTGTCAGTTGGATCCTACTGATTCTAACTTCTATTTTTTGAAAGAGGCTAAAGATGAGCTTTATAAATTTTAAGCTCAGGACGAAATTTTCTGGAAGCAGAAAGTGGCTGTTAAACATTTGGTTGAAGGTGATAACAATACTAAATACTTTCATTCCTTGGTTAATAAGAAACGTGCAATAAATCATATTCATAAAATTAATCATGATGATGGGTCTGTTTCTGAGGATGATGCTGAAATTTCTAATTTGGCGGTTCATAATTTTCAAAATTATCTTAATAAAACCTTCATTCATTCTATTGTTTACAATCTATCTATTATTCCTAATCTTATTTCTCTTGATGATAATATTTGCTTGTCTAAATCTCCTTCTCCTAAGGAGGTTAAGGATACTATTTTTGGTATGAATGGTGATTCTGTGGCTGGTCCGGATGGTTTCACGACTATGTTTTTCCAAAAAACTTGGCATATTATTCATAATGATCTTTTCTCTGTTGTCACTGATTTTTTTAATGGTAATGCTATTCCTAAGTTTTTTGCTTCTACTTCTATCGTGCTTATTCCCAAGAACATTTTTGTGAGTTCTTGGCAACTCTTTAGACCTATTAGTTTGTGTACTATCTTTTATAAATTGCTTTCTAAAATTTTGATGAATCGTTTAACTATTCTATTGCCTAAGCTTATTTCTACTTTTCAAATGAGCTTTGTCAAAGGGCATGCTATTGCGAATAATATCCTTTTGGCTGAAGAATTTTGTCAAGACTTGGATGTCAAGGTTAGAGGTGGTAATATGATTCTGAAACTGGATATTGCTAAAGCTTATGATAATATTAATTGGAATTGTATTTACACTATTTTGAATTTATTTGGTTTTGATTTAAATTTCATAAACCTCATTAAGAGTTGCATTGAAAGTAATTATTTTTCTATCATAGTGAATGGTAAGAGCCATGGTTTTTTAAAGGCTTCTCATGGTCTGAGACAAGGGGATCCTATCTCCCCTGCTCTCTTTATTATTGCTGCTTAGTACCTTTCTAGAGGTCTTGCTGATCTTTTTGATAAGTATCCTAGTCTCTACTTCAGAACTTTAGGTGGCATTAAAATTTTGCATTTAGGTTTTGCTAATGATTTTATTATGTTTATGAATGCCTCAATGAATAGGATTAATAGACTTATGTGTTTCTTTAACCATTTTGAATTGATTAGTGGTTTGGTTCTTAATAAGCATAAGTGTTATTTTATTGCTGCTAAGAAAGTCCCCTCTGATCGTGTTATGGCTATCAAGAATCTTACTAGTTTTAATCAGAGTCTTTTGCCTTTAAAGTATCTGGGTGTGCCTCTTTATAAGGGTAGAAAGAAGTCCTTTCTCTTTGATGATTTAATTACTGTGGTGTAGAACAGACTTTCTTCCTGGGATTCTAATTTCTTAAGTTTTGGTGGTCGGCTTACTCTTATCAAGAGTATTCTTTATTCTATTCAGGTTTATAGTTTTCAAACTCTTATTCCTATTAAGACTTTGTGCAATAGAATTAATAGAATCTTCAATAAATTTTTTTGGAAAGGTACGGGGAGTAGTTCTAAAATTCACTGATCTTTTTGGGATAAATGTTGTGGGACTTTGCAGGAAGGGGCTTTAGGGTGTTAGTCTATGTATGATTTAGCCTATACTTTTCTTCAAGTTATGGTAAAATCTTCAGGCCAATGTTAGTCTTTGGGCTAATTTTATGGTGGTCGAGTACGTGGGGGGAGGCATCCCTCCATATTTTCCTTTAGTACAGGCAATTCTAAACTCTGGAAGCATCTTTGCTCTGTCAAGTGGGCTGTTGAGCCTTCTATCATGTGGGGCCTTGGTAATGGTAATATTTTGTTTTGGCAGGATCATTGGTTGAGTGGCCAGTCGATTGATTCTTTAACTAATTCTATTTCCAATGCTATTGTGAAGGATAATTATTTTTTTTTTCTAATAATGGTTGAGATTTGGAGAAACTTTCTATGGTTATTCCTGATTTCATTATTCAGCATATTTTAAGGATCCCTCTGAATATTAATTTGAATGATGTGTTGCTTTGTGCTTTGACTAAAGATGGTTGTTTTAGAGTTAAAGATCCCTGCCATTCTTTTAGAGCTAAGCAGGACACTTCTAAGCTTCTTCATATGATATGGCATAAAAGCATTCCTTCTATGGATTTTATTTTTATATCGAAATTTTATATAAGCTTATTTTTATGGATGTGAATTTGAAGAAAAGAGGTTTTATCCTCCCTTCTAAATGCCAATGCTTCTACCATGTGGACAATATGCATCATGTTTTCATTTCTAGCCCATTAGCTGTTAAAGTTTGGACTTATTTTGAGGACATATTTCATTTTAACTATTTTACTACTATGTGTTCTATTAATTCTATGCTGAACTGTTGGTTTGTTAATTCCAAAGGCCATGTCAGAAATGTGATTCCTTCTCTTATCCTTTGGTCCTTATGGTTGGAAAGGAATAATTCTCGTTTCAATGGGGTGGTGATGAACTACCAGAGAATTATCCATAACCTTAAGGATACAGTTGTGGCTCTTTACTCTGCTAATTTACTTTCTACCAAGAATTTTAAGAACAATTTCTTTACGGTGGCTGCTTTTGGCATTAACTTGGAGGTGGATATTTTTTATAAGGTTCCTAGGTGTACTTCTTGGTTGAAGCTCATCCCAACTTTCTTAAGTTGAATGTGGCTAGTGAGAATATGTATTATATTGTTGGCTGTGGTGGTGTGACTAGAGATCATAATGGTAATTATATGTTGAGTTTTACTGGTCCTGCTGCTAATGGTGATGATAATTTTGCTATTACCTATGTTGTGCTTCATGGTTTAAGTCTTTGTTCAATTCTTAATTACATGAATGTTGTGGTGGAGGTTGGCTCTTACTTTGACTATCATTCCCTTATTTCAAAGGAGGTCAAAGTTTCTTCCTCTGCTTTATTTTATATTCGGAGGGACATGAGGAATTTATTGAACATTTTAAACTACTCTTTCTCTATCATTCTGGAGGAGGGTAATACTTGCACTCTGTTGATTACTAGATGGGGGTGTGGTTTGAATGCTATGACCAAGCTTTAGGTTTCTAATTTGCCTTCTCTGGTTAAAGGCCTCTTACGATTGGATCAAGTTGGTTTATCTTATGTTATGACTGAGTCATTTTATGGGCTCTTTCTCTATTTCTACTCCGGATTCTATTATTTTCTGCTGGTGGTGTCCTGTGTTGCTGGGCTCTATTATTTCTATTACTGGTGTATCTGCTGGGTTGCTGATTGTGGTGTATTTTTGGCTGGGCTTGGGTCGTTTACCTGGTGGTCTGTTCTTTCTAGGCTGTTGTGGCTCACTATGTTTTACTCCTTTTTTTGTTATTTATGTGTTTTGGTTGTGTTTATCTATTGCTGGCATTCTTGGGTTGTTTTCTCTTTTGCTGCTATTTTGTTGGATTGGGTCTTGAGCTGTGATAGCACCAGTTTTTTCTCTGATGGTTTTTCCCATTGTTGCTCTCCTACCTTCTGGTTTTAGTTAGCTGGGGGTTTCCATTAGATGTTTGTTAGGCTGGAGGGCTATCTTGGTTGTCTTCTGAGTTTAGGTGGTTCGGGTTTTGTGGTGAGTGTTGTTTGGTTTCTGGATCTTTGTATGGATCTGTTTCTACTTAGCTTGGAGAATTTTTATATTGTCTTCGGGCTAGCTATGGGTACTTGCCCAGTAGCTTCGTGCAGTTGTTTTCTTGGCTCTTTGTTGGGTAGCCTGGTGCTTATCTATGGTTGCCCTTATGCCCGTGAGCATTCTTCAGGGCTTTGGGGTTTCCTTGGCTCTATTCTGATGTTAGAAGGTGCTGGGTTGTCGTTTTGTGTCTTTTTTGATCTTTGGATCCTTCTCTGCTATCTTGATTACATTATGACTCTATTAATGAATGCTTATACTTATGTTTTTTGTAAGAACTCTTGTAACTTTTTAGTTACTCTCAATTATACCTATTTGCAGAACTTTATTTTAGCTTGTTTTTGCTTAAACTTTTGGTTTAATATCCTTGTAGGCCTGTTTTGCAGGTTTTTGGAGGCTCATCCTCGTTTTGTGCAGGATCAGATTTTGGTCGGGAAGGTTGTGGTGAATGTGTTTTCCTTTTACTTTCCCTTTGTGTTTTATAATGTTATTAGGTTCCTTTGTATTTGTGCTTAGAAGGGACATCCGACTCTTAGATTCTTTTTTTATTTTTCTTGTAGCTCTTCGGAGCAGTAGCGAGCTGGAGGTCCCCTTAAGGACCTTGTATTATTTCCTTTATATGAACACGTAGGCCCCTACTGAGGGTGTTTACCAATAAAAAAGAATTAAAAAAATAATTAGAAAAAAAAGTAAAATTTGTTCATAGATTTTTCTGGTAACTTCGTTGGGGATAGACTTCTCTCTCCATCTTTATTGAAGGCTAAATTTTTTTAGCTGCATATAGATTTAATTAAAAGTTTGGGATATCATATTTTATGTTTATATATGTTTATTTAAATTTTAATCTTGTATATGTTTGTTCAGTATAGTTTTGTATATACATGTTTAGTATGGGCTTTTACATGCATGTGTGGTATAACCCTATATATTCATGTCAATTTTAGCATTTTATATGCATATTTTGTATTGATTTCAACATTTGAATGTTTATTTATATTTCAACATTAGGTCTATGCTTACGTGAGTAAGTATATCCCATGGTTACTTGGTTTCACCCAAAAAACTAAATGGACTAGGCTAACTGGAATACTAAATTCGTCATTGGTTATGTGTTGGTTTTGCCCATATATAATCTTGCATTTGCATGCGTATTTATATGCTTATTTAAATTTTAGCATTATATCCATGTTTACATGACTAATCATGTCCCATGGTTACTTGGTCTTGACCTAAAAACCAAGTGAACTAAGCCAACTGGAATAATTATTCGGTCCTGAGTTAGGTAGAGGTGTTGCTTATTTGTAGTCTTGCCTTTTTTTGAATGTTTAGTAGTTTTGCATTTT
Source organism: Dendrobium chrysotoxum (assembly GCA_019925795.1). NCBI lineage: Eukaryota > Viridiplantae > Streptophyta > Magnoliopsida > Asparagales > Orchidaceae > Dendrobium > Dendrobium chrysotoxum. The sequence continues at coordinate 46,805,589 of CM034300.1, read as the reverse complement.
TATATGTCTAAAGTCTTACATATGTATTCAATTTCAAGCTTTAAATTGTAAATTCCAAATTTCTCTCCCTTCATGTATAAAGTCTTTTCATTTAGGTTATTGTCTAAACCAAAATCATATCAAAATCAATCTTCTATATATGGAAATCTATGGATAAGAGTCCTTGGTGAATAATTATTCAAAAGGAAATTTCAAATCTAACCTCAATTAAGCCCATCCAATTAAAAGTAATTTGGATTAAAGTCTTTATCAAATCAATAAAATCAAACTCAAATTAAAATTTTAATCATCTCCACTACCCTATGTCCATGTCCAAAATCACTAAAAAACTCAAATTTAAAAGGTCCTAATTCAGTTTATCAGAATCATGCTCTGGAGATTCAATATAGTTTACTTAGTATATCCTTTAGAATTATATATTGCTTAAAGGTTATTAAATTTTAGACATTGATACACAATACTGGTCAATTACAGAAAGAATGTCTGGAAAATTGATCTTCTTCTTTGCGAACAACATCAACATGACTATTAACCAGGGTCCATCTATGGAGGTCACTATGATTCAGTTTGGGTCAATGGATAATGTTTAGCTTACTTTTAGTGCACCATAATATGAGGTAGTTAAAATTGAATCTGCTATTGTTCTACCCATCAAAACTCTACCTAAGGGTGGATCTGCAATTACACTAGTAGCTACTAAACCTTTAGTGTTTTCTTGCCTAACTTTCTCATGGTAATCTACCAGTCAAAAGGGAAAGTCTAGTATAGTATCTGAGCTCCCTTATTTGAGTAAGTTTGAGATGGTGTCATCCTTTGCCACTATGTTGATGACTAATTCTCAAAGAAATAAGAGTCATGATCAGAGGCAAAGAGATGAGAAGGTTAAACTATTAGAAAAAAAATAATTTGATGAATGTTGTAGTTAACGCAGCTAAACTGAGGTCAACTAGACTAACAAATCAAGAGCTTGAAATGTTATTTAATTCTGTGGTGTCAAGTCCAAATCGATTCCACTCTCTATCCATGCTGTTGGAGAACAGAATAATCTCTAAATAGCAAATTCCTCCCCTCCTGCATCATTATCTAAAGTACCTTTCATAGTCTCTCTATTTGTTAGAAAGAGAAAGTTTTGAAGTTTATTGGATGGATTAGTTCTTAACTATGCACATAGTTATGGGTAATCAAATTCAAACTTTTTGATTTCGATGAATGGAGTAATGTCTGCTTATGCTGAAGTAGAGTTGAAAAGAGAAAGAATTTTTCCCCATATGAGAATAAAATAATCCAAGTAAGGGATTCTAAATCTACAAAGTTGTTAATAATATCATATCATCAAAGATAGTCAAGAGGATCCATACAAGTCAATCAAAAGTCTATGTCTATCAATAATAAAAAATGTAAAGCTACGAATCATGAAAGGTATAATCCAATCAATCCTCCAAAAATTATTCATGTAAATAATTAATTGTCTATATTAGAGTAAAATGATGAATTATTTGAAAGAAAGGAGAAAGTAAAGTAAAGATAAAGCAGAGTCTTCCTCCCAGAAAGAGTATATCCCGATTGACCTGCATAATGTGAGAGAAATGTACAGATGAAATGATGAATTATTTAAAAGAAAGTATACAGAAGATAGATAAATAAGGTACTAATGAGAGAACAAAATTAAATGATCTAGAGTAAGAGATAACTAAAAATGAATTCATGGTAGATACTCGACCATCAGTCTAGAAGGATAAAAGAAAAATGAAAGTAAAATCAGTAGATATTAGAAATGAGAAGGAAGAAGAAGAAGATGAAGAATATGTTCCTAATCACACTAGTAGTTGTTTAGATCATTTAAGTCAAAAAGCTAAACAAATAGCTCAAGTTGAGAAAAAGATGGAAGAGTTAATGGCTGCAATGGGTGCTCTATTAAGCTAAGAAGCTCTTTTCATTAAAGCTATGATAGAGTCAGTGCTAGTGGAGTCTATCCAACACTACAGTAAGCCTAAAGAAATAGTAAAGGAAAATAAAACTAAAGTTCTTAAGTTAGAGAAAGAAATAGTCTAAATAGTAACAAGAAAAAGTAGATAGAATAATAAGCCAAGGAGGCTTTAGCATAGTCTAAGGGTACATCATCTGCATAAGGTTTAAAACCTGCCCATAAGAATATCACTTGATTCCTTATCCTAAGCGATTCATGGCTCCCTCTTTAAAAGCTTTGACATAATGGAAATCCAAAATAAACTTTAGTGATCTTTAGGGCTAGTTATTTAAATACATGAGGTAGTGATGCTCTTCTAATTCGACAATTCATAAACAGTCTATCAAGATTAACATTTAAATGGTAGGTTAAAATGCCCAATGGGTTAATGCAACTATTTTTAGAGTTAGAACATATGTTCACTAAAAGTTTTGTCGGGGCACATCACCATGTTAGAGTGGGGGATTTGGTAATGGAAAAGTAGAAACTTGATGAAAGCCTGGTTGACTATATTTTATGATGTAGGAACATCAGTATGAAATGTGAACCTAAACTCCAAGAAAAACATGTTATAGAGATTCTTTTAAAGAATAACCATGGTATGCTTGCATTCTTAGTAAAAGGGTTCAAAATCAAAACTTTTGAGAAGTTATTTAGTAAAACCTTTTATCTCCAAGAGGAAACATCTCAAATAGCTTTCTTAAAAGAGTGGTCTTTTGTAGAAGTCAGAAAGATATAATCTCAAAAAATTTTAGAAAGAAATCTATGCCAGTGTTTGCAGTGGATAAAAGGAACCTATCAATGCAGCTTCAGATAGAAAATCAAAATTATCCTTCTCAATATCAATAGCATATTAAACCACAAAATGACTAATAATTCAGATCTAGACTTTATTTTACTCTAGAGAAAAATAGGTAGAGATTTGTAGCACTAAAAAATAAGAGTTACACATTCAAAAGAGAAGCTATCAAAAGAATCTTCATAAATATTTTAAAGAAAACAAAATTGACATTACTTGAACCTAAAAGAAGGAAGATGTGGGTAAGGTGGGTCAACCTCTATATTGTTCATATCATCAAATGATCAGTCATGAAATAGAAGTTTGTGTAACCTTTAAGGAGTGTCTTGAGAGAATGATTAATTTCGGATCAGTTTTGATACCTAAGGAGTATTTAGTTGATTCTGATCAAAGATATACTAAATACATGATCGATGAGCCTTCTATATCAATTTCAAATTTTAAATATGTTAATGAATGGGATATTGCTTTATCCTGATCATCTAAGAAAATTTTAAATAAACTCTATTATTCTTCTGCTCAGGTATCTCAAAGAGCACAGAGTCTCATTCTTGTTGATCTAACAACTCAATAAGGTTCGAATTGAAGAACATAAGAAGATGTCAGGTGGTTAGTCTTTAATAGTTTAGGAAGAGTGATCTAAAGGTAAAATCAATAATGTAAACAATAAAGTTGAAGTTTCTTCCAATGGGAAAATAAAAGCTATTGTAATCATTACGCTATATATTTTCTATTTTGTCTCGCCAAGGCATAAGAAAGCAATGAAGAAAGATTTAGTTTATATCATGTCTATATTTGTTGATGTTGAAACAAATGATAATGTAAATACTACAACAAAAATAATTCTGAGAAACCAGAAGTAAATTTAGATGTGTTAATAAAATCTCCTAAGTATTTATCTGATAGTGATTCTCCTATCCTTGATATTCTTTTTTTTTTTTTTTTTGAAGGAGTGAAATTAGCATTGAAACATAAATGAAAGGAAATACAAGAGCCTATGTGATAGCTAACCTATCACAGTCCTTCCTAATCAAGTCATAAACGCTTGATGGAAGGACATCAACAAGAAAATGTTCCCAAAGAAAGTCACCCAAAAGAGCATTATGGGCACGAGCATTTGCCACACAGTTTCCTTCCCTAGAGATGAAATGAAAAATTACATTTTTAAAATTATCTAGAAAGGAAAGATCCACCTTATGAACCTTCTTGCTGCAATTCTTCAAGCAAATTGTTTGTTTGAGTAAGTTGATAACATTTTTGTTGTCTCCTTCAATCACTATTCCTTGTTTCTCCATCATCCAATCTTTAATAACATCTTTGAAGTTGAGAATAGAAATCAACTCTAACATGGAGATATCCAAATGCACCAACTTCCTTCCATATGTCATCAAGTATCTTCCCTTATGATCCCTTAAAATTCCAGCAATGCTTGCTTCCCTGTTCTGCTTTAAGGACGCATCAACATTTAGTTTAATCCAATTTGTAGGTAGAGGAAACCAAGTTTTAGACAGTATTTGCTAGTTAGTTTCCCAGTTCTTACAAATTGGAATAGAAAATGGGTGAACAAAGTCTGCCAAAATCTGAGCTGCGACCAAACCTTCACTCCTCGCTTTACTCCCATGCGTAAAAGAATTTCTTTCTTTCTAGTTTTGGTATATCACTGATATGTACTGCTTAACAAAGCCTTGATTTGATTCATCCATCTTCTCCATCTTAGTAATACAGTTTATAAAATTATTGAAGCTTGGTAATACAATACCCCACTTATTTAAAGAAGAAAAAATGGCTTTGAGTTTTACACAATTGACAGCAATGTGATCACTATCCTCCACAGCAGCACAGCCTCTCAGACAGTTATCAGATTCACTAAATTTTCTTTTGTACATCCATGCTTTCATTGGTATTGGCTGGTTAATCAGTCTCCACCAAAACAAGAATACTTTAGGCAAGATTTTAAGTCTTCGCAGCCAACAAATTTAATTTTGTATTACAGGATGCTGAATAGAAGCTTGATAAGACAATGAAGCAGTAGTCTTACCAGAATAAGTATGCATTAGTTCCAGCGTGTCTTCCTCCTCCCTTGCGTTAATGGGTGTTCTGATAATGATATTTCTTAAGTCTTCAGAGAACATATTGTTAAGAATTTCCTCAACCCAGCTTCCATCTTTAATTAAATAAGAGACATCATTATTCTGTAGCTTTGCAAAGTCACACAGTGATGGCCATATGTTCAAACTACAATCGAGAATCCAGTTGTCATTAAGGATATTAATTCTTTCACCATTAGAGATCTTCCACCTTGTAATAGGATTTAGGTACCGTCCACAATCTCTAATGATACGCCAAGCAGGAGAAGATGATCTCTTAACCTCAAAGTTCCAGATGTCCTTCCCGTATTTGTTTGCCAGAATTTTAATAAGAGGGGCCTCCTTCCTATTAACATACTTCCAAGCAATGCGAGCTCTAACAGGACCTTGTCTCTCAGTTGCCCCTTGAATTCCAAGACCACCTAGATTTACCGGAGTACACATCTTATCCCATGGGACATAATGCATACCATTACGCTATTGCTGTTTATGCCACAAATAATTCCTGCAATGCTTATCCAAATCTTTGAGAATGCTTTTAGGAATCAGAGAATGAGCCATGCTAAATAATGGAATTGAAGAATAGACAGAGTTACTTAACACTAGCTCCCCAGCCATAGACAAATTGCGTGATCCCCATGTATTGAGCTTGTCCATCTCCTTCTCCAGAATTTCACTAAAGTCACTTGCCTTCAATCTTCTGATAGCCATCTTAACCCTAAGATATTTGAACTCCTCCACCGTTCTGTAACCAAGCATGTTTTTCAATTTCTTTCTTTTGGACCGAGAAACAGATTTTCCATACAAGACCATAGATTTGTTTCTATTTATGGTTTGTCCATTCCAGCCACTGTAATCATCTAAAATAGATGAAACAATCTTTGCATTTCTATAAGAAGCTTTGGCTGCAATCAAAATATCATCCGCAAAAAGCAAGTGTGTTATTTTTGGATTATTAGGCGCAAGCTTAATACCCAAGTCATTGCCTCTTTCCACAAATGCTTTGGACAAAAGTTCAGAACAAATAATAAAAAGGCTTGGAGATAACGGGCATCCTTGCCTGAAGCCACCTTCAGCCTGAATCCATCCACTTTTTTTCCCATTAACAATAATAGAAAATAGCGAGTTACAAATGCATTCCTTAATTAGATTTATGAAACCAACAGGAAAACCAACGTCATACATGATCCTATAGAGAGTTTCCCAACTCATGCTATCATAAGCTTATTCCATGTCAAGCTTAAGTAGCATAAATCCAGGTTTAGATTTTGAAAATTTCAGCTTATTGACAAAATCATGAGCCAAAAGACAATTATCTGAGATCGTTCTTCCCATAACAAAAGCACCTTGATTTTCTGAAATAATTGTTGGAAGATAAGATCTCAGCCTACTCAAAATAAAACCAGCTACCATTTTGTAAAGAGTTTGACACAAGCTTATAGGATGGAAACATACCCGACTCAGTAGCATTAGAACTCTTTGGAATGAGAACTATCAAAGTCTCCTTCCAATTTTTTGGCATGACACCAGTCTTGAAGAAGTGAATGACAGCATTCCACACCTCCTCATTCACTATGTTCCAAAAATGTTTAAAAAAATATGGATTGACTCCATCATTACCAGGGGCTGTATTGTTATTCATTTTCATCACCACCGAGAGCAATTCCTGTTTAGTAAAACCAGTTGATAGTAAGGATTTCTGCACCTTAGTCAGCAATCCTGTAGATTGAAAACCAGGTAGCTTGGATAACGAACGTTGTCTTTTCCTCCATTTTTTCCTGAAGAAATCTTCAAACATCGCTTGAATATCCTCAGGATCCGTAATAACTTGCCCATTGGAATCTACCATTTGATTAATCATATTATTGTTCCGCCGAGCTGACACAAAAGCATGAAAAAAATGTGAATTCCGATCTCCCTGATCTAACCAATGAGATTTTGAACGTTGCTTCCACCACATAGCCAGTTTAGCAAGAGTCACATTAAGATCATTCACCTTCCTTCTCAAAATCAGTAATTTAGCTAGGTCCAGTCCTTTTTTGCTTTCCTCTTCTTGTAAAGATAAAATATCCTTTTGCAGCTCCTCTTTAGACTTGTTTAAGTCTATAAACTTGCGTTTAATCCAAAAGAAAAGGTTTTTCAGAGACCTCTTCAACTTCCTTTGAAGGATGTCAGAAGGACTACCAAAATCATTTTTCCTCCAAGCATTGATCAGCACACCCCTTGAAGCTTTGTAAGAGCACCATGCATTTTCAAATTTCAAGGATTTCTACTTCCTCACAGTAGAATTAAGGTTAAGCAACAGAGGACAATGATCGGAGGCTACTCTTGGCAGTTGTTTAGTTACATCAAAAGGGATCAAACTTAAAGATTTAGTGTTAAGACAAATTCTATCCAATCTTTCCCATATCCTGGCACTCCCCTCTTTATTGTTGCGCCAAGTAAATTTTGGTCCAACAGTCCCAATATCATGAGGATCATTATTGGAAAGGAACTCCGTCATCTCCTGAGGTCCTTGAGAAAACACAAACCTCTTCCCTCCCATCTTTTCCTTTTTTGAAATTATGCAGTTAAAATCACCTCCTAAAATACAGGGCATGTCCTTAGGAGTGTAACCTTCAATCAACTCCCACAATTTTCTCCTTTCATATTTGTCCTTATTAGCATAAACAGTAGAAACACTCCACAAATCACCATTAGGGCTTTTAAGACAGCCAACAATACATTGGGAGGAAGATTTTAAGATCTTAAAAGAAGAAATCTTATTCCTCCAAAGTACCAAAATACCGCCAGCTTTACCTCTAGCATTGACATGAGAGAAATCCCATTCACTACAAATGATTCTCTTTACCTCAGAAGCATCCAACGAGTATAACTTTGTTTCCAACAGACCAATGAAAAAAATACCATAGTCCCCTACTAAACTATGTAGATAGTGGGAAGCCTCTTTTTTCTTGGCTGCCCTGCAATTCCAAAAAAGAATAGACATCATTGTTTAAGATTGGGAGTAAAACCCCCATTCTTTTTAGCTTTTCCACCATCCATCTTCCTATTATGAGCAATTATGTTACTTGAGCCTAAAGATTTGAGCACTTACAAAAGCTTAACTTTTTTACCATATGAAGAACTTTCCATAACAGCCACCTTCAGCTCCGACATGTCCTTACCCGCATCCTGGCATATTTCTGACACCCCACTATAAGGAATTACCAAGCTTCTTCTACTATCCATTTTCTTGCCACTAATTTCTCCTTCCTCAGCACCCCCATCCTCATAAACTCCCAAAACTTCAATGTTTCCATTACTCAAGGAATTGAGTTCCCTGTTAAGATTACCATCAGTTTTAAGATAGGGATTTCCTGAGTTCGCAAGCAATCCATTAAGATCTACTTGAGTTCGCAAGTATCCCTTCCCATCATCTTTCTTAACTTGTTCACTATCTGAAATGGCTGAATCAAAATAACCAGCAGCTGAAGAATCATGTTCTGTCTCCTCAATTCTGCCTCCAAGAGCCACTATAGAGGTTCCATTTGCTTCCAGACTTGTCACATTGACAGCAGGTTGAGTGGTAGCCATCTTCACACCAACCTCCTCCACATTACTAATCACCTTTCCTTTTCCACCATCAACTTTATGAAACTCTTCCTTATCTTGGACTGCCATCTCCTTTTCTGGAATTACATGAACAGCCATTTGAGCCATTTGCAATACGTGATGAGGGATATTCTTCTTCTTCACTAACTTTAAATTTGAAGCATTAGCAAACTCTCTATGTTGGCCACCCCTTCTACCTTTCTTCCTGTTAACTAAAACCCAAGGACCATAAGAGGTAGAATCCATTTTTTCAAGCTCCTTCCCACAACAGCCCCCTCTCCACCATCATTGCTAACTCCCACCACTTCCTTAGGAATATCACAAACCTTATTACATTCAGCTTTAACATGGCCTATCAATCCACATTGGAAGCAAAAGGATGATACTTTTTCATTCCCAAAATACTATCCACCCAAACTCCTAAAGGAAGACTGTGATCAATCTTCACCCTAACATAAATTCGTGCAAACTCACGTCTACCCCATTGGAAAAAATTCCCATCCAACATAAGAGGTTTACCTATCATAGATGCAATCCTTGCAATGTTCTTTTCATCCCAACAATAAAGAGGTAGATGTGGCATCCTAACCCATATTGGAGAAGTCAATCCTTTCATAGATAATGGTGAAAAATCCAGCTTCCATTTTTCCATACTGATTATGTGCCCATTAATAAACCATGGCCCTCCAGCTAGAACAGCCTCCATTAGTTCATTGGATTTGAAAGAACCCAAAAACCAGCCTTTTCCAAGAGTAGTGAAATGGAAATTACCAAATTTGCTCCATTGCCGCCTCACTTTCATGCCACCAAATGTGAAGCCCTTTCCTTTCCAAAAACTTTGAACACTAAGGAATTAGCCAACCTGCTAGCATTCAAATTCTCCATATCTTCACATAATTTCACTGCCTTACCATCCTCGGACAACACCACATCCACTTCAATGAAGTTTAACTTAAGATACGGCTTGGTACTCCATGGATTAGCATTCACTTCAACGTTAGTTTTCTTGGGGAAACCATCAATTACCTTATCCACACCTGCTACATCATTGTCTACTAGACCTGGTTTAAATCTTTGAGGACTACCCTCTGTTCGGACAGGATTCACATGATTATCCACACAATCACCCAGATCAGCTGAGACACAATTCCTCACTTCCACCAAATCAAAACTGTTATTCACTTGATTTCCCATAGATACTGGACCGTTCCTCTCTGAATCAGCTGGCGACTTGTTAGGGATATGAAAACCTTTGCTAACCGAAGAAAGGGAATTTGGATTTAGCTTGCCATCAGGGATAGAGAGATTGCATTTGAATTTCCAAAATGATTAACAAAGATCTTCGTACCCGAGGAGGAAGCCCCCGGATCAGGAGAGAAACTATTTAAACCTGGAAAATCAGTAACCTTACAGTCCTTAATTAAAGCAACATTCTTCCCCTTGCCTTCAACGAGAAAAAACATATTCTGATGCTCAACAGTCCTTTCTGTGATAACCAATTCACCTCTTGCCCTATGACGACTGACATTCTCCTCTTTGAGATCCAACTCAGAAGCAAGATGCCGAAGATCAGAGATCTCCAACGAAGGCAGTGATGGCCGGTGGCCTCTCGCCACCATGCCCAAACTCTCTGCCGAAGAGTCAGGCAGCAAAATCAGGAAGATAAGAAATTTAAAAAATTACACTTCTTACTCTAAAATCCTAGAGTTTCTCTCCCTAGAAATTTCACTCTCACATATATCGTGATGTGTACATATTTAGGGTGAACCTTTTTGTATAGAAATTAAAATGTCTAATTTTCAAAATTTATCAGATAATGTTTTAATAGTTAATGATAACTTAAAATTAAAATAATTCCTTATCTCTTCCCCCAAAAAGATAGTTCAATTAAATCTATACAGCGATAAGTTACTTCCACCCTGATCAACAAAGGAAAGCAAGTTACACATAACCAAGAGACTTCAACACTTGTCCAACTAGATTTAGCAAATATTCTTAAATTAGATTATAATGTGTTAGCTTAACCCAAAAAACTACATGTAAAACTTAATATTTATGATGCTTTGGTTCTTTCTAAAGAAGTGAGAGAGGCTTTGATTCAAGCTTTACTCGATCTAGAGATCAATATAGCTTAGTTGGCACTAATGCAATCTAAAGAGGCTTAATATTTCAAGGAAATTCTAAGGATCACATTCTCAGATGAAGATTTTCTCTTGGGAACTATTGAGCATAATCGTCCACTATATAGTTCTATGAACATAAACAATTTCAAAATATCTCATATTTTTATTGATTTAGGTACATTGACCAACATTACAACTCTCAAAACACTTTCATATTTGAAAGTGGATGCTCGTAAAGTCAGCTTTAATAAAATGATGTTAGGAGGCTTTAACAAAAAGACGAGAGGGTTTTGGGTTCAAGAAGCTTACATTTAAAAATAGGGAACCTAAAATATGGAACAAAATTTTATATAATAGATTCCAAAATCTCTTTTAACACTCTCCTAGGTAGATCCTATCTTCATGAATATATAATGGTTCCTTTCACCATTCATCAGTTCATCACATACACTCATAAGGGGGTGGAGTATTGTATTAAAGTTGACCTGTAAATATTATTAATTCATGAGGATGATATATATGAAGAAAATTCTTGTTATCTACCTAAAATGGACACTATATTTTGTAAATATTTTAAACTGGTTGAAGTAGAAGCAAATGAGAAGAAAGAAAAAGAAAAAGAAAAGGAAAGGGAATGGCTTCCGATATTGAACATGATATTCACTAGTCAATCTTCTCCACCTTCATAAAGAGGTGGTAGATTGGCTCAATAATCTAGAGGAAGGGGGTGAGGATGGCAAGATTAAATAAAAAAAGAGAATGAAAAGGAAATAATATAATAATGGTGCCTGTAATACATATCAATTTTGAATCCTGTTTGAAGGAGGAATCATATGTGATTGATAAACATCCATAAGATGTAAAATATATGAATGATATAAGCCTACCAAAGTTTAAAATTTTCATGTAAGCTAATAAAGATGAGGACAGCGTCGAAGTCTTCAAGGAAGCATATTTAAATTTATCTGCTACAAAGAAGTTAAATAAGTATATGGTAAATATTATCTGAACCCCACTATCTCATAATGATTTAAAAGGTTAGAGGTGAAAGACTCTCTTCCTTTAAACCTGGATTCCAAAGACAATACTTTTTTACCTTCTATTAGTAAAACCATTGAAACTAATGTAATTTTCAACAACTCATTTATGGATGAAATAATATAGCTTCCTTTTTATTGGTACTCAAATAGCATAAATAAATTTGATAAGCAAGGTTTAACACCATCAAATTGGACTAGTGGTAAAGCTCAGTAATTTGAACACCTCTGAATTACAAAATACTACAAATACTCTCCAAGATAAGGTGTCACCTTCACTGCTCTATATTTATTTAATGATGATGAATATTTCTCAATCATATCAAATAATTAATAGTCTGATAGGCTCTTTCAATGAATGTTAAAAATTTCAACAAACTCTATTTAAAGCTTCAAATAATCTAGTTGATTCTCAAGTTAAGGACGCACCTCCAAAAATTTATGTGTAGGTTAAATCTACCTTTCATAATCTAAAGGAAATAAACCTAGGAATTGAAGAAAATCCTCATTCGATCTTTATAGGTTCCTCATTGAATGAGGATGAGGTGAATAAAATGTTCAAACTATTAATAAAAATAAAAAATTGTTTTGCCTGGACTATGAGGAAATGGTTGGATTATCTCTAGATATAGCAGTTCAAAAGGTAAAAATTCAACCTGGAATGGTTCTAGTTAAACAAGCACCTCAATAGATGTGACTCGGCATTGAGCAATAAGTAATATTTAAAGTTAAAAAGTTAATTGATCTAGGATATATCAGGGAGTAAAAATATCTAACATGATTAACTAGAATTATCCCAATTTAAAAAAAAGTATGGTCAGACTCATACCTATATTAATTTCAGAGATCTGAACAAAACTTACCGTAAAGATCATTTCCACTTTTTATACCAAAAATTATGGTATACATTGCATCCTCATACACGATATTTTTATTTATGGATGGCTTATCCAAATACAATCAAATTAAAATGGCACATGAAAATGAAAATTATACAACTTTTAGAATAATGATAGAAGTCTACCGTTATAAAGTCATGTCATCTGGATTAAAGAGCGCTTGGGGAATCTTCCAGCGAGCAATGATGAGGATTTTTTACTTACTTGTCCACCATATGATGGAATTTTAGGTCAATGATGTTCTCATTAAAATCATTTAAAAAGATGATTTTCTACGTGATCTAAGAATTATCTTCTAAAGATTACATCAGCTTAACTTAAAAATGAAACCTTTGATGTGTGCTTTTAACATTACTTCTAGTAAGTATTTGGGTTTAATTGTTTGACATCATGAATATAAATAAATCTAAACAAAATCAAAGTAATAATAAAATGCTGCCACCCAAAAGTCTTAACCAATTGAAATCTTTCCAAGATTGAATGGCCTACCCTAGAAGATTTATATCAAATCTATTTGATAGATGTTAGTTGTTTGAAGCTTTGTGTAAGAAAGATGTTCACTTTTAATGGAATAAAAATTTCCAAAAAACATTTTGTAGTATAAAATAATTTATAAAATATCCTCTAGTCTTGGTTGCTCTTATCCAGGGAACCACTAATTTTATATGCTACAACCTTAAGTTAATCTCTTGGCACCTTATAAGCATAAGTTAATAACGAAGGGAACGAGAATGCACTTAATTATTTGAGTAGATGTTTACCTCCAACTGAAGTAAATTATCCTATAATAGAGAAATATTATTTGGCTTTCATCTTTGTTTCTCAGAAGTTGAGACATTATATGCTTCATAATAAAGTGAATCTAATGTCACGAGTAAATATATTCCAGTGTATAATGAGTCATCTAATAATATCAAGAAGATTTTTTAGATGGTCAATGATCATATCACAATTTAAAATTACATTCATTCCTTTTTTTTTGATAAAGTGCATGGAGCAATTTTATTACTGAAAAGGAAGATACAAACAGCTAAGTGATTGGTCCACAATCACAATCCTCCCTAAGAAGAGAAAAAAACAAAGGAGGAACATTATTACAATGTATATCTTTCCTGAAAAAATCAAAAGAGCAAGCCAAGTTGGCGCAAAAATCCACCAACTTATTACACTTCCTATCAACAGATTGAAATAAGACTTGATTGAAGTCAAGAAGAAAAGAAAAATGATGCCTGAGAAGAACCTCTCCTTTGAATGACTTATTCTTGAATAGCTTACGAATGTATTCTATAACATTCTTATTATCACCTTCAATGATAATGCCTTTGAAGTCTATCATCCATTCTTGAACATACTTACTGAAATTCAAAATTGAAGAGTATTCCATCTGAGCTGGGTCCTAATGCACTCCTTTAATTCCAAAGGCAATCAGAAATCTTCCTATGTAATCGCTGCAAACGCCTCCTAGACCAGCCTGGTAGTTGCTCTTGAGAGAAGCATCAATGTTTAGCTTAATCCATCCGAGTGGAGGAGGAAACCAATGAGAAAATAGCGGAAGTTGGTTGGAATCCCAGTTGTCTGAATGAATATTACGACCAAAGGATGTTGTAGCCAAGCTGATAGCATTAGTTGCAATAATCACAAAACTGTCCTCTTTACCTCCATTAGATACTTTATTTCTACTCTTCCAACACTCACTGACCACCGAACAGTAAAGATTACCAATGAATAGATGAGTATCAGACAACGATTGCAATTTTAAATAGCATTAAGATAATGAGGAGAATATCGGTATCTTAAAACCCCAAGATCTAAGAGTTCTGAGAACTTGAATCAACTTACAGCAGCTAACTGCTAAGTGCTCAGCACTCTCTGCCATCTCACAGCCTCTTGGACAATCACCACAATCCAGTAATCTTATGTATATTAAAAACTCGTTCGAAGGAATGGCATTGATAAGTAGTCTCCACCAAAACATGTCCAAATGAGGGCTGAGTTTAAGATCTCTCCTCCAACGCCAACTACTCTCTTCCTCTCCATTGCCTCTCAGTTTATCCATCACTAAAGAAGCTAAAGACTTTCTAGAATTCTTAAAAATCAGTTCCAGCTGATCTCCACCTATATCAGGGAGAATAGGTACCCGTTTGATGACATCTACAAGCTGCTGACCAAAAACCTGTAACAACTTGTTTTCAACCCAATCACCTTCACTTATAAACCAGTCCAAACCTTGCAATTCACCTTCCATATTTACAACAAAAGTTGTCCATCTGCTGATAGAATTGTCCCAAATCCATATATCCTCCAAGGTGTTTATGAGGTCTCCAGAAGAAACTTTCCACCTTACAATTTCTCTCAGACAATTGAAACCATTAACAATGATTTTAAGCGTTGGTGAATTGTACCTTCTAGTCTGAATGTTCCAAAGAAGAAAACCATACTACCTAATAAGAATTCTATTAAGAAAAGAGTTAGACTTCATAATAATATTCCAAGCTATTTGGCCCTTAAAGGAACAACCTTAGAAGCAGTCGACTGAACTCCTTGACCACCAAACCTTTTAGGCAAACAAATAACATCCAAAGAGACATAGTGAAGACCTTTCCTTCCATTTTGTTTATTCCAAAAAAAATCCCTACTCATTCTGTCCAGCTCGTACAGTACACCCCTAGGGATTAAAGAGTGTGTAGCACTATATGTAGAAAGAGAAGAGAAAAGTGTCTTTACAGGAAGAATCTTCCCTGCCAGTGAAATAAACCGATTGCCCCAGATGTTTAAAATGTTATGAGCTTTACGAATTAGAAAACTAAAATCAAAACCATTCAACCTTCTCAGAGCAATTTTAATGCCAAGATAATTAAATTCATTCAACACTTTGTAACCCATCGTTCTAGCAAGAGACCTCTTTCTAGATCTTTCAACTGACTTTCCAAAAAGAATGGCAGATTTTTGAACATTCACTCTCTGGCCTGACAATTACAATAGTCCTTCAATATCTTCTTAACCTTCTTCTCCTTACTACAATTGGCTTCCAAAAACACCACAATGTCATCAGCATATAACAAATGAGAAATTCTATCTACATCTGGAGGAATTTTGATTCCTAGACTCCTCCCCGTTTGAGCAAAAGCATCCAAAAGTAATTGAGAACATAGAACAAACAGATAAGGAGAAAGGGGGCACCCTTGCCTAAACCCACATTTCCCCTCAATCCAATCCGATCTGCTGTCATTAATAAGAATGGAGAAATTCGGAAAGGAAACACATTGGAGCAAAAGATTTGAGAATTTACCAGGAAATCTTAAATTATCCAACATTTGCTTAAGAGTTTGCCAACTAATACTGTCGTAAGCTTGTTCCATGTCTACTTTGATTGCCATAAGCCCAATTTTAGATTTGGAAAATCTAAACTTATTAAACACTTCTTGAGCAAGTAT
Organism: Dendrobium chrysotoxum; assembly: GCA_019925795.1. Lineage (NCBI taxonomy): Eukaryota > Viridiplantae > Streptophyta > Magnoliopsida > Asparagales > Orchidaceae > Dendrobium > Dendrobium chrysotoxum. The sequence continues at coordinate 46,789,650 of CM034300.1, read as the reverse complement.
GACATTGTCAGAAATCGATCTTACTTTAATAAAGGCCACCTGCTCTTCTGAGATTAGCTTAGGAAGGAGATTAACCTTTCTGTTCATCAACATCCTCGCCACTATCTTATAAATAGACTGACACAAGCTAATGGGTCTAAAATTAGCAGGAAGTAAGGGATCTTTAACTTTTTGAATAAGTATCACAAGAGTTTCCTTCCAGGTTGGACACATCAAACCTGAGGTAAAAAAATGGCTAACAGCCTCCCACACATCTACTTTAATGATGTTCCAAAAAGACTTAATAAAGGAATAGGAAATACAATCAGTACCTGGAGAGATATTGGATTCAAGATGAGCCACCACCCTTTCAAGCTCCTCTATAGAGAAATTCACAAGCAACAGTTCTCTATCACCTTCATTTAGCTTCTCACGTGTGGAAGGCCAACCATTCAGCTTGCTGAACCGAGCTCCCCATTTGTTTTTAAAATACTCATAAAAACCTTCTCAATCTCCTGTTGATCCTCAACTACAATCCCATTTAAATTCTTTACTTGATGGATATGGTTAACAGATCTCCTACCATAAGCATATGCATGAAAAAATTTAGAGTTAGAGTCCCCATCAGTGTACCATTTCACCTTTGCACGTTGTCTCCACCAAGTGGTAAGCCGAGCAAGTGTGGAATTAAGCTCATTAACCTTGGCTTTAAGCAAGATCGACTTTTCATCCGAGAGCCTGTCCACTACCGCTTCTTCCATATGAAGATCAAGAATATCTTGCTTCAAAGAGTCTTTTAACTTTACCAGATTTTGATGTTTTGCTTTGCTCCAAAAAAAAAGAGCTCTCAAAGCTCTACGGAATTTCATGTTCAACGAACCAGCTGCATCTACACCTTGCACCTTCTTATTCCAGGAATTAGAAATAATGGAAAAGGAAGCCAGATAAGATGACCATACCTCTTCATATCTAATCATGTTACTTCTTTGAACTACAAGAGTAGGAAACTTTATCAGAATAGGACAATGATCCAATGCTAATCTAGCAATATGCCGAACCGATGAAGTATGAAATATTTCAAGAGCTGAAGAATTGGAAAGACATCGGTCCAGTCTTTCCAGGATATGAGTAGAACCCTTTTTATTGTTACACCATGTGAATTTGGGACCAACGATACCCAACTCATGAAAGTCACAACTACTCATGAAACTACTCATGTCAAGAGAACCTTGAGAAGATACAAATCTTTTCCCTCCTCTCATGTCTTCTTGAGACAAAATATAATTAAAATCACCACAAATAACAACAGGAAGTTTTCTACTAGTAAAATTAACCCAGTTTGCTCCATAACTCCCTTCTTTTCGACGCCTCATTACAACCATACACCGAGGCAATAAGCCACAATCCTTTATTAGCTATACTCAATTCCCCAATAATCCCTTGAGGAAAAGAATCCAAAACCGTGAAAGTAGCTACATCCTTCCTCCAACAAGTCAAAATGCCACCAGAAAGACCATCAGCGGGATAAAGGAAAAAATCCAATTGCTACCAATAAATTTAGAACAATCATTACTATAAAAAACAGAGAGTTTTGTTTCTAATAGCCCAACAAAAATAACATCATGCTCTTTCATAAAATCTTTAATATAATGCGAGGCCACACTCTTCCTAGCCCCCCTGTAATTCTAGAAAGCTAGGGAAGACATTTAAGAAAGTGAAATGGGATTACTCCCCTTCTTACCTTTGAGAGTCCCTACTCCTTTTTTGCCATGACTGATAATATTATCTTTCCCTAAGGAACGAAGCCCCTTTTCTAGACGAAAATCAGTTTTAAGATTGGGATTATCTGAGTTCGCAAGCAGTCTATTCGGACTTACTTGAGTTCGCAAGCATCCCTTCCCCTCATCTCCACTTAAATCAGGATTGATATAATTCTGAATTAAAGCTTCATTACAAGTCCTGTCTTGAGATTTCAAAAGTTTAACAGGCTCTTCCACACCAGCAGCTGTAGTAGCAAAATCAACCGTATCCACTACTATGGTAACCTGCTGATCCTCCTCGTAATCCTTTACACAAGAATTCTGAATTGACTTCCCCACTTCTAACTCAGCCTGCTCCTTCCCAGCCACGTCATGATGAATATTATTTTCCATACTTGAATTTTCCAACTCCATATTCCTAGGTAAATCTTTATCCAAAGAATTACCACCATCAGCACATTTAGGAATTAACATTATCAATCCCAACGAACTTTTCCTTGGAATCATTAACCTATGGAATGAAAGCAGAATCCCCCTTTACTACCTTATTCTGGTGGGATTTGAATGCAGCAACCTTTGCCTTATTCTTCTTCTTATAATTAACATGAATCCACGGTCCATAAGACTCCTTCTCATGTACATCCTTCTTAACCACATCATGCCCCTCCTTCGATAAGCTAGAAAACACTTCCTTCGAATTCAATTCAGATTTACTACAATGACTTTTGTCATGGCCAATCATACCACATTCAAAAAAAAATGAAGATATCATTTCGTATTCCACCTTTTGAAAAAACCTTCCTGCCATGCTTTCAACCCAAACACCTGTGGGAAGACTTTGATCCAACTTAACTCGAACACAAACACTTGCAAATTCCCTTTTGCTCCACTGGAACATATTTCAATCTAACATTAACGGAACACCCACCCTAGAGGCAATCCTCATTACATTGATCGCATCCCAGCACTACAGCGGCAAATGTGGCATTCTGATCCAAATGGGAGAAGAAAAACTTTCAAGGTCAGAGGAGAAAACTCCTGGGACCATTTGTCCAGTCCAATTATATGGCTATTCACAAACCAAGGTTTCCCAGTAAGGACCCTCTCAATAGCTTCAGTGCTTTGAAAAGAGCATAAAAACTAGCCCCTACCAAGGGTAGTGAAATGAAATTGTCCAAAATGAGACCACTGTCTTCTTAGCTCCCATGCCACCAAATGAGAAGGCAATTCTTTTCCAAACACTTTAGTGACCAAAGAGTTCTTCAGTAAATAAGAATTGGCAATTTCATTAGATTCAATTAGTTTAATTGCTCTACCATCCTCTGTTAAAATAGAACAATCACTCACAAAGTTAACTCTAATATGATCCTTCTTAATCCAGGGATTGCTCCTAGCTGTCTCAATTCCAACCTTCTCAGGCAAATGATCAGCAACTGAGTTTTCCAAACCATCACTGACAGATACCAAATCTCCTAAACCAACACCAGCTATCTTGCTTTCAATATGAATATTTATGTTAACTGAAATCATGGAATTCTCATTTATCACACCGTTGTCGGGGATTGCATATGAATTGCCAAACCGGTTAACAAAGATCTTCAAACCAGAGGAAGAAGCTTCATCATCATTCAGTTTAGAAGAAATGTTACCAGGTCTAACCAGAGAAAAAGGCGTAACAAAGGAAAACTCTTCAGCTATACCTTTTCCTTTACCTTCAATCAGAGATGAATTCTTTGGACTTGGCGCTACAGACTCCTTAAAAACAATACCTGAAGAAGATCTCCTCCACAGAATTTCAGTAACATTTCCTGAATCTGGAAGAGGACGGACAACATCGTCGGCACCATGAGCAATCAGAGGCTCCTTGAAAGACTCTGATGAGAAGGTGGTGACCATTGAGGTCCGGCGGCCTTCTGCCACCATCACCTACCACCGTGTCACAAGAAACGGATGAAACCGAGAAAGGCAAAATTTTGAAAAAACTATCTCTTGCGAAAAACTTCACCTCTTTATTCAAATTACATTCATTCCTTTATGTGCTAAGAAAGGGCAATCTATGGCAAACTTTTTAGCAGCTCATCCAGTATAGGATGATTGTCCAATAAATGACAAATTACCAGATTAACAAATTATGAATCTAGAATTAAATGAAATCCACATTGAAATTCTATTTTAATAGAGCCATTTCGAGTTAGGGTCGCAAAATCTTAACACCAAAAGACTTTGAACATATAAAAAAAAATCCTTAATCGAGGTGAAAATTATTTTTATAGTAGATGATGAAGTGGATTAGAGAAAACCCTTCATCACGTACTTGCAAGAAAATAATCTCCCTCAAGAGAAGATCTTTATCTTATACTTTAATCAAAGAGACCTTGTATAGAAAATCATTTAACCAGATGTTATTAAAGTGTTTAAATAAATCAAAGAATTCAATATTATAGAAGAAGTACATGCTGGATGTTGTGGTGCACACTAGACTGGTCCAAAGATGAAAACAAAAATCAAATGAGTGGGATATTATTGAACATCGATGATTGATGTTTGCATGAAAGTTGCATGTTATTTTCATCAATGCCAAGTATATAGTGTGGCTTGTTATCTACTTCCAAATCTAATAAATTCAATAGTTGCTTCATGGTCATTTGATAGATGGGGTATGAATATTATCAGTTTAATTGATATGCCATCCTCCATATGTCATAGGTTTATATTAGCAGCTATGGATTCTTTCTCAAAATGGGCAAAAATAATTCCATTTAGATAACTCGAAGCTCATCGTGTTCTACATAATTTAAAATCATATTATATTGATTTAATGTTCCTCATTAAATAATATCATATAATGGCTTGTCATTTAGAAGTAAGAAAATAAATATCTTCATAAAACATTATAACAATGATTAGAGATACTCAGTTATTAATTACTATTGAACAAATTGATTAGTTGAGTCCTTTGATAAAGTATTGGTTCAAATTCTTTAAAAGATATTAGATAAAAATAGACATCATGGGCATAAAAAAGTTGGGAGAAGCTAATGACAAGATGGTTCATCCAAGAACTTTCCAAGCAGGAGACTTGGTCTTAGTTTTGTGAAGGCCCATCTTAGCCCATTAAAAGATAGGAGGTAAATGCGAAGCAACTTGGGAAGGTCTGTGCAAAGTGGAGAAAGTGAACCTTTGAGGATCTTATCAATTAATTAATTTTAAAGGAGTTTGTCTAATATTTCCAATAAATGGATGAGATCTTAAGATATACTTTGGAAGATAGTGCCAAAAGAAGAGTGTTTTAATAAACAAAAAAGTTTTTCTAGTCATTATTTATGTTTATTGCTCGAACGTGTTGAAATATTGAAAGGAACTGGGTCTAGAGGATAAGACTGGGCAATAGGTTTTAGATTCCTGTAACATTATTAAATTATATCCTTAAAGAAATAATGTAAAATCCCCTGCGGCATATTTTCTTTTTCGAGTTTGATGGCTAGACCATCTAAATCTTCTCATTTGGAAGTTTCCTCTCATTTGGGTTCCATCTTTATCAAACTCAATTGTTAGGAATAAGCCCATTTCCATGGCTTCCTATATGCTTCATTAAAACTAACTAGTGGAAGAGCAACCCCTCATGATGCTATTCAATTTTCTAAATTGATCCTCTATAGTTAGGTGTAAGTCCCACATAAAGGTTTTCTTTCCATATGATTATTTTTCTCATCTAAGATAAGGTGCAAATCCCCACATACTTGCTTCATTTTCTTATGATCATCCACCAATAGTGGAGCAAGCCCCTCGTGGAACCATCCTAGTCTAAATCTAAATTTTCATTGACTCTATTGATAATAAACTATAAATATCCTAGGATCTTGATCTTCAATTTTTATCATGATCATAAATTCTTAACTAGTTATCAGAGCTTCATTTTAGCTTCATTTTTTATTCAAGGATCAAATAAATGGTAGGAATAACTCCATAATCCATTTTGAGTGTTGTCAATACTAACCCAATACAATCATTATCTAGAGGAAAATCTTATGGTTCCCTAGTCCTTTCAGAAGATGTGGCATAATCAAAACATAACTCCTTGGTGTTGGTCTCCTACTCATCCAACTCATAATCTAATCATCAAAAAAAAAAAAAAAATCAATCAATGGGGACTTAACATGGACTATCACTCTAGACATCCACATAATGTTAGATGATTCATTTGATATTTAAGAGGATTAACCCTAAAAATAAGGTTTTCCTTATAAGTTAAAATTTAATTCCTTAATTTCCATACAACAAAAGTTAAGGCTAGATATTGTTTCTTAATTTGTAGGTAATTGATTTCAGTTGGGAGTAATCGATAGATTAAGTAATAGAGTGTTTCTCATTCCGTTCCTTATTAGTTTGTTCAAATAAAGTTCCATGAGATTCATCTAAAGCTATGGTATAAAATATCAAAGGTTTTCCTTAGATGAGAACCATTAAAATAAGAGGTGTCATCATATACCACTTTATATTATCAAAGGCATTTTAACATTTATCATCCCAATGAAATCAAGGCTAACATGTAATTCCTTATTTTCTATACTGTGAAAAATCAAGGCTAGATAATGTTTCTCAATAGGTGGGTAGTTGATTTCTGTTGGAAGTAACCAATAGATTAAGTAATAAAGTGTGTTCTTAATCCCTTCCACATTAGTTTGAACTAAGAAGGATCCAAGAGATTCATCAAAAACTATGGCATAAAATATCAAAGATTTTCTTAGGATGAGAACCATTAAAATAGGAAGTGTAATCAAATACCACTTTATATTATCAACGTCATTTTAACATTTATCATCACAGTGAAATCAAGCATCCTTTTTACATAAAATAGCAAAGGGTTAACAAAGGCTAGATAGATTTAAATTAAATCTTCTTTGAGATTTCAATTTTTTCCTAAAAAAGATCTTAATTGAGTAAGGATCCTAAAACTTGGTATATCTAAGATGTCCTTCACTTTGGAAGGATCAATCCTTATACCACAATGTCTCACTATAATCCTTAGAAAATTTCGAGAAGTTATACCAAAGGTGCAATTTGAAAGATTCAATTTTAAGTTGTGGTAAAGCAAATGTTCAAAAATGATTCTAAAATCATAAGGATGATCTTGTGTTTCCTCACTTGTGGTCAGCAAATCATATACATAATGATAAGAGAATAAAATGTAAAGTTTAAATTTCATCAATATAAAATTACCATTTAATTTTATCTTTTTATGCAAAAAGTAAGCAAATTATTCTACGTTATCATACCCCTGCAGTTCCAATGATATAGCTCCATAGATCTATATTTACCATAGTATCAGAGAGCTATAAATTCAGTGCCTTAGTAGTAAAGTATTTAAATTCATCCAAAAGTTAGGCACCAAGATGCTAAGGATGGAGCGTTGTAGTGCCAAACCATGCACTATATTGCCCAATTGGCACACTGCTGTGATGGAGGATGTTTATAAATTATTTGACTGACAAACAAATGTGATGAATGATAAAACAAGACAACCATTTAGTGTCGTAGTGCTACCAAATCAGTGCCATTGTGCTTGATCTATTATTTGCAAAAAATTTAAATGAAGAGATCTTTTTATGTATCGGGGGAAGTTGCTACTAGAGAGGGCTGGCCAAATGTTTACTTTGTGTTAGTCTGGGAGATTCTAGAGAGAAGAGAGAAAGTAGTGAAAGGAGTCTATAATTGGTACTATGATAGATTTCCTTGTGAGATCTATCCTCATTTATGTCTTGCACTTTTATTTTCTATATTTCAGTTGAGCATTTTTTCATTTTGTTTAATTTTCATGTCTAGCTAAAACTTTATCTCTGGTCATATAATAATTTTAATAACATGCCTGCTTTATATTCGGTTTATAATTTCATGAATTATTAAAATCTATTTAAAAATTCATCATGCCTCATTTAGTTTATATGGAAGCTTATATGAACTTAAAATATAATTTAATTTAATGGCTTGATAAAGGAGTAGAAGAACAATTAGGGGATTTTAAACTTAACTTTTTCATGCATAGACATATATGGTGGTTAGATTTTGGGATATTTAGGAGATAGTATTACTTGTGTTGATAGGAATCTTAGCTAAATATTACAATGAGATCGACAAAGATGATTAATAATTATGCTCTCATTCAAAACAACATTAGGAATGATCTAACTATTGATAACATGAGTTTTAAATATCATAGGTTCATATAATTTAGGTATAAAATTTATTTTTTAAATCATAAATGTTAATTGTTGATATCTCATCCTTTTTTATTATATCAATATAGTAAATTAATACTTCATATAAGTAGAACTAGAGTGGCCTTCAAGAAACTGAAATTCTCGTACAAACAATACTAGACTCATAACGTTATTACATGATAAGACATGTATACTTCCATATAATAAGATTTAGACCACAATATAGCAAGAAAAAAAAAGAATAATAATAATAGTATACTATCAAGTTTTCTGCATCGTAATTAGGGATCATAGTTAAATATCATGTTATTCACTTTATATAACAAAAAAGGATCACTGATTTAATCTTTTCACTATCTTTATTCAACTTGTTCTATGCTGGCATTATTTTTAATTTCTTCTAAAGTTTAGTATTATAATATTGTAAATTGTTCAATAGTTTTGTGATTTACATTTTTCATATTATGTGTGTTAGTATGTCATGCATAATAAGAACTAATTAGGAGAAATCTTATTTGATTCTAAAATGAAACAAATCACTTAGAAATATTAGAAGAATCTTGATATTCATAAAATGAATTAGAAATGGCTAATCTAATTTAGGAGAATGAACTAACTAGACCACTTAGCGAAAATGAAAATGCCATGGTTGAGGGTATTAACCAAAGCATCAATACAATAAATATCCATGTTAAAAATTTTGAGCTAAAGCTTTCTATCATCCAAATATTAAAAAATTCTTAGTTTAGGGGAGCCCCTATAGAGGATTCTCACATGCATAGAGCTCGTTTCTTCAAAATACATGCTACATTCAAGTACTATAGAGTCTCCAATGATGCCATTAGACTTAGATTTTCTCCATTTTCATTAAGGGATATGGCTATAATGTTGTTGAACTCTTTACCCCCAAGTTCAATCACGACATGGAATAAATTAGGTCACAAATTTCTTTCCATGTATTTTCCTACATCTAAAATTACAAAATGTTGGAATAACATTAACTCATTCACCCAACTAGATGGAGAATCAATATATGAATCTTAGGATAGATTTAAAGAATTGCTTAGAAAATATCCACACCATGCACTACCTGATTGGCTTATCATTCTGACATTTTATAGTGGTCATGTATGTTCCCTTAGGTCCATTATAGATGCTATGGTTGTTTAAGAGAGTGAGCCCTAAGAAAATGGCTAGTGTGTATGAATTTGATGCTTTATGAATTTTGGCTAAAAAATTAACTGTTACATCTAGAAAGCTAGATAATCTTTGAGTTGGAACATCCCAAAGCACATCTTTATCAATAGAAGAGAATATATACGGATCGTTTAGTGACCTAAGCATGTTAGGAGTTAAATCATTAAATACCATGAATAATAGGCAAAATAAACCATTCTCTAATACTTATTACCCAAGATGGCAAAATCACCCTAAATTTAATTCGAGTAATAATCAAAATGGGAGTAATAATTAAAATTCTGTGAAACCAAACCATATAAGAATATGAGGCCCACCTCCTCAGACTATGGAAATGAATGGACTAATTATGCATATAGATTTAATTTAAATAATTGAATTAAAGGTAAAAGGCCTTATTTAGATGATTTAGTTTTGCAAATGGGAACCTAGTCATAAAGTCAAGCACCCAGAATAAAGAATATTTAAAATCCATTAGGGTAGCTTGCTAGCTCATTGAATAGTAGACCCTAGGGAACCTTGCCTAGAAATATCTAGGTAAATTTTATGGATATGGATAAGTATCATTATAAAGATATATAATTTGGAAGTGAAAGAGAGTTATAGGAAGTGGTTAGGAAAGAGAAGAAGTCTCTAGAAGAAATTCTTAAGGAAGCCCCAATAAAATCCATCAAGCCTAAAGAATGACCTTAGTCAATTAAGGATGTAGTAAAACTTGTTAGAAAGGTTATTGATAGACAACCACCACCCTTTCCTGAGAGGTAAAGGTAAATTTAGAGAAGAAATTCTTTAGATTTTTAGAGGTGCCTACCTATGCTAAATTCATAAAAGACATCTTGAGAAAATTAGGTGACTTTGAAATAGTAGCCCATAATGAGGAATGAAGTACAATAATCCAAAAGAATATCCCTTAGAAGCTTAAGGATCCAAGTAGTTTTTTTGTTCGTATAGCTATAGGTGAAATTTTATGGGAGAGTGTTATGTTACTTACAAGATATAGTAAATCTCATTCCCTTGTCCTTTTTTAGAAGATTAGACCTAGGTGAATTCTAACCAACCATTGTTAGCCTTTAGTTAGATGTTTTTTCATTCACTTATCCAAAGGAGGAAATAGTGGTTGTATTTATAAATGTAGATATGTTTATTTTCCATATATACTTTATTCTGTTAGATATAAAGGAAGATAGGGAGATACCAATAAATTTTGGTAGAACATTCAAAGCCATAAATAGGGATATGATTGATGGATAGAACGGAGAATTGATCATGAGATTTCCATAAGACTCACATGCAATGTCCTAAAATCTATAAATTTTCCTAAGGATTAATGTGAGGATTACTATAGAGAGGATTTATTTGATGCTTTTGTGAATGTTGTTATGAATGAGTTGTTTACTGATAGTTATTTAAACTTGTCATTGTGTTAGGATGATTTAGGAGAGGTTTATAGAGAAATTTTTCAAGTGATTAGTGAAGCGCCTAGGATGTTTAAAGAGATATATGAAGTGTTGGATAAATTATCTCTAGAAAAACCATTGAAACCATCTATTATGGAGTGGCCTATTCTTGAATTAAAAGCACTACCTACCCATTCAAAGTATGCCTTCATAAGTCAGGAGTCAACTTTACCAATCATTAATTTTTATTGAGCATGAGGAAGATCAAGAAGGTAAGTTGATTAAAGTTTATAGCACGTATAATAAAGTTTTTTAGGAGACTATTGTTTTGATTTGAGTGAATCATTTTGTTCATGAGAATTCTAATCTAAGTTTATGTTTTTGATGATTACAAAAGTTTATTGTTTGTCTAATTCATCTTCTAACATATATTTGAGTTTTTGTCTGTGTGTACTAAAGTATTTTTCAGGAAATTCACACTCAAGACTGTTGAAGACTTCAAGTTCACTTGTTCACTGTAAATGAAGTCTGTAAATTTTTTCTTTTTCTTGAGTCTAACAGAGTGTGATTGTAAGTTGGATAACTGTGTACACCCACACAATGGAGGAGTAAAAAGTTTAAATGTTTTAAACTTATCGTACAGTACAAATTTATTTCGTACAGTATGATATGAAGAATATGTCCTCCAGGGAGAACCCATCAGACTAGAAAATTTTTCTAAGGCATGTTCGTACAATATGAATACCATTCGTACATGAGTTTTTGCTGTACGAATAGCTCAAAATTGGGTTCGTCCAGAGTTTCATACAGGACGAATGGATCAGACGAAGCTCTCTGTTCGAATTCGTCCAAGCGTTCGTACGGGACGAAGTGTTCAGACGATGCTTACTGACTTGATCGTCCAAGCGTTCGTACGGGATGAAGTGTTCGGACGATGCTTACTGACTTGATCGTCCAAGCGTTCGTACGGGACGAAGTGTTCGGACATTGCTTACTGACTTGATCATCTAAGCATTCGTACGGGATGAAGTGTTCGGACGATGCTTACTGACTTGATCGTCCAAGCGTTCGTACGGGACGAAGTGTTCGGACGAAGCTTGCTGACTTGATCGTCCAAGGGTTCGTACGGGATGAACTATGTGTATGAACGGCTCTGATTTGTTCGTCTGATGAGTCGTACAGGACGAATTGTTTAAATTTTTGAACTATTCATACAGTACGATTGTCGATCGTACAGGACGATCGGCACTATCTTAACTTGAAAATTCAGTTTTTGGATGGTTTTTTCTGTCCTAAGTATAAAAATGACTCAAAATTGTTTGGAGAAAATATCCTTCTACGAAAATTCTTTTGGGAAGTGAGAGGAGAGTGATTGGGAGAGTGTTTGGGAGTGAGTTTTGAGAGATCTTTTAAGAGAAAATTGTGAGGAGATTCACAAGGTTATCCAATCGAGAGGATTTCTTTTACTTATTCTTCAAGCATCTTCCTAGTTCCTTGGAGACTTTTGCAAGAGTATTGTTCGAAAGAATTTCGGTTCTCTGCCGCACTTGTAGAGTGAAAAGGACGACGGTTCTCTGCCGCACTTGGAGAGTGAAAAGGATGACGGTTCTCTGCCGCACTTGGAGGGTGAAAAGGATGACGGTACTCTGCCGCACCGGGGTTGGTGGAAGAGAGTTTGTAAAGGCTTCTCCGCCTTGCTGTGGGGGCAAAAGGAGAGTCACTTGGTTTTAGTGCAATACCTAGAGAAGGAGTCTCTAGGGAGTGGATTTAGGTCGTGTTTGACCGAACCACTATAAATTCTGGTGTTTTCTATTCACTATTTATTTTTCTGCAGTTTATTCTCGTTGTGGTTGAATTTTTGTTTTAAAAGAAAGAGCAAAAATTATCTCTGTTCGTACTGTACGAAGTTATATCGTACTGTACGATTAGCTTTTAAATTTTCCAAAATATCAAGAGTAATTTTAGAAAGAACCAATTCACCCCCCCTCTTGGTTAGCCCAGGGACATTGAGCAATAGGTCTAACAACCTGTTTGTACTTTCAAGTGGTATCAGAGCTAATTTCAAAATAACTGTTTTAAATACTGTTTGAAATTTCGATTATGGCTAATTTTGGAAATAAAAATACTGTGGAAGGATACTCGATCACTAGACCACCGTTATTTGATAATATTCCTTTTGATTTTTGGAAAACTCGCATGTCTTCTTTTCTGCAATCTCTTGACTATCGTATGTGGATGTTAGTTCAGGATGGTTATACTGAACCAACTAGGATTGTAGAAGGAATAAGAGTTCAAACACCTTTTACAAACTGGACTGTAGAAGAACGTGAACTAGCTCAACTGAATGCTAAGTGTTTGAATAGTTTCTTTTGTGCTTTAAAATTGAAGATTACATGCGTGTGTCTACCTGTAAATCAGGAATGGAAATTTGGGATAAACTTTGTGTCACATATGAAGGTACAAATGAAGTGAAACAAACTAGATTGAATATTCTCTTGCACGACTATGAACTTTTTCGCATAAAATAGAATGAATCAATCTCTGACATGTACACTCGCTTTACACACATAGCCACTTCATTGCATGCTTTAGGTAGGGAGTTAACAAATGCTGAGAAAGTTAACAAGATATTACGTTGTTTACCTCCAGTATATGATGCAAAGATAACTGCAATAACAGAATCTAAAGATTTGAATGTTTATTCGGTTGACAATCTTCTTGGATCACTAATTGCTTATGAGCAATCGGTGACTCAAAGACATATTAATGCAGGTGAGAAGCGAAAGGAGAAGAACATTTCTTTAAAGGTGGATGACTCTGAAAGTGATCAATCGCTACCTGAGGACGAAGAGGATATTGCCCTGATGACGAGGCAATTTAGAAGTTTCCTAAAAAGGAAGCAGAGAAGACGCCAGAATTGGAACAAGGGTAAGTTTCAAAAGAATGTCAAGGCTTCGAATGAAGTCATTTGCTATGAGTGCAGAAAGCCAGGTCACATCAAGACAGATTGCCCCAATCATAAAGGAAATCCTAACAAGGAGAAGACCGAGGAGAAACCAAAGGATAGAAGGGTAAAAAGAGAGTACAACGAGCTTTCTGGGCGGACTCAGCTTCAGATTCATCAGAAACAGCACCAGAAGAGGAAGTTACCAATTTGTGCTTAATGGATGATAATCTCGACCATTCAGATGAGGATGAGGTATGTGATTTAAGCTATGAAGAATTATTTGAAGTTTCTGAACGCATACATTCTGCATATAGGAAACTTAAGAAACTGCATGCTAAGTTAAATTTGCATTACATAGAGCTGCAAAAAGATTATGAGATCTTCAGAAAAGATCATGCATTAATTGATAGCAACCATATGACTTTGTTGGATGAGTATGATGATTTAAACAAACAGCATAATCTTTTAAAATCATCACATGCTGAACTTGAAAAAGATTTTAAGACTTTTATGGATGAATCAGATTCTAGAGATCATGAGTTGAAAATTGATAACTCTATTTTAGGAAGTTCCAATGCATATCTTAAAGTTCAGATTAAAGCACTTAAGGAAAATAAAATACCACCTAAGCTTGAAGAGTTTCATGAATCTTACCACAAGAACATTGACTTAAGATCTAAAAAGAAAATTTTTAGGAAGAACAAATTAGTGAATCCCTTTCCAGGGATAAAGTGTTTTTCTTGTGGTAGTTTAGGACACATTTCCCATACATATACTTTGAAGTATAGAACACATTTAGTACGGAGACCTAAGGTGCAGAAACCACAGCATATCACACATGCATCTGGTTTAAAGTTGTCAAGAGGTGAACCCAAACTTGTTTGGGTTCCCAAGGCTAATGTTTGATTATTTTGCAGAAACGCTCTCATAGGAGACCTCGTGAGAGTATTTGGTACCTGGATAGCGGATGCTCAAAGCATATGACCGGAGATACAAGTCAATTTATATCACTAGAAGTCAGGAATGGAGGCAAAGTGACGCTTGGAGATAATACCACCAAGAGACTGGTAGTTACAGGTATAATTGGAAATTCAAAAAATTTTGTTATTGAGAATGTACTATTAGTTGAAGGCTTGAAACACAATCTGTTGAGTATTAGTCAATTATGTGACAAGGGCTATCATATTAAGTTTTTACCTACAAGTTGTGTTATTAGTCTAAATGGAACTGTTGTTTTGAATGGTGATAGGGTAAATAATGTTTACATGCTAGATTTTAATTCTATTAAAGCATCTACTGCCTTGTGTCTGAAAACTGTATCTGATGAATCATGGTTGTGGCATAGAAGGCTTTGTCATGCTAGCATGAAAAATCTTAAGAAAATCACTCAAAAGCAACTGGTTAGAGGAGTACCCAAATTAGATTTTACTAAAGATCACTTGTGTGATGCATGTCAACTAAGAAAACAAGTGAGATCCTCATTCAATTATATCAAGGAAATTAGGACTAGCAAGCCCCTAGAAATTCTTCACATGGATTTATTTGGACCTGTTAGTACCTTAAGTTTAGGAGGAAAAAGATTTGGGTATGTTATTGTGGATGACTATACTAGATTCACCTGGATTAGATTTTTGAATCATAAGAGTGAATCATTTGATGAGTTCAGAGATTTTGCCACTTGGATTCAGAGAAAACTTGGTTTTGAAATAGTTAGTATCCAAAGTGATCATGGGGGAGAATTTGAAAATGAAATGTTTAATATTTTTTGCAAATCTCTTGGAATTGAACACAACTTCTCAGCACCGAGAACACCTCAACAGAATGGAGTTGTAGAAAGAAAGAATAGGACATTAGTGGAAACTGCTAGGGCCATGTTGGTAGAATATTCACTTCCTAAATATTTTTGGGCTGAAGCAGTTAGTACAGCATGTTATGTATTGAATAGGGTGTACATAAGGTCTAAATTGAATAAAATACCCTATGAACTTCTTAAAGGTAGAAGTCCCAACCTCTCACATCTACATATTTTTGGATGTAAAGTGTTCATTCATAATAATGATAAAACTCTTCTAGGAAAATTTGATCTGAAATCAGATGAAGGAATCTTTCTAGGATACTCAAGTGTTGGAAAATCCTATAGAGTTTTTAATAAGAGAACATTGATAGTTGAAGAGACCACACATGTTATTTTTGATGAATCCTATGAAAGTAAAGGGTCTAAGATGGATGAAGATGAGGTTGAGGTGATAAATCAAAAGCTTGAAAATCAAAAAGTTGAAGATAAAGTTGAAAAAGAAGAGGAAAACCAATTGCCTAGAGAATGGAAATTTGTAAGGAGTCATCCAAAACAATTGATTTTAGGTGAACTAAGTGAAGGAGTTAGGACTAGGCATGGTTTGAGGAAAGAAGTGAATCATTCAGTATTTATTTCAATGATAGAACCCACAAACATAGAACAAGCACTTTTGGATGAATTTTGGATATTGGCCATGCAAGAGGAGTTGAATCAATTCAAGAGAAATGATGTTTGGGAATTAATTAAAAGGCCAAAAGATCAAAGTGTAGTTGGGACTAAGTGGGTATTGAAAAACAAGATGAATGATTCAGGAGTAATTGTTAGAAATAAGGCTAGATTAGTAGCTAAGGGGTATAATCAAATTGAAGGAATTGATTTTGAGAAGACATTTGCCCCTGTAGCAAGACTTGAAGCAATAAGAGTTTTGTTAGCCTTTGCCTGTTTTATAGATTTTAAATTGTACCAAATGGATGTTAAAAGTGCCTTTCTAAATGGGGTGATAGAAGAGGATGTGTATGTTGAACAACCTCCAGGTTTTGAAAATTCTAAATACCCTAATCATATTTTCAAATTGAAAAAGGCATTATATGGACTAAAGCAGGCACCTAGAGCATGGTACGAGAGGTTGAGCACTTTCTTGTTAAATCGATCATTTGTTAAAGGAAGTGTGGATACCACTCTGTTTATGAAAAGATTTGAGAATGAAATACTCATTGTACAAATATATGTGGTTGATATCATCTTTGGATCAACTGATAAAGCTTTATGTGATGAATTTTCAAAAATAATGAGTAGTGAAGTTGAGATGAGTCTGATGGGTGATTTGACTTATTTTCTTGGCTTTAGCATAAAGCAAAATGAGGAAGGAACTTTTCTTTGTCAATCTAAATATGTTAAGGAAATCCTCAAAAAGTATGAAATGGATAATGCTAAACCAGTCACTACACCCATGAGTTCCTCAGTCCTATTAGATAATGATCCAAAGGGAAAATATATTGATCAAAAGAAGTTTAGAGGAATAATTGGATCTTCGCTTTATTTGACTGCAAGCAGACCTGAGATTATGTTTAGTGTTTGCTTATGTGCTAGATTTCAAGCTGATCCAAAAGAATCACATTTGACAGCAGTAAAAAGGATCTTAAGATATCTTTTGGGAACTCAAAATTTAGGAATTTGGTATCCTAAGAACAGTTGTTCTTTTGATATAATTGGATACTCAGATTCAGATTTTGCAGGCTGTAGGGTGGATAGGAAAAGTACTTCTGGAACATGTCAATTCATTGGAAATTCATTAGTATCTTGGTCCAGTAGAAAACAAAATTCAGTAGCACTTTCTATAGCTGAAGCAGAGTATATTGCCTTAGGGAGTTATGTAGCACATGTGCTTTGGTTGAAACAACAATTGAGTGACTTAGGATTAGTAGTTGGCACCATTCCAATATTTTGTGACAACACTAGTGCCATTTGTATTTCAAAGAATCCTATTCAACATTCTAGAACCAAGCATATTGACATAAGGTATCATTTCATAAGAGATCATGTAGCGAAAAGTGAAATTGAACTACATCATGTGGCTACTAAAGATCAGCTTGCATATATTTTCATAAAACCCTTAGCCTTTGACACATTTAGTATGTTGAGGACAAGGTTAGGTGTGATAGATCTAAATGCTTGATTGAAATTTTCTGCAAATATATTTCTATTTGTTTGTGTTTGTCAGTTTGTTCGTTGATTTGTCTTCATTATTATGTTTTTGTTTCTTGTTTGAATTCTGAATTATGTTTTTGTTTGTTCCTTATTTGAATGTTGAAAGGCATACAAGTTTTTGAAGTGTTGGGTTTTTAGTTATATTTGTACTGTACGATATGTAATCGTACTGTATGATAATGTCATCGTACCACATTTCATTTGTACGAACGGAGAAGAAACACGGTTAGGAGCAGTTATTTTTGGGGATCGTACGTACGAATACGTCATTCATCTGTACGATCCATGTGTCGTTTCACGTGAGGGACGAACCTAACCGTCGCCTGAACGACCTTTAATTTTCTGATCATCCCGGACGAACACGTAATCATCTGTACGATCAGGAAGTCAAAAAGCCTGTACGAAAGGACGCCTCAGGATAAGCAGTTTACGAAAAACCGTTTAATTTTGACTGTTTTCGTTCGTCTAAGACGAATTTTCATTTGTCCCGAACGAATCTAGGATCGTCTTGTACGAATGTTATTCGTACAGTACGATATCAGGTTTTTCCTATATAAAGGTGGGTCATTTTCTTTCATTTCACTATCTATCTAGAAACCTTTAGAGCCTTGAGAGAAAATGTCTAGCAGTGGAAAAAGGGCACGAGTGGCTAGGCGTCCGGCGTCTAGAAGGGAATGTGATGAAAATTTCCTTAGTGAGGAGAATAAGGAAGCATACCTTAGGTATGCTGCATCTAAGGTTACTCCTTCCCGCATTCTACTGCAAGAAAACATCCATTTTGCAGTTATGCCCCTCTTTGACTCGACACAGTTTTCTTTTCTATTGACCTTGATCTATGCCTTCAATAAGGACTTGTTTCATGTTTTCCTGGCAAACATGACCTTTAACGAGGATCATACAGCCATTTCTTCTTATGTTCTTAAACAAAAGGTTGTGATAACTAAGGAGGATCTAGGAGAATATGTTCATCTTAGAACTCAAGGGATTAGAGCTCATACCTTCTCCACAAGACCTGAAAATGGTTTGTCCAAAATTAACCAAGTTCTTAGAGGTGCAAGCATACCTACACATGTCGCTCGGGTAGAAATGTTGAATCAAAATGCTAGGCTAATCCAACATGTGCATAGGACATCAATAATACCTAAAGAAAGAGATCGAGTTAATATGACTCCACTTCTTTCTTCAACGACATTTCTTATTATGACTGGTCAGCCTATAGATGAAGCCCAATTGATCTTAGATTACATCTATTATCTGTCTGACATTGGGTTGGCTAGTGTGAAGAGGAAGAAAAATATTGCTTTAGGACATGTTGTGTGTTATATCCTAGAGAGAAAATACAACCTAGTTCATCCTTATGGTCCTTCAGAGCTCCCACTATACTTCACTGATGCTTCTTTTAGAGAATTATTTAGGAAAGAGGGTACAGCTGACAGCTCAGATGATGAGCCTCATTTTGCTACTGCTCCTTCAGGTGCACCCTCAACTACACCTGGACCTTCACAGGATTTCTATCAAAACATGGTCCAACGTTTTGATAGAATGGACCAAAGGTTTGATGACATGGAGGCTCATTTGAAGAGACAGGATGATCAGTTTGATGCTGTTAACACAAATATTGCTACTCTTAACAGCTATTTTTCGTTGTTCGGTGGTATACCACCTCCTCCACCTCCTGATCAGGGTCCCTTCAGTACTAGCTTGGATGTGATTGTGTTACTCTTTATATGTTTTAAGTTTTTTTTGTTGTGAGTTTTTTATTTTGAATATGTTTTAGCAAGTTCTTTATATGATGAGATGTGCCTTAAACGTGTAACTTGCTATGGTTGTATGTTGTGAAATTATTAGTAATGAAATGTTCAGTGTTTATTCTTTTTGTGTTAGTGAATGGCCTTGTTATTTTTTTTTACTTCAATTCACTTGAATATAGTTGATTACTGATCTAGAATGTTAATTGAGTTCATATTACAATAAAAAATACTATGCATAACTTTAAATTTTCAAATTTTTAGATTTCGTTATGTTGTGGTGTAGATTAGAAGATCTTACTTAAATCTTATTTAGACATGTATTACTTAGTCTAAATTTATGTATGTTTTATGTTTTAACATTATTCTCACATTCTATATCTTTGTGTTTACTATTGTATTTGTGACTAAAGAGATAATATTATTGGAAAGAATCTTAAATTCAAAGCAAAGCTTGAAAAGATGCACAAAATGTACCATATAAGAAAAGATGCGCAATATCGCTGACTGTAAAAAGACACACAAAGTGTGTCATCAAATCAAAAGATTCGCAATGTCTCCAACTGTAAAAAGACACACAAAGTGTGTCATCAAATCAAACAATGCACAAAGTGGCTAAATATTCTTTCCTTTAGTTTTTTATTCTCTTTTTCACTAAGCAATAATTGTCACTTTAAACTTAGAATTTTTGATAATGTTATCTCTCCTTCTGTACAAAAAATTGCGACTACTAAACATGTCTAATACATTACTACTTTAGATCAAATTTTCTTGTCCTTCACATACTTTGAAATCTAACATTTTTGAGTCTTTAGTTTTTGCATCTTATTTCAATATTGTAATTCAACTTCATTTAACATAATTCCATTTCTCAGCTATCTTTTAGTGCTCTTTTTGCTGTTGGCAAAAGGGGGAGAGCTTTATTGTTTGACTTATGTTCTTGTATGGTTGTATGTGCTTTATATGTATTGTATGGTTATATGTGTATTGTATGTTTATATGTGCTTTGTTGTTCATTCCTACACTCTTTTCTTCCCTTCTTTTGTCTATCCTCAAATATCTTGATTTGTCTTTAAGGGAAGCTTAAGGATATGATAAGTCAATTTTAGGGATTTAGGTTATTTTGGGAGAGTGTAGATCTTTTATTTAAAGGGGATATATTGAGTGAATGTTAGAAGATCAATGTGAATGTTAGAAGATCTATTTTTGTATATTATCAAATAATAGTTGTTTTGCCATCATCAAAAAGGGGGAGATTATTTTGATTTGAGTGAATCATTTTGTTCATGAGAATTCTAATCTAAGTTTATGTTTTTCATGATTACAAAAGTTTATTGTTTGTCTAATTCATCTTCTAACATATATTTGAGTTTTTGTCTGTGTGTACTAAAGTATTTTTCAGGAAATTCACACTCAAGACTGTTGAAGATTTCAAGTTCACTTATTCACTGTAAATGAAGTCTGTAAATTTTTTCTTTTTCTTGAGTCTAAGAAAGTGTGATTGTAAGTTGGATAAATGTGCACACACACACAATGGGGGAGTAAAAAGTTTAAATGTTTTAAACTTATCGTACAGTATGAATTTATTTCGTATAGTACGATATGAAAAAAATATGTCCTCCAGGGAGAACCCATCATACTAGTAAATTTTTTTAAGGCATGTTCGTACAGTACGAATACCATTCGTACATGAGTTTTTGTTGTACGAACAGCTCAAAATTGGGTTCGTCCAGAGTTTCGTACGGGACGAATGGATCGGATGAAGCTCTCTGTTCGATTCGTCCAAGCGTCGTACGAGACGAAGTGTTCGGACGATGCTTACTGACTTGATCGTCCAAGCGTTCGTACGGGATGAAGTGTTCGGATGATGCTTACTGACTTAATCGTCCAAGCGTTCGTACGGGACGAAGTGTTCGGACGATGCTTACTAACTTGATCGTCCAAGTGTTCGTACGGGATGAAGTGTTCAGACGAAGCTTGCTGACTTGATCGTCCAAGGGTTCGTACGGGACGAACTATGTGCACGAACGGCTCTGATTTGTTCGTCTGATGAGTCATACAGGACGAATTATTTAAATTTTTGAACTATTCATACAGTACGATTGTCGATCGTACGGGATGATCGGCACGGTCTTAACTTGAAAATTCAGTTTTTGGACTGTTTTTTCTGTCCTAAGTATAAAAATGACTCAAAACTGTTTGGAGAAAATATCCTTCTACGAAAATTCTTTTGGGAACTGAGAGGAGAGTGATTGGGAGAGTGTTTGGGAGTGAGTTTTGAGAGATCTTTCAAGAGAAAATTGTGGGGAGATTCACAAGGTTATCCAATTGAGAGGATTTCTTTTACTTGTTCTTCAAGCATCTTCCTAGTTCCTTGGAGACTTTTGCAAGAGTATTGTTCGAAAGGATTCTGGTTCTCTGCGGCACTTGGAGAGTAAAAAGGATGACGGTTCTCTGCCGCACTTGGAGAGTGAAAAGGACGACGATTCTCTGCCGCACTTGGAGGGTGAAAAGGACGACGGTACTCTGCCGCACCTGGGTTGGTGGAAGAGAGTTTGTAAAGGCTTCTCTGCCTTGCTGTGGGGGCAAAAGGAGAGTCACTTGGTTTTAGTGCAATACCTAGAGAAGGAGTCTCTAGGGAGTGGATGTAGGTCGTGTTTGACCGAACCACTATAAATTCTGGTGTTTTCTATTCACTATTTATTTTTCTGCATTTTTATTTTCTGCAGTTTATTCTCGTTGCGGTTGAATTTCTATTTTAAAAGAAAGAGCAAAAATTATCTCTGTTCGTACTGTACGAAGTTATATCGTACTGTACGATTAGCTTTTAAATTTTCTAAAATATCAAGAATAATTTTAAAAAGAACAAATTCACCCCCCCACTTGGTTAGCCTAGGGACATTGAGCAATAGGTCTAACAACCTGTTTGCACTTTCAACTATTACTAATCTTTGAGGGATAAGCTTATTACCTTGTATGTATTAGATTTTCCTAAAGGAAGCTAGTCAAATAAAAGCTGACCTACAAAAAGTGTTAAATCAAACTATGATCGAAGTAGTGAAGAAAAAGATAATAAAATGGTTAGATGAATGTATCATTTATCCTATTTTAGATTGTGCCGTAGTTAGCCCAATTCATTGGGTACCAAAGAAAGGATGTTTAACTATAGTCATTGATGAAAAGAATGAACTTACTGTGATAAGGACTACGATAGAGTGGAGGTTTTGCACATATTATTAGAAACTTAATAAAGCCTCTAGGAAAGTTGACTGTTTGTTGCCATTTATTAGTAAGATACTATATAGATTAGTCATGTATAGATGGCTATTCTAGATACAATCATATTTTAATTACCATAGCAAGACAAAATCATATTGCATTCGAAAGTCCTTATAGAACTTCTATGCTTAGAATAATGCCTTTTTGTTTATGTAATTCCCTAGCAAAATTTCAATGATGTATGAAGTCTATATTTTTAGATTTAATTTAGCAGGCATTGAAATTTTTTTGTATAATTTTTTGCCTTAGAAAAATCCTTGATGTTAGTATAATCATTTAGAATTTTCTTTAAAGAGATGAGAGGAAACTAACTATGATCTCAATTGTTTGAAATGAGAATTAATGGTTAAGGCATTGTCCTTAAACATCAAATTTCTAATTGGGGTATGGATGTTTGTAGGGTGAAAATCCAAGTGATTGAAACTTTTCCAACTCCTACATCTATTAAGGGAGTCCAAAGCTTCTTTGTGCAAGCAGGTTTTTATAGGTAATTTATTAAAAAGTTTTTTAAGATTACTAAATATCTATGCCATTTACTTAAGAAGGATATACCATTTGAATTAAGTTTTCATAGTTTAACTATATTTACAAAGCTTAAGATGTACTTCATTACTGTACCTATAATCATTTCACCTTAATGGTCTTTAAATTTTGAATTGATGTGATGCTAGTGACTATACAATTGGAGCGATTTTATGACAATGACTAGATAAGAAATTTCATGATGTATGTCACATAAATTAAACATTGAATGATGCAATTAATTACATGACAACTTAGAAAGAATAAATTTAGGACACATTTAATCATTACTAAAGTTGTTATTTTGACTACTCACTCTTCCATCAAAAATCTATTAACTAAAAAAGATTATAAACCTAGATTATTTAGATGAATTTTTTTTCTTCGAGAAATTGATGTAGAAATGTTTGTTAAAAAAAAATATAAAAATCATGTGGTTAATCTTTTATCTTAAAAAAAGGTGTATTCTAAGCACAATGATAGTGACATTAATTAATTCTTCCATCATGAAATAATATTTGTATTCGATTCATTGTGTGTGCCTTGGTATGTTGATATTGTGAACTTCATTATGGGTGGAGTTTCCCTTGCTAATATGTCAAACACCCAAGGGTGAAAATTCATGCATTATGCCAAATATATTACTTTTTTATGAGCCTTGCTTATTTAGGAAGTGTAAGTATTAAACAATTCGGTGTTGTATCTCAAAAGATGAGATTGAACCCATTAATAGTCAGTGTCATAATTCTAAGAATGGAGGGCATTTTAGATGGTTTAGAACTTCTTCTAAGATCCTTAAATAGGGAGTTTTGTCCTTCTCAATTTAAGTATGTGAATGAATATGTAAAAAAATATGTGGTAGATGTTAGAGAGTCAGTAATATTTCAAATAGAAATGAAATTCCCTTAATTATGTAATAGAAGTGGAGATTTTTTATGTTGGGGTTAGACTACATAGGCCCTTTTATTTAATCTTATGAAAGTAAATATATTCTAATGATAGTTGATTATTTACCCATATAGAATGAGTGAATAGTAACACCCAAAAGTGATGCTCCAATAGTAATTGAACTTTGAATTAAAAATATTATTTTAAGATTTGGAGTGTATAGAGTCATCATTAGTGATCGGAGTAGTCTTTTTTGTAATAAGAGAGAAGAGGATTTAATTTTAAAATATGAAATCAAACATAAGGTAGCTAATGTTTATCTTCCCCAAACTGGTGGCTAAGATGAAATGAGTAAGAGGAATATTATAAGGATTTTAGAGAAGACTATGAGTCCAAATAATAAGGATTGGGCATTAAGATTTGATAATACACTTTAGGCTTATAAAACTACATTTAGAACTCCAATTGGAATGCCTAACTATAGGCTAATTTTTGTAAAGGCTAGCCATTTACCTTTAGAGTTAGTGCATAAAGCTTTTTTTGGTAGTGAAAGAATTAAATTTCAATCTTAAGGATGCTAAAGACAATAGACTAAGAAAGTAGAATGAGTTAGAGGAAATTGGAAATAAAGCTTTCTAAAATGTTAAGTTATCTAAAGAGAAAATTAAGAAATGGCATGTGCACAAGATCATTTTGAATGAGTTTTGCCGGGATAGGAAATGCTTTTATGAAATTCAAGATTAAAATTATTTCATAGGAGGCTAAAGCCTTGGTTGTTAGGACCATTCATTATTGTTAAGGTTCATCCTTACAAATTTGTAGATAGAAAACTTAGTAAGATAGCTCAAAATTTAAAGTAAATTGATTAAGATTGAAGCACTACTTAAGAGGAGAGATAGACCGCCATATGATTTTAACAGAATTGGCTCATCCTAAATGAAGTGTTAGGCAAAATCCAGCTGAAGACCATAAACTTTGTACTATTTGGGAGACAACCTAATCTATTGTACTTATTTGTTTGTAGAATAGAGTGTGTGTGTGTGTATCATGTTTATGTTTGTGATTAGAGGTCCCTTTAGTTGTGTTTTATTTGTGTCCTATGGAAGTTGTGATATGTGTGATTGAATTTACTTTATATCAGGTACATCATTGGAAAATTTAGCCCAAGCAAAATATTTATAATTTTGAAAAAAAATTAAATTATTATAATAATACATGGAACATAAGGAAAATAGTTATGTAGAGTCAAATCATACAAATAACACTATAGTATTGGCCATGTAATGCTCCAGCATTAAGTGTATAAATTATAGAAACCATTCGAGCATCGCTGTACCTAATTAACCTCATTATTAAGGAGTTAAAGCATCACAGCACTCCGACATGTTGAGCATCATGCTGGTAGGATGGTTAAAAAGCCCATGATATGAAGTTCCAAAGCTATCATTGCAATGTTAACTTGATTCAATGCCATAGTGCATGTACTATCATTGACAAGTTTGACTCAACACTAGAGCACTACAAAGGTTAGTGTTGTAAGGCAAATAATTTAGTAAATTCCAAATGACTAAGTCATTTCATTTCACTTGTAATTCTTTATATCTAGTATTTGATTTCTAGTTTAGTTCCCCCATCCTAATCATTTTTAATAGTCCCCAAACTCACCATCAATAAGAAAATATTAATATCAACCTCTTAGAATTCCAAAAAATTCATGAGTGTTGTAGTCGAGGAGTGATAAAATACTCAAGTCTATAAGACTACAAACTTGAAGCATTATTCTAGTAATCTTGGGGGGGGAGGTAAAAGCCTGAATAGTGAATAAAAATTGGGATTTTTGATTTTGTAAACAAAGATTTATTATAGTTCTTATAGTACAAGAATTATTTTTTTAACACATAGGAGCCACATGATGAATTGATGTATGTTATAGGGAAATTAGTCCCATTTATACCTATAGCCTTAAACAAAATCTTTAAAACTCTCTATTATTAATTTGATGGGTAAGAATACTTAATTTTTTGTGTTTGTTTAATTAACTATGATGAAGTTCTTAGGTTCTTAACCTATAGCAATCAAAATTTTTAATGGAATAGGACAGAGGATAAAATAACAAATGTCCCCATGTCTTTCCTAAATCAAGATTCAAAATCCTGACACTACTTTAATTTTATAAAACTCACGTCAAGCAAATATATTATTATAGTTACTAAGGATAGGGAATTTTTAAATAAATGCACCCAACAATCCATTTAGTACATGCTTAGGGGGTTTAAAACAATGGGTTGAGCTTGTACCCACCAAATTTAAGAATTATGAGACCCCCAAACCTATAAGAAATCTATGGGAGGAGTAAATCTTACCTTCTACTATACTTACGAGATATACAATCCAGTTCTTCAAAATATCACTCTTAAAATAACCAATGGGATTTAGCCAACCGACCCAACTCATCCAAATGCATGGTAGAGATCCTAGGATGCTTGGAGACAAAGTGGCAAAATTTTGAGATAAAGTGGGCCAGATCTAGATCATTCTTGATTCATTTAGGTAGCAACTTTTAGGACTAGAGTGGAGGATGTATCAGGGTATGTCCACACGATGCTCCAGCACCAACTCTTGTACTATTACCAGTCAAGTTTTGATGCAGCCATGGCTTACATGTTTATGAGTTTGCATATGGGCTACCTTGGTCAAAGAAACATGTTTGCAAGCCCCCACCCTTTGAGCTTTACTCATTTGTAATGCCGTTTGCAGTAACAAAACCATTAAAAGAGGAGGAGGATGATGATGACTAGCGAGGGTTCCCTATTGGATTTTATTTTAGTTTTTTTTTTTTTAGTTATTTTTTTATTTCATGTTTTTTATTTTATATTTAGATCTTGTTTGGAGAAATGAATGAAATTAAATTTTCATGTAATTTTTTATAATTGTCACTATGACATTGTTTTATTATATATAGTATTATTTCCTTGAATATGAAAATTAGAAATTTAAAATTAAGATAATTAATTTTTTATAGTATGCAATGTGAAAAATTTTCCAAATAAGGGAATTTAAAATAACAACTACTCATTTCATTAAAAATTAGTAATTTCTAATAAGTTAAATTCCTAAAATCACTTAAGAACTTAACTAATTATAGAGAATTAATGGATTTAAGGATTAATGTAACTAAGTTAATTAGATCAATTCTAAGTTGTCTATTAAGTTAGTAAATAGTGATTTTTGAAACATTTCATGAATATTGGATAGAATAAAAGTGGGGGCAAAAGAAAGGTATTGAAAATATGTAGAAGTATTTAGCAAATGTAAAAGCTAAACTAAAAATTAAAAAATATAATATTGGACTTCAAAAAATTTGTACATGGAATATCTAGCTTCACTTACACAAACTATGGAGGCAATAGATACGTATTTAAAATGTTTATGAGGTACTTAGCCAATTGAAATGAAAAAGAAAATGAAGGCAAAAAATAGAAAATAAAAAAGTAAAATACTATGCTATAAAAAATTAGTACATACAATGTTTAGCCCCACTCCTACACTTCTAAGAAAAATTATTTAAAAGATAAAACTTTAGACTGATTTATTAATTAACTAAATTTAAAAACTCTTTTAATTCCAAAAATTAGTAACCCTAAATAAGTTTGTCTAATTTATCACATACACTAAGGAATTCAATTTAGATGGAATATGAATTAAAAATGAAAGAATGGGTTGTTATAATTTATTTTATTAGAAAAATTTTTAATTTATGTGTTGAACTAATTTTTAATTTCCAAATATCCTATTCAAGCCAAAGAAAAATTGATTCATTTAATATGAATTACTTAAGCATAAATAATATCTTAAAGTTTAGGGGAAGTTTCTAAGTGAAA
The DNA here is from genome assembly GCA_019925795.1 of Dendrobium chrysotoxum. Classification (NCBI taxonomy): domain Eukaryota; kingdom Viridiplantae; phylum Streptophyta; class Magnoliopsida; order Asparagales; family Orchidaceae; genus Dendrobium; species Dendrobium chrysotoxum. The sequence goes on along the minus strand of CM034300.1, from coordinate 46,761,831 downwards.
AGTGTATAGTCCAAATTACAACAATCTTTTTAAATGTCATTTAATTGTAACATTTTTGTGCACAAAATACATAAAATATTCCAAATTGAGAGAGTGTTGCGATGCCATAGATATAATTTCATAGCACAACATTTATGCTAACATCGGAGTGCAATCAGTTTGGCACTACATTAATGAAGGACTGACATTCTTTCAAAAATAAGGCACTGGAACATCATAGCGGCATACCCTGATTTACACTGCCCAATCACCATAATACCATGGTGAAACATAGTCATAGATAGTGAAACTAGCAAATTGATGTAACAAATGACAAACCAACACATCGATTTAGTAGCACGACGGTGCTACCTAACCAGCATCATTGTTCTTGAATAATTATATGAAAAAAATAATATAAATAGAGAACTCATTTTACATGTAGGGGATGACTTCTACAAGAGAAGGTTGGCCATAAGTTTACTTTTTGTTATTCTAGTGAGGGTCTAAAGAGAAGAGAGGAAGGCAAGTAAAGAGTCTGTAATAATTTTTGAAAAATATATCCTAGTAACATCTATCCTCACTCATTTCTTGTACTTTTATTTTCTATATTACAATAAAGTATATTTTGTTTAGTTTTATTTTAATATTTGGCTAAAATATTTTCTCTAGACTTTTAGTAACCAAGCTTAATTTAAATTAGATTTATAATTTCATTAATTATGCAAAGTTATTTTAAATTTTTCATGCATCATTTAGTTTATGTAGAGGCTTTACTTAAACTTATAATACAATGTGATTTACTACCATGATAGAGGAGCAGAAGAATAATTAAGGGATTTAAAAAATAACTTTTCCATGCATAGACATATGGAGATTAGAGTTATGGGATGTTAACGAGATATTAACACAATAGTTGAGAGGAATCATAACTAAAAAGAACAATAATAATAGTATTTTATCATATTACATTTAACTTGATTTTGAATAAGTTCTTAAAAAATTTTAGTAATATCTCACTGCTAGGTTGCACAAGTATTCTTTAGTCAAAAATGTTTAAATTTGTGAGCACAACCTATAGTTTTGACGATTTCAAATATTATTGGTTAGGTCACTTATTTCTCTCTGCCATATATATTATTTATTTATTTAGAGTGCTATTAACATTTCAAGTACAACATACATATAACCAAGTCAAAGAAGAGAACTCAAAAAGTAGATGATATAATAGTAGTAGAAGAAGGCTAGGGGAGTGACATCTCTATCATTACAAGGAGCAAAAAGATGGAGCAACATCTCTAACATTACAAGGGGCAGAAAGAGGGAGAAACATCACTACCATTGTAAGGAGTAGAAGGTGCTGCAACTCGAGCTCACTAGTTTATGTTTTTGATGATAATAAACATTATGGATCACATCATTATGTCTCCTAGTATTTGTAATGTATATTTCTTTGTGTGTGTACTAACATTTCAGGAACACCATACACCATCCAATAAAGAGTCAAGGCTCATGATTGGGTACAATAGGTTATGATGTAAAGATTTTTTATAATATTCATTAATGTATTTTTGATTTCTTCAGTTAAGTCCTGTATGGGTGTGTGCTAGCTTGGTGACCATGCACACATACACACTCAGGGGGAGTGAGATTGAAACCAGACATTCGAATTTTAAACTAATTGAACTGTATGATTTATATCGTGCTGTACGATCATCACATCTAATTAATCATGTTGTATGATACATACTGTATAGGACGATCAGTTATGATCCTAAAAAATAGCCACCAATCATAATATGGGCAAGACTTTAACATTCAAATTTTGTTCTAATCATCCAAGATGATATATATTGTATTGGATGATCTATGACAATCATGCCTAAATTGATCCTGTGATTAGGGGACTAATTATGGTTAATTTGTTCAATTCGATCATCCAGGATGATTAATGATGATCGTACTGCATGACCAAGAGGGTGCATGGGATGACCTACAATCATTCAATTTGATCCCCAATATTATACGAGATGATCAGTATAAATTTGAACTAATCATACTGGATTATTTGGTGATCATCTAGGACTATCATATCAAATTCTATACATCGTCATGGATGATCTTTACCTCCAGTACTGAGTTTCTAGGGTTTTTAAAATTCTTCAAATCGTACTGGACGATCCTACAATCATATTGTATGATCTTCACCTGAATTAAATTCTTATAATTTTTTAAAGCCCTCCATTTAAGCTTTCTGAAAAGACTTTGTATGAGTCTTTGGCATACATTGAGTCTCATTTCTTCCATAAAAAACTTGAAGAATGAGCCTTGAAAAGGAGAGAGGAAATGGTGGAGTTTGAGAGGGAGAAGATCCTTATGGGTTTCAAGGGAGTGTGGAGGGGGTTTCACATGGTTGCTCCGGCAGGCTTGCACCTTAGTACCATCATAGACAAGGTTTATCTTGAGGGAAGTTTTGGTAAGAAGAAGATCTCTTTGGTGTCAAAGGACCCAACTACTCCACTACACCGGGGAAGGTGAAAGTGATTTAAAGTTCTTTTCCTGTGAAAGGATTTATGGTCCTCTGTTATCTTCTAGAGGGAGAAAAAGGATTATGATCCTCTGTCGCACTGGGTTGGTGGAAGTGATTTTGTAAGGGCTTCTCAGCCTAGCTGTGGAGGCTAAAGGAGAGTCTTTAAAGGTTTAGTGTAATACCTGGAGTGGGTGACTCCAGGGAGTAGACACAGGTCAGGTTGACTGAACCACTATAAATCTCTGTTCTTGTTTTTATTTTTTTGAACTTTATTTTCACACTTTTTTTGTAATAATTATGTGGTTGAAAATCTCTTATTTTTTGTTATCGTGAAATTACTTTACTTCTGCATTGAGAAATAAAATTATAAATTTTTTTATGTTGAAAAAGCTTTAAAAGGGGGATTTTTCTTTTTGTTTAAAAAAGTTTTAAAATAACCAATTCACCCCCCCCCTCTTGGTTAGCCTCGGGCTAGTTCATAAAGGTTTAACAACCCTCATAAACTTTCAATTGGAATCAGAGCGGGATTCATAAACTAAGTTTTAGAAAACTTTTAAAAAAAGATCAATGGCCAACTTTAGAAATCATAATACTACAGAATGATATTTAATCACACATTCACCTTTATTTATAAATATTTCTTTTGATTTTTGAAAAATTTGCATGTCTACTTTCTTGTAATCAATTGATTATCGAATGTGGCATATGATTCAAATTGGTTATTCTGTATTATCACGTATTATAGATGGAGTCAAAACTAATATTCTTTTTACTGAATGGAGTAGAATAGAATAAATAAATGCTTAATTGAATGCTGAATGCCTGAATTATTTTTTCTGTGCTTTGAATTTTGAAGATTGCATGAGAATCTCTACATGTACCACTGACAAAAAAATTTAGGATAAATTATGCATTACATAGAAAGGTACTAATAAAGTCAAGTAATCTAAGTTGAATATTTTAATGCATGATGATGAACTTTTTTTCATGAAACCTTATGAGACGATCTTAGACATGTATACTAGGTTTAACCAAATTGTGACATCATTACATCCCTTAGGTAAAGAACTTTTAAACTTTGAAAAAGTTAATAAAATTCTACATTATCTACCTGAGAAATTTCATGCTAAAGTAACTACTGTATATGAATCAAAAGACATGAATAATTATTCAATTGATAATCTGATTGGCTCACTCATTGCAAATGACCAAAGTGTGAGTCAAAGACTTTCGGATGAAGATTAAACTATAGTGCTAAAAGCTGAAGACACGGATCAAAGCAGCTTAGTAGATGATGAGAGTGAGGACATAACATCAATAATAAGAAAATTTGAAAATCTACTATAGTGTAAGCATCAACATCAACAAACATGGAACAAAGCTAAACATGGTAAGAATGTTAAGATTTTTTATGATGTTATTTGTTTTAGGTGTAGGAAACTCGAACATATGAAGAATTAGTGCCCTAATATAAAAACAATTCATACAAAGGAAAAGGGTAAAAGTAAGCTAATTGTAATAAGGGCAACTGATAAAAAGCAATTTTCTCAAAAATTGGTTCTTGTCTTAGACTCTTGTATTTCTTTGGTCTCTTTGAATAAAATTGCTACTTGCATTTTCTAAAAAAAATGATAAAAAGCAAAAGATCTCCTGGCCAAACCTAGCTTCTAAATCATTAGACTAGGAGAAAGATGATGAGCTATAAAGTTTAGTTTGTGAGTTTATATGTGTTATTGTTAATGCATGTGTATATGTTCTTTGTTTTGTTTTTGTTCGTCATGAATACTTTTATTTTCTTTGTTGTTTTAGTGTTTTTTTATTTATGTTTGTAATTTTTTTTATTTTATTTTCCATGTATGTTTTTTATAGCATTCTCTGATCATCGCCCTACAATCCGCATCTCACATCATATTTGTAGAAGAGAATCAATCAGTTCTCTCTATTCATTTTTTTTAAATGAAAAATTTACCTCCTTATTACTTATATTTTTTGGGTAAGTTATTATTACTTCTCTAAATAATTAAAGGAAGAGAAATTTATGACTATCCCTCTTCCTCTACCTCCTTTAGTGGTGAAACTTCTTTTTGAATCAAAATCTATTTTAAATTAAAAATTTGACCTAGAAATAGAGATATGCTTCATCTTCCTATAGTTCTCCATCTCATTTGAAAATATTTGCAAATCGATGAATCTATTTCAAATTTTCTTACTCAAGCTGTCTGTCTATATCAGATGGATCTGGTTTTGATTTGTGGTTTACTCTTCCCTATAAAAGAGAGTGAGTTTCTCTTCTCTTATATTTGGAAAATAATCTCACAACTAAGAATCTTTAAAGACTTAAGAAGGAAGCAAGTTTGCAAAAGCAAAAAAGAGGAACAAAATGAGCCCAAACTCAAAAGATGCGTAATGTTTTCCAAATAAATTGCAAGATGCACAAAGTATATCAAAAGTCAAAAGATACACAAAGTGTGTAAAACACTGATAAAAGAGGCACAAAATGAGCCCACAATAAATTAGCTTTCCTTCCTGTCAAGCCTTTAAATCTTAGACAAATCCATGTGCCAATAGATATTGTCCACACTTGAATTTAAAAATCATAATTTTTGGTTCATCACTTTGCTATGCTATTCTCATAAGATATATTTTTTGAAAAGGAGTTTTAAAAGATCACAGTTCCTTTCTAATTTAATTTTTGAATTAGATTTATGTTTAAAAAGGACATTAACCTAGAAGAAGCCTGAGCTAGGGTTGATAAAATTCAAATTTCTTCCCTTTCTAGATCTTAGTACAGTCAATTCATTTCTTACTAAGCTGATGGATAAAATCAAGAGGTAACTTTCTCATTTCTAGAAAATTTGTTGAATTTAATTGATTGTTCTTAAACACCACCACCACCTCCACTTGATCAGAGTCCGTGTGATCGTTAGTTTGTTATGTGTGTTTTATTTTGTTTTTTATGTGTTTTACTTCCTATTGATAAAGTCAAACGGGGAGATTGTATTTACCAGGTTGTATTTATGTTTAAGTTGCATATGTTCATCTTATATTTACATTAATTTATCTGTTATGTAATTTCTAAATATTTTTTTTATTTTTATTAAACAAAAAAACTTGTTTGCTTTACCCTATTTTTAATATAATTATCTTAGTGAGCGGGATATTAGGAGAAAATATTTTTAAATTCATAAATTCAACCAGTAATGTTTGCCATCATCAAAAAGTGGTAGATTATTACAACTCAGGCTCACGAGTTTATATTTTTGATGATAACAAATATTATAGATCACATCATTATGTCTCTTAGTATTTGTAATGCATATTATTTATTTGTGTACTAACATTTCAAGAACACTATGCACATTCCAACATAGATTTATGGCTCAAGATTGGGTAGAATAGGTTATGCTATAAAGATTTTTATAATATTCATCAATGTATTTTTAATTTCTTGAGTCATGTCTTGTAAGGGTGTATGCTAGCTTGGTTACCATACACACACACACTCAGGGGGAGTGAGATTGAGTAAAAACCAGAAGTTCAAATTTTGAACTAATTATACTGTATGATTTATATTATACTGTGTGATCAGCTCATCTAACTAATCATATTGTATGATATATATCATATAGGATGATTAGTTATGATAATTAAAAATAGCAACTAATCATAATTTAAGCAAGGCCTTGAGATTCAAATTTTATTCTAGTCATCCAATATGATTTATATCTACTAGATGATCCATGATAATCATGCCTAAATTGATTACGTGATTAGAGGACTAATTATGGTTAATTTATTCAATTCGATCATCCAAAAAGATCGATATTAATCTCATTGGATGACTGAGAGGATGCATAGGATGACCCATAATCGTACAAGATGAAATACCATAATTCTTCATCTAATCATGTAGGATGATCCCAATATTATACAGGATGATCAGTATAAATTTGAATTGATCATACTGGACAATATGGTGATGGTCTAGAACTATCAGGTAAAATTCTACACATCGTCAGGATGATCTTTGCTGTCAGAATTGAGTTTCTAGGGTTTTTTCAATTCTACAAATCATACTGGATGATCCTATGATTATACTGTATGATCTTCACCACCATAATTGAATTTCTAAGGTTTTTAAAAGCCCTCTATTTAAGCTTTCTCAAAGGACTTTGTATGAGTCTTTGGCATGCATTGAGTCTCATTTCATCTAGAGAAAACTTGAAGAGAGAGCCTTGAAAGGGAGAGAGGAAAGGGTGGAGCTTGAGAGGGAGAAGATCCTTGTGGGTTTCAAGAGAGTGTGGAGGGGGTTTCATATGATTTCTCTGGTGAGCTTGTACCTTAGAACCATCATAGTCAAGGTTTTTCTTAAGGGAAGTTTTGGGAAGAAGAAGATCTCTTTAGTGTCAAAGGACCCGGCTACTCTGCCGCCTCGGGGAAGGTGAAAATGATTTAATGTTCTCTGCCTGTGAAAGGGATTGTGCTTCTCTGCAATGTTCTAGAGGGAGAAAAAGTATTATGGTCTTCTGCAGCACTAAGTTGGTGGAAGAAATTTTGTAAGGGCTTCTCCGCCTACCTGTGGGGGCTAAAGGAGAGTCATTAATGGTTTAGTGCAATACCTATAGTAGGTGACTCCGGGGACGGGACATAGGTTAGGTTGACCGATCCACTAAAAATCTATGGTGTGTTTGTTCTTTGTTTTATTTTTCTGCACTTTATTTTCTGCATTTATTTTTGTGATAATTGTGTGGTTAAAAATCTTGATTTTTTGTTGTAGTGAAATTACTTTGCTTCACATTGAGAAATAAAATTATCTAATTTTAGATATTGAAAAAGCTTTCAAAAGTGGGATTTTTCTTTTTGTTTAAAAAAGTTTTAAAATAAATAATTCACCCCCTTCTTGGTTAGCGTCGAGCTAGTTCATAAAGGTTTAATAACCCTCATGAACTTTCAGGAGGGTTGGATTCTCTGTCGCACTGGGAGGTAGGAGGGAGAATTTTTGGTATTTAAAATTCATGTATTGTTCATTGTACTCATGAGAAGGGAGAAGGGCATCTCAACCTAGCTGAGTGGTAAAGTAGTTTTTCAACTTAGTGAAATTCACAAGACGGAGGACTTTCGGGATAGGATTTAAGTTCAATGATTGAATCACTATAAAAATCATTGGTTTTCATGATTTACTTTTTCCAGCACTTTAATTTCTTGCTTTTTTATTTATATTACATAAATATGTGATAAATTTATTTATTAAACTTTTAGTTGAGCTTTTCTATGGAGTATAAAAATAAAATACAAACAGTATAGACATTTTAAATATTTTGTTTTAAAATATTTTTTCACTCTTGAAAAATACATTATTTTTATAAAAAGTTTAAAATTTTTAATTCACCCGTCTCTTGGTGTTCTATAGCACTTTTAATTGGTATCCAAGAGGGGTTCTCACTTTAATTGGTTTAATAACCTAACTAGATCCAAAGATAGTAAAATTTGGAAATATGAACACTTTAGAAGGGTACTCCATTATCCAAGTGTCATTAATTGAAAAAATCCCATTTAATTTCTAGAGCATCATAATTTTTACCTTTTATAATCAATTAATTCTTGCATGTGGCCTATGATTCAAATTGGATATTCATAACCCTACAGATTTGAGAGTGGCACTAAGGTTGAAATTACCATTAAAAAATGTTGCTTGTAGGATGGTGATCTTGCAAAAATAAATATTAAATGCTTAAATTGCTTCATTTATGCATTTAAATCAAAATATTATATATGTGTGTCCACCTGTGCCATTATTAAAGAAATATGGGATAAATCGTATATCACCTACGAAGGCTAAAGTAAAGTCAAGTAATCATGCAAGAATATTCTCTTACGTGACTAAAAACTATTTCAAAAGCAACCTAGCTAGTTTATCACCAATATATACACTAGGTTTACTAAATAATTCATCCCTGCATGCTTTAGGTAGAGAAATTTCCAATACTAAAAAAGTTAATAAAATAGTATAATTTTTCTTGAATATTTGGATGCAATGGTGATAATTATTTTTTAATATAAAGATTTGAACACTTACTTTATTGATAACTTGCTAGGATCTTTGATTTCTTATAAACAAAAAAATTGTCAAAGAAATGAAGATATAGGTGAGAAGAGGAAGGAGAAGACTATTACAATGACCTAATGATAAGAAATGTAGTTATTCTAAAATTAATGTAATGAGGATATTATGCTGATGATATCTAAAGAACAAGAAGAATCACCATAATGATAAACATTATGGTAAAAATACCAAACTAAATAAATTTTTTATTTATGTTCTCTGTTATGAGTGTAAAAATTCAAGACACATTTGTTTTGATTGCCCAAACCTAAAGATCAAACCAGTGAAAGAGAACGTTAAAAAAAAGGCACATGAAAAATGGAAAATGAAGAACATAGATAGCAATTTTTTGCTAATTCAAATATAGACATTTGAAACAGAAGCTAAAGAGGAGGGAACAAACTTATGTCACATGGAAAAGATTAGCACTTTTTATCCATAAGAAGATCAGGTATGTGTTACTCTTATGATGACTTGCTTTTCTTTTTAGGAGAACACATGATAGTTGTAGAAAGCTTAAAAAGAAGTTTTCAAGTATTTAAAAGGAATACTCTATACTTTTAGATGATTATTCCAATCTTTTTAGCAATTTTACAAAATTAAAAGCTGATGATGTTGCATTAGAAGGAAAACATTAGAATTTGTTTAATAAAAATTAAACTCTTAAAATGGGGCATATTGAATTAGAAGATGCACTTATGGTGCTAGCGAGAGATGCATTGAATTTACTGGAAGATGAACATGCACTACAAGTAGAAGAAAGAATATATAAGTGTCTAATGAATACCTAAAGAAAAAGAAAGCAAAACTAAAAGAAGATACATCAGGGCCTTCATACTAAGTTAAGACACATACAAAAATACAACATGCAACACCCTACCATACTACCCGGAATGACTCTTCATATAAATTCGTGCATATATTTCTAGAAGTTAAGTATTTTTTTGGTGGTAATATAGGTCACATAGTATGTATATCCACGCACAAAGTCTACTATAGCTCACATTATGTTTGGAGATCCAAGGCCTCATGTAGACATCACATCATACATTCATTTCAATATATGGTAGGCCAAAAAATTACTTGGGTTCCCAAAATTGTAACTTGCTTAACTATATTGGTATTCCCTCATGAGGGCTTTAGTGAGAGTATATGGTAGCTAAACTGTGGATGCTCAAGACATATGACTAGAGATATAAGGAAATTCATCTTATTGGAGGCTGGGAGTAGAGGCATGATAACACTTGGAGACAACAGTAATAATAAGGTGGTGGGCGTAGGTATAAGATTTTGTTTATCAAAGGCTTGATTTATAACTTATTATGTATATATATATAGGAAGCTATGTTGCCAAACTTCTTTGGCTAAAGAAATAACTTTATAATTTAGATTACTGATGGACACCTTCCCCATCATATATTACAATATGATTGAGATGTTTATCACAAAAAATCTAATTTAGCACTCTCGTACAAAACATATTGATATGAGGCACCATTTTATTAGAGTCCGCGGGGAATTGGGAATTGTAAGCGTACAATTTGTAAACATAGATAATCAATTAGCTGATATTTTTATAAAACCCTTAAGTTATGAAAGATTCAGTGTACATAAGAATATATTAGGAATCGTCAATATAAGTGTATAGGAAATATGGGTACTTACATGATTTTTATTTACTTATGTGTTTATATTTTAGTTTATCTGTTTACGTGGTTGTGTTTGCCTCATTTTGTGGTGTTTATTTTTAATCTATAAAATTATATGTTTTAACTTTTTTTATTTTTTATACTTTTTCATATTTTATGTGTTTTCATTCTAATAATATTTTAATTTCTAAATTTTATGTTGTTTTGTGGGCTTTCCATTATAGAAGTATTCTTCAACATCTCATAAACCCTAAATAGTGTTACGAATATAGTTTCAATGACTATGATTTTGATGATAGCAAACGCTTTCATGTTTTTTTAAGTGTCTAATCTTTCAGGTTCACAAGATCAATTATAAATTCAAGCTAGCCCAAGTTCGAGTCAGCCTAATTTGTAGTTCAGGTCCAATGTACTTTTTTCATCTTTATTGAGTCTAATGTAATGTAAAGGATCCCCCAACTAAGTAACCTTGCACACACACACTCAAGGGGAGAGTTTTAGTGAGTTAGAGTTTTCATTCATTTTTGTTCATATTGTCGTAGACGATATTCCTATCATCGTGGACGATCCAGTAAAAATAGAAACTCTAATTAGGGTAACCATGTTAAGTCGGTCTGATTAAGCCAATCATCCTGGACATTACATCCATCGTATAGGATGATAGGCTCAAATCAAAAATTCCCAGCCGCTAGATTAAGTTAGGCAAGTTTTTATTTTTAGAGATTTGGTCTGATCATCCTGGACGATACGTGTATAATCCTAGACGATTCCTTATAACATGCCTAAATTAGTCTAGTGATTAAGGAAATTAATTAAGGTTTGATTGATTCGATCATATCATCCAGGATGATCGTAAGATCATCCTGGACATTCAATTAAAAATCCTAACCATCCAAAGCCTTTCTCTTGGACGACCTGAATAATGTGCTGGATGATATTCCAATTTTTGAACTAATCATACGGGATGATTGCAATATCATCCCGGACTCAAGTCATTTTCAATCGTACAGTATGTTTGTGCAGAACGATCTGAATAATATGCAGGACGATCTTCCTGAGATGAACTAATTATCCTGGACGATCGCAGGATCATCTCGGATGATATGAATAAAATATGTCTTCTAATCATCTAGAGAAGCCAGACCGTTTAGGCAATTCATGAAGATTTACCCTGATCATACAGGATGATCCTTCGATCATCCTAGATGATCTTTGTCAACCAGTTGAAATTTAGGGCAATTTTTGAGCCCTACTATTTAAGATCTCTTGTCTTCTTTGTTGAAATCTTTTGCCACCTTCATTTCTAGAGAGAACCTTGAGAGATAGAGAGAGAGCTTGGGAGAGAGAGAGGATGTTGTAAGGGGAGTTTGTGAGGAATTCACAAAGGTTGCTCCAAGCAAGGATCTGAGTCATCTTCTTTAATCGTCGTCCCTTGTCTTATTGGTGTCTCTATGGGAGGATCATTCGTAAGAAGATCCAGTTTCTCTGCCTGTTTTAGGAGGAAGCGAAAGGAGTCAAGGTTCTCTGCCTGCTTCAAGAGGAAGTGTAAAGATTCCAGGTTCTCTACCTGCTTCAGGAGGAAGCGAAAGGAGTCCAGGTTCTCTGCCTCACCGGGTTGGTGGAAAAGAGTTTTGTACAGGCTTCTCCACCTTGATGTGGGAGCAGAAGGAGAGTCGCTTAGTGTTAGTGCAATACCTAGAGGGGAGGCTCCAGGGAGTGGATGTAGGTCAAGTTGACTGAACCACTATAAAATCTTGTGTGTTCTTTCTGATTATCTTCTACAATTATTTTTCTGTTGATGATCATGTGATTATGATTATTATTCTGATATGGTTGAACATTGGCACATCATCGCAAAATTGTAATTATTTTTTAGAAACATCCAAAAGATTTTTCTAAATTAGTTTTACTCACAAATTTTTAAAATAACCAATTCACTCCCCTGCCCCTCTTGGTTAGCCTCGGGACTAGTTCATAAGGGCTTAACATCCCAAATGAACTTTCAAGTGGTATCAGAGCGAGATTCAAAAATTAAGTTTAAAAACTTTTGAATTTTGATCTATGGCTAACTTTGGTAATCGTAATACTGCTGAAGGTTATTCAATTACATGACCACCATTGTTTGATAACATACCTTTTGATTTTTGGAAAACTCGCATGTCCACCTTTTTATAATCTATAGATTATCACATGTGGATACTTGTTAAAGATGGCTATGAAGCACCTTTTAGACTTGTTAATAATGTTAAAACTGAACTACCTTTTATCGAGTGGACTTTTGATGATCGGGACTTAGCCCAACTGAATGCAAAGTGCTTGAATTATTTTTTTTGGGCTTTAAAATCTGAGGACTATATGCGTGTCTCTACTTGCACTACTGGTTAAGAAATTTGGGATAGACTATGCATTATTTATGAAGGTATATATGAAGTTAAGCAATCTAGATTGAACATATTGCTTCATGATTATGAACTCTTTCGCATGAAACCTACTGAATTAATTTCTGAAATGTATACTAGGTTTACTCAAACTATCACGTCTCTACATGCTTTAAGAAGAGAACTCACTAGCTATGAAAAAGTGAACAAAATTCTGAGATATTTTTCTTCTTTTATGATGCCAAGATAACTGCAATTAATGAATCCAAAGATTTGAATACCTATTTTATTAATAACTTACTTGGATCACTCATTTCTTACGAGCAAGGAGTGAACCAAAGATAACTTGATGTAGGTGAGAAGAAGAAAGAGAAGACTGTTGCCCTGAAGGCTAGTGATTCTGATTCTAGCTCTTTAGGATATGATGATGATGATGTTTTCTTAATCACTAGGCAATTCAAAAGCTTTCTGAGGAAGAAACACAACAACTATCGGAAGTGGAACAAAGGTAAGAATAGTAAAAATTTTAAAGGTTCTTCTAATATAGTTTGTTTTGAATGCAAGAAGCCAAGGCATATAAAAGCTGATTATCCTTCACTTAAGGCTCACCCAAGAAAGGAGAAGGGTGAGGAGAAACCCATGTTCAGGATGGACAAGAAAAGGATTCAAAAGGCTTTCTGGGAAGATTCTGCATCCAACTCCTTTGAGAATGAAGCTGAAGAGGAAGTTACAAACTTATGTTTGATGGCTGGTGAGCATCTAGGTCAGTCCGACCAAGAAGAGGTATGTGAACTGACTTACGATTAATTGCTTGAAGTTTCTAAAAAAATCCATTCATTATATAGGAATCTTAGGAAAACTCATGCTAGCATGAAATTGGAATTTCTGAATTTATAAAAAGAGCATGAAATTTTTATTAAAGATTATTCTACACTTGATAGCAATCACATGTCATTACTTGATGAATTTGATGAGTTGAATAAAAAGCATTTTGATTTGATTACTGAGCATGATTTATTAAAAGCATCGCATATTGAATTAGAAGCTGCATTTAAGAAATTAGAATCTCATGCATCTGATTTAGATAGTGATGAGTATTATTTGAAATTTGAAATTGCTAGTCTCAAGAAAGAAAATAAATTTCTAAGTGTGAAAGTTAGTGCATATGAGAATAATGAAACACCTCCTACTTTTGCATAATTTTATACACCTCCACCTTTTAAAGAAGCTCATTCAAAATCATCAAAGCATGTTTCATTCAAAACTAGGAAGAGGTACTATCACCTACGTAGATTAGTTAACCATTTTCTTGGTGTTAGATGTTTTTCTTGCGGCATGCTAGGACATATATCTCATACCTGCACTGTTCACCATAGTACACATTAGGTGTGGAGGCCTAAATTGCATCTGTCACAACACAGCACACATGCATTACATTCTTCTTTATATAAGAAGGAACCCAAACTTGTTTGGGTTCCTAAATCTGACGTTTGATGATTTTATAGGTGTGCTCTCACAAAAGGCCTCGTGAGAGCATGTGGTACCTGAGCAGTGGATGTTCAAGGCATATGATTGGAGATGCAAATCAGTTTATTTCACTAGAGACTAGAGCAGGAGGCAAGGTTACACATGGAGACAACACCACTAGGAGGGTGGTAGGAGCAGGTATAATTGGGGATTAAAAAAATTCATTATTGATAATGTTTTACATGTAGATGGACTGAAACACAACTTACACAGCATCAGTCAACTCTGTGACAAAGAATACAGCATAAACTTCCTGCCAACTTGCTGCATTATATGCTTATATGACAAAACTATTTTGCAGGGAAAAAAGATCAACAATGTCTACATGCTGGATGTAACATACTATAAAGCTGATGTTTCGAATTGCTTAAAAATTGCTGCAGATGAGTCTTGGCTGTTGCATAGGAGGTTATGTCATGTCAGAATGAAAACTCTTAGAAGAGTCACCCAAAAAGACTTAGTTAGAGGTGTCCACAAGCTTAAGTTCAGTAAGGACCACCTATGGGATGCCTGTTAACTAGGGAAGCAAGTCTAATCCTCTTTCCACTCCATTAAGGACATCAGCACCTCTAGACCTTTAGAAGTCCTTCACATGGATCTCTTTGGACCCATTAGCACTGTCAGCTTAGGGGGAAAAGTCTATGGATTTATTATTATTAATGTCTACTTGAGGTTCACTTGGATTAGATTTCTGTCACATAAGTTTGAGTCATTTGATGAACTTAAATCCTTCTCTATTTGGATTCAGAAGAAGTTAGGTTGTGAGATCTTGACCATCCATAGTGATCATGGTGGGGAGTTTGAAAATGTTAGATTTGGAACCTTATATGAGGAGCAAGGGATTAGCCATAATGTTTTAGCTCGTAGGACCCCTCAGCAGAACGGGGTACCTGAAAGGAAGAATAGGACCTTAGTGGAAGACTCTAGAGCCATGCTTGATGAGTATTCACTTCCAAAATACTTTTGGGCTGAAGCGGTGAACACTGCCTGTTATGTGCTGAATAGGGTGAATGTTATAACCAATCTGAATAAGACACCTTATGAGATCATTAAAGGTAGAACTCCAAACCTTTCCCACCTCCATATCTTTGGGTGTAAGGTTTTCATTCACAATAATGGAAAGTCACTCTTAGAAAAATTTGACCCAAAATCTGATGAGGGCGTGTTCTTAGCATATTCAAGTGTAGGGAAATCTTTTACAGTATTTAATAAGAGGATATTTATGGTGGAGGAGACTACACATGTAGTGTTTGATGAATTTGATCCTAAAGAGTCTAGATCTAAGGTAGAAGATGAAGAGATAGTAGAAGTCACCCAAGGAGTAGAATCTACAAATCTTGAGGAAAGGGTAGAAGTTAATGTTTCCTTGCCTAAAGATTGGAGATATTCTTTGACTCATCTAAAGAACCAATCTTAGGAGACCCTTCTGAAGGTGTTAGAACTAGGCATGGACTTAGAAAGGAAGTAAACCATTCTGCCTTTATCTCAATGACTGGACCCACCAACATCAATCAACCCCTTTTTGATAAATTTTGGATCTTAACAATGCAAGAGAAATTGAATCAATTTGTAAGGAACGATGTTTGGGAGTTAATAGAAAGACCTAAGAATCAAAGTATAGTGGGAACCAAATGGGTCTTTAAGAATAAGATGAATGATTCTGGGGTAGTGGTTAGGAATATTGCAAGATTGGTGGCTAAGGGGTACAACCAAATAGAAGGGATTGATTTTGAGGAGACCTTTACCCCTGTAGCAAGATTGGAAGTCATTAGAGTGCTTGCCTTTGCCGGTTATAAGGGATTTAAGCTTTTTCAAATGGATGTAAAGAGTGCCTTTTTGCATGGGGTAATAAAGGAAGATGTCTTTGTAGAGCAACCCCCAGGCTTTGAGAGTTTCCAATATTCTAATCATGTTCACAAATTAAAAAAAGCCTTATATGATTGAAACAGGTGCCCAGAGCTTGGTATGAGAGGCTTAGCACATTCCTATTATAAATAAAGTTTTTTTAGGAGAGCGTAGAAACCACCCTTTTCCTGAGAAAAGTAGGTGATAATTTACTCATTGTCCAGATCTATGTTGATGATATACTTTTTGGAACTTCTGATAAAAACTTATGTAATGATTTTTCTAAAATAATGAGTAAGTAGTTTGAGATGAGTATGATGGGAGAATTGTCCTACTTTTTGGGATTGAGCATAAGGCAAATGGATGATGGAACCTTTATCAATCAATTAAAGTATATTAAGGACATCTTGAAGAAATATGAAATGGATAAAGCAAAGCTAATTAACACTCCCATGAGTTCTAGTATCCAGCTAGACAAGGATTCAAATGGAAAATCTGTTAATCAGAAAAAGTTTAGAGAAATAATTGGATCATTGATTTACCTGACTGCTAGCCAACCTGATATTATGTTTAGTGTTTATCTTTGTACTCGGTTTCAAGCTGATCCTAAGGAATCCTACCTGACTACAGTTAAGAGAATCCTCAGATATCTCTTAGGGACCTCAACCTTAGGAATCTAGTATCCTAGGTACAACACTTCTTTTGAGATTATTGGATATTCTAATTCTAATTTTGCAAGGTGTAGGATGGATAGAAAGTGCACTTCAAGAACCTGTCATTTCATAGGACAGTCTTTAGTCTCCTGGTCCAGTAGAAAATAAAATTCTGTAGCACTTTTCACTGCTAAAGCTGAGTTTATTACCTTAGGAAGTTGTGTGGCCCAAGTCCTTTGGTTGAAGCAACAAGTTCTGGATCTAGGATTACCTGTTGGCATAATTTCAATTCTATGTGATACCACTAGTGCCATCTCCATCTCTAAGAATCCTATCCAACATTCAAGAACCAAATACATTGACATTAGGCATCACTTCATTAGGGACCATGTTACAAAAGGGGACATTAAGCTACATCATGTAGCAACTGATAATCAACTGGCTGACATCTTTACTAAACGACTAGCCTTTGAATCATTCAACATTTTAAGGACCAGATTGGGTGTGATTTACATAAATGCATGAATCTAATGATTACTGATTTCTGATGTTTCTATTTTTCATTTTGGTTTAGTTTTTGTTTGATTTGATTATCTGTTTCACTTTAGAATTTTTCTTTTCCTATAGATTTTCATTATTTTATTTGCTTATCAGATTTAATTATTTCTTAGTGATTTTTATTTGCTGATTTTCATTTCCTGATGTTTGCGTGTATGTTTTTCTTCTTTCTTATTTTTTATTTACTATTTACTCACTTCTAAATCAGATCACTGCTCATTATTACTGATAAACCGGTTTTCTGACTGAGAGTTTTGTCTTATTTTTGTTTGGAAGCTTGTAAGCAGTGATTGACTCCTCTGAATCTGTTAAAGGGAAGAAACATTGATGATTATTTCTATTCCTCTAACTCTTTTAATGGTGTATTATTTCTTTTGGATTAAAATCTTCTTCAAAATTAAAAAGTTCATTTTTGAACTAGAGATATATTTTATCTTCCTACAGTAATCTACCTCATATGAATAGTGTTTTCAAAGTTTGAATCATTGATATATTTTTCTTAATCAGGTAATTGCACTTATCATATGTAGCATGGTTTTTTTTTGTGAATTACTCTTCCTTATTATAGGGAGTGAGTTTTGTCTTTTCTTATATTTTGAAAGTAATTTCACAGCTGAGATTCTTGAACGATTATAAAAGGAAGCAAGCTTGCAAAAGAAATAAAGAGAGCTACAAAATGGGCTAAAAATGAAAAGATGCATAATGAAGCAAAAAATTGAAAAGATACACAAACTGTATCAAAAATTAAAAGATGCGCAAAGTGTGCTAAATAAATTGAAAAAGAGGCACAAAATGAGCCCACAAAGAAATAAGCTTTCTTCCCTTTTAGATCTTTAAATGTCTTAGAAAAATTCAGGCGCCACATAATAATTTCAAAAGCTTGAGATTAAAAATCATGAGTTCTAATTCCTTACTTCATAATACTATTTTATCGGATATTTTCTAGAACGAGGCTTGAGAGGATCTCCTTTCAAATCTAATTTCTTCTCTTCTGAATTAGACTTTTGTTTGAAAGGAATTTGAACATGTAAGGTGTCCGAGGTATAAGTTACGAAAAATGATTTTCTAACTTTTTTGGATTTCAGCATCGTCAATTTTCTTTTTAGTAGCTTTTGAATTGAAACTCAAGGAAAAATTCTGATTTACTGGAGCTGATCAACAAAAAAAAAACTTTGATGTGTCTGGATTTCATCCTTTTGATGTTTTTTTTGTGTTGGGTTTTGTACTATTTTTTATGTTTCTGTATGTTATTTTTCCTTTCTGAGATGTCAAAAGTGGGAGTAACAGTTTGTGTTCTAGTTTATGTTTTGGGTCAGTTCAGTGTTCTTATATTATTCACCCTATTTATTTACTGAATTTGAAATTACTAACAAATGTTTGCCATCATCAAAAAGGGGGAGATTGTTGCGAAACTGGTTTCAATGACTGTGATTTTGATGATAACAAACACTTTTATGTCTGTTTAAGTGACTAATATTTTAGGTTCATATAATCAATTATAAATTTAAGCCAGCCCAAGTTCGAGTCAGTCTGTTTTGTAGTTCAGGTCCAATGTACTTTTTTCATCTTTATTGAGTCAAATGTAATGTAAAGGATCCCCCAGCTAAGTAATCTTGCACACACACACTCAGGGGGAGAGGTTTAGTGAGTTGGAGTTTCTGTTCATTTTTGATCATATCATTCTGGATGATATTTCTATCATCCTAGACGATCCAATGAAAATAAAAACTCTAATTAGGGTGACCATGTGAAGTCGGTCTAATTAAGCCGATCGTCCTAGACGATACATCCATCATACGGGATAATTGGCTCAATTAGAAATTCCTAGATGCCAGATTAAGTAAGGCAAGTTTTTATTTTTTTGAGATTTGGTCTGATCATCCTGGATAATTCATTACAGTTATGCCTAAATTAGTCTGGTGATTAAGGAAAGTAATTAAGATTTGATTGATTCGATCATATCATCCCGGACGATCATAAAATCATCCTGGAAGATTAATTAAAAATCCTGACCATCCAAAGCCTTTCTCCTGGATGACCCGAACAATGTCCTGGATGATATTCTCATTTTTGAACTAATCATACAGGACAATTGCGATATTGGCCCGGACGATCAAGTCATTTTTAATCGTACAGCATGTTTGTGCAGGATGATTTTCCCGAGTTGAACTAATCATCCTGGATGATCGCAGGATCATCCCAGATGATATGAACAAAACATGTCTTCTAATCATCCAGAGAAGCCAGATCATCCAGGCTAATTGGTGAAGATTTACACTGATCGTACAGGATGATCCTTCGATTATCATAGACGATCTTTGTCTATCAGTTAAAATTTAGGGCAATTATTGATCCTTACTATTTAAGATCTATTATCTTCTTTGTTGAAATCTTTTGCCACCTTCCTTTCCAGAGAGAACCTTGAGAGAGATATAGAGAGATCTTGGGAGAGAGAGATAGGATCTTGTGAGGGGGAGTTTGTGAGAGATTCATAAAGGTTGCTCCAAGCAAGGATCTGGGACATCTTCTCTGGTTGTCATCTCTTATCCTCTTGGTGTCTCTATGGGAGGATCATCTACAAGAAGATCCAGGTTCTCTGCCTGCTTCAGGAGGAAGCGAAAGGAGTCCAGGTTCTCTGCCTGCTTCAGGAGGAAGTGAAATCAGTCCAGGTTCTCTGCCTTACCGGGTTGGTGGAAAGGGGTTTCGTATAGGCTTCTCTGCCTTGCTGTGGGAGTATAAGGAGAGTCACTTAGTGTTAGTGCAATACCCGGAGGGGAGGCTCCGGGGAGTGGACATAGGTTAAGTTGACAGAACCACTATAAAATCTTGTGTGTTCTTTCTGATTATCTTCCGTATTTATTTTTCTGTTGATGATCGTGTGATTGTGATTATTATTCTAATTTTGTTGAACATCTCCACATCATTGTGGAATTGTAATTATTTTTTAAAAACCTCCCAAAGATTTTTCTAAATTATTTTTGCTCAAAAATTTTTAAAATATCCAATTCACCCCCCGCCCCTCCTGGTTAGCCTCGGGACTAGTTCTTAAGGGCTTAACATCCCTAACAAACTTTCAAAGAGTTCTTCAATTCATATTGTATGGTACACATATTATACGATATGAAACACGTATAATAAAATTTTTAAATACAAATAATTATCAATTTAACTATTTAGGAGAAGATTAGGTCCAATCATCTTTTATGAATTACTCATTATATTGTTTCCTTCATATAATAGAATAAGCGCGTGTGTGTGTCTTCATGAATTTAAAAATATGAATATTATATTACATAATTCCAAATCATATTAGAAAATTTAACCATTATTTATAAGATCCTGATGGAGCAATGTAGACACAATAAATCATAATATACAATCCCCAAATGTACTTTATGTGGGGTAGACAACAAAAAACTCCAGGATTTTCTATTGAGAGAAACTGGTTTTTTTTTCAAAAATCAGATTTATGCTTCTGATGGAAACGGAGGGTCGCCGACCTTTGATTACGGCATGAGGTCCTTATGAAGGTTGGCGTGCTAATCTGCCTCCTCTTTTCTCATCGCGTTTAACTTTGGCTTCATCTCCGCCAGCTTTCGGCGATGATTTCTCAAGTAACCCATTAGATAGAAAGGTTAGATTCATGTCGTTGAGCCTTTTACTATCAATGAAGGTGGACTTCTTAATCAGAAAAAACTTATTGAAAGCATAGGTAAAGGAAAAATGTAGTTGCTGAGAAAGTAAATGTTGTAGACAAATATGGATCTCCTTCGGATCCTAGAAGCCTTCTTAAATCTACTTATGAGGCTGCATCATCCTTTATTTCAAAGTTGATTTAAAAAAAAACTAATTTCGGTTTGATTGTCCTTAGAGATATCCAAAAAGGTATTGATGAATCTGTGCTACCTAATTCAGCAACTCATGCTGAATCATGAAATATTATTAAGGAGGTCAGTAATGGTGAGGATACTGTTACTCTGGAAAGAGCCCACCTTGCAGATCTTAACAAAGTTCATTTTTGTGAAGAAGGTGATATGGCTGGATGTATTGCGGAAAAAAACCATCTGTTTTCTCGAAAAACGCCTTCTAGCAATGTCTTGTAAAATGCTTGGACCAAAAAAACAAATATCAACATTACAAACCTAGATTTTGGTAAGGATTTTGTTGGGGAAGATTCAATGGTAAAGCTTCACTTAACAAATGAATCAGAAAATTTGAACAAGCTTCGAAATTCTTTGGTGATTAAAGTCTTTGGGGAAAATACTCCATTTCAGGTGTTTATCATGGAGTTAAGGAGACAATGGCCTCACTTTGGAAAATTTCATCTAATAATGCCTGGTTTGGGTTAGGTTCTGTGTGCATTTGAAGAACTAGAAAGATTTGAATCAGTCTTTCCCAATGGTCCTTGGTATGTGAAGGGTAATATAATTGGGATGGATAGATGGTCTCCATCATTTTCTCCTTTATCTTTGAAGGGTCTTTCAGCTCCGATTTGGATTAGAATGCCAAACTTACCATTACAATGCTGGGATGAAATTAACATTTGCAAGATTTCTTCCATGGTTGGAAAGCCGTATTTGATCGATGGAAACATGTTCCAATGGAGTAGAAGGCAATTCGCTAGAATTTTCATTCGTATCAATTTGGATAGCAAGCTTCCTTTCGGAGTTTGGGTAGAAGGAAGTTCTGGAAATTTTTTCGAAGAATTGAATATGAGAAAATTCCAAACTTCTATTTCAATTGTGGCAAAATAGGTCATCTTGAAAATCATTGTTCATAAAGGATGGTGATGGCTGATCAACTATCCAAAATCAATGAAGTTTCTATCTCAAATGGTAATTCAGCTCATGTGGAGTTTTTGGCTAAGGTGATTGACCCAGACAGTGTTATGTATGGGCCTTTGGTACATGTGAACTTCATAAGCAAAAAAATTTAAAAGCCAAGGATCCAAAAATATTATGCACAATCCTGGAAAAGTTTCTGTTCCTTTGAAGAATTCTGGAATTTACCAGAAGGCTGATAAAACGATTAATACTGAAGAACGTGTTGAAGAGAATCTGAGAAAAACTACTGATGCTGTGCTGGAAGGATCGCAAGCTCCTGATGTTATTCAAGTGTTGGATAAAAAATTTGATATGGCTATGGCTCCTTACTCTGCTATTATTTCCATAGAAGATAATAAATTTAAATTATTAGAGGATTAAGTTGAAGAAGGAGATATTAATTTATCTGAAAAGCCTGAATCTCCTAAGTGGAAATAGATACTGTGAATGAGGTTGTGGGTTTAAAAGAAACTAGATCAAAAAAGAAAGGATGTAAACAACTCAAAGGTTTAGGTCCTATAAAAATGGTTACTATGAGTAGGAGAATGGATGGAGACCTTAAAGAAAAAGTGGAATTCACCCCCTCTTTTACAATGTTGTCATCCATTGGCTTTTGGAATTGTGAGGAGCTAGGAAGAGGAAAGCTTCTCTATACATTAAGGAATTGGAGAAAGATAATGGGGTTTTTATTTTTGGGATTGCTAGAGACCAAGATTTCCTTGGTTGATAGAAGGGAGGTAGACTTGTTAATTGGTGCATATTGGGATTATTTCCAAGTTCCTTCAAAAGGTCTGTCTGGTGGAATTATGGTGGAATGAAGATCCAGTATGGCTTCCTTTAAAGTTTTGGAATCTTCTCATCAATTTATCATTGATGAGTTAGATGTTATTAATAGAGGAAGGTGGAGAATTGCTTCTATTTATGGAAGCAAAGATGTGTATAAAAGGAGAAGTCTTTGGGAAAAGTTACAACATTATTCTTCTAAGGAAATGCCTATGGTGATTGGGCGAGATTTTAATTGCCTTCTTGGCAAGGAAGACAAGAGGGGTGGAAAAATATTTATTTTTTCCCTAGGACCGAAGGAGAAGAAATTTTTTTTGACAAGCAATGACTTACATGAAGTTTGATGTATTGGGCAAAGATTCACTCTATGTAACAACAACACTAGAGCAGAAAGAATTCTTGAGAGAATGGACAGATGTTTCTTAAACTCAATGGCTTTAAGCTCTCCCCATCGGTTGATGGATAGGCACTTGGCTAGAGTTGCATCAGATCAATGTCCAATTATTTTAAACCTTATGGATTTAAATTCAAATTTTAAAAAGAGTATTAAATTTGAAGACATTTGGGCCTCTAACCTGGCATCAATTGCTGTGGTAAGAAATATCTAGTTAAAGAAATCTGTGGGTGATTATGCCAAAGTCCTGAATTCTAAAATGAAGAGATCATTGAAGGCCTTGTACTATTGGAGCAAAGCTAAACATAAGTCTCTTTTCTAGACGAAAGACTATTTACTAAAGGAGATATTGGAGCTATAGGAAAAAGAAGCCATTGAGGGAGGTCTCTCGGTTGATGGTAGCTGGATACTCAAAGTCAAGGTAGGTGAATTTAACTCCAACTTAGCTCGGCTAAATACTTGGTGGAGACAACGTGTAAAAGTTAAATGGGTGACAGAGGGTGATTGTAACTCTAAATTCTTCCAAGCTTATGCTAGTGCAAGGAGGAATTCAAATTTTATTTTTAAAATCAAAGATGCTAATGGATTAATGGTAGAAGATCAACATCATATTGAAGACATCTTAATTAAGTTTTTTCAAGAGAAATGGAATGATAGATAATGCAACTTGGAAGGCTGGCCTAAAGTGTGCAACCGTCTGGATGAAGTTGATATCAGTTTGTTAAACAAAGATTTGTCGATTGAAGAAGTGGAAATAGTAATCAAACATTATGGCAACAAGATAGCTCCAGGATATGATGGAGTTACTTATTCTTTTCTTAAATGTTTATGGGCCATCATCAAAGAAGACTTTTGGAATGCTCTAAATTAGTTTTTTCATTCGACAAAGATGAATACCATGTGGAAAGGAACATTAGTTGTTCTGATTCCTAAGGTAGCTAATCCATTATCTCCTTCCAATTTTAGACCCATTAGTTTGTGCAATGTTGTTTATAAGGTTACTGCCAAGGTCATTTTGAATAGATTATCTTCTATCATTCCTAAATTGATCTTTGAAGAACAAGTGGCATTTTTGAAAGGTAGATCCTTGTCGGATCATGATTTGGTGGGTCATGAAATATTCCACAAATTTAAATATTCGAAGTCTTCAAAAGGCTTTATGTCTTTTAAATTAGATTTGGAGAAAGCCTATGACTCTATGGGATGGCCTACTTTGGAGAAAGCATTATGGTTTTTTTGATTTCCTTCTACAATTTCTAAACTGATTTTGGGGTGTGCTAAAGATCCAAAATTCTACTTGGTAATTAACGGGAATTCTTCAAGATGGATTGATGCTAGAAGCAGATTTCATCAAGGTTGTCCCTTATCACCTTTTTTGTTAATTCTTTGTACTCAGCTTTTATCCAATGCATTTAAACAAAAAGGTGATAATTATGGTGTGCAACTAAGCCCAAGTGACCCTAAAATCTCTCATTTGCTGTATGCAGATGACATCATCATTTTCTTAGAATCTAATTTAAAAGTTGTAAAGGAGATCAAATATATAGTTGATGATTTCTGTTGTTGGACTGGACAAAAAGTCAATGTGAATAAGTCTTGTATTCTATTTGGAAATTTGGTATGAAGAAGGAAGAAAAAAGCAATTTCTCGCTTAATGGGTATTAAAGGAGTCAAAGAATTTCATTATCTTGGGATCAAGATAACTTTAAGGAGGTTAGTTGGAGTGGATTTTCAATTTATTATAGACAAGGCTTTGAAAATGATAAATATTTGGGGAAGAAAATTTATTTCCTTGGTGGGGAAAATTAATTTTGTAAAGACAATATCGCTTTCCTATACTATTTTTCATTGCACTCATTCCTTGATCCCAAAAGGCATTCTTGATGAGATTGACAAACTTTGTAGAAGTTTTATTTGGAACAAGATGAATGGAGATTGTGGCCTCCATTATGTAAATTGGAATGTTATGTGCCTGCCTTTGAAATGGGGTGGTAGAGCTCTTCATTCTTGTCATGATAAATTCGGGCCACTTAGAGCTAAACTTGCTTGGAGATACATTCAAGAGGAAGAATCCTTGTTACATAAGGCATTCTATGCTAGATATGGTTCCTTATATGGAGATGATTTCTCAAGGAAGACGGGTTCCATAGCTTGGAAAGTCATTCATGAGGGGGGAGTATTTCTAAAGCCTACTGTATGATGGAGCATTGCTAATGGTGAATGGATAGATGTTTTCAAGGATATATGGATCTTGGACAAGAGTCTTAACAAATGGACTACGTATGTGCTTCCCCAAGGTTCTGAAGACCTTACGGTTGACAATTCATATCAAGCGGATGTTGGAATACAGCTGAACTTACTAAGTTTTTTGGTTATGGTCTTTTGGATCTGATCAACCAAATTCCTATTTCTTCTGAATTGTTAAAGGATAGAATGGAATTAGTTTCAAAAAATTCAGGAAAATCAATTTCGGCTCTAGCATATGAGGCTTCAGTTCAAAATAACCTGCAGGATCAATATTTGAATTGGATTAAGAAAGCTAAACTTAGTCCTCGGGTTGAGGTTTTTGGTGAAGAGTTTTCAACAAAGCCATTCTGACAAATCATTACTTATGTTACAGAAGATTGCAAAGGAGTAACGGATGTTCTAGAAACTATACTATGCTAGGAGATATTGAGCATGTGGTTGCAAAGTGTAAAAAATTATTGGATATACTTCAGCATCTTAACAATTGGGGATTTGGTATTCCAACATTTCATTCATTGGAAGAGTGCTTTAAATGGATGTACTTAAAAACTATTGGTTGGTTAATCTGTATTGCAATGTTATTTACTTTTCTTGGAGGCAAGAAATAAGCTTGTTCACGAAGGGAAAGATGATAGTTCTTTTTTCATTGCTTCGGAAGCTGTCAGCTACGCTTCCATTTCAGCATCAAAGTTTTCTCTTAGCTAGAGTAAATAGGATGCTAATCAGCTTTATAAGCTGTTGGGTAATCATTGGCATCCCTTTCCACCCAATTGGATCAAAGTTAATGTTGATGCATTATTACTTCAATCTTATAAAGTTGGGATTGGTGGGGTATTTCGCAACTTTAAAGGTAGATTTCTATTGGCTTTTTGACATATTTGTGTCCATTGGGATGTATCTCGATTGAAACTCATGGCTATTCAATTGCTTAAAGAAGTTTTTAAAGATTGGATGTTCAATTACAAGGGAATCATCATTGACGGTGACAATGCAAATATCAACAAGTTTCTTAAAGATGTTTTTTCTAACAAACAAAAGAGTAGGGAAGATCTATTTTATTTCAAAGAGTTCAATAATGTTATTTTTAATTGTATAGATTGGAATTGCATTTAGTTAGCGGATCTTTGTGCTAACTGTGCCCTTTTTAGTTCTTTTATTTGGGACAAAATCAGTATTAATAAGGTTCCTCCTTCTTTTATTTCTTTGTTAAAGGTGGAATCTAATGTTATTAGTTAGCTTGTTGATATTTCCCTTTTAATAAAATTCAATGCACTTGGTTGCATTTTCTCAAAAAAAAAAAAAAAAGAATGTACTTTATGTAGGACCTAATCCTAAAAATGGAGGGTTCATTTTACTAACATCTCACACCCCCTAGTGTGTATTTTTAGTCTTCCCACTATGGCTAGTAGGCATGATATGTTAGGCTTTAAGAGATATTAAGTGTAAATTGTGCACCTTTTAGTATGTTAAAACTCAATAAAAATGTGTTATTTAAGTTTTATTTGTGAAGAAAATATTCAAGAAAACACCAAAATTCTTAAGTGTTCAACAACCATCGTAGTACTTAAAGATTTTGCATCACATTAATGTATCTACAATGCCCAAGTGCCTAACTCAAACATTGTAGTACTGTACTCTCTAAAATTCAAGGAAAAAATGCCTTTATTGAGTTAAGGTCAATGCCACAAAGCTTCATAGCATTATAGCTTCAGAAATCTATGTCATAGCACTTGAGTCGCAAAAATTTGAATGCTAGAGCACCGATCATCATAACACCACAGGGCTGGATCGCACATTCAGGTTCTACAGTGCTTAACATTTTTAGTGTCATGGTGAATTAGATAATAGAAGATGGAGGCACATCAATTCAACAAATAGATGAACTAGTTTAGCCTATGGATGCACCAAGTCATCACTACACTAAAGCAGAGCAACCCTAGTAATGCTAAGGTGCTAGTTTATTTGATAACACTGTAGTGCCTGAGGCCACTTCTGTACTTGTAATAAATAGTTCTTCAATTCTTTTTTTGGAAAGTTCTATCAGCTTAGGCATAGCCTTGCAATATTCATTATAGTTCCCCTTTTGAGTAGAGTCTAAAGGAGGCTAAGAAGTGTAAGCAACTTTCATTGGAGTTGTTAGCCTATCTTGTATAAGCAATCCCACCCTTAGAGGTGGAGGGAGTGTAGAAAAGTCAATTATACTATCCTGGTAAAGATTTTCTTTATTATACCTCATGTATTATTTCTTCTACTAGTGAAATGAAAAAGTGTTACATTTAAATTTTTTTTTTGTCTAGCTAATTATTTAGTTTTTGGCTAATAATATAAAGACAATGCAAATACTATCATAAACCCATGTGATTTTAATAAAATTATGGATGTTTTTGGTATCTCCCATTCTTTATTTAATTCATACAATGGTCATGTATGTTGTTAATATTTAGTATGTTATATTACCTCGATGGAGGAATATTGGAACAGATAGGAACATTGGAATGAAATGTTGGTATACCTCGGTATAGGATGTTTAACCTTTTAGGTTATATGGAGAAATTAAAATTATAGGAAGGCCTTGAATCTTCCTTTTCACCCTTACAAGATCAACAGAGATCTAGGGATGCATATGCTCTAATATATATCAATCATTAAAAATCTCATTAGTAAAAATAGTATTATTTACATGCATTAATCTAAAATGTAGTTTACACATAGGTATCACCTCATATCTTTACATTTCCTATAAGTGGTAGAAACTTAAAGCACTTCATTCTTATTTAGTAGGATAAATTGTGCATTAGAAGTAAGTAATACTAATTGATTTCAATGTAATAGAACATTTCCTCATGGGATCGACACTCATTCTTTTATTGTATTACTTGATTAATGTTAGCACTTTTGCATATAGTGGATAATTTTAATATCAAGGATAATCTACGCATATTGATATTCATATATATATATATATATATATATATATATATATATATATATATATATATATATATATATATATATATATATATATATATATAATATACACCAGTGTAATAATAGTAAGACACATCATGTCTACAAAGCTCTTTTGTGCCTTGTTGCCTACCTCCCATCAAGTTTTTGCCACCATTGCTAGGGAAGTAATGTACTTATTATAATTTTAACTATATTATTGAAATGAGTGCATATTTAATCCTACTTATACCTATATCTTTAATTTTGTTTTTTTAATTAAAAATTTTAAAAAAAGATGAATTTTTTTATTTCTTATTTAGTTTTTATTCATTATTTTTTTGTTGCATTATTATTACATGATTAGTGGATCTTGTAAGGAACCTTTACTATTTGATTTTGAGATAAAAAGGAAAATTAAAAAATTCAAAGAAAAAAATATTTTAGATATGTCTGAACTAATATAATATCGGGACCATCCTAGACCTCTTAGAGAGTATAATAACCCTATAGTAGAAGAAATCAATAAGAGTATCAATACACTAACTATCTAGGATAACAACTTAGAACTAAAACCCACCATAATTTAGATGGTTCAAATTTTCTAGTTTGGGGGAACTCCTCTCAAGGATCCTAACCTACACTTAGCAAGCTTCTTATATATTTGTGTAAAAGCATAATAGTGTAAGTGATGATGCTATTAGACTTCAAATATTCTAATTTTCTCTAGGTGAAAAAGAAAAGTTTTGGTTGAATTTCTTGCCTTTGGCTCTATAACTAATTGGAACGAGTTTGCACACAAATTTTTAGCTAAGTATTTCCCACCTTTAGAACGGCTAAGCTAAGCAATGACATCACATCTTTTGCCTAGTTCAAATGAGACTAAATTTATGAAAGTTGAGAGAGATTTAAGGAAATGTCCTCACCATACTTTACTCAATTTGTTGGTTATTTAGACCTTTTATAATGGATTTTTAGGATCACTGTGGTCAATTATAGATGTAGCATCTGGATGATCTTTGATGTTTAAGCCATTTGAGGAAGCCTATGAATTAATTGATGAAATGGAAACAAATAATTTTCAATGGCCTTCTAATAGGAAAAATCTAATAGAGTAGCTAGTGTTTAAGAATCAGATGCTTTATCAATTTTAACTACTCAAGTAGTTGTAATATTTAAGAAATTAGGTACTATTGGAGATAATTCAGGATCAGGATCATCAATGCAATTGAAAGAGTATGATTTAAATTCTATTAATGGTAGTAATGCACCAGGGATTGAGAATGTATGTTTGATTGGAAGATAAACAAATCCCTATTCCAATACATATAATCAAGGATGGTGGAATCACCCTAATATTTGCCAATCTAATAATAATATTGGGGGTAATAATCAATGGAATGCATGCCATTCTAATTAAGGAGAAAATTAGAATAATTCTTATAAACCTAAAATAAATCCTATACCTTTTTCGTCATAGGTTTTAACCAAAAAAATCAGTTTATAGATAGAAAAACACCATTTAAATAGGTTATGATTTAGTTAGGAACCTCATTGCAAAGTCAAGCTTCTTCTGTAAAAAATTCAGAAAATTAATTAAGATAGCTTAAAGTATCTCTTTGCAGTTGTTCTCATGGAAATTTGCCTAGAAATACTTAGATTAGTCCAAATGAGAAAGAAAAGAGCATATTAGAGACCACTTGAGAAGTGGTGGTGATTCATTATACCCAAAATGACATATCTAAGAAAGTATGACTGAAGTTTATAAATTTAGTACTATTTGGAAGGCAACCCAATTTTGTTTATATATATATATATATATATATATATATATCTGTAATTTATATTGTGTGTGTTATATTATTTATGAAAGTCGTTAATTTGGATTTTGACTAAGTTATAAAAATGTTCCTGAGAAAAAACCATTGAACAAAAATTTGAACTAGCACCGTAACATTAGGTTTTGAAGTGCCAGAGCATTTGCTCATCAAGCTCCATAACTTTCAAAAATAATATTGCAACATTGAAGTCTCTAGAAAATTTCCTTGATTGCCCTTCTGAAGTATTATATCTTTAAACCCTATAGTGCCATTATGTCTTACCGAGCACCTCAGTGGAATACTATCAGGCACTACAGTATTTGGTTTATTATTTTGTAGTATTAATGACAGTGTAGTGAAAATTTTATGCTTTTATAACTTTTTATTATGATGTTTCATTGAGCATCACTGTGCTATCACCAGTGCCACATCACTTGGTCAAAATCATTATCATATTAGTTAAAGTATTATAGTAAAGATCTATATTAGTGCCATAGCACTCATGTGTGCCATGCACCATAGTATTTATCTAGTAAAAAGCGGATGCTTCCTTTTCCTATGCATGCACCACAGTGCCATGTGTCTCATATTACTGCAGTGTCTATTTGTTTGTCTTTTATCATTTTCTATGTTTTTAAGCACCACAACATCTTGAGCATTTTATCTCTCATGATGTTTATAAAAAGGATGTGCATATTTAGATTCTCTCAATTTCATTTTTACTTTATTTCTATTTAACTTCTATATATTTCTTTTAACTTGAGCTTTTATGAGTAATGACCACAAAATATTTGACAATAAGAAGCATGTTTCATAATCTTTTTATTAGACCATATTCATCTCTGTTGAGGTTGAGCAAAGGTATGGGACAATAATGGTGAATAAATAGTTGATCCCTAAGAGATGCTTTTAAGACCTAGGTGGGCACCTAATGCAAATGATAGTTAACCAGGGTTGGGAACAATTAAGTGAGGAACCCTATGCTATAGTAGTTAATGTAGTGAGGGAATATTTTTTTAATGGTAAGGAGGCTATTAACAGAAGGTGTTATGTGAGAGGTAAATGGGTACCATTTGATCCTATGACTATTAATCATCTGTACAAGCCTAAAGATTTTGAGTTTGATAAGTACACCCCTTTTTCTAGAGCTTATGATTCTGATGAAATTCTGAGAGTTTTAATTAAGCCTCATAGTGGGGTTGTGTGGATGAAAATAGAGAATAACAATATTAATTTTTATATCTTGCTTAACCAAGCTTTAAAAGCTTGGGGTTGTATTATACGAAAAGTATGAGTTCCTAAATAATGTGAGAGAGAGGTTCCTAGTTTCTAGATAGAGAAGTTCCTAGTTTTTAGGTAGAGAAGGCAAAATTGCAAATTTTTATTTTGCACATTTGATGGTATGCTCCAATAGGAGCGGAGGGTCGCCGGTCTCCATCGGTTGGTGGTCCTTTCGATGGTCATTGTCCTTCTTCTGGTGGTTCTTTATTTCTGTCATGTTCGTTATCAGTCTCATCTCCCCTGCTTATGGAGATGGGAATTCAGGCATTGTTCAAGATGTGAAGATGAAGATTAAGAGTGGAATTCCTTTAATCATCAATGAAGGCAGGTTATTGGCCTCTAAAAAGACAATCGAAGATATAGGCAAAGGAAAAAACCTAATGGTCGAAGGAAAGGTTAAAATTCCAAAAAAATCTATTTTTCTTCCAGATTTAAGTTGTAATTAGAGCTTAAATGCTGGCGCTTCTTCTTCTTCTAAATCTAAGATTATAATGAATGTAGTAGGCAAATCTAATACTGTGGTTGGGCCTACCGATGGAATTGTTTCTAAAGTTGTTGATCTTAGAGCAATCGATTTTAATATAGACCATGTTTCAGAGGTTCATAAGAGGGATATTGATAATGGTGGTCACTACAAATAAAATGGTACTTCAAAGCCTGAAGAGTTTCACTCAGATCATTTGGTGGCTGATCTGGAGAAGGTACAGAGATGTGACTCAGGAGATTTGGGTGTGTACAATCTTAATGATAACCTTGTTGTAGCTCCCAAAGAATCGGCTAGTAATGTGTTACAGAATGTTTGGAGTAAGAAATCAAATATAAGAGTCGTGGGTTTGGATTATGGGGATTGCTTAACTGAGAATGGTTTAGTGGTGAAGCTACATTTATAGAATGAATTGGAAAATTCAATGAAGCTTCAGAACTCATTGGTTATTAAAGTATTTTGTAAGAATGTTCCTTTTCATGTTATTAGTTAGGAATTAAGAAGGCAATAGTCTTAGTTTGGTATATTCCACCTAACAGTGCTCGGTATGGGATGGGTTTTATGTGTGTTTTATGAGTCAGAACTATTGGAGTCATTCTTATCTAATGGACCATGGTATGTTAATGGGCATATCATTGGTACTGACAAATGGCCAACATCATTTCCTCCTACCTCTTTAAAGGGGTTATCGACTCATGTATGGATTAGAATGCCTGATCTCATATTACAATGTTGGGATGAAATTAATGTATGTAGGATTGCTTCCATGGTTGGTACACCATATTTGATTGATGGAAACATCTTTCATGGGGAAGCAGGGAATTTGCGAGAGTTTCTGTTCTAATTAAGTTGGATGGTAAGTTGCCTTTGGGTGTTTGGGTGAGGGGAAGTTAGGGTAGATTCTTTCAGAGGATTGAATATGAAAGGATCTCTAGCTTCTCCTTCAACTGTGGTAAGATTGGACTCTTCAAGAAGAATCATTCGAAGATTAGTTTGGAGGTTAATCAGGCTTCTAAACAACTTGAGAATTTAGGAAAATTAGATACTCATCCATGGTGAAAAATTACAAAGTTGATGATGGTAATGTGCCTCATGTTGCTGGTGCTAGTAAAGTTGCTTATGGACTCTGGGTTCAAGTCAATTATGGGAAAAGAAGATTTAAAAATTATGGATTCAAGAAAACTGGGTCCCATTCAATGAAGGTGGATGGAGGGAAGGGGACTGGGTTAATGAATTCTGTCAGTATTAAAAGGGAACCTGATGCAGTTTGGTTGCCTAAAGGAGGAGGTGACTAAGAATTAGCTCTTGGAGGCGTGCCATCTGATGGTTCTACTCCAGAAGCTATTTTAATGTAGAATTATCCATTATAATTGTCTGCTTTAGAAATTGGAGGGGTATGGATTCTATTCCTTGCATGCTTCCTAATGATGATAATTAATTTAAAGTTTTAAATGATGTTTTTGAGGAAGGAGAGATAGGTTTCCCAGGGAATGATGATGTGCTGTCTCTTGGATTGGTGATGATTCTTTGGAGGTGAGAGTCATGGTTATGAATGGTGATTTGAACTTCAAGGAAGATGGTTCTTCTGATGTTAAGAAGAAAATTTCTAAACAACTTAAAGGAGTGGGTCCTATGAAATTGGCTCCTAGAAGTAGAAGATTGGATGGAGAACATAAAGATAGAGTGGGGATCTCTTCCCCTCTCGTTCAATGATGTATTCTGTTGCTTTTTGGAACTGTAGAGGAGCTAGGAAAAGGAAAGCTTCTCTATATCTCAAGAATTTTGTTAAGGATCATAGTGTCTTTTTTATGGGTTTGTTGGAAACCAAATTGTTTTCTACTGATAGGATGGGAGTCAATTTGTTGATTGGTGTTGATTGGGATTACTTTCAAGTTCCATTAGATTATTTGTCTAGAGGTATTCTTGTGTTATGGAATTCAAGTATGGCTGCATTTACTATTTTGGAATCTTCTTCCTAATTTGTAATTGGAGAATTAGATGTTCTTAATAAATGTATGTGGAGGGTTGCTTCAATTTACAGGAATAAAGATGCTTATAAAAGTAGGGATCTTTGGGAGATGTTGGAAGTTTAATCTTCCAAAGACTTGTCTATGGTGGTGGGAGGAGATTTTAATTGTTTACTTTCTAAAGAGGACAAAAGGGGAGAAAAGATATTTAATTTTTCCCAAGGACCGAAAGAGATAAAGTCATTTTTGGCTAATAATGTCTTTCATGATGTTGGTTGTGTTGGCCGGAAATTCACTTGGTGTAATAACAAGGTTGATGGGGCTCAGATCCTAGGGAGAATGGATAGTTGTTTTTTGAATTCAGCTACAATAAATTCTTCCCATCGAATGGTGGTGAGGCATCTGGCTAGAGTAGCATCAGATCACTGCCCGATTTTATTTAATCTTCTGGAACTCAATCCTATGGCTAACAGAGTTATTAAATTCAAAATTGTATGGGCTTTTATCCCGGCCTTAGATGCTATGGTGAGGGGAGCTTGGAGTAAGAAATCTTGTGGGTGTTTTTCCCATATTCTTAACATCAAGATGAAGAGAGCATTGAAAGCCTTATTTTACTGCAGTAAAGCTAAGCTTAAGATTTTTTCCGATTGAAGGAATGTCTTATGAAGGAAATCTTGGAGATGCAGATAAAAGAAGCAGATATTGGGTTTCTTTCAGAAGAGGATTATTGGCCTCTCAAGGCAAAGGTGTGTGAGCTGAATTCAACTTTGGCTCGGTTGAACACATGGTGGAGACAACGTGTAAAGGTCAAGTGGATTGTTTAGGGTGATTGTAATTTGAAGTTTTTTCAATCATTTGCTAGTGCAAGAAGGAATTCTAAATATATTATCAAAATTAAAGATGAAAATGGTTTACTGGTTGAAGATCAACACCAAATTGAAGATGTTTTATGTCAGTTCGTCAAGGAAAAATAGAAGGAAATGAGTTGTGTACTAGAAGGTTGGCCTTCCCTGTGGAGCTTTCTGGTTGAAGATGACAAAAGGTTCTATAATAGGGATTTCACCTTAGAGGAAGTTGAGGTTGTGGTGAAGCAAGCTGGTGGTAATATTACTCTAGGCAATAATGGTATTTCCTCTTCCTTTATTAAAGCTTATTGGGGTATTATTAAAGAAGATTTCTGGATTGTGATTAACTAGTTTTTTATACTGGGGAAATGAGTGATTTTTGTAAAGAGACTTTAATTGTGCTAATCCCTAAGGTGAGAAAACCTATGGCTCCTTTAAATTATAGACCTATTAGCCTGTGTAATATATTTTACAAGGTGGCTGCCAAAGTTCTATTGAATAGATAGCTATCCATCTTTCAAAAATTGATTTCTGAGGGGCAAGTTGCATTTCTAATGAGAAGGTCGATGTAGGATCATGTTCTGGTAGCACAGGAACTATTCAATAAGTTCAGGTATTCTAAATCTTCTAAAGGATTAGTCTCTTTCAAAATTGCTATGGACCATGCTTATGACTCTATGGGTTGGCCTACTTTGATGAAAGTTTTGGAGTATTTTGGGTTCCCATACAAGTTTACCAATATGATTATGGAATGTGTTGAAGAACCAAGATTATCTTTGATGACTAATGGCAACTTTTTTAATTGGATCAATGCTGGGAGTGGCTTCCATCAAGGTTGTCCTTTGTCCCCTGTATTATTTTTTCTTCGCTCTCAACTTTTATCAAATGCTTTTTTTCAAAAAGGTGATTCAATTAGAGTTCATATTTGTCGGAATGGCCCAAGGATTAAGGATTTTCTCTATTCAGATGGCATTATTATTTTTTTAGAAGCCATAATAAAGGTTGTGAAGGAGATCAAGGGGATTTAATGGACTTTTCTCGTTGGACAGGTCAAAGAATAAATGTTAATAAATAAGCCATTATGTTCGATAAATTTGTAAAGAAAGGAAGAAGAGATCTATTTCTCATATTATGGGAATTAAATCAATTAAGGAGTTCTATTATCTTGGAGTGAAAATGTCTTTGAGGAGGCTAGTAGGGGCTAATTTTCAGTTCATTATTGATAAAGCCTCGAGAATGCTGAATGTTTGGGGTAGTAAGTTCATCTCATTAGCTAGAAAGATTACTCTTGTTAAATCGGTAATGCTTTCCTATCGTACATTTAAATGTATGCATGCTCTTATCCTGAAAGGTGTGCTTGATGAGATTGATAAGATGTGAAGAAGCTTTATTTGGAATAAGATGAATGGAAATTTGGGCTTCATTATGTCAGCTGGAATGTATTGTGTAAGACATGGAAGTGAGGAGGGCATGGTTTACATTCCAATTCAACCAAGGGTTGGGCTATTGAGGGCTAAGCTTGCTTGGAAAATGTATAGGATAAAGAATCAATGCTACATAAGATTCTTGCTCTGAAGTATGGTTCTCTGTGTGATGATGGAACATCAAAGAAGGGAGGTTCAGCTTCTTGGAAAATAATTTTTGATGGTGGAAAATTCCTCAATCCTTTTGTTAGGTGGACCATTGCGGATGGTGGGTCTACTGATGTTTCAAGGACATTTGGATAATGGATAAAATTATTAATAGGTGGCCTACGTTCGTCTTGTCTCCATAAAGTAGTGAAGTGATGGTGGATAAGCTCATTAGATATCGTTGCTAGAATGAAGGCGAACTTAGTAAGCTCTTTGGGAACTAACTTGTGGATTTGATCTATCAAATACAAATCAAGCTAGAATTGGGTGAAGACAGGATGGAACTTATCTATCAAAATTCAAGAAAATCCATTTCTAAATTAGCATTTGAAGCTTCAATTCATGATCATTCTGGTTTTCAATTCTGGAAATGGATTAAAAAGGCTGAGCTAATCCCATGAGTGGAGCTTTTCTGGTGGAGAATTTTCAACAATGATATTCCTACATTTCAATTATTTTCATATAGGTGATTGCAAAAGGGAAATTCTTGTCTAAGAAGTTGTAATGCGATTGAAGACATTGAACATGTTGCAACCAAATGTGAGAAGCTGAAGGAAGTATTTGAACACACGAATAGATGGGGCTTTGGGATACCATCCTTTGACTCATTCGACTATTGTTGCAAGTGGTTGGCTCTTCTTAGTTCGCAAAATAGTTTGTTAGTTAAATTATATTGCAATTCAGTATACTTTTCATGGAAGGCTCGGAATAAGTTGATTCATGAAGGTAATGAGGAAAGGTCGATGGTGATTACTGCTAATTCTGTAAGTTATGCTTCCATTTTTGCATCTACTAATAATTTTAACTACGGTCACTGGGGTGCTAATCAGTAAAGTAGGTTGTCGTGTAATCATTGGCATCCTCCTCCACCCGATTGGATCAAAGTAAATGTTGACACTTCATTGTTACTATCGTATAAAGCTAGAATTGGTGGTGTCTTTTGTGATAATAAAGGTAGATTTCTTCTAGATTGGATGTTCAAATGAGGCTCGCTAGGACCACCCTTTTCTACACCTAGACTTTCAAAGATCTCAATTTTTATTTTGGTGTGGGATAAAATGGGAAACATCTATTCTTCATCAGGATCTCCCTTCACATCATCACTAACACACAAAGCATAAATTAAAGAAGGATGTCCCAAGCCCATTGAATTAGTGCCTATGATAATGTAATTTAAAGAAGGGTGAACAAGCATTCTCACATCAATAGTCTAACCAACCTGAATAGCATAATTAAGTATATCACGATCTCTGGTTACCTCACAAATGTTTTTTCTTGGAAATAATTGTTTAAATGAAATAGTGCCAAGTTTTTGATAGCTTTTTTTTTTAAGATGCAACCAACTGCATTAATCACTTAAAAGAAAATACAAACTACAAAGCCTTAAAATTAGATTCTTCCTTTAACAAACTAATAAAAGAAGGAGGAACCTTATTTATACTAATATCTTCCCAAAGAAAACTACTAAAGTGAGTATAGTTAACACACAAATCAGCTAACTTATTACATTTTCTATCTATACAATTCAAAGTCACATGATTAAAATCCTTAATAAAAGCAAGATCTTCCATTCCCTGACCACCTCTCCTTATTACATCTTGAAGAAACCTGATGATGTTGAAATTATCACCTTTGATGATAATTCTATTATAATTGAACATCAAATCTTTAATAACATCCTTAAGAGATTGAATAACTAGTTGGCCTGATAGAAGCAGTTGTAGGAGTTCTAGGACTCTTAAATCTTTAGTTACGTAAGTGGCCAAACTGAAGGAGCAGATGGAGGGTGTGGCTGTGATTTTTGAGGATAGAAGGGAATGGAATGTTCATTAATCAGGCATGCATAAAAAATAATACCAGTAAATTGCTAAATTTAATGTGGCTTTAGTGTGGAAGTTTAGGACGAGCCCCTTTATTGAGAATCCAAGCTTGTTGTACTTCCCCACTTCTCCAAAATACCAACCTTTTATTTAGAATTGGCCTAATAATTATGATTATTAGGAGGCGGAGGAAGAGTATCGTGATCCAGGGTGATGGGAGCCATTTTTTATGTTTTCTTTGTATGGTTATTCTTAGCAGGCAGGAGAAAAAGAAGAGAGAGTTTAGATTATTAGTACTTATGTTTGAACCTTATTTTTCTGTTATTTCTCTTTTAGTTCTTTTGGTTGGGGGGTATCCCCATGATGTTGTGATCATAATGTCATGATTGTGATGTTGTAATGTGGCTATGAGATTCATTGGTTATTCTGATTAGAGCAGAAACAATAGATCTTGATTGGAGAAGGATTGGGAGGATAGTGCTTCATGCCTAAGTATATTATTTTATTTTCTTTTTATTGTGTGTATTACATTGCCCATG
Source organism: Dendrobium chrysotoxum (assembly GCA_019925795.1). Taxonomy (NCBI): domain Eukaryota; kingdom Viridiplantae; phylum Streptophyta; class Magnoliopsida; order Asparagales; family Orchidaceae; genus Dendrobium; species Dendrobium chrysotoxum. The sequence continues at coordinate 46,723,029 of CM034300.1, read as the reverse complement.
AGCTTTTATCATTTAGTGAAAAGTCAAGTTATCTTTTTATGTTTAGTTATGTTTATTTACTGGTGCTCAGGTTATTTTATTCCAATATTTAAATATAATTTAAATTTGCATATATGCTTAATTATTAAAAATTGTCCTCTACAAAACACTTACACTTTAATTATTTATTTAGCCAAAATAAAAATAGTAATTAAAAAATTATAAAAAATTTAAGGTAAATGTAAAATCGTAGATGATAATTTGAATGAACAGAGCATAGTGATTCATAATTTGAAAATAATAATAATTAACTAAGGAAGATCATTTAAGTTATTGAGATGACTTGAAGATTAGAAGCTTTACATGATTGAATTGACTAATGCATTTGAGAACGAATAATTTTATTTAGGGAAAAGAAGAGTGCGGCTTAAATTATGAAGATTATTGCATACATAAATATAGAATTACTGTTCATACGTTATCCTTACTTAAAATTAATTAGGGTTGCTGGAGCGATAAAATTGAACTAATATTAAAAATCATTAATATGTACTACAAGTTTGGAAAAGTGAAAAAAATGAAAAAACCAAAAGAAAAGTTGTAAAATAACCAAAAGGATGAGTACATCCAGAAATTGTTATCAATTGAAGCTCAAGTCAAAAAGCATCCTAATACATTTAATGAAATAGGACAAGGTGAGTGAACTAATACATATGACAGTGCACTAACAAGCTTCCAATTTACTACAAGCATAACTAATCATTAAATGATATATTATTCATTTTTGAATCAGAAGTCAATCTTAAACATACACTAATAGGATATAATTTCAATTCAGGGAATAATAAAGATGATTATTTTATCTAATTATTTTTAATTTTTCAAATTAACTTTACAACTTTGCTCATTCCAAATTACTCCTATATAGTGATGTATTATCTTATATTTTTGAAATTTTAAATTATCAATTTTAATTGGCTATTAAGATAATTAATAGGTGATTACACCATTACTTGAGGACAAGCCAGAGCTCGAACTTGGAGAAATTTGTTATGTGTAAATTGTGTACTATTTATTATATTAAAATTCAATAAAAATATAGTGTTTAAGTTATGTTTGTGCACGACATATTCAGAAAAAGTTAAAAATTCACAAGTCTTGAATAAGTGCTGTAACGTCCAATGATTTTGTGCTGTTACGTTGCCATTTACAATCACCCCAATGTTTAATTCAGACATTACATCGCCATCCACTCTATAATTTAAGGAAAATTAATGCCCCAGTGGAGCCAAGGTCAGTGTTTCAGTGCTTCATAATATCGCAATGTTAGAAATCCAAGCTGCAGCCCTGAAGTTTTGGGAAATTGAATTTTGAAGCATTAATCATCGCAACGCTGCAATGCACACATTCATGTACCACAATGCTTAACGTTTTCATCACTGCTCTAAAATAGTTAATGAAACTTGGAGATGTACCAATTCAACCAACAACCATATCAATTCATCCAACATATGTGCCAACTCAACATAACATTGCAAAAGAGCAAGCCAAATAGTATTTAGGTGCTAGTTCATTTGATAACGTGCAGTACTGCAACTTTAAATGCTGCAGTGCCTAAGGCCCTTTTTTTTTCAATTGTTTTAAATAGTTTTTTAAACCTTTTGTTGGAGAGTTCAGTCATTTTTAGTAGAGTACTGAAATTTTAAATGTTGTCTTTTAGTGTCCCCATAGAGTAAAGTCTAAGGGAGGATAAGGAAGTGCAAAATATTTTAATTAGAGATCTTAGCCTACGTTGGGTAAGTAATCCTAACATTAGAGGAGAAAGAAATATGGTGAATTTAATTATACTATGCTGGTGATGTTTGTTTCTTATTGATTCTTTAGTATCTTTTCTTCTATGATAGAAATGGAAGTACATTTGCTTTCAATTTATCTATCTTACAAATTTCTATATATGTTTTCGGCTAATAATATAAATACAAAAAAATACTAACATAGACTTTCAAGCTTTGAATGAAATTATGGATGTTTTCAATATCTCCTATTCTTTATTTAATACAGAAAATGGCCATGCATGTAGTTAATATTTACTTTGAAATATTACCTCAATAAAGGAATTTTGGAATAAATAATATTATTAGAATGGAATGTTAGCATGCCTAGGAATTAGATAATTAACCTTCTAGGTTATATGGAGATATTTAAATTATAAGAAGTTAATGAATCTTCCTTTTTACCCCTAAAAGCTTGAAAGAGATCTAGGGAAGCATATACTCTGATCAACACCACTAATTGTCGCATTAGGTAAACATTATCATTTACACAGCTTTCTCTAAAAAATATTTTATATATTAGCATCACCTCATTTATTTTCATTCTTTATAAGTGGAACAAACTAAAAAATATTTTATTCTTATTTAGTAGGATAAATTATGCATCTCTAATAAATAGTACTACTTGATTACAAAGGAGCAGGACACTTCCACGTGGGATCGAAACTCACTCATTCAAATTATTACTTGATTGACACCTACACTTATGTATCTAGTGGGCAATTTTAATATCGAAGAAAATCTTAGCATATTTATATTCATGTATACACAATTAACCAATGTAATAAAAGGAAGACACATCATTTCTACCAAGTTCTTTAGTGCACTATTGTTAATCACCCATGAATGCCTAGGCTAGACGACTGCTTTCACATTTAGGAGGAGTATGTTGCATATGAAAAATATAGAAATTCCTTAATCACTAACTCTAAAGTTTTAGATTAAAATAATATGTAGAATATGAAACTAAACTTATTTACCACTACCACCCTCTAATTTCTCATATGTCTCCCTTCCCCTACCACATAGAGCTTCTTCTAATTTTTTTTTAATTCTTAGAATCACATATGACTATACCATACTAGAATCCTATGTATGCTAACATTAGATTACCATTAGACCTAATAATCTACATGAATTCTTGAACATTTCTAAAATAAGAGAAGCACCACAAGACATTGCAAAAGCCCTAAATTATAATAGGACTATTTTAAGCACTACCATGAAGAACTTTTTCTAAAATTAACACCATTTTCTAGTGAGAACCAAGGTATTGAATGTATGTGTTATGCAATACATTCTTTAACACAATGTGATCCCTAAGACAGGTGACCATATGAATGTTACTCCTTTGCTTTCAATAGTGATCGACTTCTATATGACTAACACATATTTTAACATTATAAATTTGATCATTAGGTTACCAAAAATCTCAGCTCTTTTAGGAACCCCAGAGCTCGCTAAAATTAGAATTCATACCTATTATTTATCCTTTCCTTTATCCAAGAATTCAAATATAGCATGACCTTTTTGGCACCACCAGTCCATATTCTTCAACCATAACTCATTTAATATAATCCATAGCGATACACTTACTGTAGCACTAGGTGTGGTTACATCTGACTCGAAGGAAGAAGCAAAATAAAGGGGAGCACCTTGACAACAACTTCCTCCTCTTGCTTATCATTATCACTAGGATGCTTTTATAGAACATTTTGCTTATTTAGAATTAAATGTTGACACTGATATTAAACATTCCACTCAGTGGTGGAAAGAACTCTAGCAAATGAACAAGGTGGATCATGTGTGGTTCCCTGTCTAGTTGACCTCTTTTCATCACTACATCCAATTACTACCACAACCTCGTTTGGGATATGAGTGATGTTATTTCTATATTTTCCTTTTTATGTTATATATATATATATATATTAATGTTGTATTCTCTTTTTATTGCTCTTTCTTTTTTTATCTTAAAAGGGGGAGTAGGTGTTTGATGTTGTAATAGGTGTTGCTTCATACTTATTTTTCTAGTTCTATTTTAAAATTAGTATTTTTTAATATAGATATTTGTGTTGATTTATATTTATATATTGTTTAAAATTAAAAAATTATAATAATAAGAATAAAAAAATAATAATAGCAATAATAATAATAATAATAATAATAATAATAATAATAATAATAATAATAATAATAATAATAAATCAAATATAACAAATTAAAATAAATTTTATATTCAGATTTTTTTCTCATATAAATTATAAAGGGCATATAGTGAGGAGGAGATCTATGCAGGGAATTAAGCCCTAATTTGAAAATGTAAAATCTAACCAATAATGTTAGTTATCTTAAAGAACTAGAAGATTATTAAAATCTGTGAGTCTGACCAAATATTTTGATGATTTCAAACATTAATAGTTAGAGCAATAATTATTCTCCAAATTATATATTACTTTTTCTTTTGAGTGTAACTAACATTCAAGTATAATGCACATAGAGCCAAGTTAAAGAATTGAACTAAAGAAAATTCTAACATTGAGTCTAGTCAAATTTGTAACTAGTCTATATTTTCTTTTTCTTGAGTTATCATGAATTTTGGTATATGTTGGCAAGAAACTGAGACACTTACGACTTTGGATAAAAATTAAACACTTGAATTCATTGTTAAATCATACTGTATAGTTTGCCCTTTGAAAAATTAGCTCCAGTGTTTAATTAAATTAAATAAATTTATATCCAACATAACTAATCTTATAGTATGACCTGTGCTCATACAGGATGATAAGTTATTTTGGTAATCACATGCTCTTAAATTTAGGAGTCAAAAGTTATGAAATTTGAATTTCAAAAGTTAAACTGATCATGTTATCTAAATTATCAAATTATATGATCAGTAATAAATGTTATGTGATTTGGGCCGTTGATCAAGAAATTGAATGAAATAAAATATTAATTATAATTTATACTATATGATTAGGATTAAAAAGTATGAATTAACAAAAATATTTTGTGAGAGTCCTTAGGAAATGAAATGATTCCTCTTATTTGAGAAAGCTAGGGATAATTCTAGGGAGTGAGGGTGAGTTTGAGAGAATCCTTGGGGGAGACTTAGGATTTGCGAGGAGATTCACATGGGAGACTTGCCAACTCTCACCAATCCTCTAGATTTTATGTTGAGTGTTTCTGAATGGGTCTCTGTAAAAGTTATAGGTGATTACTTCTGACTAGAAGAGGAGTTTTAGGGGAGTACCATCCTCGATATAATTAGGAGAAATAGGGCAAAACATCTCCTTTATTATGAGGAGCAGAAGGAGGGTTGGCATCTCCACGATGGTCAGAGGTAGAAGGAGGGAAGATTTTGGGGTAGAGAAAATTATGAAAATTTTAATCTCCACCATGGAAGGGAGAAGGACTTCTCCACCTAGAGGTGAGCTAAAAGAATTTTCTACTTAGTGAAATTCACAAGAAGGAAGAACATGGCGAGTGGATATAGGTCTGGTGATTGAATTACTATAAAATTTGTTGGTTTACATGATTTACTTTTTCTTACACTTTTATTTTTCTTGTTTCTTGTTTATATTATATATCTCTATGATAACTTTGTTTGTTAAATTTTTTGTTGGGTTTTTACATAAAGTATAAAAAAAAAATAATATATATGTTTTAAATATTTTCTTCACTCTTCTCAAAATACTTTTTCTTAAGAAAATGTTTATAATTTCTAATTCACCCCCCCCCCCCTTCCAACACGTGTATTCGTGTACTATATCACTTTCATGAAATATATAGTTTTTTAATAAAAGATCAAAAAGGTATTTAGAATGTACTAAATTTTACATCTTTAGGAGCCATTCCAATCTGATTATATTCAGATAATTCATCAATAAATGAAAAAAATACATGTAATAAGGCAATATCCACCATGAGTTTGGGGATAAGTAAAGGGAACACACCATTGGGATAATCCTTATTCAAATATTTAAAATTGATGCATGCGTGAATTGGATCATTCCTCTTTTTTAACTAGGACAATAGTAGCTAACGAAAAGGGATATTTCTCCTCTTGAATAAAGCCTTGATCTCTAAACATTTTGACTTCAATGATAACTTGCTTAATTTCTAAGCGCATATTACATTAGGTTAGATTTTGAGTTAGTAGGCTATTATTTTATAGAAATAATTTATGCATTGAAATGTAACTCCATGAAAGGCTATTATTAAACATCAAATGTAATTTGACCATGTCATTTAACTCATTCTTAATGAATAAAAGGCTTACAAAAGTTTGATAAGGGTTTCAAAGAATACCAAGGTTGATTTCTTTTAATTTTTCATTGGTTGATATAATTTATTCTTCCAATTCAGGGGCTGCATCTCTAACTTGAAGATCATCCAAATTATTTATGGTTTATAAATAAAGTTTGTTAATTCTTTTAACATTCATTACTAAAAGATAATTAGAATCAAGATCTATAGTAATAACTAAGAAATATTCATCATTATCTATCAAACCAATAGTGCTAAAGCTAATTCCTTCTATTGGTCCAGGTTTAATGAAATTTGTGTTCCATAAATTTTCAAAATATTGTGCTTCTTCTTTGGTCCAAGAGGATGGAGTTACACATTATTTAATAAAAATTTTAATACAAAGGGGAATCTGATCAAAGGGAGTTCTACTTTTTCAATCATGGAAGGATCTTTAAGGATTATATAATTTTTAAAGTTCTTGAGAGTAGAAAGTAAAAATTTGGTGGATTTAAAATAGTGCTTGGAATAGGTGGCTCCATAACTACAAACCCATCAACACTATCTAGTGGTAGTGGGGTTAGAGCAATAATCTTCAAATATTCTTTAATCATATCAAAAGTAGAAAAATTTTAGATAAATATGACATTTACCTATATCTTATCTTCTTTACTTTTTGCATCCATGAAGATTTCAAATATTTGCTGTTTATTTATTTTGATATTTGCATATTCTGCAATCTATATCTTTTTTTTTAAATACACATGATTCACCATCTAAGATGCTTATTACATGCTTTTGTTCATGTATATTTTCTATTTTACAGATTATTTTCCTTTTGTTTTTTTCCTTCCCTGCCTCTTCCTTTTACTTATTAGGGAAATCTACCACCTTGTTGTATAAGAAAGGTAGGAAAAAAAATTACTTTTCTCAAGGGAAGGGCATTCTTTAATGTCATTCTCAATTTCTTTTACTTCATTTTTTATACATGTATTACAACATTTTTCTAATTTTTTACCAATTTGAAATCCCTTAAAAGACTATTTATCCATTAGCAAAATAAGATGTGTCATCCTTATAGATCCCAACTTCATGAATTGAGAATTATTACAAATTTCCCTAAATGAAATGTTCTTTTCCATCATGAAAATTCTTAATGCATTAATGAATGGAAAAAGGAACCAATATACAGTAATGGAGCTGAGGTTTTGCTAAAATAGCATCAAAAGATGCTTCTAAAACTATGATGTTGAACATTGCTTCAGTTTTTAGGTCCCCAATTTCAATCAACAGAGTGACTGAACCTAGAGCCCTCTAACCATTCTCATTGAAACCCTGCAACATCATCTTATCTTAGTTGAGTTTGTGGGTGTCTATCCTTAAGTAAGTAGGAGTTCTGAGGGTCATAATGTGACTGATGCACCAGATCAATAAGAATAGCTGACACTCTAAAATTATTTGAATTTATATATATATATATATATATATATATATATATATATATATATATATATATATATATATATATATATATATATAAGGTGGATAATTAGTATTAGCTATCCCCAAGAGTAAACACTCATTAGATAATGTCCAATCAAAGGTCTTTTAAAATTATAGGGACTCTTCAAATTGTGCCATAGCTAGTTGATCCATGCAAATATTTGGATCATGTAATGTTTTAATCAAGGTTACCATCATTCCTTTGAAAAGATTAAGAGCATAGATACTCAACTTATCAGATAGCTTGCTAAGGTGGATCAGTATGTTATAATCAACTATTGAATTTCCACTATCAGTACAGTCTAGGAAAAAAACATGCTGGGGGTGAAGACTTTAGATTATCAATTTTTTACTTTCTCTTATCCTTGAAAGAGGAATGTGATGATAGAATTTTGCCACTATAGATATTGACTTGTACTATCAATTCTGGGGAAGGAATAGATGGGTCATCTATCTAGACCTCAATTAATTTTATTTATTGTTTCTATCAAACTATCACTATCAGTCCTCTCTACTTCATTGCAAATTGGCTTTTTCTTTGAATTGAGAATAGGGGCATCACTATTAAAAATATATTCAAGAAATTCTTTAAGTTTGTTAAGATTAAATTAAGTATTTTAATAATTATTATTAAGTATGTTTAAAAAGTCATTTTTAACCTTTTCATTAGATAAAGATAAGATAGACAAATAATCCTCTTTCATTTATTAATAAATTCCATGTGAAATAAAGTAAAAGTAAAATTAACTTACTTTAGTGTTTTAACTTCACCATCAATAAAAATCACAATTTTTCTAAGTGCATAATAATTTTGACACTCCTCCCTCTCCTAAATTATAGGAATCTGACTATATTGGGTCTCCTTAAACTATAATGCTTTTGTCATCTGGCTCTTGATGCAATATCTAATGTTAAGGATAATAGTTGGTTTGCCCCTACTTACCTATTTCTTCTAGTTTTTTAGATTCAGGGAGCTTAAACTTTGAGTTTTTAGGGAGGTTCCTATATACTTTCTTAATGGACTCTCCTTTAAATAGATAAGTTTTGTTAAAAAAAGAAATTACAAATACTTCTCTAAACTCTCTCCTCTTCCAGTGTGAAATAAGTTCATTACTCATACTTTTTTTGTGGCTGCTGAGCAGTTAACTGATATGAAGAATTATCAACTTTAAATTTCATAGATTGTTCTCTCTTATCAACATCCAAAAATACCCAAAATTTATCTTTTAATTTTTTTTTGAGTTTTTTATTGTTAACCTTATTTTTGAGTGAGGTCATTGTCCCTATATTAAATGCTAATATCAAGACCTAAAATATTAAAATAAATTTCAAAAAATAAATTAAACTTATCACTTTGTTCTCTCATGGTGATTTCATCATTGAAACCTAAAAATGTCACTTGAAAATCATTCTTAACTTTCATTTGATCACCTGACCTTCCACCTAATAATTAGCCATATTTTTTAGTGATATGATCATTCCATTAGTTGTCAGTTCCCATTGATAGTTAGTTGATCACCATTCCAATCACTGATGATCACCAATAATTATCCATTATCTAAAAATTTCAAAACCAAAGTTCTATTAGATCAATGTTTATATAAAATCTAAATCTCATCTACTGACTAAATCTATTGATCAATTCAAAACTCAAAAATCCAATGTTAGAATGAAGCCCAAAACCCTTGGTCTGTTACCTATTTTTGGAAAAATTTCCATTGTTTTAAAACTTAATCAACTCACCTTGGATTACTGATATATAACTTGCATATTGATTAGGAATGTACCTACAATTAACCACATCAATTTTTGGGCATTTTAAATTCCCTAACCCATAAAACACAAAGCATTTTCATAGGTTGTAAAACCTTTAAATATTTACAACCTATGCCATTGAACATGGTTTTTTGTGATTTTGACCTTGGAGGCCTCTCCAAACACATTGATCATGATCTTCATCATTAGCATGATGCATTAATTCCATATTGAACCTTAGTTGACAATGGTTGTCCATGGTTGACCATAAAACTATAAAAACCTATACTTTGGAAAATGAATTTTCCTTAAACATCAATATAGCATAGTTAAACTAATCAAGCAACCTATCATAATTTATTTAAAATATTATTCGATATGAATTAAAACAAAACTCAAGTTACGATCAACCATGGTTGACTAAGTCAACCTATGTTGACAATATGGAGTCATTAAATCCTAAAGCTATATCTCATGCATTTGAACATGTCCATAACATGGAACCACTTCCAAAGTGTGCTTTATATCATTTATAATGATTTGGACCCAATCTTAGCACATGGGTGACCTAGTTATCCACATATATCCTTAAGGGTTAAACATGCATTTCCTATAGAAAGTCTTTGAAAAACCATAAGAATGACTTTAATAAACTTAAAACTTCATTTGGAATGGTTTGAACCCAACCCCAACACATGAGTAAACTTGGTTTACCAAGTCAACCAAGGTTGATGAAGCTTGCATACATTGAAATTATTTGAATTTTCATTGACCAAGGCTTGATTAAAAAAATCTAAACCTATAGAGCTATCCATAGGATTCCTAAGAGTTAACCCTAGGCCACCAATGCATTGAGCCCACTTGGTTTAGCCACTTGGCTTGACCCATGTAGTCAAAATCTCCATGCCATAAACCCAATTTCAACCTAGACAAAATTAACTAAAGCAAGCTCTCACATTACATTCCATATAGCTCAATACATCTTCCCTGGTAAGCCAAGCCATTTGACTAACTTGAGTTGACACATTAGGGTAGCTCAGTGTCACCTAAAATGCCTAAACCCACATTGCATGCATGCCTGACCTATCTAAGCCTAGATTGTACATCAATTGAGTTTAGAAACATTCAAGGTGCTCTTCCACCTCTGCTAGACCAATAGGGTGTCCAGGTTCACCATAATCTTGATAACCATCACCATGTGACCCATAATTTAAGCCCATTCATGAAACCTAACAAAAACCTAAACTCTCAAAGCTTTTGTAATCCTTCATTAAAACATATGAAGCATACCTAACTTGACCAAGTGGCCTGAGATATAATTGAGGTTGAAGGTAAGTGTAAATTTGATTTATAACAATGGATGTTTAAGGCTCCATCTCCTCTAAATAATGCATATGTTTTATTTAACATAAATTAGTAGACCACACTTAATATATACAAGTATATGCGTTGAATCAAGAAATAAAGTGATAGTATAGTGTCAAACCCATGAGGAAGAATACATTTTAGCACTCAACTACTTTTATTTATTATAATTATAATAATTATTCTACGTGATAAAACTTCATGTTGTAGAGATTAAATTGTTTACATAAAATTAGTAAAAGATAATGAATACACCATATGTATATAATATTTTGGATTGATGAATATAAATAACATATTTTTTTAATGACTCTTTAATAATTTTGATGTTATTTAGAGCATATACATCCCTAGATCTCTATCGAGCTTGTAGGAACAAAGGATGTCCACTAAATTCCTATTATTATATCATATTCTTAATAATTTAAAACATTTCTTACCCTATGCCTATGTATGACATATACTAATTAAATATTATTAGTTATGCCTGCTTTGCTCCGTCGAGGCTCCACATTACTTATAATTTTAACTACACATATGGCCACTATGTGCATTAAATTAAACTCTGGTATTACTTAAAACATCTTTTTAATTATTTAAGGAATACAAGAAATTTATTAATATTATATATGATATTTACAAAATTAGAGAATTTAGCTAAAAAAGGAGTAAAATTAAAGCAAACTAATTTTCATTAATAGCATGATAGAAAGAAAATATAAGAGATTTATATCAACAGAATCATTAAATGGATCTCCTCTATACCATTTCTTTTCTACTTCTAGAATTGCTTCGACAAACTCGAGCTAAATACTTTAATATTGGCATCAAGTACTTCCCTAAATTCCCTTAGTTGTCATTCTATGAGAAATTCAAAAAAGCACCCAATGTATATAAATTATCAGTGACTAAAGTACCATACAAATATAACACAATGCTATTTATAGATAAACATAAATTAAGCAATTGGCAATACGATGCTTGAAAGATTGGCACTGCTACAAGCAATAATAGAATTAATGTTGTAGTGCCGCTATTCTGGCTCGTTGTGATGCTTGCTAATGTAGATCTATTACTTAGTGCACTGTCACGTCTTTTCATTGATAGATCATGCCTTAAGAAGTTACAACTACTACACCGTGGTGCTCTTGTATTTCAAATCCTATAGCACAGGAAGGGCAATTTGGGTGCAATGGTGTTATAGGGTGTGACGCTGCTGTGTTGAACGATATAGAACAAGGTGCTATGAAGCTAAACTTTTGATGTCGCAGTTTTGTTTGATAGAGAAGTTGGTGCTACAATGTCGATATTCTGGCACTCCGACGGTGTCATTGATGGTACTGTGAACATTGTTTGCTCTGACGCTGTGGTGCTCTATGAAACTTAGAATTTTATGCCCTTTGTGTATTTTTCCTGCACAATATAACTAAAACAACACATTTTCACCGAAATATAGCACATAAAATAACATATTATTTACACTTATCAAATTCTCATCAGCTTCAATTTTAGCTTTCCCTCAAGCAAATAATATAATATAATTTTGATTAAATGATTAACCAATGTGAAAAACCTATAATTTAAAATTATTAAAATATAGGCTGATACATCATGGTCTAGAAGTAATAGAAATGAGCAAGATTATAATTTTAGCTTAGAAATATACTAATATTTATACTAATTAGTTATACTTATTATAGCTTAATTTGAATTCATTGATTATAGATTTAATTATTATTTTTTTATTTTAAAGTGAATAATATAATTTTATGATTGGATATGTTAGTAGTTAAAAAATGAAACTTCAATACTTCACCACCATTTATTACTAACTTTCTTGTTTTATCCTTTAAGAATCTAAGTATAAGATTATAATTAGATTCTGAGCTTTAGACTAATACCAATTTTTGATGTACTCCTTTTTCTTTTTTTTTGAAGCAGATAATTTTTTGAATATCTATTTTTACTTCGAACCTTCCCACAACCTTAAAGAATTTAATGTAAGTATTTAATAAGATTACTAATTCCAAATTTGGATTGCTCATGATTTCTAATTTTAATCTAGTCATATCGAATATTTCATTCAAATTATTATTTTTTATTTCAAAAATTAATAATTAAAGGTATAACTTACAATTTTAAATTAAACCAATAACTTAAATGATCTAAGTTAGGTAATTATTTATTTCTTTTCCACTCTATAATGTATAAATAGTGTTCATTTGAACTATGATCTAAAGTTTTCTTATTATCCTAATTTTGTATATATTTTAATTATCATTTTACCAAGATTAATTAAATAATCAAAATACAAAAAATTATAGTAAACATGCGGGGAATTTCAATGAAATGTAAATACAATAAACACAAACAACAGTTCACACTATACATGATTTCATATAAATGATAAAAGGTGCGTAAAATTTATGTTAATAGAACATAACAAAACATAATATAACATAATATTGATTACAGGATAACTAGTACACTAAGCACCATGCATAGCATATTAACTTCACAAGCCAAAACAAAGTCATGTTCTAACTATATGTACCAATCACTCATATAAGTTTATTTCTTCTAAAATATATGAAGCATACTAAAGATACTAACACTCATCCTCTATTCCTCCAAATTAAAGATTTCTTTATTCATCTAATTGCATTTTCAATCAATGACCATTGACCTTGATAATGTGAAAAGTTTTCTAATCTAGAATACTGATAGCACCATTAAGATGTATTCTAACAATGAAATATTGGCCTACCCATCCAGATTTAATTTTTCCATAGCAAAACTTATTCATGTAATTGAATAGTAGAACATTTTGACCATGATGAAATTCATACTCTAAAACTTCACATTTATGCATTTTATTCATTATTGCCTTGTATCATCTTATATTAATACGAACTTCATCATTGAACTTATAAAGTTTATTGATGATAGTAGAACTTTGCATGTGGAGAAGATAAAAGGAATCTTCAGTTTCCAAAATTTCTTCACTTTTGATCCTATAAGAGGAATGTCTGCTTGATTCAACCCATTGCTTAAATTAAATTTTTAGGAAGAAGAAGATAACACTATAACCCAGAATTAACAAGGATTTAGAATTAAACATCAATCATGTTGTTCTTATTAATTTCAAAAGAAATGAATTTTCTTTTTAAATTTGAATTTTAAACCAACAAAACCTAGCTTAGCACTGTGGCACCAACGAAAGCAATACGACGCTTTCGCATCTCTCATGTTTTTTTAAAGTATTGCTATTTATCACACCTAAGTTATAAGATGGGTTGCCTCCCTTGAAGTGCTAAGTTTATAGTCTTTAGCCATACTTCATACCAAACTAAACCTAATTCTAGGTTGCCTCTTATACAATGCTATGTTTATAGTCTTCAGCAAGACTTTGCCTAGATTTTTTAATTCGGCAATGTTATATTGTTTCCATTCTTCAAATAGCATCCATTAAGATCTATTTCCTTTTCTAATGGATTTATTTCAGTACTACGCAGTAAAGATTCAGGAGGTCTACTACTAATTGACATTACAAGCTAACTTAATTATGTTTCCAAATTTTTAATAGAAGAAACTTGATGTTACAATTGAGTTCCTAGCTGCATAGATACATCCTCTAATGCTACTTTTTTTATTTCTAAATTGATTACTTTGATTTCATCCTTGAAAATTTATAATTCTAGGATTAATAGCAGGATCTTGAGAAGTACTTTTTTATTCTACTTACTCCTTAATTATTCTATGCATTATTCTATTTATTATTAACACACATATTATTTGACAAATAAAAATTAGGATGATTCCTCCAATCGGGATTATATGTATTTGAGAAAGGATTATTTTGTCTTCCAATTACATTAATGTTTTAGATACCTTGCATATCATTATCTTTAATTAAATTTTGATCTCCTGAGGACTCTTTTCCCATTCAAGAATTTAATCCTATTATATTCAACTTCTTAGAGATCTCTGTATCTTATCTAGTCAATATTGATAAAACATTAAATTCAGCTACATTTTTAGGATTTACCCTATCAGCATGCCACTGGAAATTATTAATAGCCATTTCCTCTATTAATTCATAAGATTCCTCAAATGGCTTAGATATTAATGATCCTCCAACTGTAACATCAATTATAGCTCTAATATATCCTACTAATCCATTATAAAATATTTAAATAACCATCCAATCAGGCAATAAATGACGTGGGCATTTTCGAAGCATTTCTTTAAATCTTTCCAAACTCTCACAATTGGATTCTCCTTTAAACTGACAAAAGGAAATTATGTCATTTCTTAATTTATCAGTTTTTGAAGGTGAGAAATATTTAGCAAGAAATTTATGATCCAATTCATTCCAAGTGGATGCAAAGTCTGGGGATAAAAAATTCAAACACATTTTAGCTTTATCTCATAGAGAAAAAGGAAATAATCTAAGTTTAATAGCATTATCACTAACACTATTGTACTTAAATACCAAGAAATTTTTTACGAAACTGGCTAAATGTAAATTAAGATCTTTTACAGGAGTTCCCCAAAATTGATAGTTCTGCACCTTTTAAATGATAATTGGTTTTAATTCAAAATTATTAGCTTGGATTGTAGGTTTATTTATACTTCGATACAATCAATCTAGTAAAGGGTTTGCATAATCCTTAAGAGATCAATAAATATTTTGCTCTAACTCTTGTTTTTCCATTTCCATGGTCTTTTTCATTTTCTAAAATTTTGAAAGAGTTCTATCAATTTCATGATCAAATGACATAAGTTCCTTTTTATCTCTATAAACCATGCTATAAAAAAATAGAATATACAATTCATGATCTAAGCAACTAAATAATAATAAAAAAGTTGTCTAACTATGTAATTAATTCAATAATATAGTTCAATTTTTTTCTAGTTTCCTAAGACTGATTATTTTTTGGTCTCCACTATTCTGCAACTGTGCATGTGGGATATCAAAAACTCTACAGTTAATCATAAAAATAATTTATAGTTATAGTTCAAAGTTATACTTACCCATAATAACCATCATGTTTTTTGCACAGTTGTTGGGAATGTATTTTACAATGTTCTATAATATTGGATCCAACATTTAGAAGAGTGAAGACAAAAAATAAATAAACATATTTAAATCTACTTTATACAAAAGTGAAATCTAAGCTTGTTATTGGTGGAGCTTTGCCAACTTTTCTTTACAACAAACCCTAGGCAGTACTCTAAAATTATAAATGAATAAAATTTATTTTATTTTATGTTATGATTCATGAATCTTTTCATTGCATGATCATATTCATATTATAAAATCCTTACATGAAGAATATTGTATAGCGTCACACATGTAATCTATTTCAACTTACTCCTTGATAATTTTACCAATTATTCTATTGATTATTATGACCTATAATATTTGACTAATTAAAATTGAGATGATTCATGTAACCTAGATTATATGTATTTGAATATGGATTATTTTATCTTCCAAACACATTAATATTTTAAATCTCTTTCATATTATTATCTTCAATTAAATTTCGATCCCTTGAGGACTCAGTTCCTATTCTAGAATTTACTCCTATTATATTCAACTTCTTATAGATCACTGTAACTTGTGTAGTCAATATTAATAAAGCATCCAATTCATAAATTCCAACTACCTTTTCAGGATTTACCCTAAAAGCAGGCCATTTGAAATTATTAGTAGCCATTTCCTCTATTAATTCATTAACTTCCTCAAATGTCTTAGACATTAATGATCCTCCAGCTACAGCATCAATTATAGCTCTAAGATATCCTTCTAATCCATTATAAAATATTTGAGTAATCAACCAATACGGTAATGTATGATTGCAAGCATTTTCTAGCCATTTCCTTAAATCTTTTCCAACTCTCATAAATGGATTCTCCTTCAAACTAAGTAAAAGAAATTATGTCATTTCTAAGCTTGGCAATTTTTGGAGGTGGGAAATATTTAGTAACAAACTTATGAGCTAAGTGGATATAGAGCCTAGGGATGAATAATTCAACCACATTTTAACTTTTACATTTAGAAAAAATGAAAAAATCTTAGTCTAATAGCATCATCTCTAATACCATCGTACTTAAATGTTATACAAATTTATATAAAATTGGCTAAATATAAATTAAGATCTTCTACAAGAGTTCCCTTAAATTTAGAGTTTTGCACCTTTTAAATAATAGCTGGTTTTAATTCAAAGTTATTAGATTAGACTATAGGTATATTTATACTCCGCTGAATTCTATCTACTAAAAGGTTTGCATAATCCTTAAGAGGTCTAGACTGATTTTTCTCTAACTCTAGTTCCACCATTTATCTGATCTATTTGTTTTTCTATATTTTAGAAAGGGTTCTCCCAATTTTATGATCTAATGACAAAAGTTCCTTTCTATCGCTATAAGAAATGCAACCAAAAAAATAGAATATACAATTCATTATGAAAGCAACTAAATAATATTAAAAAGAATGTCAAACTATTAATTAATTTAATAATATAGTTTAAATTTTGTAATAAATGAAATACTTCACCAATAATGGTGCCAAAAACTTGATGGCGGCTGTGGGTTAGTGTAAATTTTAATTATAAGTATAGATATTTAAGGCTCAATCTTCCCTAAATAATTCTTATATTTTCTTTGATATAAATTAATAAAACTCCACTTAATATATTCAAGTATACATGCCAAATCAAGTAATAAAGAGATATGGTAGAGTGTCGAACCCACGAGAAAGTATACTTTTTAACAATCAACAACTACTATTTACTCAAATTATGGTAGTTCTCCTACTTGATATAAATGGACGTTGTGGTGATTCAATTACTTAAATAAAATTAGATAAAGATAATTAATACACTATATGGATATAATATTTTGGATTGATGAATATAAATAAGATATTTTTCCTAATGAATCTCTTTTAATTATGAGGTTATTCATATGCATCCCTAGAGATCTATAGAGGTTATAAGAACAAAGGATGTCCACCAGAATTCCTATGATTATATCATCTCCTTAAGAACTTAATACATTGCATACCCTATACCAAGGTATGACAAATAATAATTCAATAATCTTGGTTATGCTTGCTTCTCACCATCGAGGCTCCACATTGCACATGATTTTAACTACACATAAGTCCACAATGTACATTAAATTATGATATGGTAATATTGAAAATATCATCTTAATCATTTAAGAAATAAGAGAACTTCATTAGTACTACATATAATATTTACATCATTAATCTAAATTTAGATAATTTAGTCAAATATAGAATAGAATTGAAGCAAACTCATTTTCATTAATAAAATTTTAAAAAAATATATATGAGATAAATATAGTCATAATGGTTAAATAGATCTCCTCTATAATCCTTCTTTTTTACTTACATAATTGTCATAATTGCTTTCACAAACACAAGCTAAACACTCTAATCAAGTACTTTCCTAAATTCCCATCATTGTCACCCTAAGGGAAATTTAGAGAAGCACACTAAAATGTAATAAAATCATTTAAGTGCCTGAACTCCTTTACAAACATAACACAGTGATTATTTTAAGAAAATAAAATCAGACAACTGGTACTATGGGGCTTAAAATATTGGCACCGCTGCACCCAATAATTGAATTAACGCCATTATATTACTGTTCTGACTTTGCTGTGGTGCTTGCTGATGTGGATCAATTAATTAGTGAATAGTCACGTCATTTTGCTGATA
Organism: Dendrobium chrysotoxum; assembly: GCA_019925795.1. Lineage (NCBI taxonomy): Eukaryota > Viridiplantae > Streptophyta > Magnoliopsida > Asparagales > Orchidaceae > Dendrobium > Dendrobium chrysotoxum. The sequence continues at coordinate 46,704,594 of CM034300.1, read as the reverse complement.
GATCATGTCATTAGCATGTTACTACTGGTATGTCGTGACACTACTAACTCCTATGTTACTAAAATGGCACTAGAAGAGCAATTTGACTATTAAAGCATTATAAAGTGTGATGCTGTGGTGCTAAATGATAGAGACTTTGGCACTGAGAAGTTGAACTTTTGATGTCGCAGTGTTGTTCGATAGAGTAGTTGGCACTGTAATGTCTATGGCACTCCGGCTATGTCCAGTTGGATGATTATGGCACCCCAAGAGGGGGCATGAATTGGGTTTTTAAAATTTTTATTAAAAAAAGGTAATTAAAATAATTTTAATACTATTTAGTAAAGAAAAAAATAATAACATAATTTTTTATAAAAATGATAAAGAAAAATAGATACAAGAAAAGAAAATAAGAGGCACAACATTTCTATGTGGTTCGGCCCGGATTCCAATCCATCTTACATCCACGCTAGCCAACTCTATGGCTAGAATCAACTAATCCTAGGTTTTTCTTGCAAACCTCACTTCATTAAACAAAAGAAGTTGTTTACAACCTAAGTACTCTTCTACACGGGCGAGTACATTCTATTGCAAATCTAGTTTTGATGATGATAAACATGTTTCCAGTGTGTTTTGCTTGGCTAACCCGTTTCAGGCACAAAAGATCACGAGCAAATCAAGCCAACTCAAGATCAGGTCCAAGTGTGTCAAATGAACGATTTTTTATTTTTATTGAGTCAATTGTAATGTAACTGATCGCCGAGCTACGTAACCTTGCACACACACACTCAGGGGAAGAGCTTGAGTGAATTAGAGTTTCTGTTCATTTTTTATTCAGATCGTCCTGGATGATATTCACATCATCCTCGACGATCCAGCAAAAATAGAAACCCTAATTAGGGTGACCAAGTTAAGTGAGTCTGATTAAGCAGATCGTCCTGGACGATCTTTGGATCGTACGGGATGATATGCTCAAATCAAAAATTCTCAGCCGCCAGAACAAGTTAGGCAAGTTTTTATTTTAAGTTATTTGGTCTGATCATCCCGGACGATACGTGTATCATCTTGGATGATTCAGTACAATCATGCTTAAATTAGTCTGGTAATTAAGGAAAGTAATTAATATTTAATTGATATGATCATATCATCCTAGACGATCATGATCGTCTAGTACATTTCAGTTGTACATCCCGAACTGTGTTCAGGACGATTTGGGCACTCTTTGAACTAATCGTACAAGACGATACCCATATCGTCCTGGACGATCAAGTCATTTTTTGGTCGTCCAGCACAAGTTTCTCTGGACGACCCGAACTGTCTTTCGGACGATATTCCTCGATTTGCACTAATCGTCCCGGACGATCGCAGGATCGTACGGGATGATATGAACAATTTTTTCTACTGATCGTCCAGAAGAGCCTGATCGTCCGGCTGAAACAGCTGATTTTGAATGGATAGTACAGGATGATCTATCGATCATCCTGGACGATCTTGGCCGACCAGTTGAGATTTAGGGCAAATTTTAAGCCCTCCTATAAAAAAACTTTTTCTTGAAACAAGAAAAATCATTTGCCACCTTCCTTTCAAGAGAAACCCTAGAGAGAGAGTTTGGGAGAGAGAGAGAAGATCTTGTGAGGGGGAGTTGGTGAGGGATTCACTAAGGTTGCTCCAAGCACGGATCAGAGTCATCTTCTCCGCTCATCGTCTTTCGTCTAGTTGGTGTTCATCGTGGGAGGATCGTTTTCATAAAGATCAGGGGTTCTCTGCCTGCTTCAGGTGGAAGCAAAAGGAGTTTAAAGGTTCTCTGCCTGCTTCAGGAGGAAGCAAAAGGAGGTCGGGTTCTCTGCCCCACCGTGTGGTGAAAAGGAGGTCTTGTACAGGCTTCTCTGCCTTGCTATGGGAGCAAAAGGAGAGACACTTTTTGTTTAGTGCAATACCCGGAGAGGAGGCTCCGGGGAGTGGACGTAGGTCAAGTTGACCGAACAACTATAAAATCTGGTTTGCTTTTCTGATTCAGTTCTGCATTTTACTTTTTGATATTAACTGCGTGGGTGAATATCTGAGATTGAACTTTTCGTTCTTGTTTATTTATTTTCACTGCTAAGTATCGAAAAGATTTTTCATTGTTGTCGTGAAATTTTTAAATAACCAATTCACCCCCCCTCTTTGTTAGCCTCGGGACTAGTTCACTAGGGCTTAACATCTCTATCGAAATTTCACATTCTAATCTATTTATAATTTAAACTTCACTAAGCCAAGTGGCTTAGATTAAGAAAATGAAAAATAGGATTTGATGTAAATAATACAAGCTCAAATTATTTTGTAATAAAATGACCAAAATATTTGAGGTAGTCTTACAATTTAATTTTAATCACCTCACTACTTGCAAATGGAATATAAAATTTTCTCACTTCAAGATAGATTTATATTTGGATAAAAAATATAAATAATATTTTAAATAAAAATATTTTTCTTCCTGATTTAAACTATTACTCTTCAAATCATATAATACTTTTAAAAATGAATTAGATATAAAATATAAATCTATACCACACAAAAGAAAATAAAAATATTTGCTTTGGTATCTTTACAAATTTAAAAGATTTAACATAGAAAACTTAAAATAACATTCTCAACTAGTATTTCACCAAATGATAAATATTTTTAAGAAAAAAATCTATGGTGAAAACTAATAGATCAGCAAGTGAATATTTAGAGAAAGAAAGCAAAATCAAGAATTCCAAGAGACATTATAGGATTTAGTGCGTTGAAGCTTTCCAACCAAGAATTTGATCTTGCAAATGAAAAGAGCACTTGGAATGAAGATCAAAGTTTCTCCTCTCAAGATTTAGAATATAAAGAAGAAAAGAAGAATGGAAGAATAGCTGGAGTTTCTCTTTTTTGTATCCCTCACATGAAGAGGAAGAGGGGTATTTAAAGGGAAAAGGTAAGTAAAGCCAAATTGAATAAAAATATTAATCTAATATTAATTTATTAACTAATGATATTATATTTGATCAAGAATTTATTTAAATTAAATAAATATAAGTTTCTAATGGATATAAAATGTCTAGTAACATGAAAAAGTATAAAAGTTCATATTCATCCAAGAAAAGGCAAAAACCACTACCCAACAAATTATATTAAAATCAAATAATGTTTAAAAATTCATTAAAAATTTAATATAGCTCCAAATGATTCATATAACCTATCAATTTCAATTTACAGAATCCAACGAATCTAATTAAATAAAAATTAAGCCAGGTTTTCTTCAAAATAATATCATATTCAACAAAATAAAACTTATGCACATTTTTATATATTTAAAGTTATATTGAATTTTCATATAATAATATGATGTAATTTAGATAAAATTAATCATACATCAATAAATTTATGTGAAACAAGTCAATTTGAAATGAATACATAATAAAAGTTATATCTCATAAGCTTATTACATTTAATTCCCCTAATTATATATCTTTCCAAATTTGATAACAATTATGTAAACTATGAAGCATATTAAGTTTATTCAACAAAGGAATCTTATAGATTTTTATATTAAGCTTATTATCCTTAATTAATAATATATAAAACATTTTAATAAATATTTAAAATGTGAGTAAATCACACCATGCAAGTAAATATTAAAGGACCTCTTACATACTCCTACGACAATATAAAAAGCTTCAAGCTATCCAACTTGGTCAATCTTGAGTTCTTTTAGCTCAAAATTTGATTCAACTTTAGTTATGCAATGTAAATCTCATATAAGTAATTACGATGTGATCCATCAAATAATTACACCTAAAATACTTAGCATATAAATTAGCACATCCAAGCATATATTTGTTATCTTCAAAAGCTCTAGAATAAGTCATGAGGTAGATAACATCAACAATCTCTCTATTTTTTATGATGATAAAATTATATTGGGTATAGTTATAACAAAGGTGCAAATTGATCTTTTGTCATAACTTTAAAACATTAAAAAATATATATTTAATAATTAAGAAATATTTTTGAATATTAATTTGTTACAAAAATAATTCCCCCCCTAAATATTTGCATGTATAAAGAATTATGACCAATATATATAATTTCTTCTCCCACTTTGACAACATCAAAAAGAATAACAAAAAATATATAAGAAATTTAAATTTTAGGATCTAACATCCTATGCATACATCTTATCAGGCAAAATCTCACTTCAACAAAATATTTTATAAAAATATCAACTATTTAAGAATCCATTTTTACAAAATATTTATCCTTATCACCTTTACTAACCTGATCTCTAATAAAATGATGTCTAATCTCTATGTGTTTAGTTCATGAATATTGTGTAGGATATTTTGTAAAACTAATAGTGCTGGTGTTATCACATTTAATAGGAATTTTTTTAGGCTTAGTTCCAAAATCTTCTAATTGATGCTTTAGCCATAAAACATGAGCAACTCAATTACCTGTAGCTATGTACTCTACCTCAGCAATGGATAAAGTGACATAATTTTGTTTTCTGGAAGACCAAGAAATAAGAGATGATCCTAAAATTGACAGGTTTTAGATGTACTTTTTTATCAATTTTACCACCAGCATAGTCTGCATCAGAATATACAACTAAATTACATGATAATAAATTTTTGGGATACCATAAGCCTAACATAGGAGTTCCTATTAAATAGTAAAATATTCACATAACTACTGTTCAGTGTGATTCCTTAGGAATAGCTTGAAATCCTGCACATAAAATACAACAAACATAATATCAGGACTATTAGTAGTAAGTGAAAGTTTGATAGGGATGTTAAGCCGTTATGAATTAGTCCCGAGGCTAACCAAGAGGGGGGGGGGGTAAATTGGTAGTTTTAAAAATTTGAGAGCAAAAAAATATTTAAAAAATCATTTTGAATGTTTTAAAACTTTTACAGTTACACGATGATGTGCATATATTCAACAATAATAGAATAATAATTACAATCATACAATCATCAATAGAAAAATAAATGTGAAAAATAATCAGAAAGAACACACTAGATTTTATAGTGGTTCGGTTAACTTGACCTACATCCACTCCCTGGAGCCTCCCCTCCGGGTATTGCACTAACACTAAGTGACTCTCCTTCTGCTCCCACAGCAAGGTGGAGAAGCCTGTATAAAAACTCCTTTCCACCAACCCGGTGAGGTAGAGAACCTGAACTCCTTTCACATCCTCCTGAAGTAAGTAGAGAACCTAGACCCCTTTCGCTTCCTCCTGAAGCAGGCAGAGAACCTGGACTCCATTCGCTTCCTCCTGAAGCAGGCAGATAACCCGGATCTTCTTGCGAACGATCCTCCCATAGAGACACCGACAAGATAAAAGATGACGAACAGAGAAGATGACTCAGATCCTTGCTTGGAGCAACCTTTGTGAATCCCTCACAAACTCCACCTCATAAGATCCTCTCTCTCTCTCCCAAGCTCTCTCTCTCTCTCTCTCTCAAGGTTTTCTCTAGAAATGATAGTGGCAAAAGATTTTTTTTGTTAGAAGAAAAAGATCTTTTAAAGGAGGGCTCAAAAATTGCCCTAAATCTCAACTTATCGTCAAATATCATCTAGGATGATCTATGGATCATCCTGTATGATCTTTATAAAAACTCATATTTTAGCCTGGACGATCTGGTTTCTCTGGATGATTAGAAGAAAAGTTTGTTCTGATTGTCCCGTACAATTCTGCGATCATCTGGGATGATTAGTGTAAATCAGGAATTTTGTCCAGAGAATAGTTCTGTTCGTCCAGAGCAACTTATGCTAGAAGATCTCATAATGACTTGATCGTCAAGGATCATATTTCTATCATCCTGTACGGTTAGTTCAAAATAGCCAGATTATCCTGAGCATCACGCTGATCGAACTGCACAAAATATGCTGTATGATTTAAATTAACTTGATCATCTAGGATAATATTTCTATCATCCCATATAATTAGTTCAAAACTGAGCATATCGTACAGAGGATAGTTTTGTTCGGCCAGCTGAATTGCTATGGACGGTCAAGATTTTGCATGTATCATCCCGTATGATATTGCGATCGTCCGGGATGATATGATCGTATCAATAAGACATTATTTCCTTTCCTTAATTACCAGACTAATTTAGGCATGATTATAAAGGATCATCCAGGATGATACGCGTATCGTTCGGGATGATCAGACCAAATCTCTAAAAATAAAAACTTTCCTAACTTAATCTAACAGCTGAGAATTCCTGATTTGAGCCTATTATCCTGTACGATCAAAGGATCATCCAGGGCGATCTGTTTAATCAGACTGACTTAACTTATCGCCCTAATTAGGGTTTTATTTTCACTGGATAGTCTAGGATGATGTGAATATCGTCCAGGATGATCAGAACAAAAAATGAATAAAAACTCTAATTCACTAAAACTCTCCCCATGAGTCTGTGTGTGTAAGGTTACTTAGCTAGGGGATCAATTACATTATATTTGACTCAAGAAAGGGAAAAAAATATATTTAAACACACGCTGACTTAATCTTGAGTTTGCTTGATTTGCATTTGATCGTTTTCACCTGAAATGTTAGCCAATTAAAAATAGAACACAAAAATATTTGTTATCATTAAAACTATAATCCTGAAACCCATATTTGTAACAATCTCTCTCTTTTTGATGATGGAAAACATTTGTTCAGTTATTTTAAATCAACCAGGTTATAATAATTAAAGCACAGGCAAAAGAAGATAAATTTTACTAATCATAAATAATCAGTGATAACATTCAATACAACAAACGAAACTACTATAATACAAAAATAACTCCTTTTAACATCACAAAAAGGAGGAACATAAAAGGCAAAAATAACAGCAAACTAAAACATCACAAAAAAAGTAAAATAAACAATCTAATAAAGAGGCAGATCCTGATCAGATGGAGGAGGTGGTGGTGGATTAATGTAACTGTGAATCGTGGCAAACTACTCACCAATCCAAGCCATATCCTGGTCATGCTGCTCCTATTGGTGAGTCATGTATAAGTTAAAGCAAGCCTCCCACTGATCAAAGCTGTGCACCAGATGATCTAGAGGGGACTTTATCCGGAGAGGAGCAGGTGCAGCTACCGAAGTAGCTTCTTCCTCTTCTTCCTCCACATCCGGGGCAAGCTCTGGATGAAGGTGAATATTGTACAGAACATGGAAGGCATTCATGGAAAAGAAGGAAGGGGGAACATCGGGTGGTATCGGATATTACAAATTATATTTCGTTTGAAGGGCAAAGTGGATGAGATGTCCTAAGGCTAGGTTAGGGCATCTCATGTGGTCCGGATCCCGAATTGTAGTCAATTGTTTAATGTAGCCAAAAATTAAGTCAGTTGCATTGAAGTCACGTTGGGCAAGGATATAGTAGGTAGTGATGGAGAGTAGAGGAGTAATGTGGATGTGATCCCCAGCTTTAGGAATGACAGAGGAGCAAAGGACATGTTGGACTATCCTATCATCCTTGACTAGGGAGGAACAAAGCTAGTCGTGGAATTGGGCATTTGTGTTACGAGGGAAGTGGTTAGCGACACTCCAATTAAAATCATGGTCAGATGGTACAAGATGAAGCTTATCACCAGAAATTGACAATTGAAGAATATTATTATAGTCCTCATGGGTTAATTCCATTGGTCGTTGATTAACGAATGATTGAAGGGCGGAGTAATCAGAGGTTACATGTAGATTTATAAAGAATACCGTAAGGAGTTCATTGCAGAATGGAAAGGCTATAGTAGGAATGAAAGCGAGGGATGTGTGAGCGAATAAATCAAGTACTAGATATGTCAGGGTCGTGGGTTCACTATTTTTGAGATAGTGATCCCAGCATCAAAATATCTTTGAAATACAGCTTCATCAGCTGCATTAGGAAAGCGGGGATTGATATTTCCCTGAGAGGAACTGGCACCGTGTTGCCTAGATCTCTTATCACCAGCCATAAGAGGATGAGATGATGAAGGATTGAAAGAGAGTGTGTGAAAAATTTTGAAGAAAATGGCTGTTTAAATAGAAATCATCCAGATCGTCCAGGATGATCGCAGGAACGTCCAAGATGATAGGAGCAATTATGACGTCCAGGATGATTGGTCAAAAAGGCGGTCGTATCATCCAAGATGATCAGATCTCATCCAGGATGATAAGAAATAGATGATCGTCCCGAGGAGACAGGCTGAATGACTTTTGACAAAAAATATCGTACAGGATGATGAAGTGGATCGTTTAGGATGATAGACAATAAATGAATCAGACGGGCTGAATTTTAATCATCCACCTTCTGCCACATGGATCATCCAAGACGATAAGGTAATTCATCTAGGATGATAAGGTAGATCATCTAGGACGATCACCAATAATTTGTACAGATCAACCGTTGTATCAAGTGCGGATGATTTGAGTGGATCATCCAGGATGATGAATTGATCGTCCAGGATGAAGAGGATCTTCCAGGACGATGTGTGGATCATCTAGGATGATGTGAAGAAAATGTGAAAAAGATCAAATATGGAGAGGAAAGATAAAGGATCCCAAAAAACACAAAAAAAAGAAAAATCTAAAATCACTTCAAATAAAAATTGAAACGAGAAAAACAACAGTGAAAATAATGATTTTTGTTTAGATCAGCTCCAGTAAAATAGAATTTTCCCTGATTTTTAATTCAAAAGCCAACAAGAAGAAAATCTACAACGCTTAAATTCAGAAAAGTAAGAAAATTGACTGTCGTAACTCCTACCTCAGACACCTTACAGGTTCAAATTCCTTTCAAACAAAAGTCTAATTCAGAAGAAAAGAAATTAGATTCGAAAAGAGATCCTTTCAAGCCTCATTCCAGAAAAATATTTGATATAAGAGTATTACAAAGTAAGGAATCAAAAATCATGATTTTTTGTCTCAAGCTTTTCAAAGTATTAAGTGGCACATGGATTTTTCTAAGACATTTAAAGATCTGAAAGGGAAGAAAGCTTATTTCTTTGTGGGCTCATTTTTTGCCTCTTTTTTAATTTGTTTGGCACTTTACGCATCTTTTGATTTTTGATACACTTTGTGTATCTTTCAGTTTGGCAACATTTTGCACTTTTTAGCTTTGGGCTCATTTTGTGCCTCTTTTTCAATTTGTTTGGCGCACTGCATATCTTTTGTAAGCTTGCTTCCTTCCATAATTGTTAAAAAATCTTAGCTATGAAATTACCTTCCAGACATAAGAGATGACAAAACTCACTCTCTACAGTATGGAAGAGTAATTCATAAAATAAAAAATCATACATCATATGATAAGTGCAATCACTTGATTAAGAAAAATATAACGATGATTCAAAGCTTTGAAAATACTATTCATATGAGGTAGGTTACTGTAGAAAAATAAAATAGATCTCTATTTCAAAACTAACTTTTTAATTTTGAAGAAGATTTTTATCCAAAAGAAATAATACACCATTAAAGTTGTTAGGGGAAGAGAAATAATCATCAACATTTCTTCCCTTTAACAGATCCATAGGAGTCAATCACTACTTACAAGTTTCAAACAAAAATAAGGCAAAACTCTTAGTCAGAAATCCAGTTTATCAGAAGTAGTGAGAAGTGATCTGATTTTGAAGTGAGTAATCAGTAAATAAAATAAGAAGAAAGAAAAAATTGACATACAAAAATTAATAAATGAAAACTAGCAAATGAAAATCAGTAGAAAATAATCAAATCTGATAAGCAAATCAAACAATGAAAATCAACAGGAAAAGAAAAATTCTAAAGTAAACAGACAAACAAAACAAACAAAAACTAAAAGCAAAATGAAGAAAATAGAAAAACATCATAAGTCAATAATCATCAGATTCATGTATTTATGTCAATCACACCAAATCTGGTCCTCAAAATATTGAATGAGTCAAAGGCCAGTGGTTTAGTAAAGATGTTAGCTAGTTGATTTTCAGTTGCTACATGATGTAGCTCAATATCCCCTTTTGTAATATGATCCCTAATGAAGTGATGCCTTATATTAATATCTTTGGTTCTAGAATGTTAGATTAGATTCTTAGAAATGCAGATGGCACTGGTGTTATCACATAAAACTGAAATTGTGCCAACAGGTAATCCTAATTCTAAAATTTGTTGCTTTAACCAAAGGATGTTGGCCACACAACTTCCTAAGGTAATGTACTCAACTTCAGCAGTGGAAAGTGCAACTGAGTTCTATTTTCTACTAGACGAGGAGACTAAAGACTGTCCTATGAATTGGTAACTTTCTAAAGTGCTCTTTCTATCCACCCTACACCCTGTAAAATTAGAATCATCTTGTTTTAAATCTAGTTTTGATGATGACAAACATGTTTCCAGTGTGTTTTGCTTGGCTAATCTGTTTCAGGCACAAAAGACTGCGAGCCACTCAAGCCAACTCAAGATCGGGTCCAAGTGTGTCAAATGTATGATTTTTCCTTTTATTGAGTCAATTGTAATGTAACTGATTCCCTAGCTAAGTAACCTTGCACACACACACTCAGGGAGAGAGATTAAGTGAATTAGAGTTTCTGTTGAAAATTTGTTCAGATCATCCTGGACGATATCCACATCGTCCTGGACGATCCAGTTAAAACAGAAACCCTAGCTAGGGCGACTAAGTTAAGAAGGACTGATTGAGCCGATCGTCCTGGACGATCTACGGATCGTACGGGACGATATTCCCAAATCAGAAATTCTCAGCCGCCAGATTAAGTTAGGCAAGTTTTATTTTAAGTATTTTGGTCTGATCGTCCCGGACGATACGTGTATCGTCCTGGACGATTCACTACAATCATGCCTAAATTAGTCTAGTAATTAAGGAAAGTAATTAATGTTTAATTGATACGATCACATCGTCCTAGACGATCGCAGGATCATCCCGGACGATCGTGATCGTCTTGTGCATTTCAGCTGTACGTCCAGAACTATGTACAGGATGATTTGGGGCCTTTTTGAACTAATCGTACCGGACGATTACCCTATCGTCCGGGACGATCAAGTCATTTTTTGGTCGTCCAGCAAAGATTTCTCTGGACGACCCGAACTGTCTTCTGGATGATTTCCTTCAATTTGAACTAATCATCCCGGACGATCGCAGGATCGTACGGGACGATATGAACAACTTTTTCTACTGATCGTCTAGAAGAGCCAGATCGTCCAGGCTGAAACAGCTGAATTTGAACTGATCGTACAGGACGATCTACAGATCGTCCTGGACGATCTTGGCCGACAAGTTGAGATTTAGGGCAAATTTTAAGCCCTCCTTTAAAAGAACTTTTTCCAATTTTTGGAAAAATCTTTTGCTGCCTTCCTTCCGTGAGAAATCCTAGAGAGAGAGAGAGAGTTGAGAGAGAGAGAAGAGATCTTGTGAGGGGGAGTTAGTGAGGGATTCACTAAGGTTGCTCCAAGCACGGATCAGAGTCGTCTTCTCCGCTCGTCGTCTGTCGTCTAGTCGGTGTTCTTCATGGGAGGATCGTTCGCAAGAAGATCCGGGTTCTCTGCCCGCTTCAGGAGGAAGTGAAAGGAGTTCGTGGGTTCTCTGCCCGCTTCAGGTGGAAGCAAAAGGAGTTCGAAGGTTCTCTGCCTGCTTCAGGAGGAACCGAAAGGAGGTCAGGTTCTCTGCCTCACCGTGTGGTTAAAAGGAGGTGTTTTGTACAGGCTTCTCCGCCTTGCTGTGGGAGCAAAAGGAGAGTCACTTTCGTTTAGTGCAATACCCGGAGGGGAGGCTCTGGGGAGTGGACGTAGGTCAAGTTGACCGAACCACTATAAAATCTGGTTTGCTTTTCTGATTCAGTTTTGCATTTTACTTTTCAATATAAACTGCTTGGGTGAATATCGTTGGTTGATCTTTTCGTTATTGTTTACTTGTTTCCGCTACTAAGTATCGAAAAGATTTTTGTAGTTATCGTGAAATTTTTAAATAACCAATTCACCCCCCCCCCCCTCTTGATTAGCCTCGGGTCTAGTTCACTAGGGCTTAACATCCCTTTCGAACTTTCAAGTGGTATCAGAGCGGGATTCAAAATTTCTGTTTAAAAACTTTTGAATTTGATCCAATGGCTAACTGTCACAATCGTAATACTGTTGAAGGTTATTCTATTACCAAACCACTGTTGTTTGACAATATTCCTTTTGATTTTTGGAAAACACGCATGTCTACTTTTCTGCAATCTATTGATTATCGCATGTGGATGTTAGTTAAGGATGGATATGAACCACCTTTTCGAATGATTAACAATGTGAAAACTGAATTGCCGTTTGCTGATTGGACGTTTGATGATCGTGATTTAGCACAGTTGAATGCAAAATGTTTGAACTGTTTCTTTTGTGCTTTGAAATCTGAAGACTATATGCGTGTTTCTACTTGTACAACGGGAAAGGAAATCTGGGATAGGTTATGTATAACATACGAAGGTACAACTGAAGTCAAACAATCTAGGTTAAACATCTTGTTACATGATTACGAACTTTTTCGCATGAAACCTAGTGAGACTATTTCAGAAATATACACAAGGTTCACTCAGATTGTTACCTCTTTGCATGTTTTAGGTAGAGAACTTACCAACTACGAAAGAGTGAACAAGATTCTTAGATGTTTGCCTGCTTCTTATGATGCTAAGATTACTGCTATTACTGAATCCAAAGATTTAAATACTTATTCTATTGACAGCTTACTTGGATCACTCATTGCTTACGAGCAAGGGGTGAACCAAAGGCAACTTGATGCAGGTGAACGCAAGAAAGAGAAGACCGTGGCACTAAAGGCCAAAGATTCAGATGCTAGCACTTCCAGGTCTGATAGCGATGAAGTTGCCTTAATCACAAGGCAATTCAAAAGCTTTCTAAGGAAGAAACATAAGAACTATCAGAAGTGGAAAAAGGGTAAGTTCAATAAAAACTTTAAGGGTTCATCTGAATCGGTTTGTTTTGAATGCAGGAAGCCTGGACACATTAAGGCTGATTGTCCAACACTTAAAGCTCACCCAAGCAAGGAGAAGGGTGAGGAGAAACCAAAGTTCAGAAAGGACAAGAAGCGGATTCAGAAGGCGTTCTGGGCAGACTCTGCATCCGACTCTTCTGAGACTGAAGCTGAAGAGGAGGAAACAAACTTGTGTCTGATGGCGGATGATCACCCTGGTCAGTCGGAACAGGAAGAGGTATGTGAGCTTACTTACGATCAGTTATTTGAAGTTTCTGAAAAGATTCATACATCGTATAGGAAGCTTAAGAAAACCCATGCTAGTTTGAAACTAGATTATCTGACTTTGCAAAAAGAGCATGAAGTGTTGATTAAGGATCATTCCACCATTGATAGCAATCACATGTCTTTACTAGATGAGTTTGATGAACTGAATAAAAAGCATTCTGATTTAATTGTTGAGCATAACTTGTTAAAAACATCGCATGGTGAATTTGAACTTGCTTTTAAGAAAGTGAATGATTTGGCATATGAGTTAGAAAGTATTGAAAGTGCAAAAACGTTTGAAATTAGAAGTTTAAACAAACACATTGAGTTTTTGAAAGTGGAAATCAGTGCTTTTGAAAATAACAAAACACCGCCTACTTTTGAACAATTTTATGCACCGCCATCTTTTAAAAATTCTGTTGCAAGTTCATCAAAGAATGTTTCATACACTACTAGGAAGAGGCACTATCACTCACGACGTTTAGTTAATCCTTTTCCTGGTGTTAGATGTTTTTCATGTGGCATGTTAGGACACATATCACACACTTGTACTGTTCACCGTAGTACACATTGGGTGTGGAGACCCAAACTGCCTGTTGCACAGCACAGCACGCATGCATCGCATTCTTCTTTTCATAAGAAGGAACCCAAACCTGTTTGGGTTCCTAAGACTGACATTTGATGATTTTGTAGGTGTGCTCTCACACAAGACCTCGTGAGAGCATGTGGTACCTGGACAGCGGATGTTCTAGACATATGACTAGAGATGCAAATCAGTTCATTTTGCTGGAGGCCAGAGCTGGAGGCAAGGTTACACTTGGAGATAACACCACCAGGAAGGTGGTAGGCACATGTATGATTGGTGATTCAAAGAATTTTGTGATTGATAATGTTTTGCTTGTAGATGGACTGAAACACAACTTGCTGAGCATTAGTCAACTCTGCGACAAGGGATACAGCATCAAATTCCTGCCCACTGGCTGCATTTTAAGCTTAAATAATGAAGTTGTTTTGCAAGGGCAAAGGATCAACAACGTCTACAAGCTGGATGTAAGTAGCATTAAATCTGATAATTCAATTTGCTTAAAAACTGCTGCTGATGAGTCTTGGTTATGGCATAGGAGATTGTGTCATGCCAGTATGAAAACCCTTAAGAGAGTCACCCAAAAGGACTTAGTTAGAGGTGTGCCCAAGCTTAAGTTCACTAAGGATCACCTGTGTGATGCCTGTCAGTTGGGGAAGCAAGTCCAGTCCTCTTTTCACTCAGTTAAGGATATTAGCACCTCTAGACCTTTAGAAGTTCTTCATATGGACCTCTTTGGACCCATTAGCACTGCCAGCTTAGGGGGGAGAGTCTATGGTTTTGTGATTGTTGATGATTATTCAAGGTTCACTTGGGTTAAGTTTTTGTCACACAAATCTGAGTCATTTGATGAGTTTAGATCTTTCTCTACTTGGATTCAAAAGAAGTTAGGATGTGAGATTATTACCATCCATAGTGATCACGGAGGGGAGTTTGAAAATGAAAGATTTGGAAGTTTTTGTGAGGATCATGGGATTAGTCATAATTTTTTAGCTCCTAGGACCCCTCAGCAGAACGGGGTAGCTGAAAGGAAGAACAGGACCTTAGTAGAAGCCGCTAGAGCCATGCTTGCCGAGTATTCACTTCCTAAATACTTTTGGGCTGAAGCGGTGAACACTGCCTGTTATGTGCTGAATAGGGTGAATGTGAGAGTCAAACTGAACAAGACACCTTATGAGATCATTAAGGGTAGAACACCAAATCTGTCCCACCTCCATGTCTTTGGCTGTAAGGTTTTCATTCTGAACAACGGGAAGTCACCCTTAGGAAAATTTGACCCCAAATCTGATGAAGGAGTGTTCTTAGGATATTCAAGTGTGGGGAAATCCTTTAGGGTGTTCAATAGGAGGACTTTGGTGGTGGAAGAAACAACCCATGTAGTGTTTGATTAATCTGATCCTAAAGAGTCTAGATCTGAAGTAGAAGATGAAGAGATTGTTGAGGTTACCCAAGGAGTTGGAAATATAAATTTGGAGGAAAGGGTAGAACCTCAAACAGAGTTGCCTAGAGATTGGAGATATTCTTCGAGTCATCCTAAAGAACTGATCTTAGGAGACCCTTCTGAAGGTGTTAGGACTAGGCATGGACTTAGGAAGGAAGTAAACCATTCTGCCTTTATCTCAATGACTGAACCCACCAACATCAATCAAGCCCTGTCGGATGAATTTTGGATTTTAGCTATGCAGGAAGAATTGAATCAATTTGTAAGGAATGATGTTTGGGAGTTAGTAGAAAGACCTAAAAACCAAAGTATTGTGGGAACCAAGTGGGTCTTTAAGAATAAGATGAATGATTCTGGTATGGTGGTGAGAAATAAGGTAAGATTGGTGGCTAAGGGGTATAATCAGATAGAAGGGATAGATTTTGAGGAAACTTTTGCCCCTGTAGCTAGATTGGAAGCCATTAGAGTGCTACTAGCCTTTGCCTGTTATAAGGGATTTAAGCTGTTTCAAATGGATGTCAAGAGTGCCTTTTTAAATGGGGTAATTAAAGAAGATGTTTTCGTAGAACAACCCCCAGGTTTTGAGAGTTCCCAATATCCAAATCATGTCTATAAATTAAAAAAGGCCTTATATGGATTGAAACAGGCACCCAGAGCTTGGTATGAGAGGCTTAGCACATTCCTGTTAGAAAGAGAGTTTGTTAAGGGGAGCGTAGACACCACCCTTTTTCTGAGGAGATTAGGAGATGACTTACTCATTGTCCAGATCTATGTTGATGATATAATTTTTGGATCTTCTGATAAATACTTATGTGAAGAGTTTTCTAAAATAATGAGTAAAGAGTTTGAGATGTGTATGATGGGAGAATTATCCTACTTTTTGGGGTTTAGCATAAGGCAAATGGATGATGAAACCTTTCTCAATCAATCAAAATACACTAAGGACATTTTGAAGAAATATGAAATGGACAAAGCCAAGCCAATCAATACTCCCATGCCCTCCTCAGTTCAGTTAGATAAGGATTCAAATGGAAAATTTGTTGATCAGAAGAAGTATAGAGGGATAATAGGTTCACTGCTTTACCTGACTGCTAGCCGACCTAATATCATGTTTAGTGTCTATCTTTGTGCTAGGTTTCAGGCTGATCCTAAAGAGTCCCACCTGATTGCTGTTAAGAGAATTCTTAGATATCTTTTAGGGACCCCAAACCTAGGAATTTGGTACCCTAGGCACAGCACCTCTTTTGAGATCATTGGATATTCTGACTCTGACTTTGCGGGGTGTAGGGTGGATAGGAAGAGTACCTCTGGGACTTGTCAATTTATAGGACAGTCGTTAGTCTCCTGGTCTAGTAAAAAATAGAACTCAGTTGCACTTTCCACTGCTGAAGCTGAGTACATTGCCTTAGGGAGTTGTGTGGCCCAAGTTCTTTGGTTGAAGCAGCAAGTCTTGGATTTAGGAGTACCTGTTGGCACAATTTCTATTATGTGTGATAATACTAGTGCCATCTGTATCTCTAAGAATCCAATCCAACATTCTAGGACCAAACACATTGACATTAGGCATCACTTCATTAGGGACCATATTACAAAAGGGGACATTGAGCTACACCACGTAGCAACTAAAAATCAGCTGGCTGATATATTCACTAAACCACTGGCCTTTGACTCATTCAGCATTTTGAGAACCAGATTAGGAGTGATTGATATAAATGCTTGATTCTGATGACTGCTGATTTATGACTGTTATGATTGGTATTCTGATTTCTGTTAGTTAGTTTTTTGTATTCTGTTTTCTGATTTCTGTTAGTTAGTTTTTGTATTCTGATTTCTAATTTCTGTTAGTTTTGGTTTGATTATTTGCTTTCAGTTGATTTTATTTCTTCTGCTGATTTTTGTGTTACCCTTTTTGTTAGTTTGATTTGAGTATTTACTTTGCTATGATTTTCTACCTGTTTTTATTTATTTACGGGTTCATATCTTGCACTTACTATTTTATGCTTTTCAAGATCTGATCACCGCTCACTACTTCTGGTGATCTAAATTTTTGACTGAGAGTTTTTACCTTGTTTTGGTTTGGAAGCTGATAAGCAGTGATTGACTTCGCTGAATCTGTTAAAGGGAAGAAACATTGATAATTGTTTCTCTTCCTCTAACTCCTTTACTGGTGTGTAGTTTCTTTTGAATAAAAATCCTTTTCAAAATTAAAATGTTAGTTTTGAAATAGAGATTATTTTATCTTCCTACAGTAATCTGCCTCATATCAATAGTGTTTTTCAAAGTCTTGAGTCATTAGTTTGATTTTCTAAACCAAGTGATTGCATTTATCATATGTTGTATGGATTTTGTTTTGTGAATCGTTCTTCCTTACTGCGGAGAGTCATCTCCTATGTCTGGAAAATAATCTCACAGCTGAGACTCATTAATGATTATGAAAAGGAGAAAGCTTATAAAAGATGCGCAGTGCACCAGATAATTTAAAAAAGAGGCATAAAATGAGCCCAAAACTGAAAAGATGCGAAATTGCCAAATTGGATACACAAAGTGTATCAAAAATCAAAAGATGCGCAAAGCGCCAACCAATTTGAAAAAGAGGCACAAAATGAGCCCAACACAAGCTTTCTTTCCTTTCAGATTATTAAATGTCTTAGAAAAATCTGTGCGCCACTTAATATTTTCAAAAGCTTGAGTCTTAAAAATCCTGATTTCTGATTTTTTACTTTGTAACACTATTATATCAGATATTTTTCTGGAACGAGGCTTGAAAGGATTTCTTTTCAAATCTAATGTCTTTTATTCTGAATCGGTTTTGTGTTGAAAGAGGTTTGCATCGATAAGGTGCCCGGGGTCGGCGCTACGAACGTTCATTATTTCTAACCTTTTCTGGATTTCAGCGCTGTCAATCGTCCTGTCATTGGTTTTCGAATCTAAAGTCAAGGAAAAATTCTGATTTTCTAAGAGCAGCTTAATCAAAAAATTTTTAAATAAAAAAAAAAATACTTCTATGTATTTTTGACGTAAGCTTTATTCGTCTTTTTGTTATTTTGATTTCATGGTTGTGTTTTTCGCTCCTCCTTTTTGTGATGTCAAAAGGGGGAGTCAGAGTTGTAGTCGTGTCGTGTCTGTTTTTGTTTTCTGTTTCATGTTTTCTGTATTGTTTGAGCTGTTAAATGAAAATTAAAAAACAAATGTTTATTTTGTTTGATCTCCTAGTTTACCTTTGTTTTCAGACTACTTTACAAATGTTTGCCATCATCAAAAAGGTGGAGATTGTTGCAAATCTGGTTTTGATGATGACAAACATGTTTCTAGTGTGTTTTACTTGGCTAATCTATTTCAGGCACAAAAGACCGCGAGCCACTCAAGCCAACTCAAGATCGGGTCCAAGTGTGTCAAATGTATGATTTTTCCTTTTATTGAGTCAATTGTAATGTAACTGATTCCCTAGCTAAGTAACCTTGCACACACACACTCAGGGAGAGAGATTAAGTGAATTAGAGTTTCTGTTGAAAATTTGTTCAGATCGTCCTGGACGATATCCACATCGTCCTGGACGATCCAGTTAAAAAAGAAACCCTAATTAGGGCGACTAAGTTAAGAAGGACTGATTGAGCCGATCGTCCTGGATGATCTACGGATCGTACGGGACGATATTCCCAAATCAGAAATTCTCAGCCGCCAGATTAAGTTAGGCAAATTTTATTTTAAGTATTTTGGTCTGATCGTCCCGAACGATACGTGTATCGTCCTGGACGATTCACTACAATCATGCCTAAATTAGTCTGGTAATTAAAAAAAGCAATTAATGTTTAATTGATACGATCACATCGTCCTGGACGATCGCAGGATCATCCCGGACGATCATGATCGTCTTGTGCATTTTAGCTGTACGTCCAGAACTATGTACAGGATGATTTGGGGCCTTTTTGAACTAATCGTACCGGACGATTACCCTATCGTCCGGGACGATCAAGTCATTTTTTGGTCGTCCAGCAAAGATTTCTCTGGACGACCCGAACTGTCTTCTGGACGATTTCCTTCAATTTGAACTAATCGTCCCGGACGATCGCAGGATCGTACGGGATGATATGAACAACTTTTTCTACTGATCGTCTAGAAGAGCCAGATCGTCCAGGCTGAAACAGCTGAATTTGAACTGATCGTACAGGACGATCTACAGATCGTCCTGGACGATCTTGGCCGACAAGTTGAGATTTAGGGCAAATTTTAAGCCCTCCTTTAAAAGAACTTTTTCCAATTTTTGGAAAAATCTTTTGCTGCCTTCCTTCCCTGAGAAATCCTAGAGAGAGAGAGAGTTGAGAGAGAGAGAAGAGATCTTGTGAGGGGGAGTTAGTGAGGGATTCACTAAGGTTGCTCCAAGTACGGATCAGGTCGTCTTCTCCGCTCGTCGTCTGTCGTCTAGTCGGTGTTCTTTGTGGGAGGATCGTTCGCAAGAAGATCCGGGTTCTCTGCCCGCTTCAGGAGGAAGCGAAAGGAGTTCGTGGGTTCTCTACCCGCTTCAGGTGGAAGCAAAAGGAGTTCGAAGGTTCTCTGCCTGCTTCCGGAGGAAGCAAAAGGAGGTCAGGTTCTCTGCCTCACCGTGTGGTGAAAAGGAGGTGTTTTGTACAGGCTTCTCCGCCTTGCTGTGGGAGCAAAAGGAGAGTCACTTTCGTTTAGTGCAATACCAGGAGGGGAGGCTCCGGGGAGTGGACGTAGGTCAAGTTGACCGAACCACTATAAAATCTGGTTTGCTTTTCTGATTCAGTTTTGCATTTTACTTTTCAATATAAACTGCTTGGGTGAATATCGTTGGTTGATCTTTTCGTTATTGTTTACTTGTTTCCGCTGCTAAGTATCGAAAAGATTTTTGTAGTTATCGTGAAATTTTTAAATAACCAATTCACCCCCCCCCTCTTGGTTAGCCTCGGGACTAGTTCACTAGGGCTTAACATCCCTTTCAAACTTTCACATCTCCTACTTTCCTAAGGAAAAGGGTGGTGTCTACGCTCCCCTTAACAAACTCTCTTTCTAGAAGGAATGTGCTAAGCCTCTCATACCAAGCTCTGGGTTCTTGTTTCAATCCATATAAGGCCTTTTTTAATTTGTAAACATGATTTGGATATTGGGAACTCTCAAAACTTGGGGGTTGCTCTACAAAGACAGCCTCTTTTATTACCCCATTTAAAAAGGCACTCTTGACACCCATTTGAAACATCTTAAATCCCTTATAACAGGTAAAGGCTAGTAACACCCTAATGGCTTCCAATCTAGCTACAGGGACAAAGGTCTCCTCAAAATTAATTTCTTAAATTTGATTGTACCCATTAGCCACCAACCTTGCCTTATTCCTAACCACCACACCAGAATAATTCATCTTATTCTTAAAGATCCACTTGGTTCCTTACAAATTGATTCAATTCCTCTTATATAGCTAAGATCCAAAACTCATCAGAAAGGGCTGATTGATGTTGGTGGGTTCAGTCATTGAGATAAAGGTAGAATGGTTTACTTCATTCCTAAGTCCATGCCTAGTTCTAACACCTTCAGAAGGGTCTCCTAAGATCAGTTCTTTAGGATGACTCGAAGTATATCTCTAATCTCTAGGCAAAGTATTTTCAGGTTCTACCCTTTCCTCCAAATATACATTTTTAACTCCTTGGGTAATCTCTCCTACATCTTCTTCTCCCTCAACTCTAGTCTCTTTAGGATCAGATTCATCAAACACCACATGAGTTATCTCCTCCACCACCAAAGTCCTCTTATTAAACACCCTAAATGATTTCCCCACACTAGAATAGCTTAAGAACACTCCTTCATTAGATTTTGGGTCAAATTTTCCTAAGAATGATTTCCCATTATTTAGAATGAAAACTTTACAGCCAAAGACATGAAGGTGGGACAGGTTTGGTGTTCTACCCTTAATGATCTCATAAGGTATCTTATTCAGATTTGATCTAACATTCACCCTATTCAGCACATAATATGCATTGTTCACCGCTTCAGCCCAAAGTATTTTGGAAGTGAATACTCAGCAAGCATGGCTCTAGCAGCTTCCACTAAGGCCCTATTCTTTCTTTCAGCTACCCCATTCTGCTGAGGGGTCCTAGGAGCTGAAAAGTTGTGGCTAATCCCTTGCTCTTTATAGAATGTTCCAAATCTCACATTTTTAAACTCTCCACCATGATCACTATGAAAAGTCAAGATCTCACAACCTAACTTCCTCTGAATCCAAGTGAAGAAAGACTTAAATTCTTCAATTGACTCATATTTGTGTGACAGAAATCTAATCCAAGCGAACCTCGAGTAATCATCAACAATCACAAATCCATAGACTTTCCCCCATAAGCTGGCAGTGATAATGAGTCCAAAAAAATCCATGTGAAGGACTTCTAAAGGTATAGATATGTTGATGCACTTAATTGAGTGGAAAGAGGAGTGGACTTGCTTTTCTAATTGACAGGCATCACACAGGTGGTCCTTAATGAACTTAAGCTTGGGGACACCTCTAACTAAGTCCATTTGGGTGACTCTCCTAAGGGTTTTCATACTGGCATGACATAATCTCCTGTGCCTCAACCAAGATTCATCAGTAATAATTTTTAAACAAATTGAAACATCAGTTTTAAAGCAGCTTACATCCAGCATGTAGACATTGTTGATCCTTTGTCCCTGTAAAATAATTTTGTCATTTAAGCTTATAATGCAACAAGTGGGTAGGAACTTGATGTTCCTTTGTAAAAAAGTTGAGTGAGGCTCAGCAAGTTGTGTTTTAATCCTCCTACAAGCAAAACATTGTCAATAATAAAATTTTTTGAATCACCAATTATACCTGCTCCTACCACCCTCCTGGTGGTGTTGTCTCCAAGTGTAACCTTGCCTCTAGCCCTGGCCTCCAGCGAAATGAATTGATTTGCATCTCCAGTCATATGTCTTGAGCATCTGCTGTCCAGGTACCACATGCTCTCATGAGGTCTTGTGTCAGAGCACACCTACAAAATCATCAAATGTTAGATTTAGGAACCCAAACAGGTTTGGATTCCTTCTTATGAAAAGAAGAATGCAATGCATATGTACTGTGCTATGAAATATATAATTTAGGTCTCCACACTAAATGTGTACTTTGGTGAATAGTGCAGGTGTGAGAGATATGTCCAAGCATTCCACAAGAAAAAATATCTAACATCAGAAAAAGGGTTAACTAGTCTATATGGGTGATTGTGCCTCTTCCTAGGTTTGAATCAAACATGCTTTGATGATTTTGAAACAGATTCCTCAAAAGGTGGAGGTGCTTAAAATTGTGCAAAAGTAGGAGGTGTTTCATTTTTCTTAAAAGCACAAATTTTCAGTCTTAGAAATTCAGTTTCCTTCATGAGACTTGTAATTTCAAACTTCAAATAATACTCATCACTAGCTAAGTTACATGCCATGGGGTCCAGTTCTTTATATGCTTTTTTCTAAATCAACATGCAATGTTTTTAATGACTCATGCTCAATAATTAGTTCAGAATGCTTTTTGTTCAATTCATCAAGTAAGGACGCGTGATTGCTATCAAGTGAAGAATGATCCTTAATCATAACATCATGCTCTTTTTGCAACTTCAGGAAATCCAATTTTCGGCTGGCATGAGTTTTCTTAAGTTTCCTATACAATGAATGAATTTTCTTAGAAACATCTATCAATTGATTATAGTTTAGCTCACATACCTCTTCATGATCAGACTGACCAGGATGATCATCAGCCATCAGACAAAAATTTGTAGTCTCCTCCTCAGCATCAGTCTCAGAGGAGTCGGATGCAGAATCTGCCTAGAATGCCATCTGAATTCACTTCTTATCTTTCCTAAACTTGGGTTTCTCCTCACCCTTCTCCTTGCTTGGGTGAGCCTTAAGTGTAGGACAATCAGCCTTTATATGTCCAGGCTTCCTGCATTCAAAGAAAATAGTATCAGATGAACCTTTAAAATTTTTTCTACTCTTACCTTTATTCCATTTCTGAAAGTTTTTTATGTTTCTTCATTAGAAAGCTTTTGAATTGCCTAGTGATTAAGCCAACATCATCTCTATCAGACCTAGAAGAGTCAATGTAAGAATCGTTGGCCTTTAGTGCCACAGTTTTCTCCCTCTTCTTCTCACCTGCATCAATTTATCTTTGGTTCACTCCTTCCTCGTAAGCAATGAGTGACCCAAGTAAGTTATCATTAGAATAAGTGTTCAAATCTTTAGATTCAGTAATTACCATTATCTTGGCATCAAAAGAAGATGGCAAACATCTCAGAATTTTATTCACTTTTTCATAGTTTGTAAGTTCTCTTTCTAAAGCATGTAAAGAAGTGACAATTTGAGAGAACCTAGTATACATTTCAGAAATTGATTCACTAGGTTTCATGTGAAAGAGTTTGTAGTCGTGAAGTAAGATATTCAATCAAGACTGCTTAACCTCAGATGTACCTTCATAAGTAATGTATTATCTATCCCAGATTTCTTTACCAGTAGTGCAAGTAGAAATACGCATGAAATCTTCAGATTTTAGTGCACAGAAAAAATAGTTCAAACATTTGGCATTTAGTTGGGCTAAGTCCTGATCATCAAGAGTCCATTTAGTGAAAGGCAGTTCAGTTTTAAAATTATTAACCATTATAAAAGGTGCTTCATAGCCATCCTTAACAAGCATCCACAAGCGATAATCTATAGATTGAAGAAAAGTGGACATGTGAGTTTTCCAAAAATTAAAAGGTATGTTATCAAATAATGGTGGTCTTGTAATTGAATAACCTTCAGTAGTATTATGATTACTAAAGTTAGCCATGGATCAAAATTCAAAAGTTTTTAAACTTAATTTTTGAATCCCTCTCTAATACCAATTAAAAGTTTGATAGGGATGTTAAACCCTCATGAACTAGTCCAGAGGCTAACCAAGAGGGGGTGAATTGGTAGTTTTAAAAATTTGAGAGCTAAACAATAGTTTAGAAAATTTTTTGAATTTTTTTAAAACTTTTACAGTTACATGATGATGTGCATATATTCAACGATAATAGAATAATAATAACAATCACACAATCATCAAAAAAAAGTAAATACAGAAAATAATCAGACAGAACACACAAAATTTTATAGTGGTTCAGTGAACTTGACCTACGTCCACTCCCCAGAGCCTCCCCTCCGTGTATTGCACTAACACTAAGTGACTCTCCTTCTGCTCCCACAGCAAGGTGGAGAAGCCTGTACAAAAACTCCTTTACACCAACCCAACGAGGCAGAGAACTTGTACTCCTTTTGCTTCCTCCTGAAGCAGATAGAGAACCTAGACTCCTTTTGCTTCCTCCTGAAGCAGGCAGAGAACCTAGACTCCTTTCACTTCCTCCTGAAGTAGGCAGAGAACTTGGATCTTCTTACGAATGATCCTCTCACATAGACACCGACAAGATAAGAGATGACAAATGGAGAAGATGACTCAGATCCTTGCTTGGAGCAACCTTTATGAAACTCTCATAAACTCCCCCTCACAAGATCCTCTCTCTCTCTCCCAAGCTCTCTTTCTCTCTCTCAAGGTTTTCTCTGGAAAGAAAAGTGGCAAAAGATTTTTTTGTTGGAAGAAAAAGATCTTTTAAAGGAGGGCTAAAAATTTGCCCTAAATCTCAACTGGTCGATAAATATCATCCAGGACGATTTACTGATCATCCTGTATAATCAGCGTAAAAACTCATATTTCATCCTGGACGATCTAGTTTCTCTAGACTATTAGAAGAAAAGTTTGTTCAGATCGTCCCGTATGATTCTGCGATCGTCCGGGATAATTAGAGTAAATCAGAAATTTTATCTAGAGAATAGTTCTGTTCATCCAAAGCAACTTATGCTAGGCGATCTCATAATAACTTGATCGTCCAGGATGATATTTCTATCATCCTGTACGATTAGTTCAAAATAGCCAAAATCATCCTAAGCATCATGCTGATCGAACTGCACATAATATGCTGTATGATTTAAAATGACTTGATCATCCAGGATGATATTTCTATCGTCCCGTAAGATTAGTTTAAAACTAGGCATATCGTATAAAGGATAGTTCTGTTCGGCCAGCTAAATTGCTCAAGACAATCAGGATTTTGCATGTATCGTCCCGTATAATATTGTGATCATACAGGATGATATGATCAGTTCAATCAGATATTAATTACTTTCCTTAATTACCAGACTAATTTAGGTATGATTATAAAGGATCATCTAGTATGATACACGTATCATCCGGGACGATCAGACCAAATCTCTAAAAATAAAAACATACCTAACTTAATCGAGCGGCTGAGAATTTTTTATTTGAGCCTATCATCCTGTATGATTAGAGGATCATCCAGGACGATCTGCTTAGTCAGACTTACTTAACTTGTCACCCTAATTAGGGTTTCTATTTTTACTGGATCGTCCAGGATGATGAGAATATCATCCAGGATGATCAGAATAAAAAATGAACAGAAACTTTAATTCACTAAAACTCTCCCCCTGAGTGTGTGTGTGTAAGGTTACTTAGCTAGGGTATCAATTACATTATATTTTACTCAAGAAAGGGAAAAAATACATTTAAACACATGCTGACCCGGCCTTGAGTTTGCTTGAGTTGCATTTAATCATTTACACCTGAAATGTTAGCCAAGTTAAAATAGAACATTGAAATGTTTGTTATCATCAAAACTATAATCCTAAAACTCTGATTTGCAATAGTAAGATATAAAAGTGAACCTATCATACTCTTATCAAGCTTTCGATCTATTAGTTTTCCTGATTTATCTAAATCAAGTCTAATTGTTGGGCTTATAGGGGTTTTACTCAATTCAAAGTCTCTTCATATCAAACTTTTCTAATAATTCATTTATATACTTGCTTTGACATATGAATGTGCCAGACTCTAGTTATTCTACTTGAAGTCCTAAGAAAAAAATGAGTTCTTCCATCTTACTCATTTCAAATTCCTTTGACATTAATGAGGAAAGCTCATGGCATAAATTTTCATTTGTACTTCTAAATAAAATAATATTAACATAAATTTCTATAATAATTAAATTATCTCCAATATTTTTTTATAAAAAGAGTTATATCTATCTTACCTTTTCTAAAATTATGTTCAATTAAAGAGTTACTTAGCCTGTCATACCAAGCACGTGCAGCCTATTTTAAACTAGATAATACTTTCTTTAATTTATACAGGTGATTAGGAAATTAATACTTTCAAAACCTCGTGGTTGTTCTACAAATATATCTTGATTAATATACCAATTCAAAATGTACTTTTTACACCCATTTAAAAGAGTTTAAGGTCCTTAAAACAGGCAAAGGCAAGGAGTAATCGAATGGCCTCTAGTCTTACTACGGGTGCAAAAGATTCTTCAAAGCCTATTCCTTCTATTTGTGTGTACCCTTGTGCTACTAATCTAGCTTTATTTCTAATAATACTTTCTAAGTCATCTAACTTATTTTTATAGACCCATTTAGTTCAAATTATAATTTTATCATGAGGTCTTAGTACTAACTCCCAAATATCATTTCTTACAAATTGGTTAAGTTGCTCTTCCATAGCAATTATCCAAAAATTATCTTGTAAAGCTCTATCTTTATTTTTAGGTTCAATTTTTGATAGAAATGTAGAATATTCTACCTTACCCCTAAGGTTTCTCCTAATCTTAACACCTTGAGAAGGATTGCCAATTATTAATTCTTTTGGGTGATTTCTATTATATCTCCATTCTTTAGGCAATGAATCATATTTCTTTACCTCCAATTTTATTTTCTTTCTATTCTCAATATCATCATTATTCAAATCATTTCTTGTTAAATCTAAAGGATTTTCATAAAAAATTACATGAATGGATTCATTAACAATTAATTTTCTCTTATTAAAAACTCTAAACAATTTCTTAAAAATAAAATATCCTAAGAATATACCATCACCAAACTTACTATCAAATTTACCTAAAGGATGCTTGTCATTATTTAAAATAAAACACTTATATCTAAAACATGTAAATGACAAAACTTAGGTTTCTTTCTAAAAAATATTTCATAAAGGGTCTTATTAAGAATAGGTCTTAAATAAACTCTATTTATAGCATAACATGTTATGTTTATTGCTTCTGCCCAAAAATGCTTTGGAAGTTTATATTCATCTAATATTGATCATGCTAATTCTATCAAAATATGATTCTTTCTTTCAACTACAAAATTTTGTTGAGGAGTCCTAGAAGTTAAAAAATTATGTCTAATTCCATTTTGATCACAATAATTTTCAAATAATTTATTTTTAAATTCTCCACCATGATCTGTTTGAATATTATGAATCAAATAACCATGTTCACTTTGAATACACTTAGTAAATTTTCTAAAATCATCAAATACAATATTTTTATTAGCTAAGAATAATACCCAAGTTTATCTTGAATAATCATCAACAAAAATAAATCCATAATTTTTACCACCTAAAATAGTTGTGCTAATTGGCCCAAATAAGTCCATGTGTAATAATTCTAAAGGTCTACTAGTAGAAACTATATTTTTTCTCTAGAATGAACTTTTCATATATTTACCATGAATGCATGCAACACATATAGAATTAAAATGAAAATTAATTTTTGGTAAACAAACTACTAAAACATAACTTAATATAGAACCAAGTTGGAATGCATCGGGCTTATTATGTGATAGAAAATTACCCCTCAAACTTAACTGAAAATTCTATAAGATGGTGGTGAGACCTACAATGCTTTATGGTGCCAAATGTTGGCCATTAAAAGAGAAGCATAATTCTAAGTTTAAGTGTTGCAAAGATGAGGATGCTCAAGTGGATGAGTGGCTTTACCCTTAGAGATAAGACACAAAATGAGCATATTCATGAAAAGGTTGGAGTAGCTCCAGTGGAAGATAAGATTAGAGAGAGTCGCCTTAGATGATTTGGTCACATAAAACGGCAGCCTCCCGATGACCCAGTTAGGAAAGTAGAGGTCTTAGATTTGACTTATGTTAAGAAAGATAGAGGTAGACCTAAAAAGACTTGGTTAGAAAATATTAGAAATGATCTTTCTTTATTAGATTTAAACCAGAATTTGACTTTTAACAGGACACAATGGAGAAAAGGATTCATGTAGCCGACCCCATGTAGTGGGATAAAGGCTTGATGTTGTTGTTATTGTTGTTATAACTACAAAACAAGTTTAGTATTTTTATTTAAATTATGGATATTTGCATGACATAGCTTTCTATGCCATAACCAAGCATCATCATTTGTTTATTTTATGGAAAGTAAATTCAAGTTAATATCATTTGTATTTTCTAAGTCAATTAAATAAATATTTTTATGTCTATTTCCATAAGAAAAATAGTTTTATTATTTTTAATAATGAAATGTGAAGCATAAAAAGAAACATTTAAACTTTTGTCACATAATTTACTACTTGATATTAAGTTATGTTTTAAACCATAAACAAATAAGACTTTTTCTAAAGTAATAGAGTTCTTACATATTAACCCAATGCTAATAATCTTTCCCTTTGCATTATCTCCATATGTGGCATATCCTCCATCACTTGGTTCTAATGTAGAGAATTCTGCTTTATCGCCTGTAATATGTCTTGGACATCCACTATGGAAGCACCACATTCCTTCATTGATTTTATTTTAAAGGCATTCCTACATAAAAAATCAAATGTTAACTTTTGGAACCCAAATATTTCTAGGGCGACATTCTAAATGAGTAGCATGACAGATATTATGTATAGTATATGAAGTGCTTGTATTTTTTGGCACCCATATAAAAGATGATTTTTTAGCATTCTGTGATCTACGAGCATAGTAATCAAATGGGATATCTCCTTTTCTACCACAATAATTATACCAAATATTAGTGTTTGCATATGGCTTAGCATGATGACTATGTGACATATAAGAAAAATTTTTATTTTATATTGTACTTGATGGAACTTTATAATGAACGTGTGATTTCATGCATGAATCTAATCTTGATTTTAATAGAATATTTTCTCTTTTATGTTTAGAAACAAGTAAAGAATGATCTAATAAAGAACTTTTCTTATTTTTCAGATCATGACTTTCATTTTTTAAATTATTTAAATGCATATCTAAATTTCTATACTCTTTTTCTAAAACATTATATTTTCTTTTTAATTTTTTATATTCAATAACTAATTTATTAAAGGCATCATATAATACTTCATAAGATATATCATTTCATACCTCTTGAAAATGACAATTAGATTCTCCTCCTTCTATAAGACAAATGTTCACCTCTTCATCTGATAAGCTTGATTCATCAAAATCTGAGTTAGCCCATAAAGTCTTCTTCTTCTTCTTGAAATACTTCTTTTCTTTATTGTCACTCTTTTCCTCTATATCCGTCTCTTTCTTCTTTTGATAAGATCTAGACACTATCCTCTTATCCAGGCTTCTTATAATGGTAGCAAATAATCCCTTCCCCTGCAGGAAATTTTATAGTTTAAAATTTATAATTTTTAGATTTCTTATTCCTTTGATTTTTCTTACTCAGTAAGCTTCCAACTCTTCTTGAAAGCATGACCACCTCATCCCCAACATCATTAGAGCATGATGAACTAGGTTTATCACTATCATCAACCTGTAAGGCAATGATTTTGCCTTTCTCTTTCTCTTTCTTAAAGGAGCTATCAAACTTATCCCTTTGAGCTATAATATGTTCATGTGCTATGAAGGAACCCAAAAGCTGATCATGTGAATAAGTATATAAATCTTTAGCATCACTAATTGTAGTTTTTTTTTTAAGGAAAATGCAATTTTGCATTAGAAATCAAATAAAAAAGACATACAAGGAAATCAAGAAAAACCTAAAGAGTCACATTCCTCCTTCAAATAAAGCAGGAAAGAAGGAGGAATATCGTCAACACTAGGATCATACCAAATAAAATCTTTAACCACTGCCAAATTAGCACAAACATTCGCTAATTTGTTACCATCTCGATTACAATAAGAAAACAAGACTTGGTAGAAATCCTGTAAAAATCCTAATTTCTCATCAATTCTTCCACTGCACTTCCAATTCTTCAAAGCTAATTGAAGAATTTTTATAATATTGTAGTTGTCACCTTCAATAATCACACCTTGGGCTTCACACATCCAATCTTGCACAACATTCTTTATAAAATACACAGCCTCTAACTCCACTTGAGCTATATCCCAATGCAAGTAGTTACCGCCAAATGCTAACAAAAATCTACCTTTTCGTCCCTTACAACTCCACTAATTCAAGCCATGCTATTACATGTAAGTGACGCATCAACATTAATCTTAATCCACCCGGGTGGAGGAGGATGCCAAGAAGAAGACAGCGTTTGCTGGTTGACATCCCAGTTTTCTGGGTTTAGACTAATAACGTTGCTCACCGAAGCCATAGACACCATGTTAGCTGCTATAGAATAATTTGAATCCTCCACACCACCATGAAGTAGCTTACATCTACTTTTCCAAACAAGAAACACAACTGTACAATAGATAATAGCAAGAAGAGAAGTCCTCCTAGTACACAACTTTAAACCATTTAAGCAGGATTTAAAATCTTGGAACTCTGGAATCTAGAAGCCTCAAGAATGAGGCAGTTGTATCACCTTCTGTAGTTTAGTACATCTTCCAGCAATGTGGTAGTTATTTTTTCCTCACTACAACCTCTCGGGCAGCAAGAAGTAGTGCCTAATCTTCTTTTCATCAAAAAAACCTTCGAAGGGATTGCATCATTGTAAAGTCTCCACCAGATCAGCTCAACTCTCTGTCTCAATTTCAGCTTCTTCATCCAGGACTAGTGAACAACATCTGATTTATGATCTATTAATGCCTCAAAAGATAATGTTGCTATCATTTTCCCTAAATTCTTAGACTTCAGCTCCATAAGATCAGGACCTGTACCTATTGCTATCGGAATTTGAAGAATCAGCTCAACCAGGTCCTTTCCAAACAAACTCTGGAGATGATTAACATTCCAATCTCCATCCACAATGAAATAGTTTAGCTTGACATCAACGTCTACCAGGTTGTTCACAAACGTAGGCCATGTAGAAATACATTTGTCCAGAATCCAGGAATCCAGTACCCAATTAATGGAATTACCATTTGAAACCTTCCACCTTACAATGTTCCTCAGATACATAGCGCCCATAGTTACTAATTTCCAACTCGAAGAGCAAGCACCTCTAGCCGGATAATTTGAAATTTCACTACCATATTTACATCTAAGAATATGGTAAAGCATAGAATCATTCTTCATATAGAAGTCCCAAGAAAATTTGGCTCGAAGAGGTCCTACCTTCGATACTGCTGAGAACAGCCCACGACCCCCTTCCATCTTTGGTTTGCAAAGCAATTCCCAAGAAACATAATGTAAACCAACATTACCATTCCTTGGTTCTGTTATGCTTGCGGACCCTTCTCTTCCAAACCTTTGAGTCCTTTTAATCGGGGATTATCATTATGATTTGAAGTTATCTTATAATTTACTACAACTTTATGTGAAGGTAGCTATACTTCCAAAGGAATAACATCATCTGCATAAAAGATTAAAGCATATGATGTATATTGAGTTCAAGTTCAATATATGGTTCGATATGCTAGCAAAGCTTCAACCAACTTCTCATGCCATTGACACTTATTTTTGTCTAAGGTTTTCTTTAATATATGAACCAAGGATTTATTGAAGGCCTCTAATAATATATTTAACCAAGGGTAATAAATGGTAGAGTATGTCCAATTAATGTTGTGATGTCTAATAAAACTATTTATCAGTACTTCTGAATGAAGGACCATTATCTGAGATAATTTAGTGAGGAAGATTGAATCTGTATATGATATTTTCTTTAAAGAACTTTAGGATGTGATGAGCTTTAACTTCTCTCAAAGGAATTACTTATGCCCATTTTGATAAGTAATCAATAGCTAATAATATAAATCAATGATCTCTAGAAGATATTGGATCTATCATATTGATGATATCTATACTCCAACTTTCAAAAATCCACAAATTAGGGGTTGTATGTAAAACATTTGGTGGCTGATGTAAAACTATCATGCATCAAACATTGATGAAAATGACGTTTAACATTCATGCATTAATCTATCATCGGCAGCGAGTAACATCCCATTCATTTGATTTTCATCTTCATTTTTTAATTATATTGGTAAGTACCACACAATCTAGGATTCACTCCTTTTACTATCTTCTACACTTCTAATTTATTTAAACAACACAACCATATCAGATCAAATGATCTTCTTTATATGGTGTCATTAATAAGAGCAAATGGCAATAATGTTCTTTTAATTTGATGTGCTACTGATTTGTTATGAAGGAACTTGTTTTCTCATAAATATTCAATTAAAGGTTTTCTCCAATCCACCATTTCATCAACAATTGTAAAAGAATTTCACCTTAGCTAATATTTTTCAATTTATATGCTCAAAATCAATGGATGATAAGATTTGTTGACCTTGTACATCTAATAGAATCGAATCCCCTTCGAGGCAAGCAAGAGTGCGGTTAGCTTTGCTAAGGCATCTGCTGTATAATTTTGTCCTCAAGGAATCTTGTATAATGTCACATTCAGAATCTATTCTAGCAAATGCATCATATAATGATAATAAGAAATCAAAGTTTCTTTCAACACTTTGGAAATTCTAGCCACCTACTTGATCACAAGCTGTAAATCTCCAAAGACTTTGATCTCTTTGATTTCATTTAAGATTGTCAATTCCAAGCCAGTTATCATTGCCTCTTACTCGGCCTCATTATTTGTATAAGGTTCTGACATGTAGTAAGAGTAATACCTCAAAACTTTTTTTGGAGTGATGAATTCTATACCAATTCTAGCTTACCCTGAGGAAATATTGTCAGATGCTCCATATTGGCTGGAACTACCAGCATTAAAATAAAATTACTAGGTGGGCTTTTCATTTGATTCTATTTCCATAATTTGTTCATATGCTAATTCATCATTTATTGGGTAATCATTTGGCACTGGATAAGCTGCTAAGAAGTCTGCTACAAATTATCTTTTTACTTCTTATAAAGGGATTAATGTAATCTCAAATTATGATAGAACCATTAACTATCAAGTTAATCTTTTTGATAGTGTAAATCGAGTCATTAAATATTACAAACAGTTTACTCTTGATATCAAATTTACTTTATGGGATACCATATAGTGCCTTAACTTTTGATTAAAAAATATTAAAGTTAAATAATACTTCTTGATCGGAGGATAATTTACTTCAGTGGGAAGTAAATGACTACTAAGATAACAAAGTGTGTTCACTTTTTCATCCTCAATAGCTTTAGCTAACAAAGCATCAAGAGATCCACTTAAAGCTAGCATATATTAGCTTTCTTGAAATGGATAACATCTACATAAAAGGTTTGATATGAATCTTCTAAGGTACACTAATCAACCTTAGAAAGTTCTCAATTGGGTAAGGCTTTTAAGTAGAGGCATTTCTATTATCACTTTAATTTTATTTAGATAATTTTTTATTCTATGGTGTCAAACTACGAAAGCAAAAAATTTTGCAAAAGTTATGCCAAAAGAACACTTTAAAGGATTCATTTTTAAATTATATTGGTATAATCTTTGGAAAATTATTCTCAAGTCATATAAATCATCTCTTCTGAGACTTTTTATGACTAGATCATTAACATAACACTCCACCTAGTGGTGAATGAGTTTATAAAAAATCCTCATCATTGCTCATTTCTAAGTTACTCTTGCATTCTCTAATCCAAATGACAAAACTTTATAGCATTAATCCCTTTTGGCATTCCAAATACTATATATTTTTCATCTTTGGGATCCATCTCGATCTTATTATATCTAGAAAAAAAATGAAATATCACATGCAATGAAGCAATATATACCCTTAGCTTTGGTATATAAAGCGAAAGTACATCTTTAGGTCAAGCTCTATTTAAATCTCTAAAGTTAATACAAATATGTACCTGACCATTCTTTTTCTTGACTGGGATGATGCTAACTAACCAGTTTAGATATTTCTCCCCTAAATAATGATTAGATTTTCTTAGATATAAAATTAAAAACCCCACCTAATATATGTAAGTTTATGTGCCAAATCAAGTAATAAAGTGACAGAGTAGAGTGTCGAAACTACAAGGAAGTATGCTTGTTACAATTAACTACTACTGTTTACTCTAATTGCAAAATTATCTTACGAAAATTAATTTTTTTTTAGGGACATTCAATAATTGAATAAAAATAGTTAAATAATGAATACATTGTTTAAATAAAGTGTTTTAGATTGATGAATATAAATTGCATATCTTTCCTAATGAAATTCTTATTTTTAATATGATTCAGAGCATATGCATCCCTGGATCTTCATCGAGCTTAAAGGGGTGAAAAGGATATATGCTGACTTCCTATAGTTATATCATCCCCTTAAGAACCTAACATACTTTATATCCTATGTCTAGGTATGCAAACAAACTATTTCAATGTTTTTGGTTATTCTTATATTCCCTTATCGAGGCTATATATCACACTTGGTTTTAACTACACATATGGACACTATGTACATTAAGTTAAAAGTGGGATAATACTGAAAAAATAGTTTAACTTTAGAGCACAAAAGTATTATTAATACTTAATATATTCTTTATATCATTAATCCAAAACTATAGAATTAGCTAGTCATGGGAGAAAAGACAAGTAAACTCATTTCCATTGAAATCATAGAAGAATAAAAAAATAAGAGAATGATATCACCAAGAAAGATCAATGTATCTCCTTTACACCCCATCCTTAATGTACAGAGTTACTTAAATAAATAATGACTAAACACTTTAATGATTATATCTAGTACTTCCCTAGTCTCTCTTAAATTTGACTCTAAGAGAGAACTAAAGAAGTACTCTAGAAATATTGAAAATATATAAGTGATTGAACTCCCTTAGAAACATAACACTGTGAATATTGAAAGGAAAATATAAATTAGGCAACTAATGCTGTGGTGCTTTAAAGATTAGTGCCATTGTGCCCATTAAATGAACCATCACCACCACACTCTAATTTAGCTCTGTCACGGCGCTTGATGATGTGGATAAGTTACTTAGTAAATAGTCACATCATTTTGCTGGGCAGATCATATCCTTTGGAAGTTGCAACTACTATGTCGTAGCACTAGTAACTTTTGAATGTTGTGGCACTGAAATGGTAATTTTGATAGTGAGGTGTAATAGATTGTGATGTTGAGGTGCTTGAAGATTATGAGCATGGCATTGCAAAGCTGACCATTTTGACACCACAATGCTGTCCAATAGAGAAGTTGGTGTTGTCATGTCAATATTGTGGCACTCCAGTGGTGCCTTTGATAACGTTATGTTGATATTTTATCCAACGCCACGGTGCTAGATGAAACTTAGAATTATGTGCCTTTTTATATTTTTTCTGCATAACACAACTAAAATAACACATTTTAATTGAAATTATAACACATAAAATAATAAATTATTTACACTTATCACAAAGATCGATTAACTTCATAATGTCAGCTATGACTTTTTGCTTGACATCATGACATATACTTCAATTTGCTTATTTTATTAGAATTATATTTGGTTTGATGGCTAACTCATGAATTGCTATGTTTGGAGATAATCCAAGCATCTATTTAGAACTCTAGGTGAAATAGTGTTTGAATTTTGATAATAATTCGATCATGTTGTTTGGCTCATCCCCATTTAACAATGATATTATGGGAATCAGATGAGGGTCTTCTTCGATGCCTAAATTTCTTTCTTTTTATCCCTCTACGTCATTTGATAATTCATGATGTGACATTGAGACTTAGTCTGCTCATTGATCCTAGAAGATGACCCCATCTGATAATTTCTAAACATAGGTGCTTAAAAAATTAATGCAGACTTCACCTTATCATGAATAATTGATCGTGGGAATGTCAAGCAAGAAAAGACTGAAGGTTTAGTAGTTAAAGATGCAGCTATAGACCCACCCTAAATGTTGATATATATTGGAACTGATATTATAGGGACTTCTATAGATTTGACCACTTCAGCTTATTATCTAGAGGAAGTGAACTACAAATTATCAAAATTTGTCCCAAATTGAATTTGGGTGCCCTCTGCAGACTCAATTGACGTGACATTGAAGTTGAAGATTAACTTGCCTAACATTTCAAAAATTTAATGGGAAATCTATAATAACGATTGAACCTTCTAAACTCAAATTAGATGCTTAATTAGTATATCACACTGAACTAAATTTACCCATTCTCTAAGGTAAATTCTAGATAATTAATGATAGAAGCGACATGATTTTGATGGTGGACCCTGAACAGAGAAGAACCTAATTGTGAAGTGTGGATTGAAATGAAGATTGATTGAGAATTAAAATTAAACTTGATGATTGAAGGAATGATTGAAATAGGATTTCTATTATAATGATTGAAATCATTTTTTGATTATATTGATTGAAAATAGGCAACTCACTCACAAAAATGATCATATTATGAATTTAGAGTCGAATCTCCATTGAAGATGGAAAGTAAACTCAATACCTAATGTAGTCGTCAAAAAAATTTATGTACAAATTAAATGATATGACCATTGATTTGGGATTTTGTGTTTCTTTAGACAAATCTTTATAACTCGCATTAATTACCTCAAAAAACAAACTAACACTAAATTATTGTCTTGAGAAAAGAAACAAGTTATTTTTGTATTTAAATTCTCATAGGGGATATAAAATTAATTTTAGATGAAAGTATTCACATAAACCTATCATTTAAAACATAAAACTAACCCATGATAGCTTAGTCGATGCCTACAAGATTTTCCCCTCTTAGTGAACTAAGATAGAGTCTATTTTATACTGGGTTCTCGGGTTCCTATAGAGGGAATCCCCTTCAGTCAATTACATCTCCAAAGAGAAAACTTTTGATTAAACTGGAGACTAGATTCTTTATGGATTTAAAATATATGAATGTTTTCGTATATATTTTGAAAATATCAATCAAGCACTCAAAAATATATTTAAGTTTTATAAAATATCATTGGATTATTTATACTTTTTCTAAAAAGGAGTTTGATGTGTGCAAATACATCTAGTCTTACGCTTGCTTGGGATCCGCTGCCAGCTAACAACTAAATACACTAGCAATCACCTTAGATGAAATGCATGATAAAATTAACACTATCCTAAGCGATCAAAGGATGAATCAAACTTAGAATCGATGACTTGAGATGAATAAATTTAACTTTATATTTGTGAATAACTTTTAATGTCATCATCATGCCTTACATAATTTGCTTTAAACTAAATTTAGGTTTCTTTAGTTAAATCTACATATATTAACATTATACCATCCTGAAGGATATACTAGTTCTCACTATCAATTTGAGAAGAGAAACATTCAATTTATTTTCAATGCCAAATACAGTATAAGAACTATTTAGTTCACCCAAAAGGTAAAAGGAATATTTACCTATCATTTTAACCATGAAACTAAATCAATGAATATATTTTCATAATCAAAACTGTATAAGGAATATTCAATTCATCCTTAAGAATAGAAGGAATATTCACTCATGATTTTAATCATGAAAGTATATTAATGAATTTATCTTCAAAATTAAACTATATACAGAATATTCAATTCATCCCTAAGGATAAAAAGAATATTCGCATATCATTTAATCATAAAATTGAATTCATATATTTATTTAAATAATCAAATGTATAAAGAATATTTAAATTACCCTAGAGATTAAAAGAAATATTCGCTTATCTTTTGATTATGAAATTAAACCAATATTTAAAGCGTAGGTCTATGTCCATAAAATTTTCCTTATTTTTGAAAGAAATTAAGATATGGTTAATTTTATTATGGGTTTAAGACTCCTTATAAGGGTAATACCCCATAGTTAATTATATCTCTTAAGAGAATATTCTTGATTAAAGTGAAGACAAAGGATTTCTAAATACATAGAGATTTGAAGAAATGATTAGGCAAATAAGATTTCAATATATATGCTTTAGATTATAAATTTTATAGTTGCATTTAAAATTTATATTTAATTTTTGGATTTTTGAAAGAATGGAATAGATCAGAAATACATGGAGACTGAGGGAGTGTATACAATCTTGACTTATACTTGCCTGGAATGAGTTGCTAGCTCATAATCCTAAGAACAATTAATCGCCACAAGAATGAAAGATTAGATACACTCTATCTTAAGAATCAAGGAATTATTTTTTAGAAAACTTTATAATCAAAACTTTACAATATGGATGTGATTGCATAATAAAATGATGCTTGAATTATAATATAAATAAAAGAACTTTTATTCATTTATAATTTCAGTGTACAATTGAGGGTCCCCTTTAAGGAAAAGATGGTCAAGTTTCACTAATAACAAGCTTGGATTTCTACTCCTATATAAAGTAGAATTGAGTGCAATAATTTATTTTTGGTCTTCAATCTTTTGAATGATGAATCTTCTATTGTATTTCAAAAGATAATGATTTTTAAAAGAAGACAAATCATTTCCTTTGAGTGTATATATATATATATATATATATATATATATATATATATATATATATATATATAATTTTTAATCTTTTCTAACTCTCTACACTATACAACTTAATCAAGCTATACAAAGATTTAAAACATTTAGATTATTTATTTTACATTTGCCTTTACATTATTTCCTAGGTACATTCTAATTTGAAAGAATATAAAGAGTAGTTATATAAAATGCATATATAAATTTTTGAATTCTGAGCAATTATAAAAACATAAATTTAAAGTGAAAAAAAATGCACATCTCTTAATATTCACTTCGATCTCTAGTGCACCAATAGAAAGTAAATATGAAATCCATATTACAGAAATTAAATACACAAATATGATAACCCTCTAGGCAAGGCACTCTTTGAAAACCAAATAAAATCACCAGCCAAACCTAGGCTAGAGTTGGTTATCCTAGCAAACCATATAAGTGTGTGTATAAAGGTGATGTGTCTTGGATAGGTCAAAAGGTTTATAAATTTAAAATTATCGATAATTAATCTAATTTATTTAAGGTCTTTAAGGGTTATTTGAATTTAATCATTTAATGATTTAAATATTTTAAATATTACTTTAAAGAGGATTTTAATTATTTTAATTATTAATTATAAATTTTATAGAACATAGCGCTCAATAACTTTTGATTGCCAAAAGTTATTGATCACTAAGTCCTATACTCATATTTGTAATTCTATTAGTCCTCCAAAACTAGGGTGGATGGATAGAATACAGTCCTTCATTTTATTTAAGTATTTTGATTAGTAAGTCCTTCATTTTAATTAATGTTTACATTAGGTCAAATTAATTCATGGCATTGTCACAATGAGCACGTGAATTAATGCCTCCTTAGGAAATATAGCCAAGCAGCCTAAGATAGTCCAGCCTAAAAACTTTATTAATAGAGAGTTTGTTGTTTATTTTACTATTTTTATCTCACTTAATTTATTAGGTTGATGATTTACTAAAATTTTGATGATTTATTGAATTTTTATATTTCAATGAATATTTTAATACATTTAATTTGGAATTATTTCTACACTTTTTAATTTAAAGTGTTTTTTAGAATTTTAATATTTTTAATAAATACTAAATCTAATTATGAGTTTAAAGCTTTTGACTTTACTGGATTTGATTTTTTTGGGAATTAGCTATGAATTTGACAAGTTTAGGTTTTTTATGTGATTAGAATTTGTTCAAATAATCAACTTTTTGATTTACAAAAATTTTTGTGGTTTTTCTATTTATCATAAATATTAGACCAAGATATGAGTAAAAAGCATAGATTTTACCAAATTTGAATTATTCTGGAATTAGTTATATAATTTACTAATTTAATGCATTTTAAATATTAAATTTGACCAAAATATTAATTTTTTAATTTTTAGTTAATTTTGGAGTTTTTATATTTTTCATAAATACTAGAACAGGAAATGAGTCTAATTCTTTTGAGTATACTAAATTTGGATTTTTTTTGGAATTACTTATGAATTTTTTAAATTTGGTGAATTTTTGTATATATTTAATTATTTAATTAAATGCATTTTCTTATGTTTGTACCAAATCAACTTTAAACCTCTTGAAAGCTTTTCCAAATTATAGAAATGACTTATAGGGATGTTTCAAGTGTTTAAAATTATTTTGGTAATATAAATATATAAATATATATATATATATATATATATATATATATATATATATATATATATATATATATATATATATATATATATATATATATATATATATATATTGAATGAATTTTAGAAAGCCTTTTTTTCCTCTATTAAACTTTTAATTTTGAGCATTTTAATATATTATATATAGTTTTTTGATTTATTACAAATTTATTAGAATTTTTAAAGATTCTAGGTCAATTTTGTACATGAATCTTAGGTTTACTAAATGACAGACCTAATGACCTCGAAATGTAGTAAAATCTGAAACATAGATAAATGAATTCATGTGCTTCAAACCTACTCAATTTGAGCTCATCAAAGAATCCCTAGGTTAAAAATTAATCACCAAAACTAAATATATCTATAAGTTTTGTGATTTGTTTTAGGGTCTATACTCATTAGATTTTAGAGAAATCAATGGCAAACTAACCCTAACCTACATATATATACACTATAGAGGAATAAATTTCTAGTTATAAGTGTAAAAATAGTTATGAGTTTTCAAAGTTATAGGTCCAAAATAGGGCCATAAGCTTGAAAATTCAATTCATAAAAAATCTGATCAAATCATGATCCAAAAAAATTAGGGTAAGTCAAAGATGCTCCCAAAAATCTATCATCCGAATTTGACATCAATTTGGCCATTAGATCTTGAGAAATTAAAGAAACTTGGAGTTCAAACATCGCTGATTATCTCATGACACATTGGTTAAAAGGTTGTGAAATTATTTGTAGGAAATAGTAGAGGTCAAGAGCTTTCCAACAAGCCCAGTAACACTCAATTTGGAATTAAAATAAATCTTTAATTAATCATTAAATTTATATACGTTTAAATGAATGATTAAATCATTTTATTGATTAAAATTTGTCAGCAATAATTGGAAAGCACATTTCTAATCATTACTGGTACAACAACGGCTTTCAAACATGCGACAGCTCAATAACGAGTCACTTAACCATATCAGCAAATCATCCACCCATTGATTCAAATCACAGAGAATTCATCTATGTTGATTAAGCCATATCTCCTTCAACTCAAATTATATGATATACATTTGATCACTTGGCCCAATCTGAGCCTTATGATCATAAAATCTATATGATCGGACAAACCAAATCAGCCGATCCAATTTCAATTCAAAATTGAACATAATCTTCATTTGCCTATAACCTTTTAGTCACCCTTCCAAATTTAATGAAATTTAAAATATAGGATCTAATTACCCAAGGCATTCAACCCCTGGAGTTTGAGGGATCCATGCATTCACATCTTTGAGCACTAAGAATTTAAAATTTAAACTTTAAATAAATATCTCTTAATAACCAATGGATGGATTTTTATGATAATTATCTTGTTGGAAAGCTTGAAGGATCCTCTTCAAGTTCTTATAAGACTCCTTGAGCTAATTTTCACTAGATCAGAAGTTGGATTTGAATTCTCCTTCTCTCTCTTCCTTTATCTCTTTTGCTGGTTTGGAGAATTCTTGAACTATAGGCCGATAGAGGAAGCTTTGGGAGAGCTGGGGAGTTGGGTATTCAGATTGATGAACACTTTTCACAAGGGAAGAGGGGGTATATATAAGACAGAGAAATTTAAATGGAGTGCTTGGATCTTGGCACCTAAGCCAAAACTAGCAGCCATTTAAGTTATGAATTGACCAATGGGAGCCAAGGGAAGATTCAGGAGAATTCAAGCCTATTGGTCCAAGTGCCTTGGTTGTTAGGAGTGAACCAATGATTAGAATGAGGTAGTTTTAATGAATCTTTCCACATTAGAACCCCATATGGCTTAAGCTTGATATGACCAATAGGTGAAGGTTCTATAGTGTATTTAACCCATTGGTTGTATTTAAATTGGGTTGTGTTGGTCGAGGGTAAAAAAACATGAGTTTTGGAGAGCTTGGTTCAACCCATACTTTTAAACTAGGTAATCTTATGGGTTCAAACTATTGGGGTGTATGCACAAGGATAATACATAACTATTATAGTAGCTTTTAAAATTTATTTAAATAAGGGTAATGATTTGGATAAAGAAAGCCCTATTTTTAGCACTTGTTTATTTGTTAAACTGGGTGGGCCCATAGGTTTAAACTTTTTTAAATGATTA
The DNA here is from genome assembly GCA_019925795.1 of Dendrobium chrysotoxum. Taxonomy (NCBI): domain Eukaryota; kingdom Viridiplantae; phylum Streptophyta; class Magnoliopsida; order Asparagales; family Orchidaceae; genus Dendrobium; species Dendrobium chrysotoxum. The sequence continues at coordinate 46,661,987 of CM034300.1, read as the reverse complement.
TGGTGATCCAATGAGCTATCCCTAGAGTTTGGTTCTATGATGAGGTCGAAATCTAGAGTTTTAAATTTTTAAAGTGCCTATGATAGGTTTTGGTCAACCATGATTGAGATGATGAACCAGCATTGACCAAGGTCAATGGTGAATCTAATTCTTTCCAAATGAAATTTTCAACATGCTAGAAGTGGTCCTAATGCTTTGTCGGGCCATTTAGTTCAAAATTCATGTTTAACTAAAAGGGCCCTTTAATTAACCTAGGTTGACTAGGCCAATATGTGTTAACCAAGGGTTGGAACTTAGTTCAATGCATTCTCAAAGATATTTAGTGTTTTTTGGAGGTGGTACTAATGTTTGGTTCAGTTTCTATGTATGTAATATAGTTTAAAGGGGTAAAAGAGTAATTTGGCCAATTTAGGTTAGCTTGATCAACTAGGGTTGACTAAGGTTTGGGATTTTGTTTATTGCACTTCAAATAAATTTTTTGAAAAGTTTGGACAGGGTTTCATGACTTGGTTTGACTAGGCCATATTAAGGTTTAAGGAAAATTCAATTACCAAGGTTTAGGGTTTTAGGGTTTTGTGGTCAACCTTCGTCAACCAAGGTTCAATGCTGGTTTAGTACATCATGCTAATGATGATGATCATGAACAATAAGTTTGGATAGGCTTCCAAGGTCAAACACTCAATATGTCATGTTTAGTTGTATAAGTTGTAAATATTTAAACATTTTGCTGCCTATGATAACGATTGGAGTTTTAGGGGTTATGGATTTTAAAATGCCTTCAAACTGATGTGGTTGACCCTAGCGACATGTATAATCAATATAAAAGTGACATATTAGGAATCCAAGGCCATTTGGTCAAGTTTTAGGGAAATGGAAAGTTCTCCAAATATAGGTTATGGACCAAGGGGTTTTAGATTTGGTTCTGACACTGGATTTTGGAGTTTTGAATTATCAATAAGTTAGTCTCTAGGTTGGTTTAGCTTTTATTAGACATTGATTTAGGATGATTTATAGGTTGAAATGTTCAAATAAATGACTCATTGATGATCATCAGCTCGACAGCAGGAGTAACTAACCACAACTCCTAAGGATTTGCAATCATAATATAATTATCCCCTATATAGGATAAATAATTACAAATGGACTTTAATGATATATTGTTGATTTATTAAGAGATAGAAGTACAGACCCTTTTATCCAATACGCATACTTTCCAAGTAGAGTCAAGCCTGATTTATTTGGTCAATGATTAACTAAAAATTGATTAAGGGTTATGAATCACATATAACTATGCCTTCCACAAAATGAGACTAGCACAGTGTATAAAATCCTTAATTTGTTAATAAATATATTAAAATCTCTTACTCAAATATGTATGAGCTCTCCTTATAAAAGTGTTAGACACCATATAAAGGGATTAATTAGTGATTTAAGGTGTAATAAATACCTTGAAAATTAATGCAAAAATTCCCTCCTAAAGGAAGCAAGCATTAAGCATAAAAGTTCTTTATTATTTAATTAATATTAGTTACAAAATTTATCTGATTAAATATGAATTTTAATTGATTTTTTTTATATTTAAAATTTTTATTGAATTTTTCTCACTTTTATGTAATTATTTGGATTTTTTAATTAATTTTTATATTTTTAATTAATTTAAATTAATGATTAATGAATTCCCATTAAATTTTATTCAGAAATTTTTATTTAAGTTCAATTAATGATCTCTAAACTTTATTTTATTTTATTTAAATTTATTATGTATAATTGAATTTATTTATTATTTTTATTCAATTATATGTAAAATTGATTATTTATTGAATTAGTTAAATAGCATAATTAACTGCATAACTTATGCTTTTTTAGTTCTAATGTTAAATTAACTCCAAAATTTATTAAATTGATAACATTGGTTAAGGATAACCAATGGATTAATCTTTGAAATTTTAGGATTAATTTAATTTATATTTTATTTTTAATTAATTTATTTGATTAATTTTTATTAATATTTAATTAATTATTAATTAAATTTCAATAAAAATTTGTTTTGTATTTTATTTTTCTTTGATTGTAGAGGTTGATTAAAATTGATTTTATATTTTTATGATTTTGTTTTGAATTATTATCTTTTTTGGAAGAATCAACCCCTATTTAAGGGTTGATTTTCATTTACTTTTATTTTATGATCAATTAATGTCAAATAAAGGTAGAATTAATTCTTTGGGTGTATAATGTGTTTAAGTTCACTAGTTTGAAGTTTAATCCCTATTGGATGTGTGTAAGATTTCTTGGAAATTTTCCAAGTTAAATAAAACTTGTCCTTATTTATTGTCCTTAGGTGTCACTATAGTTCAAATAGGTTTACAAATCCAGATATTTAACCCTTGTATATACACTATCAAAATAATACTATTTGATGTCCTAAAGCTTTATAGATTGAATGTAATGAATAAGCAATGCCATAGGTCACATAATGACCTATAGACTTCAAAATTAAAGTACATAAAAGAAAACATCAAACTAGGTTAAGACATCCAAAGAATGTGGGGACATCCTTAAAGACTTCCCTTCCTAATTTAAGCATAGTATCATGCATATGTTAGGGATAATATAGAAAAATCAGTAGGCCCTAAAGAGCCATTTACCATTAAATCATGCATAATCATATCCTAAATTTACTTTAACTCAAAGAATCCATCGTGTTGATTCCATAGAGCCCTGACATGCAGAAATTAGGTAAGAAATAAAATTACTATAAATTTTCAAAAATCTAGTCAAAAATATCACCTAGGCTCTGGGAAATTCAAATGTGAGTTATGAGGGCTTCAAATGACTCTAGGAAAATTACTGGGTGTCAAGAATATCTCCTAATATATCCAATTAAAATTTAAGCATGATTAGACAATTATTTTCAGAGTTATAAGTGAAATTAATTAATCAATAAAAGCAAGACTACTTTCTTTATATTCATCATTTTGATACAAATTTTATTTTTAATATAGAACTTGAAAATATAAATCCAGAGCTATTATATGCTTAATTTGGTTAACTACACAATTTATTAGAAGTGTTAAAAGTTTTAGTATGAAAATACTTTTTTTTTAAATTTAGATTTAGTAGGGTTCACAGTGAGCTGACTAAGCTGGCCTTTACTTGCAATAATAAAAGGATGGGCCACATGGAAGGTGGCAGTTAAGTGAGTCATCTCACTTAAATGAGTCAATGCAAGATATCCATTATTTGATCCATCATTATTCTAATCCAATAGTTTAGATATAATCCTACAGTATAGACTAATTGAAGTTATAAAATAGGATTAGAAGATGATGAGATATCAATTATCCAAATTAAGTAGAATGACTGGATGGTGAAGATTTCATCTTCCTCATGAGAAGGCTGAAAACCATAGATTCATATTTTTCTTTGAATTATCAATAAGGAAGGCCAAGTGATGTAAGACTTCGGGAAAATATAGGGTAGGATGAAAGGAAGAATGGAGAAATATTCTTAGGGTTATTGATACCTCAGTCTCAATCCTATTTAGAAACCTAAAAAAGAACATAGAGCTTAAAATTTACCTTGACATAAGGCATCTCAAAGGGTGTTTAGCTATTCTTATTCTTCGTTGAGAGCTCCTCCACAACTTTGATGAATACTGTACGGCTGGAGGAAGATTGGATGAAGAGTTGAAGGAGTTTGGATGGACAAGCTTATGATGCTCCATCTGTCTCATCTTCGATGAGCTCCAAACACTAGGAAAACACTAGGAAGATGTGCAGGGGCTTCTAGTAGTGTAAAATGAAATGAGAGTGTAGTAATAAGAGGTTTGTAGAGTGAGCTTACATGGAATCAAAGTTTTAAGTAGTTTTTATCAATTTAAATGTGGGAGTCAATTTAGACGGCTTGGATGGATTATATGGAGTTTTTGGATGGTTTACACCTATCGTAGGCTATTAGGAAGTAGAGAGATGAGCTTGATAGGGGGAAATGACCTTGGGTCCTTGCACATTGAAGGGGACCACCTGGCTAATTTAGGAAAAATTAATGGATTTGATCTATTTGTATGATGTTCAGGGTTATTTTAAATTTATTTGGGAAGATTTAGAATAATTAGTATAAGGGGAAATGAGAAATATAATGAGTTTGGAAATTTAGAGCTATCTGGGCTCCTTATTGACTATTTTATAAGTCAACAAGTCAAGCTAACTAGGATGGGAGATGGGAGAATGTAACATGTTGTTAGAACAAATCTCAAGTATTTTGAAAAATAAGATTTAGTGTTTAGTGAATAAATGAAGACTTGCATGAGTTTGACTATCTTTGATAAGTTGACTAAGTCATACTTATCAAAGTGATACTCATGGTGGTGTTGAATATGTCTAAATCATGCAACGAGATAGCCTAGGGGGATTGAATAGGTTTGATTTAAAAGCATGAACTAGATTGTCCCAGGTAGACCTAATTTGACTAAACCTGGATTCAATTGATCAAGTCACTAGAGATTGAATCAAGGTGGTCAATCAATTCCACTTGACTAGGAATAATATCCAGGGATGTTTGGGGAAGTTCATAAGTGATTTGATGTTTAATTAGAGATGACTGAGCTACTTAATCAATTGAACTAGCTTGGGCTAGCCCAATAGGGTCAAAAGACTTAATCACTAGTTTAAGAAGCTAGTGATGAATGATTTGATATTTAAAGCTCCTAATAAAGTGATTTAAATAGTGATGGAGGTTAGAAAACCTCTATACTATGAAGGATAGTGCACTAGGTCAATTGGTTGTAATGCAAGTAATGTTGATTGTTCAAATAATTGAAGATTAGTGGTAATTATATAGTAGGTGATTATAGATCAGATGACCTAAGCTAAAAGTGAAGTCAACAAAGTAGATGTTATTGCAAATCTGGATTCAAGAAGTATAGTTTTGATGATGACAAACATGTTTGTGTTCTATTTTGCCTGGCTAATCATTTCAGATACAAAAGATCAAATGCAATTCAAGCCAACTCAAGATCGGGTCCAAGTGTGTTTAAATGTAATTTTTTTTTCTTTCTTTCTTGAGTCAAATGTAATGTAATTGATCCTCTAGCTAAGTAACCTTGCACACACACACTCAGGGGGAGAGTTTTAGTGAATTAGAGTTTCTGTTCAAATTTTGTCCTGATCATCCTGGATGATATTTACATCATCCTGGATGATCCAGTGAAAATAGAAACCCTAATTAGGATGATAATTGAGTTGGGTTTTTCGAGAGAGAAAGTCCCATTTCTTAAGAGAGAAAGTCCAGTTTCTTTTCAAATTTCCTTTTCCCGGCTATCTTCCATTTTAGTCGCCGTGTTCGGCGATGGTGGCAGATGGCTGTCGGCCATCTACAACACCTTCTACATCTGCTCTCCATCATCATGGTGTATCGAATGTACGTCCAAGGAAAGACGATCAACTACAAGCCGGTAACATAGGTTTTGAATCAAACGACTTGCTTTTGAAGATGACGAATCGCCCTCTGATTATCAAAGATGTTTTGGATCCTACTTTTAATAAGAAGAAGGATATGGTTGAAGGCAAAGGTAAAGGTATTCTGATTAATCCCACTGTTTCTACTCCTCGGCTTGTGAAGTCTGCCAATGTTTCGCCTCTAAAAAATAACTTTGAAGCTTCTTCTTCGAATATGAAAATCTACGTTAACAAATTCGGAATTTCAAATGCAATCTCTGACCAATGGCCAGGGATAAATGCGAAACTCCTGAATGAAGTTAACAATGATTTACATGATTCTGTGAATAAGCAATCTATCTGCGAAAATCTTGACTCACTAGCTAAGGTTTTACCTAGTTCTGCACCCTATGCAGTTAATGAAATGATGGCTGACAAAGTTTTGAAAACTGTTAATCCTTCTGCTGTTACGAATTATGATTTGCTGACTGGCAATAATGTTCCTGCTGTATCTGGAAATGGTTTAAAGGGGAATTTTTTAAATGCTTGGCAGAAGACTCAACACATTAAGCTGAATTTTGATATAAATTCTAATGTGATGACAGATGATGGAATTGCTATCAAGATGAATTCAGATTTTGAAAATGCAAATTCAAATGTTCTGAAAAATTCACTTGTGATTAAAGTACTTGGTGAAAACATTCCATTCTCAACGTGTAGCGTGGAGCTCAGGCGACAATGGAACAAGTTTGGGAGCTTTCATTTAACAACTTTGGGATGCAATTGGATTTTGTGTTCCTTTAAGAATCCTGATTCTCTAGATGAAGTATTAAGTGGTGGCCCTTGGTATATTGGGGATCACATTATTGGATTGGACAAATGGTCCCCTACTTTCTCTCCTGAATCACTTAAAGGCCTTACATCACCTGTTTGGATTCGTTTACCTTATTTGCCATTAAATTGTTGGGATGAGCACAACATTTCTAGAATTGCCTCTATGATAGGAGTAACTTTGTACCTTGATGGTAATTCATTATGATGGGGAAAGAGGGAGTATTCCTGTATTTGTGTTAGAATTGAATTAGACAAGAAATTGCCAAATGGTGTTTGGATTGAAGGGCTACTTGGAAGAACTTTCCAAAAGTTGGAATATTAAAAGATTCCATCTCTCTATTTTTAATGTGGCAAAATTGGGCACTTGAAGTCCATGTGTCCTACCAATAAGCCTCAAGAAGAAATCATCTCTGGGAAAACCCAAGAAAATGTAACTTCTAAGGAGCTTGATGAGTATGGACCTTGGCTACATGTCAAATTTAAATCCAACCGATCCAGGAAGTTTAATAAGAAGGATGGGCTTGCGGCTGGAACAAAACATAATGCTCTTATTCAGCATTCTAATATTGAAGATGGAGAAATTGTTGAAATTCTTGAAATAGAGACCAAAGAAAAATATCCTACAGCTAGTCCTGTTATTGTTGATAAGGCCTTGAAGAACATTGAGCTGAAATCTTCCAACATTTGTTTGAATAACAAATTCAGCATTTTGGAAGATGAGAATACAAAAAATGTGGAAGCAGATACTGATTGCTCAAATTTACAAATTGAAGGTAATCAACTTTCTTCAAAAGGTATAATAGATAGAGAGATTTGTATTTCACCAATTGAATCTACTATACCTCTAGAGCAGCCAAAAGTTACAAGAACTAGTAGTATGATTACAATTACTTCAAATTCAGGTAAATGCAAGTTGGCCAAAGAAATTCAATCTTTGGGTCCTATGGAAGTGACAAGAAAAACTAGGAGAGGTGATAGCAAGGGTAGAAAGAGAGTTGGTGAACTCTCACCCTCTTGCATTCAAATACCTTCCTTTTTTTTTTGGAATTATAGGGAAATTATTAAGGATTATGAAGGTTGTTTTGTTGGTCTCACTGAGACTAAGCTCTCCAAAATTAATAGATCTGATATTGACTTGGCTTTTGGAAGTCAATGGGATTTCTTTCATCATCCTGCAGAAGGTACCTCTGGTGGTATTTTGGTACTCTAGGATAGAAACAAGGTTTCTTTCAATATTATTAAACATTCTCCTCAAGTTGTCATTGGAGTTCTCGATGCTCCTTTGATTGGATCTTGGAATGTTGCCACGGTTTATGCTAATAAAGATTTTCGGGTTAGGAGAGAATTATGGGAGATGCTTGAGGAACATGTTGTGGGGAATAAACCATCAATCATTGGTGGTGATTTCAATTGTATCTTATCCAAAAAAGGAAAGAAAGGAGGCAAGAGGTTCCTTTTCTCTAAAGGACCTCAAGAGATGAAAATGTTTATGACTAACAATGATTTTCATGATGTAGGTATTATCGGACCAAGATTTACTTGGTGCAATAACAAAGTTGGCTCTAGCAGGATATGGGAAAGGCTTGATAGGTGTTTATTGAATGCACCTGCTCTTCAAAAGGTCCCCTTGTCTTGTGTTCATCATTTAGCAAGGGTTGCCTCTGATCACAGTCCAATTGCTTTTAAGGTGTTGGAGAACCAGAACAAATACAGATTTATCAGATTTGAGGAGACTTGGAAATTTTATCCTGCTGCATTGAGTATTGTCTCCAACTCTTGGAGGAAAAGGGATCATGGAGATGAAATGGAGGTTTTGCAAAGGAAGCTTAGAAGATCTTTGAGAGCCTTATATTTCTGGAGCAAAAATAAATGTAGGAATTTAAATCAACTCAAAGAAGATTTAAAAAAAGACATTTTGGAGCTTTAGTTGGTGGAAGCTTCTGAAGGTGGCCTGACGGCAGATAAGCTTAATTTGCTAAGAAGTAAAGTTCATGAGCTTAACATTACTTTGTGTCGTTTATCAACATGGTGGAACCAAAGAGCAAAGGTAAAATGGCATGAAGAAGGAGACATCAACTTAAAGTTTTTTCACCTATATGCTTCAGCTAAAAAGAATGGTAACCTCATAAGGCAAATTAGAGATGAGGGAAATCATTTAGTAGAAGATTCTGAACAGATTTCAGAAGTTTTTCACAGATTTTTTTCAAACAAGTGGCGGTCAGGAGCTTCCATCTTGACTGACTGGCCTCATTTTCCTAATGACCAAAAGCTGAACTTAGATGATTTGAATTTCTTGAATGGGATGTTTACCCAAAAAGAATTGGAGACTGTGGTTTTCCAGCAAAGCAAGAACAAGTCCCCAGGTTTGGATGGAATTTCGCCTTCCTTTTTTCAAATTTATTGGAACATTGTGCGTGACTCCACTTGGAAAGCCATTGAAAAGTTCCTGAAAACTGGGAAAATGAAAGAAGATTGGAAGGATACACTACTTGTTTTAATTCCAAAGGTTAAGAACCCAACTTTGCCATCAAATTTCAGGCCTATTAGCCTTTGTCAAATAACCTATAAGTTAATCACAACAATGTTGGTGAACAGGATTAAGGTATGTATTCCGAAAATCATTTTGATAGAGCAAGCAGCCTTTATCCTGGGGAGATCATTATCAGATCATTGTTTAATTGCTCAAGAGATCTTCAACAAATTCAGAATCTCAAAAAATAAAAAGGACTGATGGCAATTAAATTAGATATGGAGAAAGATTTTGATTGCATAAATTGGGAAACCTTGAATCAAGTTCTTCACATGATTGGTTTTCCTATATCCTTTTCAAAGCTCATTATGGAATGTGTTAAAGATGTAAAGTTCTCCATTTTTCTTAATGGAAAACTTTCTAATTGGATTCATAGTGGATGCGGTCTACGACAAGGATGCCCTCTATCACCTTACTTATTCATCATGTGCTCTCAACTTTTGTCTCATGCCATTAATCAAAAAAGGATTCATTTGGGTGTTCAAATTTCTCAAAGATCTCAAAAACTTACACATATTCTGTATGCCGATGATGTATTGATCTTTGCTAAAGCTTCTATAAGATTGGATCTTGAAGTGAAGAACATTGTGACTGATTTTGGTAAGTGGACTGGGCTTAATATTAATGCTTCCAAATCTCAAATTATCTTTGGTAAATCTGTTAATCCTCCAACAATGAAGATGATAGGAAAGAAGTTGGGTTTTAATATCGTTAAGGAATTATCTTATTTGGGTATTAAAATTGCTCTGAGAAGATTAATGAAGCAAGATTTTCAAACAATGAGTGACAACATTTATCATATGCTCAATGCTTGGGGAATTAAGCATTTATCATTGGTTGGTAAGCTCACTTTAGTTAAATCATCCCTCTTGACGTTGCCATGTTTTTTATCAACACATTCCCTTGTTCCAAAGAAGGTTTTGTTTCAAGTTGATCAACTTTGTAAGGAGTTTATTTGGCACAAGAATTGTGGTAAGAAGGGTTTGCATTATGTTGCTTGGGATGTTCTTTGCAAACCGAGAGATGCTGGTGGCTTGGGTTTGCAATCAACAATTCACCATATTGGTCCTCTAAGATCAAGGCTTGCTTGGCGATGTCTTCAGCAAAATGGGAATTTATTACATAACATTTTTACTACTAAATATGGTAATAATGTCTTAAGTGGAGAACAGAAGCCTGGTGCTTCTTCTGCTTGGCAAATTTTGTTAGATGGTGGAAGATCCCTCAAGCCAATCGTCAAGTGGCGTATAGCTGAGGGAAGGAAAATCAATGCTTTGAATGATATCTGGTTAATGGATAGAAGCTTCAGCAATTGGCCAACGATGTCTGACTGTGTGGGAATGGAGAATCTAAACTTAAATCATTCCATGATGCAAAATGGAAGCTGGAATAAGGAACTGCTATAGCAATTTTTCAATGAAGATCTAATTACTTTGATTTTACAGATCCCTATTGACCATGAGGCTGATATGGATTATGTTGAACCTTTGTACCATCTAAGTGGAAAGACTATTACATCCATGGCATATGATGATATGATGAAACATTGCACCAAGGAGAAAAATTCTGAATTTGTAATTTGGCTACGAAATCTGAAATTAAACCTAAGGGTGGAGCTTTTTTGGTGGAGAATGAGTAGGTTTGCTATTCCTACTTTTAAATTCTTAAAGTATAGAAGATTGGTGCTTAATGATGAATGTCCTAGAGATTGCAAAGAAATAGAAATCTATGAGCATATTGTGGTACATTGCAAATTCATTAATGAGGTTATTCTCCTATTGAGAGCATGGGGATTTTACATCCCAACTTTCCAATCTTTGGAACATTGTTTGGAAGAAGTTAAAAGACAATCTTCTCGGTTTCCAAATATGGTTAGAATTTATTTTACTGCAGTTTTTCTATCATGGAAAAATAGGAATGATTTAGTTCATGGGAAGGCTAATTCCTCTACTACTTTGGTGGCTGCTAACGTTTTGTTTCTTACAAATACAAAGTTATATCCATATCTAGACAACTGGGGTGCCAATCTCCTAAGGGAGTTTTCAATTTCTTGGCACCCTCCGCCACTAGGATGGATCAAAATTAATCTTGATGCTACTCTTATGAAGTCCAATCAAGCCGGTATTGGAGGTGTTTTTAGAGACCATAAAGGCAGGCTTTTATTGGCTTTTGGAAGGGCAAAGCTGCATTGGGATGTCTCTCAGCTAGAATTGGAGGCTGTCTTGTCCATTAGAGACTTCATACAACCTTGGATGTTAGAAAGCAAAGGTGTGATTATTGAAGGAGACAACATAAATATCATAAATTTCATGCAAGATTCTTTAAAGAAGATGAAGTGCCATTTCAATAATAATTTTAAGATGGATTTTTTCTTTCTTAATGATTTTAATAAAGTTTTTTTTAATCATGTTCATAGAGGTTGTAATAAGGTGGCACATGTCTATGCTACTTTGGCTTTGAAATAGAGTTTCTTTTTTGATAGTTTTTCTTTTGCTAACATTCCTTCTTATTTGTCTAGTTTGTTAAAGAAGAAATGTGAGGCCTCTTTTACTTGTATTTAGTTTTTCATTTCTCAATGTAATTTGCACTTCTTTCAAAAAAAAAATAATTTGGATGATCATGTTAAGTCAGTTTGGTTAAGCTGATCATCCTGGACGATATTAATATCATACAGGACGATAGGCTAAAATTAGAAATTCTCAGCCGCCAGATCAAGTTAGGCAAGTTTTTATTTTTGGTGATTTGGTCTGATCATCCCGGATGATACGTGTATCATCCTCGACGATCCAGTAAAAACATGCCTCAATTAGTCTGGTGATTAAGGAAAGTAATTAATACTTAATTGATACGATCATATCGTCGAGGACGATCGTAATATCATCCGGGACAATCATGACCATCCATTGCATTTCACATATACGTCCAGAGCACTGATCAGGATGATTTTGGTTATTTTTGAACTAATCATACCGGACGATCTAGAAATCATCCCGAACGATCAGGTCATTTTGAGGTCATTCTGCATGTTTCACGTATACGCCTAGAGCGATGCTCAAGATGATTTTGGCACTTTTTGAACTAATCGTACAGGACGATAGACGTCCTGGATGATCAAGTCATTTTGAGACCGCCCAGCACAAGTTCCTTTGGACGACCAGATCGATCTTCTGGATGAAATTCCTGATTTATACTAATCATCCCGGACGATCGTAGAATCTTACGGGATGATATGAACAACATTTTTTTACTAATCGTCCAGAAGAATCATATCATCCAGGCTGATACCTGTGATTTTGAACTAATCATACAGGATGATCCGTCGATTGTCCTGGATGATATGTGCCGACAAATTGAGATTTTGGGCAATTTTTGAGCCCTCCTTTAAAAGATCTTTTTCTTCAAACAAGAAAGATCTTTTGCTACTTTCTTTTCCAGAGAAACCATGAGAGAGAGAGAGAGAGGATCTTGTGAGGGCGACTTTGTGAGGGATTCACAAAGGCTACTCCAAGCAAGGATCAGAGTCATCTTCTCCGTTCATCGTCTCTCATGTTGTCGGTGTTTTATGTGGGAGGATCATTTTCAAGAAGATTGAGTTCTCTACCTACTTCAGAAGGAAGCGAAAGGAGTTTAGGTTCTCTGCCTGCTTCAGGAGGAAGTGAAATGAGTCCGGGTTCTCTGCCTGCTTCAGGAGGATGAAAAAGGAGTTCAGGTTCTCTATCTCACCAGGTTGGTTGAAAGGAGTTTTGTATAGGCTTCTCCGCCTTTCTGTGGGAGTAGAAGGAGAGTCACTTTTGTGTTAGTGCAAAACCCAGAGGGGAGGCTCCGAGGAGTGGACGTAGGTCAAGTTGACTGAACCACTATAAAATCTGGTGTACTCTTTCTGATTATTTTCTGCACTTTATTTTTTTATTATTATCTACTTGGGTAAAATCTGTGGTTTATGTTTTCATTTCTGTGTTTACCTGTTTCCGCTGCAAATTATCAAAAAGATTTTTCCTGTTGCTCACAGATATTTAAATAACCAATTCACTACCCCTCTTGGTTAGCCTCGGGACTAGTTCATCAGGGCTTAACATCCCTATCAAACTTTCCAGTGGTATAAGAACAGGATTCAAAAATTAAGTTTAAAAACTTTTGAATTTGATCCATGGCTAACTTTGGTAATCGTAATACTGCTGAAGGTTATTCAATTACCCGACCGCCATTGTTTGATAACATACCTTTTGATTTTTGGAAAACTCGCATGTCCACTTTTCTTCAATCTATAGATTATCGCATGTGGATACTTGTTAAGGATGGCTATGAATTACCTTTTAGAATGATTAACAATGTTAAAATTGAACTGCCTTTTACTAATTGGACTTTTCATGATCGTGACTTAGCCCAACTGAATGCCAAATATTTAAACTATTTTTTCTATGCCTTAAAATCTGAGGATTACATGTGTGTTTCTACTTGTACAATTAGTAAAGAAATTTGGGATAGATTGTGCATCACTTACGAAGGTACAACTGAAGTTAAACAGTCTAGGTTAAACAAATTGCTTCATGACTATGAACTTTTTTGCATGAAACCTACTGAATCTATTTCTGAAATGTATACGAGGTTCACTCAGATTGTTACTTCTTTGCATGCTTTAGAAAGAGAACTTACAAACTATGAAAAAGTGAACAAGATTTTGAGATGTTTGCCTTCTTCATTTGATGCTAAGATAACTACAATTACTGAATCGAAAGATTTGAATAATTATTTTATTGACAACTTACTTGGATCACTCATTGCTTACGAGCAAGGTGTGAACGAAAGACAGCTTGATGCAATTGAAAAGAAGAAGGAGAAAACTGTGGCTCTGAAGGCCAACGATACTGACATTGATTCTTCTGGTCTGATAGCTATGATGATGCCTTAATAACTAGGCAATTGAAAAGCCTTCTAAGGAAGAAACATATGAACTTTCAGAAGTGGAACAAGGGTAAGTCCAGTAAAAATTTTAAAGGCTCATCTAATTCTGTTTATTTTGAATGCAGGAAGCCTAGACACATTAAGGCTGATTGTCCTACACTTAAAGCTCACCCAAGCAAGGAAAAGGGTGAGGAGAAACCCAAATTTAGGAAGGACAAGAAGAGGATTCAAAAGGCATTCTGGGCTGATTCTGTATACGACTCCTCTAAGACTGAAGCTGAAGAGGAGGAAACCAACTTGTGTTTGATGGCAGATAATCGTCCTGGTAAGTCTGACCAGGAAGAGGTATGTGAGCTTACTTATGATCGATTATTTGAAGTGCCTGAAAGAATTCATGCATCTTATAGGAAATTTAAGAAATTGCATGCTAGTCTAAAATTGGATTTCTTAACCTTGCAAAAAGAGCATGATTATGTAGTTAAAGATCATTTTACACTTGACAGCAATCACATGTCTTTACTTGATGAATTTGATGAGCTGAACAAAAAGCATTCTGATTTAATTGTTGAACATGATTTACTAAAAACCTCGCATGTTGATTTAAAAAAAGCTTTTAAAGAATTAGACAATCTGGCATGTGACGTGGAGAGTAGTAGGGGAGCATTAAAGTCAGAAATTATAAGTTTGAAAAAAGAAAATGAATTTCTAGAAGTTAAAATTAGTGCTTTTGTGAAAAATGAAACACCTCCTACTTTTGCACAGTTTTATGCACCTCCATCTTTTGAAGAATTTGTTTCAAAATCATCAAAGCATGTTTCATTCAAACCTAGGAAGAGGAACTATCACCCACGTAGATTAGTTAACCCTTTTTCTGGTGTTAGATGTTTTTCTTGTGGCATGTTAGGACACATATCCCACACATGCACTGTTCACTGTAGTAACCTGTTTCACAGCATAACTCATACATTGCATTCTTCCTTTCATAAGAAAGAACACAAACCTATTTGGGTTCCTAAATATGATGTTTGATGATTTTGTAGGGGTGCTCTCATAAAAAGCCTCGTGAGAGCATGTGCTACCTGAACAACGGATGTTTAAGACATATGACGGGAGGTCAAAATCAGTTCATTTTGCTGGAGACCAGAGCTAGAGGCAAGGTTACACTTGGAGACAACACCACCAGGAGGATGGTAGGAGCAAGTATAATTATTGATTCAAAAAATTTCATTATTGACAATATTTTGCTTGTAGATGGATTGAAACACAACTTACTGAGCATAAGTCAACTCTGTGACAAAGGATACAACATCAAATTCCTGCCCACTTACTGCATTATAAGCTTAAATGATAAAATTATTTTGCAGGGACAAAGGATCAATAATGTCTACATGCTGGATGTAAGTTGCTTTAAAGCTGATGTTTCAATTTGCTTAAAAATTGCTGCTGATAAGTCTTGGCTATGGCATAAGAGGTTATGTCATGCCAGTAAGAAAACCCTTAGAAGAGTCACCCAAAAGGACTTAGTTAGAGTTTCCCTAAGCTTAAGTTCACTAAGGACCACCTGTGTGATGCCTGTCAGTTAGGGAAGCAAGTCCAGTCCTCCTTTAACTCAATTAAGGACATCAGCAACTCTAGACCTTTAGAATTTCTTTACATGGATCTCTTTGGACCCAATAGCACTGCCAGCTTAGGGGAAAAAGTCTATGAATTTGTGATTGTTGATGATTACTCGAGGTTCACTTGGATTAAATTTCAGTCACATAAATCTGAGTCATTTGAAGAATTTAATTCTTTCTCCACTTAGATTCAGAGGAAGTTAGGTTGTGAGATCTTGACTATTCATAGTGAATATGATGGAGAGTTTGGAAATATGAAGTTTGGAATATTCTGTGAGGAGCAAGGGATTAGCCACAATTTTTTAGCTCCTAGGACCCCTCAGCAGAACGGGCTAGCTGAAAGAAGAACAGGACCTTAGTGGAAGCCGCTAGAGCCATACTAGCTGAGTATTTACTTCCAAAATACTTTTGGGCTGAAGTGGTGAATACTGCCTATTATGTGCTGAATAGGGTGAATGTTAGATCCAATATGAACAAGACACCTTATGAGATCATTAAGAGTAGAACTCCAAACCTATCCCACCTCCATGTCTTTGGCTTTAAGGTTTTCATTCTGAACAACGGTAAATCATCCTTAGGAAAGTTTGACCCCAAATCTGATGAAGGAGCATTCTTAGGGTATTCTAGTGTGGGGTAATCCTTTAGGGTGTTTAATAAGAGGACTTTGGTGGTGGAAGAGACAACTCATGTGGTGTTTGATGAATTTGATCCTAAGGTGACTAGAGTTGAGGAACAAGAAGAGATAGGAGAGATTACCCAAGGGGTTGAAAATGCAAATCTGGAGGAAAGGGTAGAACCTTAAAACATGTTTCCTAGAGATTGGAGATATTCTTCGAGTCATCCTAAAGAACTGATCTTAGGAGACCCTTCTGAAGGTGTTAGAACTAGGCATGGACTTAGGGAGGAAGTAAACCATTCTACCTTTATCTCAATGACTGAACCCTCCAACATCAATCAAGCCCTTTCTGATGAATTTTGGATCTTAGCTATGCAAGAGGAACTGAATTAATTTGTAAGGAACGATGTCTGGAAGTTAGTAGAAAGACCTAGGAATCAAAGTATAGTGGGAACCATGTGGGTCTTTAAGAATAAGATGAATGATTCTGGTTTGGTGGTTAGGAATAAGGCCAGATTAGTGGCTAAGGGGTACAATCAAATTGAAGAGATTGATTTTGAGGAGACCTTTTCCCCTGTAGCTAGATTGGAAGCCATTAGGGTGCTACTAGCCTTTGCCTATTATAGAGGATTTAAGCTGTTTCAAATGAATGTCAAGAGTACCTTTTTAAATGGGGTAATAAAAGAAGATGTTTTTTTATAACAACCCCCAAGTTTTGAGAGTTCCCATTATCCCAATCATGTTTACAAATTAAAAAAGGCCTTATATGGATTGAAATAGCACCCAGGGCTTGGTATGAGAGGCTCAGCAAATTTCTGTTAGAACGAGAGTTTGTTAAGGGGAGAGTAGACACCACCCTTTTTCTGAGGAGAGTAAGGGATGATTTACTCATTGCCTAGATCTATGTTGATGATATAATTTTTGGATCTTCTGATAAATAATTATGTGATGAGTTTTTTAAAATAATGAGTAAGGGGTTTGAGATGAGTATGATGGGAGAATTGTCCTACTCTTTGGGGTTTAGCATAAGACAAATGGATGATGGAACCTTTCTCAATCAATCTAAATACACTAAGGACATTTTGAAGAAATATGAAATGGAAAAAGCCAAGCCAATCAACACTCCCATGAGCTCCTTTGTTCAGTTAGATCAGGATTCAAGTGAAAAATCTGTTGATTAGAAGAAGTATAGAGGAATAATTGGATCACTACTTCACCTAACTGCTAGCCGACCTGATATTATGTTTAGTATTTTTCTTTGTGCTAGGTTTCAAGCTGATCCTAAAGAGTCCCACCTGCAACTGTTAAGAGACTTTTAGATATCTTTTAGGGACCCCAAACCTAGGAATCTTGTACCCTAAGCACAACACTTCTTTTGAGATTATTGGATATTCTAATTCTAACTTTACAAGATGTATGGTGGATAGAAAGAGCACTTCTAGAACCTGCCAATTCATAGAACAGTCGTTAGTCTCCTGGTCCAGTAGAAAATAAAACTCAGTTGCACTTTCCACTGCTGAAGCTGAGTACATTGCCTTAGGAAGTTGTGTAGCTCAAGTCCTTTGGTTGAAGCAATAAGTTTTGGATTTAGGATTACCTGTTGGCATAATTTCTGTTCTATGTGATAATACTAGTGCCATCTATATTTTTAAGAATCCAATCCAACATTCTAGAACCAAACACATTAACATAAGGCATCATTTCATTAGGGACCATGTTATAATAGGGAATATTGAGCTACATCATGTAGCAACTAAAAATCAGCTGGCTGACATATTTACTAAACCACTAACCTTTGACTCATTCAGCTTTTTTGAGGACCAGATTAGGTGTGATTGACATAAATGCTTGATCTTGATGACTACTGATTTTAGATTTATCTGTTTTTCATTCTGTTTATGTTTGTTAGTTGTTTGATTTGATTATCTATTTCCTGTTGGTTTTTGTTCTTTTGTTGATTTTCATTTTAGTCTTGCTGTTGTTTTGATTTGAGTATTTAATTTGATGCGATTTCCTACTGATTTTTTGATTTTCTATTTTATTCCTTTCAAAATCAGATCACTGTGCACTACTACTGATAAATTGGATTTCTGACTGAGAGTTTTGCCTTATTTTTATTTTGAAGCTGGTAAGCAGTGATTGACTCTTTTGAATCTGTTAAAGGGAAGAAACGTTGATGATTGTTTCTCTTCCTCTAGCTCCCTTTAATGGTGTATTATTTCTTTTGGTTAAAAATATTGTTCAAAATTAAAAAGTTAGTTTTTGAAATAGAGATCTAATTTATTTTCCTACAGTAATCTACCTTATATGAATAGTATTTTCAAAGTTTTGAGTCATTATTATGATTTTCTGAACCAAGTGATTGCACTTATCATATGATGTATGGTTTTTATTTTATGAATTACTCTTCCTTATTGTAGAGAGTGAGTTTTGTCGTCTCTTATGTCTGGAAGGTAATTTCACAGCTGAGATTCTTTAACGATTTTGAAAGGGTGAAAGCTTACAAAAGATGCACAAAGAGCGCCATAATGAAAAGAGGCACAAAATTAGCACAAAGAGCACCATAAAGAATCCAAAAAAGAAAGATATAGATAGGACCATGAAGCACAATGTTTCTGCAAAAACTCCTGATCACAACCATAAGAGTAAGCTCCTGAGAATCAAAAGGGCTGCAAAACAAAAACTAAAATACAAAGAAACAAAGTAGTAAAAATGGAAATTAATTAACTAGAGAGCAGAATAATAAGTAATGATATTACCCATATGGAGTTCCTGAGTAAAACACCTCCCATAGTTGAGCAAAACGTTAACACCCATGTAAAACAACACTATAACAATGATCCAAGGAATAACAACAATGCAAATTCTACAAAAATAATAACATAATGACAAGCCTAGAAGTGACAAATGAAATCCAAACCAAACCACCATTAAAAATTAAATAAGGGCATGGGCTGAACAAGCTCAGGATAGAATGATACCAGCAAACATTAGTCTGGTACACCCAATGTTTCTTAATCCTACCACCTAGCCAAACTAGCCAACCCCTGAAATACAGCTCTAAAATGCAACAGGATAAGCCCACAGAGAAAGCAGCCACCCACAAACCTAAAGAGATAATCCTAGATAGAAAAGCAAAATAGCATAAGAGAAAAGCTGAGTGGCCCAACAACCAACTGCACAAGGTTCCCAGAACAACATGAACAGCCCAACCAAAAATACCCCTAATGCCAACAACGAGAACCAAGTAAAACTGAGATGAGGAGACACCCCAGGCATCCCAATAGATCACCAAAAATACCTAGCAACCCCATACCAGCAAAAATCCATAACAACAATAATATAGCACCATCCCCCACCATTACTCCCATTAATTCCCACTTCCATAAAAACCAGCCAAAGCCAGAACCCATAATAGCAACAAGAGGTTGGAGAGCAACAACTAGGAATACCATCAGTAATAAAACCAGTGCAATTACAGCTTAAGCCCAGAACCCTAAAAAACTCAGCGAGAAAGATCCAAACCACCTCAAAGTGCAACCAGCAATTCACATTCACCAGAAAACTAAAAAAGAAGACATAAGGCACAACCAATAGTATAAGATTGAAATTAGCAAGCCATCAAAGAAAGGCTTCAATAGAAAACCAACACCAAGGCCCCAGACCAATCCAGAACCACTCGAAAGAAACCATCCAAGCAACACCACCTGCAAGAACCCACAACAAAGCCCCATAGCAAGAAGGAAAACCCAACAAAATTAATAACAACACAAAATTACTACCTGACATAAGGCATACTACTTTTATCCAATCTTAAGTTCCCTTTTAAAGGGTTAGGTAAATTTGAAGCCACAAAATCAATGAAACAATCCAGCCCGCTCCCAAAGTTGGCAAGCCAATTAGCACAGGCATTACCTTCCCTAAAAACTTGAGAGAAGTAAACCTTAACAAACATCTTCAATTATTTAATATCCCAAACAAGATAAAAAATCATAGGATTATAAACTGAACTTCACTATTGTTAATGCATTGAATACTATGAATAGAATCAACCTCAATCCCAATGTTAGTAATATCAAGAGACATACAAATTCTAAGCCCATATAGGATAGCATTAAGGATAACAAAATGCAAATTACCATTCTGAAGAGGACCCGCAAAAGCCAAAGCAATATTCCCTTGATTGTCTCTGATGATCCCACCACACCCCAAGATGGTACCATTATCAGAACCACTAACATTCGGTTTATAATAGTCCAAAGATGGCTTAATCCAGTACACATACTGAGGTTTAGAGATAGGATGAATCTCAACCAACCTGATGCCTAAATTAGCGGCAACAAAATAGTAGTTCTTGAAGCTCTTGATAGAAAGCAAATTAATAGAAAAAAGACTCAGAACTTTGTCTTTAACATTTTTGATAATCCTATGATAGTTCATTCTATTACCATTAAAGAGGGAGTGTTATATTATATGATCATATTAATTATATTTCAAATTAGGGTTTAATTTAAATAGCTCATATTAATTCTTTCAAAAGTAGCTTGAGGGTCTGAGGTTCAGTAGCAGATGATGATTTTTAGGGAGAGAGCTTTAGAGAAGGAGAGGGTGCTCTACTTGTTTTTATAAGATTCCAAACCACTTAGGGGGAGAGAGAAGGTGAGATTAAGGGATTTTTTTCTTAAGGAAGTCAACGAGTGTGAGAGGATATATATGATCATTCTAGTTAGCCTACACCTTGGGTCCTCCATATTATAACTGTGGAGCTCTTAAGGAAGAGCTCTGGGAAAAGCCTTTAGGAAAAAGACATAATAGTGAGGAGGATAGAGAATAGTTCTTCATCATTACGAGTAGGAGGGTCAGCATCTCTGTCAGGATGGGAGGTAAAAAGAGGGTTCAGCATACCTAATGGGCTAAGAGAGATAACAAGGTGTGGTAACTCCATTGAGTGAGGAGCTTGAGGAAGGAGTAGCATCTCTACCATAGCGAGGAGCTGAAGGAGGGAGAAAAATATTTGCTAGGCCATAACATAAATGGTTGGAGATTTTTAATATCAGAAGAGTTTGTAAAGGTCATCCTCCACTTAGTAAGTGAGAATGGTTCTCCATATAGCTGAGTGTCAATGGAATGTGAGTTAATGCAATACCCAAAAAGGAGGACCTTGGGGGAGTGGATGTAGTTAGATTAGACTGAAAAAGTATAAATCTAATTTATGTATTCTTACTTTCCTATGCTATTTTTTGCATTTACTTTCATGCACTTTAGTTATTTAGTTGACTTTTGGCATAGTTGTGATTGAGAAATTTTTTTTATTGAATTCTTTATTAAAAGAATTAATTTTTTATAATATTTTCTAAAAGTTTTAAAATTAAAAATATTTCATTTCTTAAATTTAGTTTAAATTTTTTTCTTAAAGCTTTGCAAGTTTCTCTAATTTGATTTTCAAGTAAGAGAAAAGTTATAAAATGCTAATTCACTTCCCTCTTTGTGTACCATAGAACTTTCAAGTTGCATCAAAGCAGAGTTCTCATTTTGTTAGGTTTAAAAACTTTGAGTAGATCCACATGACATGCATTGGAAATCATAACACCTTCAAATGGTATTCCATTACTCATCCATATTTATTTAAAATATTCCATTTGATTTTTTTGAAGATTTGTATATCTATTTTTTTGTAATCTATAAATTTTTGTATTTGGCATATGATTTAAACTGGTTATGTTTTACCTTTAGAATTATGAAAGGTGTTAAAGTAAAATTTAAAATTATTGAATTACCCTTAAAATATCATGATCTTGCTCAACATAATGCCAAATGTCTTAACTATATTTTATGTGCTTTAAAATCAAAAGATTATATTTTATGTGCTTTAAAATCATAATGCCAAATGTCTTAACTAGTAATAGTGGTAAAGAAATTTTGAACTAATGAAGTGAAATAAACTTGCATATATATACTTAACAACTATTTCACATGAAACCTAGTGAATCTCTTTATGACATATATACTATATTTACAAAAAAAAAATATATTACTTCAAGCTTTAGGTATGGAAATATCTAATGCGGAAAAATGAGTAAAATATTATTCTATTTGCCTGAATTTTGAGATGCCAAGTTTACTGTGATTTCTAAGTCAAATGATTTAAATTCCTATTCTATTCATAATTTACTTGGTACCTTGATTGCATATAAGCAATAGGTCATTTGAAGAAATGTTGATTCAGGAGAAAGAAAGAAGGAGAATATAATATCACTCAAGCTGATGATACATAAAGCAGTGATTCTAAAAGGGATGTAAATGAGGGTTTATACTGATGAAATGACAATTTAAAAGAATTCTCAAATATAAGTAGAAGTGCTATAATGACAAACATCAAGATAAGAATACAAAGTCAAATAGGTTTTCTACTAACATTATTTTTTATGAGTGTAAAAATCTTGGTATATATGACTTGAATGCCCAAACATAAAGAACCATCGGGTAAAAAAGGAGGAGAAGTAAGGAACTATAAAGATGGGCTAGATAGATAACAAGAAGGGCATTTTAGGCATATTCAGATTCAAAATTATTAGAAATAGAATTTGAAGAGTAGGTAACCAACTTGTGTTTCTTGGACAAAAATAGCATGTGTGACTCTGACAGGGACCAAGTATACCATCTCACTTATGATGAATTATTTTCTCATTTAGAATAATTGCATGTTACGTATAAAAATTAAAAAGACAACATTTTTACCTTGAAAGATAATATACTACATTGCAATAATAGTATATCAATCAAATAAATAATTATAAAAACATAAAAATTGATTATGTTGCATTAGAAGAAAAGCATGAGTCCTTAAACAAAGAGCATATTCCATTAGAAGAGAAGTTTGAATTCTTAAATAAAGAGAAAATAGAATTAGAAGAGGAATTTAAGGAATTAGAGATAAATGCATTACATTTCCAATAGGATGAGCATGCATTAGAAGTGGAGGATGGCATGTATAAAAGTTCAAATGAAGTTTCAATAAAAATAATAACAACACTTAAAGACAAAGCATCAAGGAATACACACATGGTTAATCCACAAACTTCAACAAAATTTGCACCATCCTCCTCTAATGAGAATCATCACTGTTCATAAAGATTAGTAAATCCATTTCTTTGAGTGAAGTATATTCTTATGGCATATTAGGGCATATTACAAGCATTTTCACACACAAAGTCCACCATATATAACATTGGGTTTGGAGTCCCAAGACATCATTGACATAGTATAGTATACATTTATTATAAAATATTGGGGGACCCATACCCACTTTTGTTGCAAAGTTAAATTGTGAATGATTTTGTAGGTGTGCTCTCACAAGAGGTTTAGTGAGAGCATGTTGTACATGGATAATAGATGTTCATGACAAATGATTGGAGACATGAAAAAATTCCTCACACTAGAAGCTAGGAGTGGAGGAAAGATTACACTAGTGACAACACTACCAAAAACGTAATGGGTGTAGGTACAATAGGTAACATCGAAGGTTTTACAATTGAAAATGTTTTTCTAGTAGAAGGTTTAGCATAATGTTTTAATCATTAGCCAACTATGTGATAAAGGATTCAAAATAAAATTTCTTTCAATAAAATGCTTAGTAATAATAAATGGTAAACCTATATTAGAAGGATTAAGGATTAATAATATATTTGATTAATATAAATTGCTTTGATAAACCAAATGATGTTTATTGTTTGAATAACTATAGATGAGTTATTATTGTGGCATAGAAGACTATGCAATGCAAGCATGAGAACCCTCAAGAAGGTCACTCAATTATAATTGGTAAGTGGCATTCCCAAGTTAGATTTTCTAAAGAACAACTTTTTTTATGTATATGAATTAGGGAAGCAAACTAAGTCATAATTAAGGATGTATTCACCACTAGACCCCTTGAAGTACTTTATATGGGTTAATTTATATGTGTTAATACAATGAGTCTAGGAGAGAATTCATTTGGATATTTCAATATTGATGATTACTTTTCACACAATTACATTAAATTCCTTACAAAGAAAATGAATTTGGTAGGATTTTTAAAGATAGTAAAATAGATGAAGAAAAAGAAGATGTAAATTGTAAGGTTAAAAATGTAGGATTAGAGCATAGAGAAGAAGTTTAGGATCCATTACCTTCAGAATAGAGTTATGCATCTAGTCACACGAAAGAACTCATTATAGGAGAGCCATCCAAAGTAGCTAGGACTAGACATGGTCTTAGAAAGACTAGACATGGTCTTAGAAAGGAAGATAACTACATAATTTTTATACCTTTGGTAGAACCCATTGTCATAGAATACATATTAGAAGATGAATTTTGGGTTGTATCTATGCTAGAGGAATTAAATCAATTTGTTAGGAATGATGTGTGAGAATTAATGACTATACCCACTAATTTTGTTGTAACTAAATTGGATTTCAAAAAATATATTATATTTCTTTGGATCAATAGTTAGGAATAAGGTTAGTTTGGTAGAAAAGAGGTGTAATCAAATCAAAGGGATTAATTTTGCGGTGACCTTTATCCAATATTTAGATTAAATCCATTAGGAATTACTAACATTTGCACACTTTAAGGGCTCCAAACTTTATCAAATGGATGTTAGGAGTTTATTCTAAATTTGGTGATCAAGGAAGATTTGAATGTAGAGAAACTCCCTAGTTTAGAAAACTTGCTTTTCAAATCATGTCTATAAACTTAAGAAAGAACTAAATGCACTAAAGGAAAATCTTTGGTTACCATCAAACTTTCAAGAGGACTTGCATACACTGGAAAAAGTGGCAGACAAAATGATGAATATTTTGCCGATAAATATACTATGGAATTTTTGGCATTTTTACTATAGTTAACTTACTAACGCATATTTTGCTAATTAATTTGTCAGTATATATTACATTCCGGTGCATTCTCCATCAAAAAAATATCAGTAACATCACTGACGTAAATTGCACTGGCTTATTTAAACTTGATGAAAACTTTCAGAAGTATTTTCCGCCAGTATCAGTACTAGAAAAAAATACACCAGAAAATAAAATAGAGAAAGACCTATTTGCCCACTTCGTTGTCTTTCTTTTCATTTTTTTCCTCTTCCATTCAATTCACTCCACTCATGTCAGAAACCTATGCCAAATATCAACGACACCAAGACCGGTCCGTTGCCGACGTTTGCCGCGGACCTTGCCCACATTCATTGCCAACCTTGCCCATATTCACCACCATCCTTGTCAAAGTTCACTGCCTCCTTTGCTGATGTCTACTGCCAGATTTGCTAGAAATATGTCGTATGTTTTTCCTTTTGTTATGGATGTTCTTAGTAGAAACTTGCAAGAAATTTTAGCATGGTGTATATATTTTCTTGATGGTATTCTTCTTGTTGATGAGTCTAGAGAGGAAGTTGATGTGTATATTTTTAGTTAAGATTAGAATGCTCTTATGGATTGAGATTATAGAGAGCAAGAGTGAGATATGTTTATAATATTAGTTGAGACTAGAATGCCAGAGGTTAGAATACTCGTAAAGAATTTAATCTTAGAGAAAAGATATGAAATGAGCATATACATGAAAATGTTGGAAAAATACTTATGGAAGATAATATTGTAGAGAGTGAGAGATTTGTCTTAGATGGTTTATAGAGATTAAAATGCTCATGAGTGGCTAGCTTTACTCCTAGTGACAAGATATGAAATGAGCATATAAGTGAAAATGTTGGAGAAGCTCTTATGGAAGATGAGATTAAAGAAAGCGAGTGATTTACCTTAGATGGTATTTTTAGGTAAACTATGTTTTCACATGTCAATAAAATCGATAAATCTACTAGAAATATCTCTAGCGCAATCTATGTTTTCACAAAGG
Organism: Dendrobium chrysotoxum; assembly: GCA_019925795.1. Taxonomy (NCBI): domain Eukaryota; kingdom Viridiplantae; phylum Streptophyta; class Magnoliopsida; order Asparagales; family Orchidaceae; genus Dendrobium; species Dendrobium chrysotoxum. Next base: position 46,636,166 of record CM034300.1, on the reverse strand, counting down.
TACCCCATTAAAGACCTATACACACCTTTCTTAGCATGGTAGGATTGAAGACCACAGTCGTGGTGTCACCTGACACTGATCGTACACATCTTTTTTGATGTGGCAGGTAGGCTATGACTCTTTATTTTCTCCCTAAATGGGGGAGATGATGGGAGGCTGCCAGATTTTTTGTTGACAGGGGACCTGTGTGAAATAACCCTATTTGATTTATAAATAAATTAAATCCATCTATTTTACTTCAATATATGTTACAAGGATATCTAAAATATTCATATTATATGTAGGTTATATTATGGATATCAGAAATCAAAGAAGTTGGATGTATCATCGATTGACATAAGGATAAAAGACATTAATAGATGAGTTCATTAAAGAGGTGAATTGTTTTTCATTCAGATAGCTCCTCAACTTCCCAGGTTCATCTCAGATAGAAAGTTTTGATGTCTATATTCTAAACATAAAAATCAAGTACACCTAAGCCCAGATGATATAATTGTTAATCTATACCATAGATAATTCATGCCAGAATATTGGTGTTGGACTTCTCATGATAAGTACGAGCGATATTTTTATTCTAGATGCAGCCCATCTACAAGTTCTAATATAACTGAGGAATAAAATATCTGACCTGATCTTGAGGACTTAGTTTATAATGCAACAAAAGGATAATTTGAACAATATATATAAGAGTCACTTAATAAGGAGGCATAAAATTTTTATGATTTGTTACATACTTCCCAATAACAAATATGGAAGGGGTGTACCACTCACTCAAAGTTATCTATTAATGTAATGATGTTAAGCATCAAGGTAGAATATAATATCCGCCGTGAATATTTTAATCAATTCATTAGCCTGCTTAAGGAAACGAACCTGACAGATAACATAATTCCTATGGATTTATATTAGACTAAGAATTTAGTTTCCAAACGTGCTTTGACATACACAAAGATAGATTTTGTGTCATTGGATGCATGATATACTATAAAGATGATCAGTCAAATATTGCATGCCGTTATTGTAATGTACCATGATTTAAACCAAAATTTGTGATAAAATAAAGGTTGAAGGAAGTACCAGTCAGTAGGATGTTTTACTTAATCATAATTTCTAGACTACAATGGTTATATGCATCCATGAGATTGCTGCACATATGAGATGGCATAAGGAACACATCTCATAAGTAGGTGTTATTACACATCCATTAGAAGTAGAGGCCTGGAAAAACTTTAACCGTACACATCCCACCTTTGCCATAGAATCAAGAAATGTAAGATTCGATTTATGCACAGATAGTTTTACTCTATTTAGCTAGTCTACTTTACCTTACTCATACTGGCCCATGATACTCTCCCCAAACAATCTTCCCACAGAGTTGTGTATAACTATTCCTTACATATTTTTGTCACTTATCTTTCTAGGACCACATAATCACAAAGAAAAGATCGATGTATTTATGCAACTATTAATTAATTATTTAGATTTTTTATGTGAAGAGGGAGTAAGCACATATAATATCTCCACCAAATAAAACTTTATAATGAGGGCAGCATTACTTTGGATAATTATTGATTTTTTAACATACGGTATGCTCTGAAGTTGGAATACTTCTGAAAAGTTATCTTATCCATATTGTATGGAATATACAAAGTCATTCACCTTAAAGCATAGAGGAAAAAACACTTGGTTTGACTGTTACTACATGTTCTTACCTACAGGTCATTCTTTCAGGCAAAATAAGGATGCCTCTGCTAAAAATAAAATGGAAATATCGCAACCTACTCTTAGATTAATTAGTGAAGAAATATTTAAAAGATTAAGGTCCATGCCCATAATAATAGATTCTCCAATATTAGTTGATTACAATTTGCCAGGGTTTGGTGTCAACTATAATTGGACCAAAAAAAGTATTTTTTTGGTCATTGCCATATTGGAGGACAATCCTTATCAGACATAACTTGGGCTTGATGCATATAGAGAAAAATGTTTTTGATAACATATTCAATATCATTATGTACATCAAAGATAAATCCAAAGACAATATAGAAGCAAGGATGGACATAAAGGAGATTTGTAGGAGGAAAGTTTTAGAGTTGAAGATCGGTGGATATGGAAAACTTCTCAAACCAAAGCTCCTTTCACCTAGACTTTAGAGCAGAGATGAGCAGTTTGTGAATGGGTGAAGGCTCTATAAGTACCTGATGGATATTCTTCTAATCTAAGTCGATGTGTTGACATAAGATCTAAGAGATTATTTGGATTAAAAAGTCGTGACTGTCATATCATTATGCAATGTTTACTACCAACTACCTTTAGTTTTCTACCAGATCAAATTTTTAAGCCCTTCATGGAACTGAGTATCTTCTTCAAAGATTTATTCTCTTCAAAAAAAAAAAAAATGCAAAGCACTTGATTCTTATGAAGCAGCATATCCCTTTCATTCTGTATAAACTTGAGAAGATATTTCCTCTAGCTTTTTTGAATCTATGGAGCATCTACCCGTGCATTTACCATACAAGGCTATAGTAGATAGACCTATTCAGTATTAGTGGATGCATCCTTTTAAGAGTTATTTAAATAAACTTAAGAAGACTGCTAAGAATAAGACACATCCTAAAGGCTCGATTCGTGAAGCATATTTAATGTACGAGACAACCTAGTTTTTCTCGTATTACTTTGAAATAACATCACCATCAAGCAGAAGTACTACACCTCAAAATATGGCTAAGCCATCGAATTTATCTATATTCAACAGAATTGGTGAAACTACAGGTGCTATTTAAATGATAAGGGGATGAGAGTTGCCACATTGTATATTTTGCTTAACTATGATGAAGTTGATTCATATCTTGAGTAAGTATGACTTAGCTTGTTCATACATTTGTTACTCATAAATTTGATCTAAAACCTAATATCTCCATGAGTTTCATTGATGGTTTGAATACATCAGAACTAAAAGAAGTCCAAAAGATAGTGGAAATAGAATTTTCTAATTAGTTTAAAAATACGGTATATATTTTGATTATTCATTCAACTAATTTATCTTAATTAGTTAACACTATGGTTAATAAAATTTCCAATAATATACTTTATATATTAATTAGGTGCACACTCAAGGCAGTGATTTTGCAGTATTATGGGCTACTTGATCTAGCTTGGGGACCAAATAGAGTAGTGAAATGTTATCCAATTTTTTTGGTTAATGGGTACAAGTTTCAAATAAAATTTTTGTGTGAAGGTATGAAGACAAATAATTTTGGTGTATGTATAAGAGGGAACACCCTTACAGGTGATTATTTGAGTACTATGATGTATCAAGAAATATTACAGTTGGAATATCCTAGTCACAGGAACAATGTGTATCTATTCAATTATAACTGGTTTTATCTAGTATAGAACTGATGTACAAGAATATATGCACCTTATGGTATAACAGAAGTTGAGCAGGGTAGGAGTTATATAACGTTTGACCCATCCATCATTGCTAGCCAGGAAAGCCTAGTCTATTTGGCTAACTATTAGAGTAGATTACGAGGCAAAAAGATTGGCTCATAGTTATGAAGACCAAACCTAGGGGAGTCATTGAAAAAACCACATCAATACCATCAGCACATTAAGAAGAGTTTATTTCAAACTTAAAAAATTATGCTAATGATATGGATAATCAAATTATAACTACTGAGAGTGAGTTGCAATTAGAGGAGGTAATTTCAACATAGAGAAAAGTAATGAGGAATCTAATATTGGTATAGATGTTTCATCATATGAAAGTGAATCAATGTAAGATAAATAATTTTTGACAATCAATTCTGAATTAATAATTTATATTTAACAATATAATTTATTTAAATAGCATGTCGATATTTAGTTTATTTATTTTATTATTGCTTTACTTAATTTATTTAATTATTGTGCTATTCTATATTAATTTTTTGATATAATTTATGTTCCTATTATTTCTTTTTTTTTGTGCAGATGGCTTCAGATGATGAGCGTCATAGAGGATTGATCAAAATTTTTTGGTTGGTGCAACAAGAAGATGACTCGTGGCCCACCCAATTAGTCTGTACGTACTGAGGGGACCTCTTCATCTCAACCTGCCACTCATAGTCAGCCTAGTCCCCCTTTACCTACTATTGCAACCAGTAGCCTACTATTCTACTCACCAGACCTCTGCTTTTATCACGTAGAGTGCACCCTTCTACCTTACTACCCACCCCTACCTTCTCATTGTGGCCCTCCTACTTATCCATATCTACCATATGTCCCACCATACTATCCCCCACCACCCCCTCAGTCTGCTAAAGGTGGACCTTCCACCTCAGCTGTAATAGAGCAAGTGAAAGAGGATTGCATGTTGATTGAAACTGATGGTGACACTTACGTACTAATTATATTGTTAACATTTAACTAAAATTGAATAATTTTTTTTCTCACCTAGCATATTTTTTGTAGTTTTTACCCATTAAAATAACCAACGCATAAAATATAGGACATAATACAGAGCATGTATGGTGCTCCTTATGTTTCTTAGAAGAAAGTCCTAAAAGAAGTGTGGGACATGTAGTTAGATAGTTTGAGGTTAGTCACTATACAAATATGTTCTGTATTATATCTTTTTTACTTAAGCTAACAGTAATATATATTCTCTATTGTATGTTTTTAAAAAGTAAAAAGATTTTTGTTTGCTGCCCTAACATAATGAAAAAATCATAAAGAACTTTGAGAAGCATGGGTCGACTCGCTTGTGAGACATGTTTATAGATATTAGAAAGTTAGGTTAGTGACCACTCTGGATTGGCGAGAGTGTATGGGCTGAGTTGAACAATTCTTGGGATAGCCTAGAGTATAGGAGGAGGACGGACCTATATAGATTGAATAGAGCTTCTGATATTTGGGGTATGGGTAGTTTCCTTCATACTAAGGAATCAGTTCCACATACTGAGCACAGATGAGTTTGGTAAGAACTTTTCAAATATTTTAATAATTTATTTTAATATGAATACTAATGTAAGTCTATTATAGAAAAAGGTACTGGGTAGAGAACTGACCCTTATTGAATAGCATAATCATACCCACAAGTGGTAGGAGGACCAATAATGGATTAATGAGTGAGCAAGGAAAGCCTACATAAGTATATAAGTCTAATATTTTTGATGTTTTATCTAAATTTCTTAAATTTTTATTAACTTTTGTAGGAGGAGTATACTTGGCTATGAAAGAGCTAAGCAATGGCAGGTGTGGATTCTTCTGGCAGATCAGCAGGATATTCTAACTACTATATTTGATCGCAAGCGGTAGGAGGAATACAATATGGTAGGGTTTATGGTTTAGGATCACAAGCCTATGCATATGAGGGGTAAACATATGGTGGCTCTAGCTTCTTAGTATGTACTCAGGTGTCCCTATTTAGCTAATAGGTAGCTGCCCTTATAACCTAACTAGACGAGGTCAGAAAAGCACAAGCTGACTAGCATATATAGATGCCGATGCAGCAAACTCAATTGTTGGATGAAATGCAAAAAAAAAGAAGGAGAAGTTCAGTGAAAAGAAGGCAACATTAGCAGAGGAGGAGACTAATTTAGATTAGATGTTGTGTAATTTTTTTGGACATCTATACTTAATTTTTTGGACATCTGTACTTATTTATTTTTTGAACATCTGCACTTATTTGTTTTTGGACATTTGTGTAGTTTTGGACATTTTTTTGATGATATTCTTCTTATTTCTGTTTATGTATACATGTTTATGTTAAATATTTGGTGATATTTTTTATTACAGGTTTATGTTTGGATATATATAGTATTGAAACTTTTGTATATAGGTTATATTATAGGAAACAATTTCCTAAGAGGGAAGGTTGTTTTTTTTTTCATGTTGTAGGTTCCGACGGATTATCCGCCGGAAATCTGTCGGCAAATAGAATACAATGAAATGTATTTGGTATTTCTAGCACATACAGTATGCAGATATTTCCAGCCGATAATCCACCATTTTATCTATTCATTATAATCCTGTAGAATAGGCGACGGATTATCCGTTGGTAATTTGTTCGAAGAAAATGATGTGCAGCCTCCATTTTTTGCCGAAATTACGTCGAAAAATTTGGCAGAAATATTTCCAGAAAAATATCTCACTGGTAATAACTTTTTGACACTCGAATTACTGTCATATGGATATCCATCAAAAATTCACTGGAAAAGTAAAATTTTTGGTGGATTTTCCATGTTACTGGCAAATTTCATCTACCAGTAAAAATCCATTTTCCTATAGTGATGGGATTAAGTAAGCTCCTAAGGTGTGGTATGATAGACTTTGCATTTTTTTTAAAAAATACTTGTTTAGAGCACCAAAGATACCAACCTATATTTTTATGAAAATTGGAGATTATATACTCATAGTTTAGATATTTGTTGATGATATCCCTTTTGGATCCACTGATGATGAATTATGCAAAAAATATTCTTCTCATATGTGTAGTGAATTTAAGATGAGCATGGTGGGTGAGTTCACCTATTTTCTAGGATTCACTGTGAAGTAAAGAAAAGATGGAACCTTCTTGAGTCAAACTAAATATATCAAAAAGATTTTAAGGAAATTTGATATGGAAGTTTACAAACATATTTATACAATAATGTGACCGACCAACCACCTCGATAAAGATCAGGATGCAAAATCAGTTGATCAAAAGAAATTTATTATAATTATAGGTTCCTTACATTACTTGACTATCAATAGGCTTGATATTATATTTAGTGTTTATCTATGTCCCATATTTTAGGCTGAGCCTAAGTAATCTCATATAACTACCATCAAAAGAATCTTAAGGTATCTTATAGGAACTCAGAACATAGAGATCTAGTATTCTAAAAAAAACCTGACAATTGACATAGTTGGATTCTTATATTCTAATTTTGTTGGATGAAGTGTAGATATGAGGAGCACCTAAGCAACTTGCCAACTCTTTAGATAATCATTAGTTTCCTAGTCCAATAGAAAGAAAAATTTTGTATCCCTTTATATAGCAAAAGCTGAATATAAACATTAAGAAAGTTGTGTTACCCAAGTCCTTTGGCTGAAGCAACAACTTGATTTTTTATTGCTCATAGAAATCATCCCTATCATGTATAATAACACAAGTGTAGTTTGAATCACTAAAAATCTACTCAGCACTCCCACACTGAACACATTAACATTGGACATTAATTTATTAGGGATCACATAGCCAAAGGCGACGTAGAAATAGAATACATTAAAATAAAAAATCAATTAGCTGATTTCACTAACTCCTTAAATTATGATAGGTTTAATAATACTTAAAACTAATTTAGGAGCCATTGATATTAGCTCATAAAAAATTGGGATCATTACATGTCATGTTTGTTGTTGTTCTTATTTTATGGATTGGTGTTGGTCATCATGCTACATGTTTCTATGTTTTTAAGTGGTTATTTGCATGTGTGTATGTTGTGTATTTTATATTTTTTATGTCTTATATACTTTATTTGATTTATTCTCTATTTTATTATTTTTTCATATTTTGTGTTAAAGATTTTGTACTTAAGGAACTATCCCTCCTCATCAAACAAAATCCTAAAATTCTTTACACATCATATTGTATGATTATCATTATACTAAATGATGCACATCAATCAGCATATTTTAATGCTTCATTTGAGACCAATGATTTGGATTTAACCAATTATTATGATTTTTGCTATTCAAACACCCTATCATATTATATATTGTACAAATGATGTGGCAATAGCCATTTAGTTGGATTTTTAAATGTAGTTGTGCCCTGGTGCTCCAATACTGGCGTTGGGGCATTGATGGAACTGCAGTGTTGAATGTTAGGGCACTGAAGTGCTAAAGCCAATTTCTTATTTTATCGCCTTTTTCCTTAAACTACCTACACAATATTAACCAATACAAACATATTCATAGGACCCTATGTAAGAAGATATTAACATAGTTTTTATTTAACAAATTCCCCCAAACATAAGTTATTGCTTATCCTCAAGCAATTCCAATGCACCTTATAAAATTGCATGATAGACTAATTCAAAGTAGAAAAATACTTCACTCTTTATCATAATTATAATAAGCTAAAGCTCGATAATCTCAATTAAAGTTATCATTAATAAATATCCTAATTAATCATTTTCATTAATATGCATACTAAGCTCATCTTCTACATGTGTATGTGCAATTCTTGACTATTTAGTTAGGTTGAATGATTTATTATTTAGGAAATTTTCATAATACAGTTAAATTTCCAATTTACTTACAAACATCAGTATATATTAGAATGCTTACATTTCCCCATTTTTATTTTAATGTTAGGCCCTTTAAGTAGAGTTTAATTTTTTTAGGCACTAATTATTTCTATTCTAGTACACATGTTATTTTATTTTCTTTTTTCATCACTTTTTCACTTTTTTTCTGTTACATTTTATAGTAACTTATTAATGATTTTGAATACTTGAATTATTTATCCCTTAAAGTAACCTAATTTTGATTTAATTAAGGTTAGTGTAAGGATTCACAATGCCATACTTAGTTTATAATATATTTTAGAAGTAGCCTAAGTATTACCTTACCGCAAAATTTACACAATTAAATAAAAAATTAGTAATCAAGTGCGTTTAAGTGTTGTAGAAGTTTAGTATGAACTATTAACTTAAATGATTTTTATTAGTTGTTGTTAAGACTCTTTTAATTTATATTGGTGGTTAAATAAATGTGCCACTAATTTAGTTTATATTTCCTTAATCAAATCTGCATAATTAACATTATACAATCTCAAGAGATAGACTAATACATCACTATCAACTTGAAAAGAGAAATAAATTTATGTTCATATTCAAAATCTGCATATGAAATGTAATATTCATTCTAAAGGATAAAAGAAACATTAACGTATCTTTTTAGAAATAAAACTAACCAAGGATATGCTTTAGTCTGCATCCAAAAAAAAATTTCCCAACCATAGAAAGGAATTAAGATAGGGTTTATTTTAGGTTGGGTTTTAGACTCCCTAAAGGGGCAATCATCTATAGTTAACTAATCTCAAGACAAATCTTGAGAAAACTCTTTATTATAGTGAGGATTAGACTTTTTAAATGTATAAAAATTTGATTAAAATTTTAGTTTATCAATCTTGAAACTAATTTAAATTTTTTAATGAACAAATTTAGGCATTCATAATTTATTTAGAATTTAGAGAAGATACTGAGGGGTGTGGATAGCCAGCTAACATCCTAAATGCAATCAATCACCATATGAATACAAGATATGATGGATCTATCCTAAGGAAGAAAGGATGTTTAATTTAGAAAGTTTAATCAAGACTCTTTAATATGAAACAACATTAAACTAATGTCATGTATGATGTACGAAGTGATGTATAAATAAAAATTTTATTCATTTATTTGAAAAGAAAATATAACCTAGGGTCTACTGTAAAAGTAAGGTGGCCAAGCTCCACCATAATAGTCTTGGATCTCTAATATTATGAGTGAAGTAGGATTTATATATGATTGCTTAGTCTGGTATTTATATTGTTTGGCTCCTTTATCTACTATAGAGTTTAAAAAAAGAATTCCTTCAAAAGAAGAGGAGTCATTATTGTTTGGAGTCCTATCCATGTGTAAGCAAACATCTTTAAACCTTTCACAACTCTTGAGTTTTACATTTGTACAAAAGTACATTCAACTTTGCTCTTATAATAAAGTAAAGATGCCATGAATATATAAATGCAATGCACATATGGGTGCAATGCAAGTGTGTACAGTTTAATAAATTTAAAGTACACCAATAGGAGAATAATCATGCATGCTATGATGACTGAAGTACATAAAGTAAACAAGCATACAAAGGATTCCATCTAGGAAAAGGCATCTGTATATCACCAAAACACCCTATCGGCCTAGCCTAAGAGTAGAGTCAGTTGTCCTAGCAAACCATCTATAATGTGTGAAGAAGGTTATGTAGCTTTTATATGTCCTAAGGGGTTTTATTATTTAAGTTTTTTTTATTTAGAGTTATTTGTTAGTTATAGGCCAAAGGAGATTTTAATTAAAATTTAAGTTTTAGCATTTCAAAATTTTATTAATTAAATTTTAGAGTATTTTATTTGTTTGAGCTTTTTTAATTTAGATTTTAAAGAATCGTGTTATTTAATGACTTTAAAGTGCAGACGTCACTTACTGTCAAGTCATAAGGCTCATAATTGTAATGCATTCATTCCCCTATATAAGATAAAAGGATTGCATAGTTTCCTTGAAATTTCATTAACCATTTATTAAGTGGTTTATTAATAGTTATTTTAAAAAATATGTTACTTAAATACTCCAAATTTCTTTAAAATATCTAATCATAATAACCTAGGCCTATTAATTTAATGTGATTGTGCCCTCCAAAGGACTAATATACAATATATGGGCCTTCCATTTATTAAGGATTTATTAAAGACTTATAAATTTAATGCTTTTGTATCCTCCAATGGAATTATACATAATACGTAGAGATATTTTCATTTATTAATGATTAATTAAAGAAGTTATTTAATTATTTATTATTTATTTAATGAATTTATTAATTTAAATTTAATTTAGTTTGGTGTATTACTAATTTTTACTTAATTTGACATAAATTAAACTTTATTTAATATTCTTTGATTTTTATTTTATTTATTTAAATCTTTAAAGTCTTATTTAAATTTTAGTTAATTTTTAGATAATTTGTTTTAATTATTTAATTTAAGTTATTTATAATTTTATTTTAATTTTTTAATTCTTTATGATTTTTAATTTATTTATTTTAATCTTTAATTTTATATTATTTCATTTTATTTATAAAACTTTTTAATTCTTTCATGTTAGATTTATTTAATTAGTTTACATTTATTATTTTATTTTATTATCATTATTATTATTTATAATTATTTGAATTATGACTTTAAGAAAATCAAATAGGATAACTCCTAAATATTAAAAGTATTCTATCCTATAAAAATAATGGGGAAATGAAACTATGCTGGGGTAATTAATCAATCATACGCACTCTTAATGTTGGTACTAATGAGTAAAACCCTATTCACAAGCGGTTCATTTGGTTTATAATAATATGTGTTCTTTCTATAAGGACCTAAGGTTTAGGGTGAAATCCTATGCATGCACATATACAAGGGTTTAGAGACCTCAGGACCCCAAGTTTCAAATGATTTACCTCACCAGTACTTGTCTAGTAGTTTCTAGTCATGGCACCACCATTTGTAAGAAATGAACGCCACACAATTCTTTTGATAACTATCCAATTATCTCCAATCACAGATCCTCACAAACAATAGAAAGCAACATATGTTAGAATTCAATATATTCTAGTTTTTAAATTGATATGCTTATGAAATTCATAGTGATACTTCAGAATGATTGTACATATAAACAACACACAAGGAGTTAAATGTCATCCACTTAGTATGCATCATTTGGAAATTTATGAAATCATTATGTGAAATTGCTTTTAAAATATTTTTCAAGTGCTTGAAATCCTATTAATTATAGTGTATTTAATTGCATGCCGATTAGCACTAGTATTTAGTTATAGTCAATTGTGTTTATTTATTTCAAGTGATTTCCATGATCAATAAATTGGGATTTAAGGTCCCAATTTTTTCAAATCTGGAAGAATGTTATCGGAAGCTATCTGATTTATTGAATTACAACCCGTTCATAGGAAATTTGTACTGCTCGGCTATCTATCTTTCTTGGAAAAGCAGGAACAAGCTTAAGCATGGTGGAAAGGAAGATAATATCTCTATAATAGCTGCTAATTCAATCAGCTTAGCTGCGGCCTCATTTTGCTTGTCCTCTTTCTCGGATCACTGGGATGCCAACCAGCTGCTGCAGCTGTCTCCCCCCTTTTTTCCTCCTCCCTAGTGGATTAAGCTCAATGTTGATGTTTCACTAGAGAGCTCTTATAAGGCTGGAGTTGGTGGAGTAATAAGAGATTCTAAAGGAAGGTTTCTGTATGCCTTTGGCTTCTCTTGTTTGCATTGGGATGCCTCAGAATTGGAGCTAATGCCGATTCTTTCTTTGAGGAAAGTTCTTCAAGAATGGATGTTTGAGGTGAAAGGAATTATAGTAGAAGGAGATAATTACAATGTGATGAAGTATGTCCAAAGTATGATGAATAATGGCGACGTGGAGGTTTCTTACTTGAAGAAGCATGATTTATCCTTTCTTAGAGATTTTAACCAAGTTATTTTTAAATTTGTGAATAGCAGTTGTAATAAGTTAGCTGATTGTTGTTCTAACTATGCTTGTTCTTCTGATTTTTTTTGGGAAAACATTAGTAGTAATATCATTCCTCCTTACTTTGTTTCTTTGTTAAAGGAGGAAAGTGATAGGGGTACTATCACTTAGAGCTTGTCTTTAGATTATCAATAAAATTTCTCTTTGCATTTCTTCAAACAAAAAATTAGCATTAGATATTAAGAATATATCACAACATTAATCATCAAAATTTATTTTCTAATAAAGAAGTCAATTTAAGAGGATAACATATTAGCAATGAGAGCAACTTGCTAAGTTCTTCTCTTTCATTCCCTAAGACATTTTAATTTCTTGTAATGTGGACACTATTAATTTATCTTAATAAAATACAAATTAAAGTTATATTTGAACTACTATACATTTGAATGTTAAGGCGCCAATGCTCATGTAAACTCTATAATTAGCCAAAACTCATGAAGTGATTGAATCATTAATATACATAAGAATTTTGTTAAAATCAATTGGTGAAAAAACTTGAACATGCATTAATATATGAATCTCTCTAATTAGTTGAAAATCATATGATGATAAAAACATATGAATACTTTACAAAAACATGTTATAAAGAGAGAGCTCTTTATGAAAGGGAAACTGTAAAGCCCTCAATCAAAGTGTTGAAATACGTTTATTAAATTTCTGTAGCTAAAAGAGTTTAAAGGGAAAGAATCATCTTTAAAATTTATTAACATTGAAATAGAGATATGACCTTTTATTTTATGCAATATACTTTAAATCCATCATTTGAAAAATTAATGCATGCAATTCAACACCATTTATCTTCCAATGAAACAACATACTTATTACACTATGCAACCTCAAGTCTTCATTAATTTATTCATCAGACTAGTCATATTGCATGGATATAACTGAGCATTTCATATATTGAATAAGAACAATAGTACACATTTTGATTCCTCACCAATACCATAAATGAAACAACGACTCAAACAATTTATAGGTAATGATGGGGAGATACCACTCTTCTTGATTCCAAGAAAATGGCAATAACCCTTACTCTTTTTAAATTTTGTAAAAGAGGAATAAGAGTGGAAGAGGAGATGAAGAATATACTAAAAATCCTTAATCAAACTTCTAAAATAAGAAATCAGAAATTAACATGTCTATTTTAAAGGAGATTAAATAAATAATTCTCACACCCTTCTTCCTTCAAGAAGAAGAATCTGCACTCCAGCACTTTAAACTTATGGAGAAAAGAACTCCTAGCTACTTAACATCAGTTTTTGAACATGTTGCTCACACACGATACACCAAGCACCTTATTCGACCAAATGAAGAAATGAGTAGCAACTCTCTGAATGGAAGAAGATTCTCATACCTAACTCACTTGCTTGTTGGAAGGGATGAACAACAGCTCCCTCATGCCTCCCTTTTCCTTTTTTGTCAGAAATCCTGCTGTAGTCATTAAAGAGAGAGGCCCATAAATTAGCCCTTTATTTCTAGCTTTTCCCAAACTAGCCCTCCTCTCCTTTGTTTTTCCCAAATTTCTCAAGAGGGAGAGAAAGTCACGAGTAGCTTGGTTGGCGTTGGGTCATGCGATCATGAATGAGAGTGAGACAGTCACGTACCCAGCCCTCTTCTTCTTTGCTTTCCATAAAATATTCAAGATGGAGATAGAGAGAGAGTAGTTATTCCTTTTTTCTTGGCCTAATTCCTATGGAGAGAGATACGCATTATCCCCCGCCTTTTTCCTTTCTTGAATAATCTATATAAGAGGAAGATAGAAAAAACCATCCAACCCCCCATGTACTGTGAAATCAGAGGTATGGATGAAATCCCTCTTTGTGCTTAATGTCAATCGACTTTTACTAGTGGCCACCATAAATGATAAAATCAGCATTCATCAACCATATGTAGCAACCCAAACATCTCTCAAAAATCCTAATTACTTTGAGAAATAAAAAGACCAACGTATCTTAGTTATTATTGAATGAATGACTTGGATTAGTTATTTTAATATAGAAAAAGTTTGAGGGCTAAAGTGATTTGAATTTGTGTTTTATTTGGAGTTATGTTTAAATCAATTTGAGTGTTTTGTGATATATTTATTCATTAATAAATACATATTCTTTTCTTTTGTTTATTTATTTTATATTTATAAACTTTATATGTTTTAAATTTGTGTATTTTGTTTATTAAAATTTTATGTTTTGATTTTTTATAATAAATTGTTTTAGAATTTTATCTAATTTTAAATTTATTTTAATTATTAAATTTATTTTAAAAAAACCCTAATATTCTCTCTCCTTGACACACATAAAAAGATATCTTATTCGAGCGTGAATTTACTCAATTGAACCATCTCGATACGCTGGACGCAACTGCAAATCTTATTTTAACAGATAAGATCCTAATTAAAAAATTTTATGTGAGAGATGAATAATGCTTGAAAATTTTAAATGCATAAATTGATGTAAAATATTCAACAAATTGGCATTTATCTAATCAGATATTTTTAAAATATAATAAAGAATAAATATTTTCCTCGTTGTTTCCACCTTTTATTTTATTGCTATTGTTATTTCTAATACTGGTGGGAATGGTTATGGTGGCTCTTGCCAAATTTAGAATCAAATGGGGGAATATAAGGAAAAAGGTGCTAGTCAATATTCTCACTAAATATAGTACTCTTGAATTTCATAACAAATGCTTCATTGAACTATGAAGCATAAGTGCAAAGTTGTTGCTACATATCTAGCACATTATCCTTTTTTGCATCATTCCCTGCTGCCATTATCTGTTCTCATCAATCTTTGTATGGCAACCATCTGATCCCTGAGATCAACTACTTAATCTCCCTAAGTCCTAGGAGTGTGGATCTTAGGCTAACTTGAATTAGGTTGACTTAAACTGGACTAACTGGGCTAATTAGGCTGACTAGGCTAGCTAGGCTGATTAGTTCCCACTCCCTCGCCTTGGGTGCTTTCCTTAAAATTTTTTATTTAGCCTGGGTAAGAGCAAAATTGGGAAAAAATTTCTTCCCCTAGATCACCCAAAACAACCATAGAGATATACAAAGAATAGACCAAGGAGGGGTGTCCCAACCTAACGGATGTGGAACCTCTTATCATATAAATCAAAGAATAATGAATAAGTTTTCCTACATCAATAGAGTGACCAACCTAGATGGCATAATTAAGCAAAGCACGGTCTTTGGTCATTTCACTGATATTACTGCTTGGTAAAAGATGAACAAAGATGAAATAGTGCCAAGCTTTAGATATTTGGGTTAGTGTAGAAGAAGGAAAATTAATTGTTTTACCCTCCCTATCCATTAAAATAACCCCACTATTTGGCCAGTCAAAACTCACAAAATCTATTGAGAAATGAATAAAAGCATTATTGTCATCAAACTTGAAAAAATGAGTTTTATAAATTTATTTTATGCTAATGAGATGAAAAGGGGCCCACTTTCACCTCACAAAGCACTTGTTATTTTGGGTCTCTTTTTCATTAGCAAAGAATTCCTGAACAATAGAAACAACATATATACTCAGCTTCTAACAAATCTTTTTCCACCCTCACTGCATTTTAATGTAAGATTTCCCCCCCCCCCCCCCAAGGACTTTGGAAACCTCTCTTAGCGCAATTAAATAAGCATACCTTTCCTCTACCTCGTTAGAAATAAAATGCTTCTTACCAAATGAAAATGAGGCTTTCATTTTGCCAATGTGATGTCTAGGTTCCATTAAGAGGTTTAGGATGATTTAGCAAAAATAAGGAAAATTATAAAAAATATGAATACAGTGTGAAAATTGAACTTTTCCTCTAAAAAATGTATATATGTATGAAGAGTAGGTGCTACGACATGGTGGAGTGAAGTACTACAACACCAAGCAATATAGAACGGCAAACATGCATAAAATGGGTGCAAGTGCTACAATGTTACATGTTAGATGGTAAAGTGGCACTGGAGTTGGAACTAAAAAATCTAGGCTTTTTGATTGGGTACTAGCTGTGGCATTTGACATGTTACAACACCGCAATGCTGAAAGAGGACTATCTCCATGAAGATCACCTAATGAAATTATGGATTTGACTAGCCGTTACGAAACTCATAGTAGTGTTGCAGCATTTAATTACTTTTAGAAATTCTCAAGTGAGTTGGCACGGTGGTGCTCAGGTTCAATTCTACAATGTTGTGGGGAAAGCAATTTGGCATTACAGTTCTATATTTAGTGGTGTTTGGGCACCCATAAAAAGTAATTGCACTACAGAGCTGAAGTATATGGTGGCCAGGCTTTGTATTAAATCTATTTTTTTCTAAGAGTTTTGGTACTGTTCCATTTTAGCCACAGGCACTATGGTACTTGAGCTAGTGATGATGTGGTATTGTATGACTTAATGTTATGGTGCTAGTTCAATTCAGCACAAATCTTTGAATGTTCTAAAGAAATTCTAGTCAAGCATCAAAATAATAATACATATACTCACAATAATAATACACGCATACACTGTCAACATGTATATAATAAACTCAATGTAAACTAATACAACTTGAATAAAACATAAAACAAAATAAAATAGAATTTGATTGCCTCTCAAGAAGTGATAAATTTTTAATCATCAGCTAGACTATACTGAGATTATGTTTTGGATGAGTTAGATCATCAGTGCTCCTATATTGAATAGTTTTCTTAGGATTAATTTTATGGTACTAGGCAAATCTTCCTGGAGTCTACTCGTTAATTAATTTTTCAAGTTCTTAATGGAAGTAGCCTGGCTCTGCAATTAGGTTCCCATTTGTAATACTAATTCTTCCAAAGATGGTTTATTATACTTAGGCTAAATTTTAGTATTGAAACCTAGGGAAAAATTGGGCTTAGGATTTCCATTTTTATTTTTTGGAGGAGTGTTCCAAGATCCTATAAAGGTAGTTTGATTGGTATTCCACTTATTTCCACCATTATTATTTTTATTACAATTATAATTTAGGTGGTTCCTCAAACCTGGATTGTATGTATTGGAATAGGGGCTGTTTTGTTTACTAATGACATTTACAAATTCTACCCCTCAATATTTGTTATGAATTAGAGCATATGTACTCTTAGATTTTTGTCAAGACTATAAGAGTTTAAGGTAATATTTTCACTCTACGATAATTCTTATATCTTCATAGATCCAAAAATCATAACCAACTTATATCTAGGCATAGAAGTTTTCTATTTCAATTTTACTAAGTATTTCATCATTCCTTCATCGAGGCAATGAATCACACTATATTTTAAATTAGAGCATGGACATTGCACCATCCTAATGAAGTACGAGAGTAATTGAAATTAATATACAATAGTTTAACTTTGAGAGTCCACTTAAGGAAAATCTACATTTATGTCACATCATAAGTCCAAGATAATAAGTTTAGCTAACAATGGGATGAGATTTACACCAAATAAATTTCATTTCATTAATAATAAAAAAATACATGAGTAAATGGTGTAATATAACACTCCAAATCACTTTTACGAGAACAAATAAACACTAGAGATTTTTGGGAATGATTTCCTTAAAGCACAAACTCTCCTCCAACTTTTTTCCCACTCACACACTAATTTATTTACAAAATAAATGGCTAGCCCTTTGAATTTTCAAAGAAATCCATATATACTATGTAGAAAAAAGACAATAGCACCACATCTTTTGAAAGGTAGGTGCCCTGGCACTACTGAATGAACTATCAGTGTTGTGCTAACTTATGGTCTCCACCATGGTATTAGACTGAATTAATGTTATGCTTCATTAGTGATAATAACCAACTTCCTCATCATGGTGTTCCTGGTGATTTGGTGTTATGGTGCCATAGGGTGTTAGGGTGCTTTAGAAGGCAACATCATTATGCTATGTTAATTATGCATTTTCTTGAATAAAGTGGTGTAATGGTGTTTTAGATGATGGTGTTGGGGCATTACGATCGCTATAACCGCTACAACCCTGGGGCACTAAAATAATTTATAAATTTTTTTTAACATAGTTGCACCTCGATGGTCCAATACTGGTGCTTTGGCATTGATTGTGCAATAGTGTGGACTATTGAGGTGCTGCGGTGCTAAAACTACATTTCTATTTTATAGCATTTTTCTTGGATTTCTCGCATAAGATTAACTAAACTAAACATTTTCACAAGAATATATGCAAGAAAATATTAACCAAATTTTCACATAACACTTGTCCAACAAATATACTCCATTGATCTTAATTAATTTTATCCAGGAGGATCTGAGTGAAGTGAACCAGCAATCCAATGGTTGGATTGCCATGGATTGTTGTTTTAGTTCATAATGTTCCAAACCCCTCTTATCTTGAGCTTAGGATAGGAAATTATCATAGATCAATAGGGTAATCAAAGGGCTTTTGATTATATTTTTGACTCTCCCCCATATTTAATTCTCCATTAGGTTATAGGAGCTGAAGTCCACAAGATTGGAAGTTGGATTTTGACTAACAGGAGGTCACTTGAGCTCATTCAAGATTTCACCAACATGCCTTTAGAAGGCTAAGAAAGCTCATGGAATTACTGAAGAACATTTTTGAAGCTAAGGGAATAGAAATTAAGGTCCTCTCTTCTTTTAATTTATGTGTATTCATAAAAATTCATAAAATGAGTTAGCTACAATTCAGACCAAGAAGGCCATATTAGGCTATTAAGCTAATTGGGGTTGGTTTAATATAGTTCCAATAAGTATTTAGAAGAGACTCAAAGCACATGATTTCTTTCCTAGGAAGTTATGACTAAACATATTTAAACCACCTCAGTTTAGGCCCAATTTCATCCATCCTAGGTCAAACCATGGATGGGAATGATAGGGTAGGCTCTTGGGGTCTAAGGGAAGAGAACCTATGCATGGGTTAGCCCATATAGAGAATAGGTCTATGGGAATTCCATTTTGTTAGCTTGGCTAACCAAAGGGATATGCTTGGTAGGGCAGGTGTATGGGACCTATTTTCGGGTGATGCATGCATTAGTTCAGATAGATTAAACTTAGGGAGTGAAATAGCTCAAGAAAATCTCTTTAGGTTTACTTTGGTTAGCCAATTGGCTATACTAGGTGGGCCCAAGGGTTGGGCAGGCTAGAGCAAGCTCTTGGGGACTTTACGGGGCTATTTTAATGCTTTGGGGGTCAAGGGTCCATTAGGGTAGATTGAATGTAAGGGGAAAGGCCATATGGGACTTTTCGTCAACCTAGATTAACTTGGTTAAGAAAAGTTGACAAGGCCCAATATAGAGTCCATTGGGATGAGAATGGTTTAAGTAATTATTTTGAAGTAGTTTGAGGGCATGCCATGTTCCATAAGTATTAAAATACGTTAAAAGCATGTTTTGGTCAAATTGGGTCAACGTGGTGATTTTGGCCAACCATGGTCATCCTTGGCTCACTATGGGTTCCACTGCACTTAAACAAATTTAAGTGCTGGTTTTGGATTTTGAACATGCTTTTGTTGAGTTAAGATTGAAGTGTATATATGAATTCAATTTTTAGATCCAATGGAGGTCATATGGTCATCATGATCATTCATGGACAGTAATTGTCAACAATGGCTCCAACTGGATTTATGTATACTAAAGGATGATTGTATGAGGCATAATGACCTCTCTTAGGGTTTGGATCCTTGATTGCAAGATGTTTCATGCATATGTTTAAGCTATTGGGTTTATGGATTCCATTAGTCAAAATTGGTCAAACTAGGACAACTATGGACCATAATGGGTTCAAATAATTATAATGATGATTATGAACAAGTTCAAATGAATTTCCAACAGTTTATAAGGCCAGGTTTGAACAAAAATGACATGTTGAGTGGCATGATATGTAATTATTTCCATGTTTGTAATCTTTAGGTTTTACGCTTTAGATTTAGGATTTGAAAGGGAATGGAGGCTTCCAAAATTCACTAGGGAGGCTTTAAGGATGTGATAGATTATTGAACAAGTTCAAATCATCTTCCAAAGGCTTTATGTAGGGTTTTAAAAAAACTTGGATTTCTTACTAGGAAAAGGATATCTAGGGTTCATGGGATTGAACTTGAAATAGACCTCATACAAAAATATGACCAACATCTAGATAAAGGCCTTCCATATTACTCTTACAACTTATTAGAACCTCGTATAAATAATAAAGCTAAGCATGTGGCATTGATAACTGATTTTGAGTTAACAATCATGAATAATGTGAATGAAGTCAAAATCTCTGGAGATTTAAAGTTGTTCATCAATTAAGTATTAAAGGAAAATCTTATTTCATATTATTAGTATATAATGAAGCTTTGTGAGCATATTCAAAAGTCGATATCAGATACCCCACGGAAGAAATTCTATTCCTGACACCCTAGTAAAGCTTGTAAAGGAATTAGCTTGTCTGAAAGAAGATTCTATTTTTGTAAAGGTACAAGGTCACAAGATTTTGATTCTAATAGACTTGGAGTACATAAGTAAGAAATATCCTACTGAGGATGAGATTATTCTCACTGTATAAGATCAAGTGGTAGATTAGAGATAACCCTTCATTCACTAGTTACGAGAACGCAAGCTCCCTCGAGATAAATCTATTGTTGATCATATTAAAAGAAGGTCTCTTTCACATACTCTAGTCAAAGGTACCCAAGATGAAAGATCTTTTGATTAGATGTGGTTATGTTTTTTTAGTAAGCCAGATGCCGAGAAGACTGTTGAAGAAGTGTATGTAGGCTAGTGTGGCACTAACTAGTTGATCCTAAAGAAAAATCAAAAATTAAATGGATAAGATACTATTGGTCTTCAATGATAGATGTAGCATGAATATTACACATCACTGCCATCAGTTTCAAGAACACATGGTCATCAATTCATATCAAAATCAACTTATTACTTCTCAAAATGGGATGAAGCTTTACCAGTTGCAACATGCTAAAGCACATCATGTCTTAAATCTTTTAAAGACTTTATCATATATTGATTTGGTATTCCTCATCAAAGAATACCATATAATGATGCATCATTTATATGTACTATAAAAAACAAATTTTCTAGATATCACATCATTGAATAGATATACACGACCATTAATTATCCTTGGGTAAATAGATTGGTTGTTGCCTTTATAAAAAAACTTTAGTGTAAATTTTGAAGAAACCATTAGATGAAATTAAGTATTAATGGCACGAAGTGTTAAGAGAATATTTTTGGGCATACCAAACCACATATAAAACTCCTACTAAGTTTATAACATTCACATTAGTCTTAAGGGTCGAGGCTGTTATCATTCTAGTGGTACATATTCTCTCTTTATGAATTGCAGCAAATTATGGCAAAACATCAAAGCAAAATTCAAGACTTAATTTAGAAAAGCTCAAAGGTTTAGAAGCAAAAGGGTTGCAGGCTTAATAAAACCTTGAGTTGTATAAATCAAACATGATTCAAGCGCACTAAAGAATGGTTTGTCTAAAGACCCTCCAAGTAGGAGACTTTGTCTTGGTTCATTGAAGACTCATTTTAGCCCACCAAAGTTGGGTGGTAAATTTGGACTGACATGGGAAGGTCCGTTTATGGTGGAAAATGTCTATCAGGGAGGATCTTATCAGTTTGTTGATTTTAAAGGACATGGTCTCATGTTGCTTATGAATGGGAAATATCTCAAGAAATATTATGTTGGATATTAAAATTAAAGTTTTAATTAATACAATAAATCATGATATATAAATTGTCTGTATTATTGAAGTTTTTACAATGAATCAGGTCCAAATGATGAGACTTTGGCTTTGTAGAATTATATTAAAAATATTAAATTTCTTAAATCATTATGACTGCTTAAACTTTGATTGGTTTAAATTATATGCTTATTTATAAGGATCAGTATAATCTTTGCTAGTGGCATCCTTTCCTTAAAACTTTGGTTGATTAAATAGTATCTCTTTTGTTTTTTTGTTGTTCTAACCACCCATTTACCTGTTTAAATCTTCTTATTTGGTATGATTTCCCTTTCAAGTATTTTCTTGTTTAAATCCACATATTCAGGATGACTTCCCTTTTAATCATTTGCTTGCTTAAAAATGTTTATATGTGATGATCTCCCTTCCAACCATTTTCTAGCTAAAAATCAACAATTTATGCTGACTTCCCTTTCATACCTTTGCATTCTTAAATTCATTTGTTACATTTTACCTCTTAAATCACACCTATCAGGGATGATTTCACTTTCCAGTGTTTGCCTACGAGAATCAATCTTTGTTGCCTAGTGAACCACCTTCCTAAATTTTTATGGATTCTACTAAATGTCTTAGTTCATAGCAACATGTGTTATTTATTTATGTGAGTTCTTCACACTTGTTGGGGTTCCATTTGTTGACCTCATTTGTATGAGGTCAATGCCAAACTCAAATTTTTAAACTATATGAATCCTCTCCCATAAGGATATCTTAGTTTGACAAAAACCTTAGGTGAAGACTTTAAAATTTGATTTAGCAAATTGCATAATGTCCTATTAACTTTTTATAGCTTTCTTAATGACCTTTGGAGCTCTCCATGCCCTTCAAAACATCAAAACCTAAAGTCAAAAACTTAAAATCCAAACTTCCTCATATTTACATATCATGCCACTCAACATGGCATATTGGTTCAAACCTCCTTCGAAACCCTGGGAAATGATTTAAACTCATTCATAATCTTCATTGGAATGATTTGAACCCATTGAGATCCATGGTTACCAAGTTTTATGTTTGAACCCCTTAAACCCTAATGCTAAAAGATTTGTATTAAATATCATTCAATCATGGATCCAAACCATAGGGTTGATTCCTAGGAGCCCTACAATCATCAATGAGCATCCCTAAACCTATGTGGATGCATGTTTGACCATGTATAACCATGAATGGCCAAGCTAACCATATGGTCACCACTTGACCAAAAATGTAAATTTATGTTTAGACTTCATTCCAAATTAAACCAATACCTTTTAAACTTTTCAAATAATCTTTCAAACATATATAATTTTAATGGATCCCATGGTGAGCCAAGGTTGACCTAGTCTGACCAAAATAATCATTTTGACCAAATCTCCCTTAAATGTGCATTTAACCATATCTAGGTATTTGCATGGCTTTCTACCAACTTCAAACATTCATATGAACTTCCCAAGACCCAAGGGACCCAAACATTAAGCTATGTTGTGTTGACCTCATTTTTCTATCAGGTCATCATAAACCTCCAACTCTTAATTTTCAATCCCATGGTTTACAATCATCCAGTTATCACTTATCCAACCTATAATCACTTGATCTATAGCTTCTTGGTTCACAATCAGTCAGCTTACAATCACATGATCTATAGTCATTTGATCTACAACCATCCAATCTATAATCATTTATGTTATAAATAATCAATCAGCCATCAACCTACAACCTATTAAACTTTAAAATGTTAATCTATAATCAATCAATCTACACCTCAATCAATAAATAGTCAACCTTCACCCAAACAACAATCATACATCTTACAATCATCCAACATTCACTTATACTTAAATCACCTTCTATAATCAATAATTATTTACTATAATCACTAAACCTCAATCATCTCAGCAACCAAGACTCCTACACTGCAATCACCTGACCTAGTGTACTGCCTTTCATAGGGCACTGCAATCAACTGACCCAGTGTACTGCCTTGCATAGGGTATTGTCTCTTGACTCAATCAAGATCCAAATTGCCTCACAAGGAGATTCATTTGGTAAACCATCTATCAATAGACATTTTAGTCTTTAACTGACCCATCTAACCAAGTTGAGCTAGCTCAAGTTAGATAAATTGGTCATACACCTCAACTACCTCTAATTTAACCCGAAATCACATTTGATTTTCACCAAACTCCTCTGATCATCACTCCTAGCGAAATGGACATGACTGGTCACCCTAACCCAGTCAATAGTTAACTTAGTAAACTAAATTAAAGTCTAATTAAACTAGACCTAAATGGTTAAATCACTGCATCTAATCAATCGAAAGCCCTCAAATTTACTTCATCATGTGATTTAAGGGCATCGAAACCTATCATGAGTCAAATCATGAGGAGTTTGACCAACTTAAAACATTAAACTTAGTTAAACCCATTCATGCATCAACCCTGTATTAAAACATCCTCTACATAACTTTAAACTCTTGCCTATTGATCCTAAAAGCAAGCCAATCATTCTTCAAGTCCACCTCATTAACCTTAGCTAGTTGATTTATCATAAAATCAATTAATAGCTCAAATAAGCCCATATGGTTAACCTTATATAAACACTGAATCCCTTTCTTCAAATCCTTGTCACTTTACTCAACATGCACCCACACATTTCCTTGAATCGACCTCAACAGATGTTGACCTATTGACTAGTTAAAGATGTTGCAACTTAGAATTTAAGATTGAGTTTTATGTAATATGATTTTTTGATGATAATAAAATATTATTGTTATGATTACTATTTCTCCTAACATACATTCAATATATGTTTTTTTTTTTTTTGCGTGTACTAATATTTTAGGAAAATCATACTCTAGACCACTGAAGACTTCAAGTCAGAGTAGAATAGAGTTTCATATAATGAAGACAGTGATTTTTTATTTTCTTGTGTCTGAGGGAGTGTGATTGTAATTGGGTAACTGTGCACACACACACAGGGGGAGAGAGTTCAAAAATATTTGAGATTTGAAAAAAAATTTCCCTATTCGTACTATACGATGTCAGTTTATATAGATGACTAACAGTGTATAAAATTAGCTTCATAATTGTTCATCTAGATGAATTTTAACTATTTGTACAGATGATCTATAATATTGTATAGATGAATAATAGTGTATGAAATAAGCTTTATACCAGATCATCTAGAAGAATTTCAACTATTCATACAGGCGATCTATTAAATCATACAGATGAATCATAGTATATGAAATGAGGTTCATACCAGATCATCCAGATGAATTTAGCTATTCGTACAGATGGTCTGTTAAATCACACAGATCACTCGCAGTGTAAGATATGAGATTCATACTAGATCGTCTAGATGACTTGAACTATTTGTACATACGATCTTAAAATCCTATGTATGATCAACAATACAAAATACAATTTGTGCCAGATCATCCTATGATTTTTGAACTACTTGTACAGATAATCCTCGATCGTATTGTATGATATGACACAGTTTCACTTGGAAATATTAGTTTATGGATGGTTTTTTTGTGAATTAAATATATAATGAGTCTTTGAAACTATTTTGATATTGATCTGATTGTAAATTTCTTTTGAGAGTGAACTTGGAGAGTGTTTGGGAGTGTGTTTTGAAATTGGAGAGTAAGAGATCTTGTAAGAGGGATTTGTGAGGGGATTCATAAGGTTGACCAACGATGAGAATCTCTTGCTTATTCTTCAAAGTTCTTCCCTACTTTCTTGAAGGCCCATGAAAGTAGATTTTCAAAGGAGATCACGGTACTCTACCATCACCAGGAGGGTGAGAAAGGATGTTGGTATTCTACCATCACCAGGAGGGCGAGAAAGGATGTTGGTACTCTGCCATCACCAGGAGGGTGAGAAAGGACGTCGGTACTCTACCGCACTGGGTTGGTGGAAGAGACATTTTGTAAGGGCTTGTCCGCCTTGCTGTGGGAGCAAAAGGAGAGTCACTTTTGATTTAGTACAACACCTAAAGAAAGAATCTTCAGGAAGTTGATTTAGGTCTTGTTAGACCAAACAACTATAAAATTTGGTGTCTTCTGTTCTTTATTTTTCTTTATCACATTTTTATTTTCTGCAAATTTTATTTTCTGTGGTTGAAAAAGTATTTTGCTAAAATTATACTGAGTCAACTACATGCTTCATGATCATTAAATTTTCTTGAAACTGGTTTTGTAAAAATCCAAGGAATTTTTTAAATTACCAATTCCCCCCCTGTTGGTTAGCCTTGTGACAATTCTACTAGGTCTAACAACCTGCATGAACTTTCAAGTGGTATCAGAGCCAATTTTAAAATTAAAGTTTAAATTACTTTTTAAAAAATAATTATGGCTAATTTTGAAATTCATAATACTCCTTAAGGATTTTTAATCACTAGACTGCCTTAATTTGATAACATCCTATTTGAATTTTGGAAAACTTGCATGTCTTTTTTGCAATCACTTGACTATCTCATGTGGATGTTAGTACAGGATGGCTATACTACTCCTATTAGGCTTGTTGAGGGCATTAGGATTGAAACACCATTTGCTAATTGGACATTAGAGGAAAAAGACTTAGCTCTGTTAATTACAAAATGTTTAAATAGTTTTTTTTTTGTGCTCTTATATCTAAAGACTACATGTGTGTTTCAACCTATAAAATTGGAAAAGAAATTTGGGATAGAATTTACATTACGTATGAAAGAACTAATGAGGTGAAATAATTTAGATTGAACATTCTATTACATGACTACAAACTTTTTTGCATGAAATTGAATGAGTCAATCTCTAACATGTACACATATTTTATATAAATAGTTACCTCATTACATGCATTAGGTAGAGAACTAATGAATTCCAAAAAAGTTAACAAAATCCTATATTGTCTACCTACTACTTATGATGCAAAGGTAACTGTCATAACTGAGTCTAACGATTTGAATATATATTCTATTGACAATCTGCTTGGATCACTGATTGCTTATGAGAAAGGAGTGACTCAAATATAGATTGATGTAGGTGACAAGCGAAAAGAAAAAATATTCTATTGAAAGTAGATGATTCAGAAAGTGATCAATCATAGCCTGAGGATGACGAAGATATTGCACTCATGACGAGGTAATTCAAAAGTTTTCTAAGAAGAAAGCAATAGAGATGTCAGTAGTGGAAGAAGGGTAAGTTCCACAAGAATAATAAAATTTCAAATGACATTATTTGCTATGAATGTAGGAAGCCTAGACATATTAAGATAGATTTCCCAAATCTTAAAGCTAGTCCAAGCAAAGAAAAAGTAGAGGAGAAAACCAATGTTAGGAAGGGCAAGAAAGGACTATAAAGAGCTTCCTGGGCTGACTCAGCTTCAGACACCTCAGAAATAGAAGTAGAAGAGGAAGTCACAAACCTGTGTTTAATGGAAGACAAACTTGATCATTCAGATCAAGAAGAGGTATGTGATTTAACATATGATGAATTGTTTAAAGTTTCTGAGAAGATACATTCTGCATATAGGAAACTTAAAAATTTGCATGCTGAATTGAACTTAAAATATTTAAATTTACAAAAAGTGCATGAAATCCTTAGGAACGATCACATAAATATAGATAGCAACCATATGAACTTATTGGATGAATATGATGATTTGAACAAAAAGTATGAACTTTTGAAATCATCGCACACTGAACTTGAAAGTGATTGTAAAGTTTTTATAGATGAAGCTGAAAATAGGGAAATTGAATTAAAAATGGAAATTTCTATTTTAGAGAATGCAAACTCATATCTCAAAATAGAATTGAAAGCTATTATGGAAGTTAAATCAATTCCCACACTTGAATAATTTTATAAGTCTAAACAAAAGCATACAAGTTCAAAACCTAGGAAAGGACATTATAATTCATGTAGACTAGTAAATCCTTTTCCTGGTGTAAAATGCTTTTCATGTGGAATATTAGGACATATTTCCCACAGTTGCATTATTCAGAGTAGAAAACATTTATGTGGAAACCTAAGATACATAAATCATAGTATATCAAACATGCATCTGGTTTATCATTGTCAAGAGGTGAACCCAAATTTATTTAGGTTCTCAAATCTAACATTTCATCATTTTGTAGAATCGCTCTCGTACAAGATCTTGTGAGAGCATTTGGTACCTGGACAACAGATGTTTTAAATATATGACTAAAGATACAACTTAGTTCATATCACTGAAAGCCAAGAATGGAGGTAAGGTGACACTTGGAGATAATACCACTAAGAGAGTGGCAGGTACATGTATGATTGGCAATAAGAACAATTTTTTTTAAGAATATTCTATTAGTTGAAGGCTTAAAGCACAACTTGTTAAGTTTTAGTCATCTTTGTGATAGGGGTTTCAATATTAAATTTTTACCTACAAGCTACATTATATGCCTAAATGGAATTTGTGTGTTGCATGGAAATAGGATAAACAATATATGCTTGCTCGATTTAAATTTTGTTAAGTCTTCTAATACTTTTTGTCTCAAAATTGTCCATGATGAATCTTGCTTCTGGCATAGAAGACTTCGTCATGCAATCATGAAAAACCAAAGGAAAATTTCCCAGAAAAATTTAGTTAGAAGCATACCCAAATTAGACTTCACAAAGGATCGAATGTGTGATGCATGTCAATTAGGAAAATAGGTTAAGTCCTCCTTTCATTAATTAAGGATCTTAGAACTAGCAAACCATTAGATTTCCTACACATGAATCTTTTTGGACCAGTTAGCACTGTTAGTCTAAGTGGGAAAATTTATGGGTATGTAATTGTCGATGGTTATTTAAGGTTCACTTGGATTAAATTCTTATTGCATAAAAATGAATTATTTGATGAATTTAGAAATTTTTATACTTGGATTCAGAGAAAGCTAGGGTGTGAAATTTTATTAATTCAAAGTGATTATGGATGAGAGTTTGAAAATGAAAAATTTGAAGATTTTTGTAAAGAACAAGGAATAGATCACAACTTTTTAGCACCTAGGACCCCTCAATAGAATGGAGTTATTAAACGAAAGAATAGAACTTTGATAGAAGCTGCTAGAGCCATGTTGGCAGAATATTTACTTCCAAAATATTTTTGGGTTGATGCAGTTAGTATAGCTTGTTATATTTTGAATAGGGTGAACATTAAATCTAAGCTGAACAAGACACCCTATGAACTTCTTAAGGGGAGAACTCCTAACCTGTCACATTTACATGTCTTTAGATGTAGGGTGTTCATTCACGATGGTAAAACTCCTTTAGGAAAATTTGATCTCAAATCTAATGAAGGTATTTTCTAGGATATTCTAGTGTTGGCAAATCCTATAGAGTTTTTAATAGAAGAATATTCATAGTTAAGGAGACCACACATGTAGTTCTTTAATGAATCTTGTATTTCTGAAGAGTTAAGGTTGGAAGAAGAACCTATTGAAGAGATCTCCCAAGGAATTGAAAAAATAAATTTTGAAGAAAATGTTGGAACAAAAAATGATTTGGCTAGAGAATGGAAATATTCTAAAAGTCATCCTAAAGAAAGGATTTTAAGAGAGCCAAGTGAAGGTGTTAGAACTAGGCAAGGACTTAGCAAAGAAGTGGACCACTCAGCTTTTAGTTCAATGATTGAACCCACTAATATAAATCAAGCACTTTTGGATGAATATTAGATTTTGGCAATGCAGGAAGAATTGAACCAATTTGTTAAATATGATGTTTGGGTGTTAATTGAAAGGCCTAAAGATTAAAGTGTTGTTGGAACTAAGTGGGTGTTCAAAATAAAATTAATATATCATAAGTAGTGGTTAGAAATAAGGCAAGATTAGTGGCAAAGGGGTACAATCAAAAAGAAGGAATTAATTTTGAGGAAACTTTTGCCCCTATAGCTAGACTTGAAGGAATAAGGGTATTATTAGCCTTTTCCTATTTTAAAGGTTTTAAATTATTTTAAATGGATGTTAAGAGTGCCTTTCTTAATGGGGTGATATAAGAGAATATTTATGTTGAGCAACCTCCAGGTTTTAAAAATTTAAAATTCCCTAATCACGTGTTTAAATTGAAAAAGCCATTGTATGGACTAAAATAGGCACCTAGGGCTTGGTATGATAGGCTAAGCACTTTCTTATTAGAAAGGTCATTTGTTAAAGGAAGTGTGGACACCACTCTCTTCTTAAAAAGGGTAGGAAATTACATACTCATCGTTCAAATATATATTGAGGATATCTTATTTGGACCCACAAATAAAAATCTTTGTGATGATTTTTTAAAAATAATGAGTAGTGAATTTGAAATGAGTTTGATGGGAGACTAAAGCTATTTTCTTAGTTTTAGTATAAAGTAGAATGAGGGTGGAACATTTCTTAGCCAGTCAAAGTATATTAAGATATCCTCAAGAAATATAAAATGGATAGTGCTAAACTAATGAGTACACCAATGAGTTCCTCAGTGTAGTTGGATAAGGACTCTAAGGGAAAATTTGTTGATTAAAAAAAATTTAGAGGAATAATTGGATCATTACTTTACTTAATTACTAGTAGACTAGATATCATGTTTAGTGTTTTTTTTTGTGCTAGATTTCAAGTTGATCCAAAGAAATCACATTTGATTGCTGTTAAAAGAATTCTGAGAAATCTTTTGGGAACTTAAACCTTAGGGATTTAGTATCCTAGGCATATCTCCTCTTTTAAAATCATTAGATATTCGGATTCAGATTTTATAGGGCGTAGGGTTGATCAAAAAAGGGCTTCTAAAACTTACCAATTCATATGAAACTCTTTAGTTTCTTGGTCTAGCAAAAATAGAATTCAGTAGCCCTATCTACTGCTGAAGCAGAATACATTGCCTTAGGTAGTTCTATGGCACAAGTTCTCTGGTTGAAACAATAACTTATAGATTTAGGTTTTTTAATTGACACTACTCCAATTTTGTATGATAATACAAGTGCCATTTGCATTTCTAAGAATCCTATCCAACACTCTAGAACCAAGAATATAGATATAAGGCATCACTTCATTAAAGATAATGTCACTAAAGGAGAAATTGAGCTACATCATGTAGCTACTGAAAATTAACTTGCAGATATTTTCACAAAACCACTGGCTTTTGAAATGTTTACCACCCTAAGAACCAGATTTGGTGTGATTGATATTTATGCTTAAAAATTATAATTTTGTAAATTGAACTTATAATATATTTCATATATGTTGATGTGTGCAGTTTATTCTTTGTTTGTATTTCATTAATGTTTGATTTTTCTTCTATTTTGTGTTTGTCCTCTATTTTATGTTTTTTTTTTGTTAGTATTGTTTGGTTTTCATTTTTGCATTTCACAGATCTTGGATGATTTGTTTTTAGGAAAGGGTTTTGTTTATCATGCCTAAAGTTCCTTTTCCATTCGTAATGTATGAACCTCTTTCGTATTGTACAAATTCAATAAACTGTACATGATATTTTCCCCTAAGTTGAGGAGATGAAAATGTGATTTCTGTAAGCATATCATACTATATGATGACATCATTATCTATATGATACATTAATTAAAGTCTACATTATTTTCAAAGATCGTACATACGAAATCATACCTCATCTATATGATCCACTTATTAGTTGGCATGTGGACGAACTGAACCATTTGCTATGAAAATTATTGCTGATGGTACCGGACAAATAGGTGTTCATCTGTACGATCCATTTGATCAAAGAATCATACAAAATGATGCCTCTTAAATTGGGTTTATGAAAACTCATTTCATCACATTACCTATTTCTGATCTTTTCTCTTCATACGCATGAAAATATTTTCATACTGTATGAAATCTAGATCATCTGTATGATCATTATTTCATATTATATGATTTCATTAAACTGGAAGCATTTCTTTGGATTTTCATATTCACTTTCACCTTCAAACCTTTTTCTGTGATCAAATGGCAAGCTCTAGTAGCAAACAAGCTCAGTAATCTCAAGGATCTTCATCTCGTTCCACTCAA
This sequence comes from Dendrobium chrysotoxum, assembly GCA_019925795.1. Taxonomy (NCBI): domain Eukaryota; kingdom Viridiplantae; phylum Streptophyta; class Magnoliopsida; order Asparagales; family Orchidaceae; genus Dendrobium; species Dendrobium chrysotoxum. The sequence continues at coordinate 46,604,166 of CM034300.1, read as the reverse complement.
CTTGATGAAAATTTTCTATCTAGAGAAAATGAAGAAGCATACCAATGCTACTTTGAGGCTAAGATAACCCCTTCTCATCTTCTTATTCAAGAAGACATAAACTTTTCAGGAATGCCTCTCTTTGACTCTACCCAGTTTGCTTTTATCCTCACTTTAATTCATGATTTCCACTCTGACAACTTCCTTTACTTCCTAGCCAATTTGAAAATGAGGGCGAATCACATATCTATGTCTTCTTATGTTCTTAAACAGAGAGTAGAGATAACTAAGGAAGATTTAGGCACTTACCTACACCTTAGAACTAAGGGTGTAAGGGCACACACCATGACCTCAAGAGAAGATTTGAACTGGTCCACTATAAATCAAACCCTTAGGAGTTCACCGTCAGTCAATCATCAATCCCGTGTGTACACCATAAAGCAAAATGCCATGATCATCCAGCATGTTTTGAGAACTTCAATCATTCCTAAAGTTGGTGATCAAATTAACATTACTCCCTTGCTTAGTCACATATCTTATTATGACCAACACTCCAATCAATGAAGCCCAGCTAATTATGGACTACAACAACAATCTAACTTACATTAGACTTCCTACGATAAAAATAAAAAACAATGTTGCTTTAGGATTCCTAATTGCCTATGTCTTGGAGAAAAAATACAACTTAATTCATCCTGACCCTCCAAACCATTTACCAATCTTCTTCACCGATGCTTTTTCGTTCACATTTTCATCGGGATAAAGAAGGTGAGGGAGATAAAAAGGGAGGAGAAGAAGAGTCACCAGCCCTTGCACCTGCACATGCTCCTGGACCTGACCAGCATTTCTATTAAGAAATGGTCCAGCAGTTTGATCGACTCGAGTCCCACTTTGATCAAAGGTTTGATTGACCAGCAGGATGCCAGACATATTAAGGATATGGGTTGGATAATAGGACAGTTTAACATGCTCAACAATCAAGTAGCTAACATTAGTTGCTACTTTACTCTTTTCAATCAACCTCAGCCACCTCCAGATCAAGATCCGTCAGAATACTAGTTTTTAGTGTCTTTTATAGTTGATGTTTTTCCTTAAGTCTTTTTATTTTTTTTAGTTGGTGTTGTTCTTATTTTAGTTTTTATGATTGTAGTTAATGTCATGTGGATGTTTATATTTTCTTAATGTATTTGTTGTTTATTTCAATTAAAAAAATTGAATGATATTTGTCCTATGTTAATGTTTTAATCGTCTCTTGAGTTTCTTTTGTTAAATTTAATACTGTTGATTTATGATACTTTAAAATATTTTGCACTACAACCTAATTTTCTAGAAAAAATTCATTTCTCAATCTTTTAATCAAATTGTTATTAGATGTGGCCAAGGTGATCATCTTCAATCTCAATCTTCTAGATATTTATCTTATAAGTAAAATTGTTGCAAAATGTAAATATAATTTTTCTGTTAATTTTTTGTTCAATGTATTGATTTTTTATTAATTATTAGATTTTGTTTAAAATTTATTGGTATTGGAAAGAACAAATTGTAAAAAGCTACACAAAGCGTGCCAAAATTATAGAGATGCGCAATGTTCGCCAAAATTGAAAAGAGGCACAAAATTAGCCCAAACTGAAAAGATGCACAAAGCGTGCCAAAACTCTAAAAGATGCGCAATGGTCACCAATCAAAAGATTAAATATAAGTTTGTGTCTTTCCTATATATCTCTAACTTATACAAAAATCCATACATTCAACAATAATATCAACTATTTGAATTTGAACCTAACTGATCTTTACTTATTCCTTTTTGCAATAATTAGTCGATTTCATGTTTCTAGAACCAACATTGAACCTGATTGACTTATTGTATCTTAATTGTTCTTTAACTTGAATATGAGTCTTCCTTTTTAGCATCAAGATTTTAAGGTTGTCTTTGCCATTTATTTTAAATACTCTTTCTCATCGGTTATTGATTTTGTTCAAAAGGAACTCAGTTGTCGTTGGTTATTTCCCTTTTTGTTTTTGTCAAAAGGGGGAGTCATCATTATTATTTGTTACTGATCATTATTATTTCATCATTTGTGTTTGTTATTGATCATTAATATTTGTTATTTTAGGAAGTCAATTGTTTTGTTTGTTGGTGTGTGTTTTGATGTTTTGATTTTGAATTTATTTTTGTCTTTTGATTTTGATTGTGCATTTATTTTTGTCTTTTGTCTATCAGATGAAATTTAAACCCTTATTTTTAATTGAGCATTTATTGAGGGGAGGCTTAGGAGAGAAAGAACCTTTAATGTTAATTCAAACAATAATTATTTTGCCATCATAAAAAAAGAGGAGCTTGTTGCAACTTAGAATTCAAGATTGAGTTTTATGTAATATGTCTTTTTGATGATAACAAAATAATATTATTATGATTACTATTTTTCTTAACACACATTGGATATATGTCTGTTTGTACCAACATTTGAGAGAAATCATACTCCAGACTACTGAAGACTTCAAGTTAGAGTAGAATAGAGTTTCTTATAATGAAGTCAGTAATTTGTGAGTGCACACACACATGGGAAGAGAGTGCGATTGTAATTGGGTAACTATGCGCACACACACATGGGAAGAGAGTTAAAAAAATTTTGAGATTTGAAATTTTTTTCCCTATTTGTACTGTACGATGTCAGTTCATACAGATGACTGATAGTGTATAAAATTAGCTTCATAACAGATCATTTAGATAAACTTTAACCATTCATACAAACGATCTATAATATCGTACAGATGACTGACAGTGTAAAAAATAAGCTTCATATCAGATCATCAAGATGAATTTTAATTATTCATACAAACGATCTGTTAAATCATACAGATGACTCACAGTGTACGAAATGATGTTCATACCAGATCGTCTAGACAAATTTAACTATTCATATAGACGGTCTATTAAATTGTATAGATGACTCATAGTGTATGAAATGAGATTCATACTAGATCATCCAGATGACTTGAAAATTCATACATATAATCTTAAAATCATACGTACGATCAATAGTATGAAAAATATAGTTCATAACAGATCGTCCTAGGATTTTTGAACTATTCGTATAGATGATCCATGACCGTACTATACGATATGACACGGTTTCACTTGGAAATTTCAGTTTATGGAAATTTTTTTGTGAATTAAATATATAATGAATCTTTAAAACTGTTTTGATATAGATCTGACTGTGAATTTCTTTTGAGAGTCAACTTGGAGAGTGTTTGGGAGAGTATTTTGAAATGAGAGAGTGAGAGATTATGTGAGAGGAATTTGTGAGGGGATTCATAAGGTTGCCCGACGGTGAGAATCTCTACCTTGTTCTTCAAAGTTCTTCCCTGCTTGCATGAAGGGTCTTGAAAGAAGATTTTCAAAGGAGATCATGGTACTCTTCCATCACGAGGAGGGTGAGAAAGGACGTTGGTACTCTGCCATCACCTAGTGGGTGAGAAAGGAAGTTGGTACTCTACCATCACTAGGAGGGTGAGAAAGGATGTTGGTACTCTATCACACCGGGTTGGTGGAAGAGAGGTTTTGTAAGGGCTTCTCCGCCTTGCTGTGGGAGCAAAAGGAGAGTCACTTTTGATTTGGTGCAATACTTGAAGAAGGAGTCTTCAGGGAGTGGACATATGTCTTGTTGGCCCAAACCACTATAAAATTTGTTGTCTTCTATTCTTTATTTTTCTTTATCACATTTTTATTTTCTGTGCTTTTTATTTTCTATGGCTGAAAAAGTATTTTGCTAAAATTATACGTAGTCAATTCCATGCTTCAGGATAACTAAATTTTCTAGAAATTGGTTTCATAAAAAACTAAGAAATTTTTTAAATTACCAATTCACCCCCCTCTTAGTTAGCCTTGGGACAGTTCTACTAGGTCTAACAACCTACATAAAATTTGAGAAGAGTCAACAAATGCATAAGCACTATTTATGTGGTAAAACCACCTTTAATTCCCATTTCCCTCAAAAAAACATTCCTCCCAAACTTCTTCAGCTCCCTTTTGAATCTTCTTAAAAACTCCATAAACCTAGCTTAAACTCCTAGTTAGCCCTGAGTAACTCTAATGTTCCCCTCCCATGTGGGCAACCTAAGGATGATTTCCCTCCTACCAAACTGTTCCCTCTACTCCCAAAGGAGTTGGGATAGCTAATGGACATCCAGAGGCTAGCTTTAATTGATCCCAACCATCCATAGTAATCCCAGACCCAGAATTACCCAAAAACCTCAAAAAATATTCATTTTTACTTCACTCTCTCTCCATCCATCCTTGTATGCATTCTGACTTTTTGTTTTCACTTCCAAAGCTTCTTCTTCATTTTCCTACTATTTTTATTTTTTTGGAAGCTGTCCGTACTGAGATTGATGATGAACTAAGAGCTAGTCTATCCAAGCTTCTTTGGCTTTCCATCTAGTCACTTTCGAAGCTTGAGTTCTTCTGTGAAGTTGTAAAGAACCTCAAGGCAAAGAGAAAGAATCATCATGCCCTTCCTAACATAGATTCTATAATGGTATTTTCTATGCCCATTATTTTAGCTAGGTTTCTAAATAGATTATTTCAGAGGGAATACAAAGTTCTATATATAGTTCCCCATCTCTTCTGCAAGCTTTTCAAACCTTAATCTCAACTTTTATGTTATTTAATACACTATAAAGGAAGTTTAGAACAAAACTAAGATTAGGATTTATGGCTTTTTGAGCTCAGAGACAAAATCATGATTGTTCATTCCTTCTTTTCAATTCTAATGGTCTTGATTTTTTCATTTTGATTTCCTGATTCAACAAGCATAATAAGCAAGAGGAATGGGGTTTTGTTCGACCACATCTTACCCGTCTATTTCAAACCAAATGGATCCAAAGCCCTCAGCCATGTCTGACATGTTAAGTGGCGGCTCACTAATGCCGTCACCATCTGAGCTTGTTGACTTAGCTTCAGATGCATGCAAAGTGCAGCCGCCTTTTTTAATTATTAAAAATATGATTTAAAATTTGTATTTTAAATAAAAGAACTTTAAAAAATTATATAAAATTAAATTCTCAACCAAAATTAACAAATAAACCCTCATTTTATTCATAACAAAATCTTCTATATTTAAAAATGACTAGTTTATAAAAAATAATTAATTATACCTTGAATAAACATCTGACTAAACCCAAATTTAAATGGCATAAACTAGAGGGTATTGGGAGCATACAGTAATTTCCTCTGGGCTATTCGAGGTCAACCCTATTTATACATGAATTTATAATAATTTAGGTCATGATTTGACCAAGATCTTTTCAAATTCATTATTAATTCAATAATAATCCATTCCATACATATAATACCTCTAGGGAATTGCTAGACAGAGCTTTGTCACTGAAAAAGTATCATGTATGTTTATTCATTATTTAGAGAGCAATTTTTATATATTATTTGTTAATTTTTTTAAAATTTTTGTCTAAATACTCAATGGATTGAGTTTAGATTTTGTAGATGATATTACGGTATACCCTTGATCTAGCATAGTATTACTAAGTCAATTTGATACATGATTGTTTAATAATACAATTTCTAAATAAATTTCCAAATACTTAGGTTATTATTTAGCATGAATATTTGGAAATTCATTTATTTCAATTTTCATAGAATCAAGACTCAACTTTTTATGGAATGATTGTGTATATAAGCAAGGGTTAGATAAAATCATTGTTCAATCCTATCAAAACACTAATGACATCTAAGCACAACAATAACGGACAAGGCCTAGTTAACTTAGAAAATACTAAGAAATTCATACACACATCCAATAGTGGTGAAACTTCAAACTAGTGAACTTAGACATATTACACACCATAGGATTTAGTTTAATCCTAATTTGATATTAATTGACATTTAAAAAATTAATGAAAATCATCATTAATAAAGGACTAAATCTTCCAAAATTCAAAATAAGTAAAATAAAATTCATAAAAAAACAAAATTAATTTTAATCAACTCTAATCAACATCTATAATCTTCAAAAATTAAAATCCAGAACCAATTTTGTGTAATTAATTAATAATTAAACCTTAATTATACATTAATTAAATAATTCATTAAAAAAATATAAATCAAATTATTCCGAAAATTTTAAGGATTGATCCATTAGTTACCTTTAACCAATGTTATCAATTTCATAAATTTAGATTTAGTTTGATTTTAAAACTAAATAGCCTTATGTTAATAATTTGGTTAATGAAATAATTCAATAAATAACCAACTTCCAGTATAATTAATTAAAAATAATAACTATAATTCAAATATACATATCAAATATACATAAAATTAAATAAAATTTAGAGATTACTCATTTAAATTAAAATAAAATTTTTGAATAAAATTTAGTAATAATTCACAAATAATTATTTAATAATTAATTAAAATTAGGAAAAAAATTAAATAAATAATTAAAATTTTTGAATAATTTCTCAAAAATTAGTAAAATTCAACCAAAATTTAAAACATAAAAGCAAATTCAATTGGATAATTTTTTTATTAAAATTTATTTTTAATCAGATAATTTTTTTTAGGGAATACCCACAGCGGGGCCTATGTGTTAAATCGAAAAAATTAGTACAAGGTCCTTAAAGGGCCCTCAAGCTCACTAATGCCCGAATGAGCTACAAAAAGAAAATAAAAGAAAAAACCTAAGAGCTCAAGGTCCCTGCTAAAGAAAAGTACAAGAAAACCTAGTAACATTCTACGGTGCATGAGTACGAGCACCTGAAAAGAAAAAGAGGACCAAAAAATGGCAGCCTGATCTAGCTTCTCACCAAAAATCAGCACACTACGAACACCTGCAAAAAGTGAATTCTGCAAAATAGGGTAATGTACAAAATAGACATAACAAAAATATAAGTAAATTTTATCCAAACCAGGCAGCCAAGAAGGAAATAAACCAACTGAAAGATAGGTAATAGTGCAAGGATCCAACTAATTATGTAACAACAAAGGCAGCAACCCAGAAGGACAATCAGAAGAAAAGGATAAAGACTGATAAAGCTCAAGATAATAAAAGAACATTGGCCTCATAAGGTAATCCATAAGCCACTCAATCCTACCCTCAGGAGAAAACACCAACCACCACAAAAAGGGACCCGAATAGCAGAGCATAAGGCTGCCAGCAAAACAGGACCAATCCTCCAAAAAATCACAAAAATCCAACACGATGGAAATCAGCACAATGTGATACAAGAACCAAGCCATAGTCCCAGGATCATAAAGGAACAACCAATTCATATAAGGAACTAGTAAACCAATAGCAAAGGCCAGACAACCCCAAAACCCAACCAGACTCCCACAAATACCCCCAGTCAGCCAACAACACAACCTAAAGGTAGGAGAGCAACATTGGGAAATACCATCAGCAACATCACATGTACCATCATAGCTCAAGTCTATATCCAACAAGACAATAGCTAAATTAAGTAACACAACGAGATGCCAGCAGAATAATAAAAACAGCACAAAGAACCCAAAAAGCCCCAAAAGATACCACAGCCTAGATCTGGAGCACCTCAAAAGGGCGTAAGAACAAACACAAGGCCTAGTGACCCAGAAAACAAACAAACCAAACAAGGGCATCTCAAAACACCAAATAGGATAAACAACCCAGAAAAGCCACCCGAGGAAACCCAAACCAGCACCCCCATAAATAAACAGAATCCAAAAGGGAATCCCCCAACAACCAAAGCCACCCCAAGGCAACCAGAAGAACCACAACTAAAGACAAATATTAAACATTAACATAGGGGAGACCAAGCTCATCCAGCCGAAGTTAACCTTTAAGAATACCAGGAATGGTGGTTCTAGAAAAATCATAAAAGTCCTCAAGATTACAACCCCAATTAGCCAGCCAAGAAGCACAAGCATTACCCTCTTTGCAAATATGATGAAAAGAGTAGTTCATAAAAATCAAAAGATTCTTAATTTTGCCTAACCTGATAAAAAAGATTAGGAGTGCAACACATATCCTCCACAGAATTTAAAAACCTGAAATTATACTCAGAATCCATCTCAATAAGAATGTTAGTTAGATTAAGAGATATACAAACCGTAAAACCATAAAGAATAGCCATAGTGATAGCGAGAGCATTATTACCACTCGGGATAGGACCAAAAAAAACCACAACAAGACTACCATTACTGTCCCTGATAGCACCACCACAGCCCATCAAAGAACCACTACTAGCACCTGCAACATTTTATTTAAAAAAATTAATGGGAGGTTTGAGCCAATAGATAATATTATCCTTAAAAATAAGAGGAAATCCCTCCAAATGAAGGCCTAATTCAGTACCAACAAAATGATAGTTTTTAAAGTTCTTCAAAGAGAGCAAATTAATAGCACAAAGAGACAAAACCTTATCTTTAACCTTTTGAATAACTTTCTGATGATTCATCCGAATACCATTAAAGAGAGAATTATTCCTCTCCAACCAAAGGAACCAAATAATGAGAGAAGGAATAACATTACAGATGTGCCCTCTAGAGTTGATGAACCAAGCCTTAAGCAAAGAATTAAGAGACAAATGAGCATTAAAGCAATTTAATTGAAACTAATCATCAAAATAAACCCATGTTTTGATAGCAATCGGGCCAGAAATAAAAACATTATGCATATTCTCGATGTGATAACAACATTGACACTTGGAAGGCAACATAAAACCTTTTTTGGTGAGATTGTCATCTGTGGGAATAAAGTTATGTAGAATTCGCCAAATAAAAACAGACATAATAGTAGGAATATTCCTCTGCCAAATCAAAGAAAAAATATTATCACTATTATTCCAAGTTCTAAAAATATGCCAAGCTTTTTTAAGTGAAAAAAACCATCATTAGATAAATCAAATAAGATAATGTCCTTAGCATCAGTATTGATAGAAAGTTAAGGATTTGAGGAATAATAAAATCAGGAACAGCATTAGTAAGTTTCTCATAATCCTAATAATTATTCATAAAGAAAGACTTAACCTTAATTGAAGCAATAGAAGATGAATTCAAGATTGAATCAATAGATTGATTACCTAACCAACAATCTTGCCAAAAGAAAGCATTACCATCACCAAGGCCCTAAGAGAAGTAAGGCTCAACCTCCCATTTAACCTTATAAAGTATTTGCCACACTTTAGAATCACGCTGCTTAAAGTAATAAATCGTAGGGTACTTTCTAACACTGAAAGTTTAATGTGCGCCAAGAGGGGGGGGGGTGAATTGGTATTTTAAAAAAATAAATCCTAATAAGAGTTCTAATCTTTTTATGGATTTTCTTTTTCACCCTTTTTTTTAATTTTAATTTAGAAAACTAAACTGATCAAGTGCAAAAGCAAAAGACATGTTCACAATTACAATGATGGTGAGACAATTTCAAATATCGTAGTACACAGTAAAAATTAAAGTTTTCACCAAGCAGTTAGCATAGTAGATAAATGCATGAAAAATTAAAATGTACAAAATACAGAAAAAGCACACCAAAAATTTTTATAGTGGTTCGATCACTTGACCTACATCCACTCTCTGGAGTCCTCCACTCTGAGTATTGCACTACTAAAAGTTGACTCTCCTTCTTCTCCCACAGCAAGGCAGAGAAGCCTTTACAAGACTCACTTTCACCTTCCCCGGTGTAGTAGAGTACCAGACACTATATCACCCTCTTGGTGATGGCAGCGGACCTTCTCTTTTTTCTCCCTCCTAGAGAGGCGATAGAGTACCTCGAGGATGTTGACATTGAAGCCTCTTTTCCTAGAGAACCTTCACAAGACTCACCAAGGTCAAAGGAGGAGCAAGCGTACAGCTAGCTCGGAGAAACCGTGTAATCCCCTCACACTCCTTTTCAACATGCTCAAGCTCACCTTCTCCTTCCTCTTACAAACCCTAGATCTCTCAAAAAGCTCTCTCTCAAGAGTTCCTTCCTTAGTCAACCATGGCCTCAATAACTTCTAATTGAACAAAAAAAAACTCCCTTTTAAACTAGGCTTTAGAAAACCCTAAAAATTCTAATTTGATGATTATGTTCGTACAATACAATCTAATATCGTACAGTACGATTGAAAGTTCGATAAGGATGTTAAGCCCTGATGAACTAGTCCCGAGGCTAGCCAAGAGGGGGGGTGAATTGGTTATTTAAAAATTTGAGAGCAACAAAAAAAATCTTTTTGATGATTTACAGTGGAAACAAGTAAACACATAAATGAAAAAAAGATCAACCATAGATTTCATTCAAGCAGATAATCACAGAAAACTAAAGTGCAGAAAGCAATCAGAAAGAATACACCAGATTTTATAATGGTTCGGTCAACTTGACCTATGTCCACTCCCCGGAGCTTCCCCTCTCGGTATTGCACTAACTCAAAGTGACTCTCCTTCTACTCCCATAGCAAGGCGGAGACGCATGTACAAAAACTCCTTTCCACTAACACGGTGAGGCAGATAACCTAACCTCCTTTCGCTTCCTCCTAAAGCAGGAAGAGAACCTCTGACCCCTTTTGCTTCCTCCTGAAGCAGGCAGAGAACCTAAACTCCTTTCGCTTCCTCCTGAAGCGGGCAAAGAACTCGGATCTTCTTGCGAATGATCCTCCCACAGAAATCACCAATAAGATAAGAGACGATGAACAGAGAAGATGACTCTGATCCTTACTTGGAGCAACCTTTGTGAAACCCTCACAAACTCCCCCTCACAAGATCCTCTCTCTCTCTCAAACTCTCTCTCTTTAGGCTTTCTCTGGAAAGGAAAGTGGCAAAACATTATTCTTGTTGGAAGAAAAAGATCTTTTATAGGAGGGCCCAAAATTTGCCCTAAATCTCAACTTGTCAGCCAAGATCGCCCAGACGATCGATATATCATCCTGTACAATCAGTTCAAAATCACCTATTTCAGCCTGGACGATCTAGCCCTTCTAGATGATCAATAAAAAAAATTGTTCAGATCGTCCTGTACGATTCTACGATCGTCCGGGATGATTAGTGTAAATTCAAGAATTTCATCCAGAAGACCGCTCTGGTTGTCCAGAGAAACTTGTGCTGGACGACCAAAAAATGACTTAATCGTGCAGGACGATATCGATATCGTCCTGTATGATTAGTTTAAATAGTGCCAAAATCGTCCTGATCACTGCTCTGGACGTACAACCGAAACACACTAGATGATCATGATCATCCCGGACGATCTTGCGATTGTCCTGAATGATATGATCGTATCAATTAAATATTAATTGCTTTCCTTAATCACCAGACTAATTTAGGAATGATTGTACTGGATCGTCTAGGATGATACACGTATCGTCCAGGACGATCAGATTAAATATCTAAAAATAAAACTTACCTAACTGATCTAGCAGCTGAGAATTTCTGATTTGAGCCTATCATCCTGTATGATGTATGGATCATCAAGGATGATCGACTTAATCAGATAGACTTAACTTGGTTGCCTTAATTAGGGTTTCTATTTTTACTTGATCGTCTAGGATGATGTGAATATCGTCCAGGACGATCTGAACAAAAAAAATTAACATAAACTCTAATTCACTCAAGCTCTTCTCCTGAGTGTGTGTGTGCAGGGTTACTTAGCTAGGGGATCAGTTACATTACAATTGACTCAAGAAAAGACAAAATAGTATATTTAGACATACTTGGACCCGATCTTGAGTTGGCTTGAGTTGCTTTTGATCTTTTGTACCTAGAATAGATTAGGTAAGAAAAATAAAATACAAACAAATTTATCATCATCAAAATCAGATTTGCAACAATCTCCCCCTTTTTGATGATGGCAAATATTAGTGAAGTAGTTTAAAATAAAAGAACTAGCAGTTAACAAACGCACATCAAAAAACAAATTTCTTTCCAGATTTTATTGAATAATTAGAACAGTACAGGAAAATAACTACAAACACAAGATAAGATTAATGCATAAAACAAAAACTACTACAACTGACTCCCCCTTTTGACATCACATAAAGGAGGAGGAACAGAAATAACAGTAGAAATAGAAAAATAGCACAAAAAATAATTATATTTTTTTTAATCGATCTACTCCAGTAAATCATAATTTTTCCTTGATTTTGAATCCAAAAACTAATAAGAAAATGATCGATAGTGCTGAAATCCAAAAAAGTTAGAAAATTAGCTTTCGTAATCCCACCTCGGACACCTTGTAGGTGCACATTCCTTTCAAAACAAAAATTCAATTCAGAAGAAAAGAAATTGGATTCGAAAAGAGATCCTTTCAAGCCTCGTTCGAGAAAAATATCTGATATAATAATATTAGAAAGTAAGAAATCAAAAATTAAGATTTTAAAACTCAAGCTTTTGAAAATATTAAGTGGCGTACAGAGTTTTCTAAGACATTTAACAATCAAAAATGGAATAAGGCTTGGTTTGAGCTCATTTTATGTCTCTTTTTTAATTTGTTTGGCGCTTTGCGTATCTTTTGATTCTTGATACACTTTGTGTATCATTTAGTTTGGTGACATATCACATCTTTTCAGCTTTGGGCTCATTTTGTGCCTCTTTTTCAATTTGTGTGGCGCACTGCGCATCTTTTGTAAGCTTTCTCCCTCTCAAAATCGTTAAAAGATCTCAGCTGTAAAATTACCTTCAGACATAAGAGACACCAATGCTTACTCTCTATAATAAGGAAGAGTAATTCACAAAATAAAAACCATACATCGTATGATAAGTGCAATCACTTGGTTCAGAGAATCATAATAATGACTCAAGACTTTGAGAACACTATTCATATAAGGTAGATTACTATAGGAAGAAAAAATACATCTCTATTTAAAAAACTAATTTTTTAATTTTGAAGAGGATTTTTATGCAAAAGAAACAATCACTACAGGAAAACTGTCTGTTACCGTCGGAATTTTCGGCGGATGGTATCCGTCGGCCATTAGTGACACAATTACCGGCGGATTTGTCACCGATAATTGTGTGAAGGAATTTCCAGTGGATCATCCGTTGCTTCCTTATGATGCAATTGCATCAGAAAAGTTTTATTTTCGACGCAATATCCGCCAGAAATCACCAGCGGTCGTACCGGCATATTTTCCACCGGCTTACTTAAACTCGACAAACTATAACCGGCGGATGTTCCACCGGTAATCTTTCCGATGGAGTATCCGCCAGAAACTCGCTGGTAAAGGCCCTATTTCAAGCCATCCCGCGCCTGGTTCCTCATTCTCATCTCGTTCGGCTTTTATGTTCGATTCTGCTCCGACGATGACGTATTCCGCTCCGACGACGTATCCCGTTCCTTCGATGCCCGCGGACCAGTTGACTCTCCTTCCCTGGCAACACTCCGACGACACTCTGACGACATTCCTTCGCCGCTAGGTTTTGCTCCTTCGACGACGTTCCTTCGGAATTCCTTCGACGACGTTCCTTGGTGTGGAGGTAACACTCTATTTTCTTCAGTCATGGATGTTCTTATTAGATTTTACCCTTGTGTAATATTATTAGTAGAATTCAAATTGGATTGTTGAAGTGGAGGAATGCATTGGGCTTGTTGTGTGATAGAAAAGTCCCCCTCAAGCTTAGGGGCTGTTTTGTAGAACCTAGGATTTCATTTAAGTAGGATTTTGTAAATTCTCTAAATCCAGATTTGCCAAATAATTTACCAAATCCTAAAGGTGTTAAATCCTGAAAACTGTTTGGGGAGTTTACTTAAGTGGGTCTAGGGCAAGGAGAGGGATTTGGCCAACCAAACCAACCCATGCAGTATGGTGTAGAATATTGGCCATTAAAAAATTCGGATTTACAACGTAGCTTTCGTAGGAATATCTAAGAGCAGGGAGATGGACTCCCATGGTCAGTGGAATTTGGAAATCCAGTATTTAGAGCAAATCGGGGGAATTTTTCATCTCGAGAGGATTTCATTTTCCGTGAGAATTTGATTTGCATTTTAGGTCGTTTGGATGGATTTCGCCCAAATTCGGCCAAAATCCGCATACCAAATAGCCCCTTAAGATGGTGGTTGGATTTACAATGCTTTATGGTGTAGAATATTGGACATTAGAAGAGAAGCATAATATTAGGTTAAGTGTTGTAGAGATAAGGATGCTCAGGTGGATGAGTACGTGGTTTGGTCACTTAATTAAAATGATTGTCTTCTGAGCAAGCTAAGAGTCTTTGTATATTTCTTCAATAAATTTAATATATCCATATTATATGTAGGTTATATTATGGATATCAGAACTCAAAGAAGTTAGATGTATAATCGATTGGCGCAACTAAGAAAGACATTAACCGATGAGTTGATCAAAGGGGTGAATATTTTTATTTAGACAGCTTCTCAACTGCCCAGCTTCATCAAAGATGGAATGATTCTTTGCCCATGTTCTAAACATAAAAATGAGGTCTACCTAAGACCAGATGATGTTACTGTTGATCTATATCGTCGAGACTTCATGCCAGAATATTGGTATTGGACTTCTCATGGTGAGTATGAACCATATTTCGATTCTCGATGTGGCCCATCGACAAGTGCTACTATAGGTGAGGAAGAGCATATCATACCTAATCTTGAGGACTTAATTCATGATGAAAGTGGAGCACAATTTAAACAGTATACAGAAGCTAATCCTGAGTCACCTAATAAATAAGCTCAAAATTTTTCTGATCTACTACATGCTTCTCAACAACCAATATGGAAGGGTTGCACTACTCACTCAGAGTTATCCATTGCTGTTAAGATGTTAATCATTAAGGCAGAATATAATGTCCCCCATGAATATTTTAATCAATTCATTGGGCTGCTCAAAGAAACAAATCCAGCAGATAATATAATTCCTACAGATTTATATCAGACTAAGAAGCTAGTTTCCAAGCTTGGTTTGACATACACAAAGATAGATTGTTGTGTCAATGGATGCATGTTATTTTATAAAGATGATCAATCAGAAATTGCATGCCGTTATTGCAACGCACCAAGATTTAAATTAAAATCTATCATGAAAAGAAAGCTGAAGGAAGTGCCAGTTAGTAGGTTATTTTACTTACCCATAATTTCTAGATGGCAACGGTTATATGCATCCATGAGATCTGCTGCACATATGAGATGGCATAAAGAATATATCTCACAAGAAGGTTTTATTACACATCCGTCAGAAGCAGATGCCTGGAAACACTTTGATCGTACAAATCCCACCTTCGCCTCAAAATCAAGAAATGTAAGACTAGATTTATGTGCAGATGGTTTCACTCCATTTAGCCAGTCTGCTTCACCTTACTCATGTTGGCATGTGATACTCACTCCATACAATCTTCCTCCAGAGTTGTGCATGACAACTCCTTATATATTTTTGACGCTTATCATTCCAGGGCCACACAATCCAAAAGCAAAGATTGATGTATTCCTTCAACCGTTAATTGATGATTTGAATTTATTATGGGAACAGGGAGTAAGTACATATAATATCTCCACCAAACAGAACTTCATTATGCGAGCAGCATTACTTTGGACAATTGGTGATTTTCCCGTATATGATATGCTCTCAGGTTGGAACACTTCTGGAAAATTAGCTTGTCCACATTGTATGGAATATACAAAGTCATTTACTTTAAAGCACGAAGGGAAGAACACTTGGTTTGACTGTCATCGCATGTTCTTACCTACAGATCATCCTTTCAGGCGAAATAAGGATAGTTTTATCAAAAATAAAATAGTTATGTCGCCACCTCCTCCAAATTTAACCAGTGAAGAAATATTTGAAAGAGTAAGTTCCATGCCCACAATAGTGGATTCTCCAACATTAGCTGATTACAAATTGCCAGGGTATGGTGTCAACCACAATTGGACCAAGAAAAGTATATTTTGGTCATCACCATATTGGAGGACAAACTTGATCAGACATAACTTAGACGTGATGCATATAGAGAAAAATATCTTTGATAATATATTGAAGGATGGTGGGAATGAAAAAATTTTAAAACCAAAAGCTCCTTTTACCTTGACTTTAGAGCAGAGACGAGCTGTTTGTGAATGGGTCAAGAGTTTACGGGTACCTGATGGATATTCTTCAAATCTAAGCAGATGTGTTGACATTAGAACTCGGAGATTATTTGGTATGAAGAGTCATTACTGTCATATCTTTATGCAATGTCAACTACCAACTGCCTTTAGTTATTTGTCGGATCAAATTTTAAAGCCTTTAGTCGAGCTTAGTATCTTCTTCAAAGATTTATGCTCCTCAAAACTAAATGCAGAGCACCTGATTCTTATGGAGCAGCATATATCTTATATTCTCTGTAAACTTGAGAAGATATTTCCTCCAGGTTTCTTTGACTCTATGGAGCATCTTCCCGTGCATTTACCATATGAAGCTAGAGTTGGTGGACCTGTTCAGTATTGGTGGATGTATCCTTTTGAGAGATATTTAAATAAACTTAAGAAGACTGTTAAAAACAAAGCACATCCTGAAGGCTCAATATGCGAAGCATATTTAATGTACGAGATAACCTAGTTTTGTTCGTATTACTTTGAAATAGCCTCACAATCAAGTCAGAGCACTGCACCTGAAAAAATGGCTCAATCCTCAAACTTATCTATATTCAAAGAAAATGGTAAACCCTTAGGCGCTAGTATAATACGCTATTTGACTGATAATGAGATGCAAGTTGTCACTTTATATATCTTGCTGAACTGTGATGAAGTTGAGTCATATCTCGAGTAAGTATGAATAAGCTTGCTCATAAATTTATTACTCATGAATTTAATCTAAATTTTAATATATATTTACAGGAGTTTTATTAATGGTTTGAACACGATAGAACAAGTAGAAGTATAAAAGATAGTGGAAACAGAATTCCCTATTTGGTTTAAAAATATGGTACATATTATGATTATTCATTTTGAATTAATGTCTTTAACTAGTTAATTATTTTACTAATGACATTTCACCTATTGATTAGGTGCACACTCAAGGTAGTATTTTGCAAAATAATGGGCTACTTGATCTAGCTTGGGGACCAAATAGAGCTGTGAAGTGTTATCAAAATTTTTTAGTTAATGGTTACAAATTTCAAACAAAGTTTTGGTGTAAAGATAGGAAAATAGAGAATTCTGGTGTATGTGTAAGAGGGAATACCCATACAGGTGATGATTCTGAGTACTACGGGGTATTACAAGAAAAAATACAGTTGGAATATCCTGGACATGGTAACAATGTGTATCTATTCAAGTGTGAGTGGTTTGATCCAGTATTGAATAGAGGTACAAGAGTACATCCAGTTTATGGTATAACAGAGGTTAAGCGGGGTAGGAGATATTCAAAGTTCGATCCATTCATCATATCTCGAGTAGAGTACGAGGCAAACAAGATTGGCTCGTAGTTATGAAGACCAAACCTATGGGAGTTATTGAGAAGACTACTTCAATATCACTAGCACATCAGGAAGAGTTTATGTCAAACATGAAAGATCTTGCTTATGATGTGGACTATAAAATTACAACTACTGAGAGTGAGTTGCAGTTAGACGAAGTAGATTTAAATCTAGAGAACATTCATGACGAATCTGATAGTGGTACAGAAGTTTCATCATATGAAAGTGAATCATCATAAGGTATATAATTTTTTATTGTACTTGCATTTATTTAATTACTGCTTTATGTTTAATTAAAATTTTATTGTGCTTGCATTTATTTAATTACTGTTGCTAATATTTCTTAAATTTTTGTGCAGATGGCTTCGGGTGATGACCGTCAGAGAGGAATGATAAAGAATATATTTGGTAGGCGCAAGAAGGTTATAGTTGGCGGCTCATCTAGTAGGCCTGTACGTACTGAGAGCACCTCTTCATCTTAGCCTGCTACCCAGACTCAGCCTAGCCCTCCTATACCTACTCCTGGAGCTAGTAGCCCACATGCGTTCTACTCACCAGACCCACGCTTACCTTCCCCTGATGTCACACAGAGTACTCCTTTCTAACCTTACTTCCCACCCCCACATCCTCATAGTGGCCCTCTTCCATATCCATATCCATATCCATATGCACCATACATCCCACCACCACATCAGACCACTACAGCACCACCTCAGCCCACAACAGGTGGACCTTCCACCCCAACTGCACCAGAGCAGGTGACAGAGGGTCGCATGTTGATTGAACCTGAGGGTGACACGTATGTATTAATTATATTTCAGCTATGCTAATAAAATTGATTTAATTTTTTTGACAACTAACATATTTCTTTCAGGTTTCATCCGTCAAAGCAGCCAATACATAAAATATGGGACATAATCCGGAGTAGATACGATGCTCCTTATCTTTCTTGGCAGAAAGTCCCAAAGGAAGTACGGAACATGTGGTTTAGAGAGTTTGAGGTTTGTAATTAATTTAAAATATTATGTATTATATATTTTATTTACATAAGTTAATAAAAATATATATTCTTTATTGTATATTTTTAAATGCAGAAAGATTTTTGTTGGCTGCCACAACATAATGATAGAATTAGAAAGAATTTTGAGAAGCATGGCTCGAATCGCATGCGAGACATGTTTACAGATCTCAGAAAGTCAGGCCAGCGACCACTTTGGATGGCTGAGAGTGTATGGGATCAATTGAGCGCTGCTTGGAGTAGCCCAAATTATAACAGGAAGAGGGATCAAAATAGACAGAACAGAGCTTCTAATGTTGGGGGCTTGGGCAGTTCCCTTCATACTGGGGGTTCTGTTCCACATACTGAGCATAGAAGACGTCTGGTAAGAAATTTTAAAATTTTTTAATAATTTTCTTTAATAAGAATACTAATATATGTAAGTTACCGAAAGCGGTGTTGGGTAGAGAACCTGCTCCTGTTGAATTACATAGTCATACCCCCAAGCGACAGGAGGACCAGCGATGGGTTGACGAGCGTGCGAGGAAAGCTTTTGTAAGTATATAAGTTTAATTTTTGTAATGTTATCTAAAAATTACTTAATTCTTTATTCACTTTCATAGGAGGAGTATACACGGATTCGAGAGAGCCAGACTGCAGCAGGTGAAGGTTCTTCTGGCGGATCAACTGAATATTCTGACTACCGCACTTGGTCGTAAGTGGTAGGAGGAATGCAGCACGGCAGAGTGTATGGGTTAGGCTCGCAGGCTTATGCATATGAAGGGCAGGCATCTAGTGGCTGTAGTTTTTCATCTAGTACCCAGGAGTCTTTATATACCCAACAGATAACTACCCTTACAGCTGAGCTAGAACAGGTACGAAAAGCCCAAGCTGATTGGCAGTTACAAATGCAGCAGCAGATGGAGATACAGCGGCAGATGCAAATCCAACAAACTCAAATGTTAGAAGAAATGCAAAGGATGAAGGAGCAGATGAGCAGTGGGAAGAGTACAGCAACTGAGGAGGAAACAGATTCAGACTAGATGTTTTTTATTCATTTTACGGATGTGGACATTAATATTTGTGTTTTGGACATGTTTTGAAATATAATTGTGGATATTTGAATCTGTTGAGTATGTGTTTTGAACATTGTTACATTGTTTATATAGTGTATTATCTATTGTGTTCTGGATATCATTATGTATATCTATTTTGTATATGTTTTGTTTGCAGGTTGAGGAAATTCAATTTTAGAGGGAAGAAGGTTTTTTTTTGTCAATGCTACAGGTTTCCGGCAGATTATCCACCGGAAATGGTGTGGGTAATACGATATAGCAAACTTTCTGGTGGATTATGCACCGAATATTTCCGGCGCTTAGTCCGCCGGCAAGTCCGACGGTAATAGTAACGTCAATTTGTTGCGGCGTATAATCCGCCGGTATTACCGATGGATATTTCTGCCGGCAATACCGGCGGATCTTACGCCGGAAATTAATAACATAATAACGTCATTTTTTTGTTATTTTTTCATCGAAAATACGCCGAAAAATCTGTCGGAAATATTATCGATGGATTATATCCGTCGGTAATATATTTTTGCCGCACAAATTACCGTCGGACATATTTCTATCAGAAATCCGCCGGAAACCGTATATTTTCGGCGAATTTTTATTGTTACCGACGAATTTTGTCCGCCGGTAACAATGAGTTTTCCTGTAGTGAATACACCAATAAAGGAGTTAGAGAAAGAGAAATAATCATCATTGTTTCTTCCCTTTAACAGATTCAGTAGAATCAATCACTGCTTACCAGCTTCCAAATAAAAAATAAGACAAAACTCTCAGTCAGATATCCAGTTTATCAGTCGTAGTGAGCAGTGATCTAATTTTGATAGAGATAAAATAGTAAACAAAGGAGATGAACCAGTAAATAAAAATAAGTAGAAAATCACATCAACAAAACTACTCAAATCAAACTAACACCTAGGTTAAAAATAGAAATCAGCAGAAAAATAAAAAATAGTAGGAAATAGATAATCAAATCAAACAGCTAACTAACAGAACCAAAATGAAAAATAGACAAATCAGAAGTCAGTAGTCATTAGAATCAAGCATTTATGTCAATCACACCTAATCTGGTCCTCAAGATGCTGAATCAGTCAAAGGCCAGTGGGTTTGTAAATATGTCAGCTAGCTGATTTTCAGTTGCTACATGATGTAGCTCAATGTCCCCTTTCGTAATATAGTCCCAAATGAAGTGATGCCTTATATCAATGTGTTTGGTTCTAGAATGTTGGATTGGATTCTTAGAAATGCAGATGGCACTAGTATTATCACAAAGAACAGAAATTGTGCCCACAGGTAATCTAAAATCCATGACTTGTTATTTCAACCAAAGAACTTGAGCCACATAACTTCCTAAGGCAATGTACTCAGCTTCAGCAGTGGAAAGTGCAATTGAGTTCGTTTTCTACTGGACTAGGAGACTAAAGACTGTCCTATGAATTGATAAGTTCCAGAAGTGCTCTTTCTATCCACCCTACACCCTGCAAAGTCAGAATTAGAATATCCAATAATCTCAAAAGAGGTGTTGTGCCTAGGGTACCAGATTCCTAGGATTGGGGTCCCTAAAAGATATTTAAGAATTCTCTTAACAGCAGCCATGTGGGACTCTTTAGGATCAGCTTTAAACCTAGCACAAAGATAAACACTAAACATGATATCAGGTTGGTTAGCAGTTAGGTAAAGCCTTGATCCAATTATTCCTCTATACTTCTTCTAATCAACAGGAATGTGCTAAGCCTAACAAACTCTCTTTCTAACAGGAATGTGCTAAGCCTCTCATACCAAGCTCTGGGTGCCTATTTCAATCCATATAAGGCCTTTTATTATTTATAAACATGATTTGGATATTGGGAACTCTCAAAATATGGGGGTTGTTCTACAAAAATATCCTCTTTTATTACCCCATTTAAAAAGGCACTCATTACATCCATTTGAAACAGCTTAAATCTCTTATAACAGGCAAAGGCTAATAGTACTCTAATGGCTTCCAATCTAGCTACAGTGGCAAAGGTCTCCTCAAAATCAATCCCTTCAATCTGATTATACCCCTTAGCTACCAATCTCACCTTATTCCTAACCACTACACTAGAATCAATCATCTTATTCTTAAAGACCCACTTGGTTCCCACTATACTTTGATTCCTACGTCTTTCTACTAACTCCCAAACATCATTCCTTACAAATTGATTCAGTTCCACATGCATAGCTACGATCCAGAATTCATCAGAGAGGGCTTGATTGATGTTGGTGGGTTCAATCATTGACATAATGGTAGAGTGGTTTACTTCCTTCCTAAGTCCATGCCTAGTCTTAACACCTTCAGAAGGGTCTCCTAAGATCAGTTCTTTAGGATGACTCGAAGAATATCTCCAATCTCTAGGCAGTGTGGTTTGAGGTTCTAGCCTTTCCTTCAGATTTGCATTTTCAACCCCTTGGGTAATATCCTCTACCTCTTCTTCTTCCTCAACTCTAGTCACCTTAGGATCAAATTCATCAAACACCATATGAGTTGTCTCTTCCACCAATAAAGTCCTCTTATTAAACACCTTAAAGGATTTCCCCACACTATAATAGCCTAAGAACACTCCTTCATTAGATTTAGGGTCAAACTTTCCTAAGGATGATTTCCCGTTGTTTAGAATGAACACCATACAGCCAAAGACATGTAGGTGGGACAGGTTTGGAGTTCTACCCTTAATGATCTCATAAGGTGTCTTATTTAGATTTGATCTAACATTCACCCTATTCAGCACATAACAGGTAGTGTTCACTGCTTCAGCCCAAAAGTATTTTGGAAGTGAATACTTAGTAAGCATGGCTCTAGCGGCTTCCACTGAGGTCCTGTTCTTCCATTCAGCTACCCCATTCTGCTAAGGGTCGTAGGGGCTGAAAAACTGTTTCTAATCCCTTGCTCCTCACAGAAACTTCCAAACTTCATATTTTCAAACTTTCCACCAGGATCACTATGAATAGTCAAGATCTCACAACCTAACTTCCTCTGAATCTAAGTGGAGAAGGACTTAAATTCATCAAATGACTCAGATTTATGTGACAAAAATTTAATCCAAGTGAGCCTCGAGTAATCATCAACAATCACAAAACCATAGACTTTTCCCCCTAAGCTGGTAGTGCTAATGGGTCCAAAGAGATCCATGTGAAGGAATTCTAAAGGTCTAGAGGTACTAATGTCCTCAACAGAGTGAAAGGAGGACTGGACTTGCTTCCCGAATTGACAAGCATCACATAGGTGGTCCTTAGTGAACTTAAGCTTAGGGACACCTCTAACTAAGTCCTTTTGGGTAACTCTCCTAAGGGTTTTCATACGGGCATGATAAAATCTGCTATGCCACAACCAAGACTCATCAGTAGCAGTTTTTAAGCAAATTAAATTTTTAGCTTTAATGCAACTTACATCCAGCTTGTAGACATTGTTGATCCTTTATCCCTGCAAAATAATTTTGTCATTTAAGCTTAAAATGTAGCAAGTGGGCAGGAATTTGATGTTGTATTCTTTATCATAGAGTTGACTGATGCTCAACAGGTTGTGGTTCAATCCATCTACAAGCAAAATATTGTCAATCATAAAATTTTTTGAATCACCAATTATACCTGAACCTACCACCCTCCTGGTGGTGTTATCTCCAAGTGTAACATTACCTCTAGCCCTGGCCTCTAGTGAAATGAACTGATTTGCATCTCCAGTCATGTGTCTAGAACATCCACTGTCCAGGTACCACATGCTCTAATGAGGTCTTGTGTGAGAGCACACCTACAAAATAATCAAACGTCAGATTTAGGAACCCAAACTGGTTTGGGTTCCGTCTTATGAAAAGAAGAATGCAATGCATGTGTGCTGTGCTGTGAAATAGGTAATTTGGGCATCCACACCCAATGTGTACTACAGTGAATAGTGCAGGTGTAGGAAATGTGTCCTAACATGCCACAAGAAAAACTTCTAACACCAGGAAAAGGTTTAACTAATCTACGGGGGTGACAGTGCCTCTTCCTAGGTTTGTATGAAACAAGCTTTGATGATTTTGAACCAGATTATTCAAAAGGTGGAGGTGCATAAAACTGTACAAAAGTAGGAGGAGTTTCATTTTTCTCAAAAGCACTGATTTTAACTTTAAGAAATTCATTCTCCTTGTTAAAACTTGCAATTTCAAATTTATATGCACCATTGCTACTCTCCACTTCGCATGCCAGATTGTCTAATTCTTTGAAAGTTTTCTCTAAATCAACATGCGAAGTTTTCAGTAAATCATGTTCAACAATTAAATCAGAATACTTTTTGTTCAGCTCTTCATATTCATCAAGTAAAGATTTGTGATTGCAATCAATAGTAGAATGATCTTTAATCAAAATTTCATACTCTTTTTGTAAATTTAGAAGTTTTAGTTTCAGGCTAGCATGAGTTTTCTTGAGCTTCCTATACGATGCATGAATTCTTTCAGACACTTCAAATAATTGATCGTAATAGGCTCACATACCTCTTCCTAGTCAGACTGACCAGGATAATCATCAGCCATCAGACATAAATTAGTTTCCTCCTCTTCAGCTTCAGTCTCAAAGGAGTTGGATGCAGAGTCTGCCCAGAATGCCTTCTGAATCCACTTCTAGTCCTTCCTGAACTTATGTTTATCCTCACCCTTCTCCTTGCTTGGGTGAGTTTTAAGAGTAGGATAATCAACCTTAATGTGTCCAGGCTTCCTGCATTTAAAATAAATAGTATCATATGAACTTTTAAAATTTTTGCTGGACTTACCTGTGTTCCACTTTTGAAAGTTCTTGTGTTTCTTCCTTAGAAAGCTTTTGAATTGCCTAGTGATTAAGGCAACATCATCGCTATCATACTCAGAAGAATCAGTGTCAGTTTTGTTGGCCTTCAATGCCACAGTTTTCTCTTTCTTTTCACCTGTATCAAACTGTCTTTGGTTCACCCCTTGCTCATAAGTAATGAGTGATCCAAGTAAGCTATCAATAGAGTAAGTTTTCAAATCTTTAGATTCAGGGATTGCAGTTATCTTAGCATCATATGAAGAAGGTAAACATCTAAGAATTTTGTTCACTCTTTTATAGTTTGTAAGTTCTCTTCCTAAGACAAGCAAAGAAGTGACAATTTGAGTGAACCTCGTATACATTTCAGAAATGGATTCAGTAGGTTTCATGTAAAAAAGTTTGTAGTCATGAAGCAGTATGTTTAACCTAGACTATTTGACTTCAGTTGTACCTTCACAAGTGATGCACAATCTATCCCAAATTTCTTTGTCGGTTGTATAAGTGGAAACACGCATGTAATCCTTAGATTTTAAAGCACAGACAAAACAGTTCAAACATTTCACATTCAGTTAGGCTAAGTCACGATCATCAAATGTCCAATCAGTGAAAGGAAGTTCAGTTTTAACATTGTTAATTATTCTAAAAGGTGGTTCATAGACATCCCTAACAAGCATCCACATGCGATAATCAATTGATTGAAGAAAAGTGGACATACGAGTTCTCTAAAAATCAAAAGATATGTTATCAAACAATGGAGATCGTGTAATTGAATAACCTTCAGCAGTATTACGATTACCAAAGTTAGCCATGGATCAAATTCAAAAGTTTTTTAAAACATGAACTTGTCTCGAGGCTAACCAAGATGGGGGTGAATTGGTTATTTAAAAATTTGAGAGCAATAGTGAAAAATCTTTTCGATGATTTGCAGCAAAAACAAGTAAACACATAAACAAAAAGATCAACAACAGAATTCACCCAAGCAGATAATCACAGAAAACTAAAGTGCAGAAAGTAATCAGAAAGAACACACCAGATTTTATAGTGGTTTGGTCAACTTGACCTACGTCCACTCCCCGGAGCCTCCCCTTTGAGTATTGTACTAACTCAAAGTGACTCTCCTTCTGCTCCCACAGCAAGGCGGAGAAGCCTGTATAAAAACTCCTTTCCACCGACACGGTGAGGCAGAGAACCTAACCTCCTTTCACTTCCTCCTAAAGCAGGCAGAGAACCTCGTACTCCTTTTACTTCCTCCTGAAGCAGGCAGAGAACCTGAACTCCTTTCGCTTCCTCCTGAAGCGGGCAGAGAACCCGGATCTTCTTATGAACGATCCTCCCACAGAAATCACCAACAAGATAAGAGACAACAAATGCAGAAGATGACTCTGATCCTTGCTTGGAACAACCTTTGTGAAACCCTCACAAACTCCCCCTCACAAGATTCTCTCTCTCTCTCCCAAACTCTCTCTCTCTCTAGGGTTTCTCTAGAAAGGAAAGTGGCAAAAGATTTTTCTTGTTGGCAGAAAAAGATCTTTTATAGGAGGGCTTAAAATTTGCACTAAATCTCAACTTGTCGGCCAAGATCTCCCAGGGCGATCGATATATCATCCTGTACGATCAGTTCAAAATCACCTATTTCAACCTGGACAATCTGGCCCTTCTGGACGATCAGTAGAAAAAATTGTACAGATCGTCCTGTACGATTCTGTGATCGTCCGGGACCATTAGTCTAAATTCAAGAACTTTGTTCAGAAGATCACTCTGGTCGTCCAGAGAAACTCGTACTGGACTACCTAAAAATGACTTGATCGTCCAGGACGATATCGATATCATCTTGTACGATTAGTTTAAAAAGTGCCAAAATCAACCTGATGACCGCTCTGGACGTACAGCTGAAACACACTAGACGATCATGATCGTCCTGGATGATATGATCGTATCAATTAAATATTAAGTGCTTTTCTTAATCACTAGACTAATTTAGGCATGATTGTAATGGATCATCCATGATGATACACGTATCGTCCGGGATGATCAGACCAAATATCTAAAGATAAAACTTGCCTAACTTGATCTGGCGGTTGAGAATTTTTGATTTGAGCTTATCATCCCGTATGATGTATGGATCATCTAGGACAATCAGCTTAATTAGACAGACTTAACTTGGTCACCCTAATTAGGATTTCTATTTTTACTTGATCATCCAGGATGATGTGAATATCATCCAGGATGATCTGAACAAAAAAAAATGAACAAAAACTCTAATTCACTCAAGCTCTCCCCCTGAGCGTGTGTTTGCAAGGTTACTTTACTAGGGGATCAGTTACATTATAATTGACTCAGGAAAAGAAAAACAGTACATTTACACACAGTTGGACCCGATCTTCAGTTGGCTTGAGTTGTTTTTGATCTTTTATACCTGGAATGGATTAGGCAAGCAAAACATAATACAAACATGTTTGTCATCATCAAAACTAGATTTGTAACAATGATTAGTTCAAAAATAGTTCCATCCAGAACGAATGTTAATGAATAGTTCACAAATTTTATAAACATCGTATAGTACGTTCCATAGATCATACTGGATGATCATTTTATTTTTAACTGTTCGTACAGGATGATCTATGGGATGAATGAAATCATCTCTATTCATCATCTCACACTGTACCATTCGTACAGTATGATTAGTTCATTTTTAGATCATCGTCCTATATGATATCAATATCATCTAAGACGATCAGTACAAAAAATCATGATTTTCTCTGGTATGATATATGGGACGACCAAAATCATCTCTGTTCATTACGATTGACATCGTATAATATGATCAAGTATAATTAAGAAACCATGATTTAATTTCCTATATACGGGGGATAATTTTGGCAAGATTTCAAATGTTCATACAGTATGATTGTAATCATATAATATGATTAGTTCAAAACATTAAATCTAAAATCTTTCCTAAACTGTCCTAGCGGCTAGGGTTTTCAGGTTGAAACAAATCATACAGTATGATCATGATCGTATAGTATGATTAGTTTACAAAACTAATCATCCAGAATTAGCCGTTAAGCCTAAATTTAAAAGATAGATCGTATAATATAATTGAAAATTATACAGTACAATGTTGCGAAAAGAATTTTAAATTAAGTTAAAAAAAATTAACTCTCCCCCTCTGTGTGTACTTGGTCACCCCTTCTGCATACATACTTTTGTAGCAGACTCAACAAAATAAAAAATTAAAGAAAATAAAAGTACAAGTTCTTGCACATCCTAGTCTACCCAGTCTTGATAGTTGTGTATCATACCTAAAATGTTAGTGCTCATAGATAAAAATAAACATTTATATTTTTAGGGATTAAGATATTAATTCAGTCAATATTATTTGTCATCATTAAAATCAAGTGCTAGGGATCCCAGATTGCAACAATCTCCCCCTTATTGATGATGTCAAATAATTTTATCTGATAGGCAAGATAAATGTAATTTCTTTCTTAGCTCCCCCTTACTAGATGATGGATTTTAAAAGAAGAGAGGATTTTCAAAAAAAAATTTAATTAATTTTTTTAATTTAAACAGAAATAGAACATAACAGGATTAACAGAAAATATGATAAAAACAATAAAGCATAACTTAGAACATGTAACAGAACATAACGGGAAAGTTCGATGTAACATTTATCTTAAGAACATCATAACATCACAAAACTTCTTCCCCTTTTGATAGTAGAAAAAAGGGAAGAACACTCTATATAAGCAAAAGCAACAGTATAAGAAAAATAGTACAATAGAAAGAACTACAGAACACAAACAAGCTAAAGCATTCAAAAGTCAGGATCCTGATCAGGTGGTGGTTATGGTGGAGGGCTGAAAGTACTTATGGATGGACGCGAACTATTGATCGATTGAGGCAAATCGTTCATCAAACCATCGCATATCATCCTCATGCTGGTGATGTTGTTGGTCAATGTGATAATCCAGTTGAGTTTCCAATCAATCAAGTCATTGAATAATGTCATCTTGAGGGTAGGCAGGTCCAGGTGGTGGTATGTGTGGTGGTGGAGGTCCTTCTACAGGAGCAACTCCCTCTTCTTCATCAAAATCAGGATTAGTGTGTGTGTGGCCCCGATGGAAAAGAATATGGAAGGAGGCATCCGTGCAAAAAATAGGAAGATTATCCGGTGGAATAGGATAGTTGAGTTAATATTTGACGTCGAGGATGCATCCTATGACATGGCCTAAGGCAACATTTTGTTTTCATCAGACACTAGGATAGAAAAGAGTAGACAACATATGAATGTAGTCCAAGATCATTTGGGCTTCATCAAATTTGGTTGCTGACATAATTAAGTAGGTGACTACCAATAAAAGAAGGTTAATGTGTATATGATCTCCAGCTTTTAGTATAATTGACATTCAAAGAACGTGCTGGATAATGTGGGCATTCTAAGTGAGACATTGGACAAGTGGTAGATGTTGATTGATGGGCACATTTCCAAGTAGCATATTAACAGAGGTCCAGTCATAATCATTAGATGTCAGCTTTATTGATAACGACATTATGTTTGCATATAAAGGAAGTCAACGTTGTGTATTCTAAGTCTATCATAAAATTGGCTAAGAATTCAAAAAGGAGTTTAGCGTGAAACAGAAAAGTCAGGGTAAGAAGAAATTGGAGAGTTGTGGAAGCAAAGAGAATCATAACCTCAAAGTTTAGAGCAGCTTGATTAAGCATGCATATAGGAGTGATCTTTGCCTCTTTGAATTTGTTGTAAGCTTTTTCATCAGTGGCAGAGAGAAAGCGGTCATTGAATAGCCGAGAGGAGGAGGAGCTCCCCTCGATCAGTCATCCTCGTTTGCTTCCACTAGCCATAGAATAGAAATCTTAAAGGGATCAAGGATTTGGAAGAGTTATGAGTGAAATGAGCCAAGGAATCCCTCTAATTTATAAACTTTTTAGTCGACTGTATAGTACGATAGTGGTTCGTACAGTACGATCAGGGGATTTAATTTGTCTAGATGACTTATTAGAAAAAGTGGTCAAATTATACAGTACGATTAGGATCATACTGGATGATCTAGAGAGAGAGGTCATTTGTCCTAAGGAGTCATCTGAACGACATTTGACAAAAGTGATCATACAGTACGAATAGGTGTTCGTATAGTAAGAATGGCAATAATGATCATACAGGTTGAGTTTAAATTTGTCCCAATCTACTTTGACACGTGGATCGCACAGTATGATCGGTGGTTCATACAGTATGATTTTCAATAATGTGAGTTATACAGTATGATGGTGATTCATATAGTATGATATATGCACCAGCAGGCATATTGGGACCGTTGATGGAACTAAATGCTATGATTTGTGTATCAGAACGGATCATATAGTATGATTTTGAATCGTACAGTATGATAGGTATAGAAATATAAAGTTTTGGTATCATAAAGATGAGTGTCAGAAGATCAAGAATTCCCTTTTTTTTAATTAAGTATGAATGTCTATGACACCCAGTTTTGTTCTCAAGATGCTAAAGGTGTCATAAGCTAATGGTTTTGTGAACATGTCAGCTAGTTAATCTCCAGTAGTAATATGGTGCAATTCAATATCGCCCTTGGCTACATGATCTCTTATGAACTGATGCCTAATGCCTATATATTTTGTTCGTGAGTGTTGAATTAGATTCTTAGATATGCAAAATACACTAGTGTTATCGCACATTATTAGGATGGTTCCTACAGGTAGTCTAAGGTTTAAAAGCTATTATTTTAACCATAAAACATGAGCAACATAGCTTCCTACTGCTATATATTCTCCTTCAGCCATTAAAAGAGCTATCGAGTTTAGTTCTGCTGGACCAAGAAACTGAGGATTGGCCTATGAATTTGATAGGTACCAGAGGTGTTTTTTCTATCTACCCTACATCCTACAAAATCAGAATCTGAAAATCCTATGATTTCAAACATAGCACTGTGTCTAGGATACCAAATTCCTAAGTTTAGGGTCCCTACTAGATATCTAAGGATTCTCTTTACAACAGTCATGAGGGATTCTTTTAGGTCAGCTTAAAATTGAGCGCAGAGACATACACTAAACATTATATCTGGTCTGCTGGCAGCTAAATAAATAAGTGATCCAATTATTCCCCTATACTTTTTCTGGTCTACTTACTTTCCATTTGGATATGTATCTAACTGAATGTTAGAACTCATGGGATTATTCATGGCCTTAGTATTGTCCATTTCATACCTTTTTAGAACATCCTTGATGTACTTAGATTGGCTAAGGAATGTTCAATCTTCCATTTGCTTTACACTAAAACCAAGGAAGTAATTAAGTTCTCCCATCATACTCATTTCAAACTCATCACTCATTGTTTTTAAAAATTCATCGCATAAGGTTTTTTTTGAAGAGCCAAACAAGATGTCATTCACAAAAATCTGAACAATGAGTATCTCATCTCTTATCTTTTTTAAGAAAAGGGTGGTGTTCACACTACCCTTAACAAAGCCTCTATCTAGTAGGAATGTATTAAGTCTTTCATACCAGGCTAGTGCCTTTTTCAATTTAAACACATGATTTGGAAATTATAGGTTTTCAAAATCGGGGGGTTGCTCAACATAAACATCTTCTTTGATTACCCCGTTTAGGAAAACACTCTTAACATCCATTTGATATAATTTGAAACCCTTGAAGTATGCAAAGGCTAAGAGTACCATTATGGCTTCTTGTCTGGTTTTTGGGGTAAAAGTTTCCTCAAAATCTATTCCCTCAATTTGATTATACCCCTCTGCTACTAATCTGGCCTTATTTCTTACTACTATTCCAAAGTCATTCATCTTATTTTTAAAGACCCATTTAGTTCCAACCACACTTTGTCCCTTAGGTCTCTTAACTAATTCCCACACATCATTTCTAACAAATTGGTTTAGGTCTTCTTGTATTGTTAGGATACAAAATTCATCTTCCAAGGCTTGATCTATGTTGGTGGGTTCAATCATCAAAATATATGCAGAATGACTAACTTCCTTCCTAAGTCCATGCCTAGTTTTTACACATTCAGATGGGTCTCTTAGGATCAATTCTCTAGGATGACTAGAAGAATATTTCCAATCTCTAGGAAAAAGCTCTAGAGGTTCTACTCTGTTCTCATTGATAATGGTTTCTACCCCCTAAGTGACCTCAACTTCTTCTTCAGGATTAGGTTTGGATGTCTTATCCGACTCATCAAATACAACATGGGTATATTCTTCTACTACAAGGGACCTCTTATTAAAGATTCTATAGGCTTTACCTACGGATGAATAGCCTAAGAAGATGCCTTCATCAGATTTAGGATCAAACTTTCCTAAGGGTGACTTACCATTGATTAAGATGAAACATTTGCTACCAAAAATATGTAAGTGAGAAAGATTAGGTGTCCTACCCATAAGTAGTTCATAGGGTGTCTTATTCAGTTTTCATCTAATATTTACCCTATTTAAAACATAACAAGTAGTATTCACTGCTTCTATCCAAAAGTATTTAGGGAGAGTGTATTCAGCTAAAATTGCCGTAGCAGCTTCAACCAAGGTTCTATTCTTTCTCTCAGCTATTCCATTTTGCTGAGGGGTCCTAGGGGTAGAGAAGTTATGTTCTATTCCTATCTCTTGACAAAATGATTCAAATTTATCGTTCTCAAATTCTCCACCATGATCATGGATAGTTGAAATTTCACATCCTAATTTTCTTTGAATCCAAGTGGAGAACGTTCAAAACACTTCAAAGGACTCATTCTTTTGTGCTTAAAATTTTACCCAAGTAAACCTAGAGTAGTCATCTACTATTACAAATCCATAAGATTTCCCTCCTAGGCAAGCTGTACTAACAGGTCCAAATAGGCCCATGTGAAGAATATCTAGTGGCCTAGTGGTGTTGATGTCCTTGATTGAATGAAATAATGATTTTACTTAGTTGCCTAGTTGGCAAGCATCACACAGGTGGTCCTTAGTGAATTCTGACTTAGGTATACCTCTAACTAGGTCTTTCTGAGTGATATTCCTAAGTGTTTTCATGCTAGCATGGCATAGTCTCCTATGTCATAGTCAAGAGTCATCAACTAATGTTTTCAAACATAGAGGATTTAAGCTTTCAATACAATTCAGGTCCAATATAAAAACATTATTTATCAATTTTCCTTCTAACACAAGTTTATTTCTAAGCTAATCATGCATTTATTAGAAAGAAATTTCATATCAAAACCTTTGTCACATAGTTGACTAATACTTAAAAGATTATACTTTAGACCTTCAACTAACAAATATTTTCAATTACAAAATTTTTTGAATTTCCAATGATACCTAAGCCCACCACTTTCCTGATGGTGTTGTCTCCTAATGTCACCTTGCCTCCTGAACTAGCCTCCAGTGTCATGAACTGGTTCACGTCTCCAGTCATATGTCTTGAGCAGCCACTTTCCAGGTACCACATGCTCTCACTAGGTCTTTAATGAGAACATCCCTACAATGTCAGTCAAAGATTAGTTTTGGGAACCCAAGTGAGATTGGGCTCCTCCTTATGCTTGAATGAATGCGATGAATGCATGTTATGCTGTGATGAATATAACTTAGGTCTCCACACTAGATGTGTCCTATAGTGAATTGTACAAGTGCGGCCCATGTGACCAAGCATGCCACCTAACACCGGGAAATGGGTTCACTAATCTATGGGGGCTATAGTGCCTCTTCCTAGGTTTGGATGGTACATGCTTTGATGATTTTGAATGAGATTCTTCAAGTGATGGCGGTTTATAAAATTGAGAAAATGTAAGAGGTGTTTGATTATTCTCAAATGCATGAATTTGTACGCTTAGAGATTCATTTTCTTTCTTAAGACTCATAATTTCAAATTTCAATGCATGCTCACTACTATCTAGCTCAGATGCAAGTTCTTCTAATTCCTTAAATGTATTTTCTAGTTCAACATGTGATGATTTCAAGGAATTGTGTGTAGTTTTAATTCAGCATGCATCTTATTTAATACATCAAATTTGTTAAGTAGGGACATGTGATCTCTATCCAAGTCAAAATGTTCTTTAACTAAACTAGCATGCTCATTTTGTAAAGTATTAAAATCAATATTAAGACTAGTATGCATTTCCTTCAATTTTCTATATGAATTATGAAACTTTTCATAAATAACTAATAGTTC
The DNA here is from genome assembly GCA_019925795.1 of Dendrobium chrysotoxum. Taxonomy (NCBI): domain Eukaryota; kingdom Viridiplantae; phylum Streptophyta; class Magnoliopsida; order Asparagales; family Orchidaceae; genus Dendrobium; species Dendrobium chrysotoxum. The sequence continues at coordinate 46,570,793 of CM034300.1, read as the reverse complement.
ATCATAAGAAAGTTGACATACCACATCTTGATCTGATTGATCAAGATTATCGTTAGTCATAAGACATAGATTTGTTACACCCTCCTCTGCTTCTTCTTTCGGCGATTCTGAAGCAGAGTCAACTTAGAAAGCTTTTTGTATCCTCAGTTTACTTTTCTTGAATCTTGACTTTTGTTTGCACTTCTCCTTGGTTTGATGAGTCTTTACGTTGGGACAATCAGCTCGGAGATGATCGATTTCCTGCACTCAAAGCAAATTGTGTCAAATGCAACTTTAGTATTCTTTGAGTTTTTACCTTATTCTAGTTATCTTGATGAGGTCGTTGCTTTCTCTTCAGAAAATTCTTGAACTAATGAGTTATCAAGGCTCTGTCGTCATCTTTCTCTGCTATAGAACTGTCACTTTCAAAATTGTTTACTTTTAGAGCCACAGTTTGCTCCTTCTTTTCACCTGCATCACTTTGCCTTTGACTCACTCCTTGCTCGTAGGCAATGAGTGACCCAAGCAAATTATCAATTGAATAATCATTTAAATCTTTGGATTCAGTTATCGCAGTTATTTTTGCATCATAAGTGCTAGGCAAACATTGTAATTTTTTATTTATTTTTTTAGAATTAGACAACTCTCTTCCTAAAGCATGCAAGGATGTCACAATCTGGGTGAATCAAGTGTACATTTCAGATATAGTTTTACTAGGTTTCATGCGAAAGAGTTCATAATCATGTACTAGTATGTTTAGCCTAGATTATTTGACCTCACTGGTTCCTTTGTATGTGACACACAATCTATCCCAAATCTCCATACTAGTACTAAAAGTAGACACTCGCATATAATCTTCTGATTTTAATGCACAAAAGAAATAATTCAAGTATTTTGTAATTAATTGTGCAAGTTCTCTATCCTTATTGCTTCATTCATTAAATGATAAGTCAATTTTAATTCCATTCATAATACAAAATGGTGTAGAGTAACCTTCTTGAACCAACATCCACATGCGATAGTCTATAGATTGTAAAAATGTAGACATGTGAATTTTTTAAAAATCAAATGGTATATTATCAAATAAAGGTGGATGGGTTATTGAATAACCCTCCGCAGTGTTACGGTTACCAAACTGTGCCATGGATCGTATGTTTCTAGGTTTTCTAAAACACTATTTTAAAACCGCGCTCTAATACCACTTGAAAGTTCGATGCGTGTCAAGAGAGGGGGGCGGGGGGTAAATTGGTATTTTAAAAAAATAAATCCTAACAAGAGTTCTAATCTTTTTATGAATTTTTTTTCACCCTTTTTTTTAATTTTAAATAAGAAAACTAAACTGATCAAGTGCGAAAGCAAAAGACATGTTCACAATTACGATGATGGTGATGATGGTGAGATAATTTCAAATATCGTAGTACATAAATAAAATTAAAGTTTTCACCAAGCAGCTAGTAAAGTAGATAAATGCATGAAAAATTAAAGTGCGGAAAATACGGAAAAAGCACAATAGAAATTTTTATTGTGGCTCTGTCACTTGACCTATGTCCACTCCCTGGAGTCCTCTACTCTGAGTATTGCACTACTAAAAGTTGACTTTCTTTCTGCTCCCATAGCAAGGTGAAGTAGCCTTTACAAGACTCACTTTCACCTTCCCTGGTGTGGCGGAGTACAAGACGCTATGTCACCCTCCTTGTGACGGTAACGGACCTTCTTCTTCTTCTCACTCCTGGAGACAGCAGAGTACCTTGAGGACGTTGACCTTGAAGCCTCTCTTCCTAGAGAACCTTCACAAGACTCACCAAGGCCATAGGAGGAGCAAGCGTGCAGCTAGCTCGAAGCAACCGTGTGATCCCAACACACTCCTCCCTCATGCTCAAGCTCACCTTCTCCTTCCTCTCACAAACCCTAGATCTCTCCAATAGCTCCCTCTTAAGAGTTCCGTCCTCTATCAACCATGGCCTCAATAACTTCTAATTGAATAAAAAAAACTCCTTTTTAAACTAGGCTTCAGAAAACCATAAAAATTCCAATTTGATGATTCTGCTCGTACAATATGATCAAATATCATACAGTACAATCAGTTCAAAAATAGTTCCATCCAGTACGAATGCTAACGAACAGTTCACAAATTTTACAAACATCATATAGTACGATCCATAGATCGGACTGGACGATCCTTTTATTTTTAACTATTTATACAGGACGATTTATAGGACGAACAAAATTATCTCTGTTCATTATCCCGCACTATACCATTCGTATAGTATGATTAGTTCATTTTTAGATCATCATCTTGTATGATATAATTATCAGCTGGGACAATCAGTATAAAAAATCATGGTTTCGTCTGGTACGATATATGGGATGACTAAAATCATCTCTGCTCATTGCACGGTACGATTGACATCATACGGTATGATCAAGTGTAATTAAGAAACCATGATTTAATTGCCTGTACACGGGGGATAATTTTGGCAAGATTTCAAATGTTTGTATAGTACGATAAGTTAAAAACATCAAATCTAAAATCTTACCTAAACTATCCTGGTGGCTAGGGTTTTTAGGTTGAAACAAATCATACAGCACGATCACGATCGTACAGTACGACAAGTTTACGAAACTAATCATCCAAATTTAGCCGTTAAGCCTGAGTTTTAATGACAGATCGTATAGTACAATAGAAAATTATACAGTGCAATGTTGTAAAAAAAAATTAAATTAAGTTGAAAAAAGTTTAACTCTCCCCCTCTATATGTGTGCTTAGTCACCCCTTCGACATGCATACTTTTGTGGCAGACTCAACAAAGTGAAAAATTTAAGAAATTAAAAGTACAAGTTCTTGCACATCCTAGTCTACCCAGTCTTGAGTCTCCAGCAGTCTTGAGCGGTGTGTATCTTACCTGAAATGTTAGTGCTCACAAACAAAAATAAACATTATATTTTTAGGGATGAACATATTAATTCAGTCAATATTATTTGTCATCCACAAAATCAAGTGCTAGGGATCCCGGATTGTAACAAACATAGTATTTGGAAGACATAAAATTATCCCAAAGCCTCGCTTTAGCACAAAAATTATAACAAAAAATAAAAGAGAATGCCAAAGCCAAGTCATTCATATTCTTACAACCTAAACCCCCTTCAGCCAGAACACTACAACATTTATCCCAGGTCGCCCAAGCAATTTTGGAATTAATAGAAGTACCTTTCCAAAAAAAATTTATTAATAAGTTTATGCACCCTATTACAAACAGCTTGAGTGGGAAAAATAGTTTGAAAATTATAAATCGGTAAAGAGCATAAGACACTTTTGATAAGAGTAATTCTACCACCATAGCTAAGAAAATTAGAATCCCAACTTAAAAGTTTATTTTGAATAGAGGCAATAAGATCATCAAAGAGAAAGGATTTCCTTCTACCTTTATAAAGAGGGACAACAAGGTAATTAATGGGTAAATTACCATGGATAAAGCCAGTTAATTCTTTAATGGCTAAAATATGTTTATCAGGAACGCTCTTATAAGGAATAAAACATCTTTTATTCTTATTGAAAGATAAACCACTGACCATCTCAAATTGATTCAAAAACTCCATAAGTTTTTGAATTCTATTGGTAGAAGCATTGGTAAAAATAATAAAATCATCCGCAAAACATAAATGAGAAATGGGAAAACCACCCAAAGTTCTAAAGTAAAGACTAGGATTATTCACAAAAAGATTGGTAAGGCCTCTAGATAAAAATTCAGAGCAATACTAAAAAGAGTAGGAGATACAAGGCCCCCCTGCCTTAAACCATGAGAAGATGTAAAGAAACCATTAGTAGAACCATTCACAATAATAGAGAAATAAATACCTTCAATACAGTTCTTAATAAGATTAATAAAAATAAAATTAAAGCCAGAGAACTCCAAAATAAGATAAATAAAGGACCAGTCAATATTTTCATAAGCCTTGGAAATATCAAGCTTTAAAATCAAATTCCCCCCTCTCACTCTAACATCCAAGTCATAACAGAATTCTTGAGCCAACAAAATATTATCTGTAATAACCCTACCTTTCATAAAACCCGTCTGAGAAGTAGAGATAATTCTAGGTAAAAGAGAAGTAAGATGATTCATGATAATTTTGGAGATCAACTTATTAAAAAAGGTATAAAGAATGATAGGTCTAAAATCATTCCAAGTGTTGACAGCATTGTTTTTGGGAATAAGCACAATGAAGTAGAAGTAAAAAAACTTAGGAATAGAGTTAACAGCAAAAAAATCCAAAGTAATAGCAAAAATATCATTATTAACAATATGCCAGGATTTTTGAAAAAACTGAGTAGTAAAACCATCAGACCAGCCACTGAATCATTATTCATACCAAATAAAGTCTCTTTGACCTCCTCAAAAGGATGTTTAGAAAGATTCACATTATCTTCTTGGGTAATGAGGTTAGGAATAAAGGAGTGATCATTAATCTGAATAGGGGTAAAATTCTTATTATGGCAATTTTGAAAGTGAAGCACAACTAAATTTGCAATTTCCACAGCTTCCTTAGTAATAGAACCATCATCATGTTAGATTTTATTAATACCATTTTTAGCACATTTCCTCTTAACTAATGCATGAAAGTACTTAGTATTGTTATCACCATCAACCAAGTGCTTAGCAGTAGCTTTTTCTTTCCAAAAAGCCTCTTCTTGAGCTTTTTTAAAAGAGAAAAATTAGCATCAGAAGGATCAACTTGACAAGTAGAATCAATACTCTCAACTAGTTGCTCAGCCTCCAAAATATTAGAAAAGAGGTTTCTAAAAATGTTACAGTTCCACCAATTTAGAATCTACTTAAGCCTTTTCAGCTTGAACCAAATTCTCCTCATGCCAAAACAGGAGTTATCCGAATGAAGAGGAGCTTGCTAATTATTCTCAACAACCCCAAGAAAAGAATCATGAAGTAACCACATGTTTTGAAATCTAAATTGAGAAGAAGTGTTAAATTGTCTAATATTAAAATTAATAAGCAGAGGAGAATGGTTAGACAAAGTTCTACTGATATGATGCACATTAATAGAACTAAAAGAACTAAGCCAAAAGTCATTAAAAGCACACGATCCAAACATTGCCATAAATGTCCCCTATTCCAAGTGAATTGATTACCAGAAAAACCAATATCAATGAGATTACAATCCAAAATCATAATACTAAAATCCTCCATAGAATGATAAGACGGAGAGGAACCTCCAATCCTTTTAGAAGGGTTAGTAATAGCTTTAAAATCACCACCCACAAGCCAAGGAAAATTACAAATATTATGAAAATTAATGAGTTGGTCCCAAAGTAATTTCCTAATGTAACGGGAAGAACCAGCATACATAAAGGAAGCACAACAATGAAAATTAAAAACCTCAATTTGACAATGCATAACTTGAGTAAAATCACCAATAAACAACTATTTTAACTGGATCTTTCCATAAAACCCAAATCTTGTTAGCCACATTCGAAATACATAATTAAAATCAAAAAATTGAGAGGCACTAATTAATCTAGAGGAAGAAATATGGGGCAAAAGTAAAACAAGAATAGAGACATTATGCATGCGACATAAATTCTTCACACGAATTATAGAAGAAGGACAACCAATCCCCCTCACATTCTAAATAATAGAGTTAAACATAAAAAAAAAACAAAATTAACGGGAAGTGTGTGAGCGAGTAATTCTAGGATATTGCACTATAAACTGCTTTTTTCTTACCTCTTTTACTCTGAACCTTACGAAAACTAGTATCAAAATCATCCTTAGGAAAACATTTTGCAACAATGCCCAAATCCTCACAATCAGTAAAAGCATCGCTATTGTAATAAGAAGTTGCAGGAGACTTACTAACATTAATATTCTGTTGAGGACATTCATCCTCCATAAACATACCATCATCCTCCATATTACCTTTACTCTTCACAACTAGATCTTTAAAACCTTCTCCCGGAGAGTGGGCAACCACAACTACACCTACCTCCACCAGGTTTTCATTCCTCTCACATTCTATATCAGGCAGTTGAATGTCGACATTAACTTCATTTTCCTTTTCCTATTCAGTAGGGAGAATGTTAGGAAGAGAATTACCATTCAAATCACCTAATTCTTTGTTAGTCATACAAAGAATAGTAGATTAAACATTAGCATGATTTTTATTGACAATGTTAGGTAAAGTTTGAGTCACAGTGTTGTCACATTCAACAAGAGAAATAAAAGAAGTTTTATCTCCAACTCCCTGATCATGATTCAAAAGAACAGTATTGATAACAGTAGCTTGTAAACCATCAAAAGCTAAAACTAATAGCTCCCCTTCAATAGTTTGGGATGGATTAGAGGTATACCCCTCGAAAGGAACCAGATTCTGAATAGTAAGTTCCTGAGGAATCAAATTGATAACCTCCCCATTATATTATTTCAAAGAATCATTTTCTTTGCGAAGTTGGGGGTGCTTCCCAAAGCAATCGTTAATACCATGACCATGCATCTTGCAAAATGAACAAAATATAGGTAAATTTTCAAACTCAACTTTTTGGAAACAACCCTTCACCTCAGACCCAATCCATATCTCATGAGGATGTTTCTTAGAAACATCCAATTCAACCAAAACCCAAGCCATAGAAGGACTCGATACAGATGTTGTGGCTTGGTCTATTTGCAACAGCTGACCAAAGATAGAAGCCAAACCAAATAGGATTTGATGATTATAAAAATGAAGTCTCAAGTTAGGAAAGGAAATCCAAACTGGAGCAATCAGAAATTCCTCCCTAACATCAAAATCCAAAGTCCATTTAAGCAAACGCATTTGACATGCTTATATATAGTAAGATCTCCTAGCAAATATGTGGTTATAATTGAGGTCATTAGAAAGTTGGATAGCAACATGTCGTTGATCAAGTAAGCTAATATGAAACGATCCAGAAAGCTTTAGGTTAAGGAAAAATTTTCTTATAACATCCAGCTTCGGCCGCCCTGGAATAAATTTGCCAACCAACGTTAAAGCATAAGGAGCTGCCAATTGATCAATAACCAAATCATCAAACAAAAGAGCAAGGCAACCCTTTAAAGATGAATGAACGAAGTTTAGTTTAGGTGAAGTAGATAAAGAACCAGCAACCACATCCTTGAAAGAATAAGATTTCCCCTCAGAAAGAGATGACGATAACGGGTTCAATGATGATGGAATCGTCATCACCCAGCACCAAAAAAGAAAGGAAACCTCAAAACGAGTGAAGCAAATGCAACAAAAAAACCACAGCAAATAAAATCGATTGAAAAATAGAAAGAAAACAAGCCAGGAGGGCACAAATCAAGCAGCTAGAGAGGAACCCTAAATCACCTAAGAATCACCTCATAAGCCAAAGCGCAGAGGAGACTAAAATCTTAAAATTTCATTTTTAATCAGATAAATTTGAGAATTAATATTAATTAAATAAAGGCATTACATACTTAATACTTGATTCCTTTTTGTTGGCCATTTTAACATTAAAATTTAAAGCATTAATAGACATTAAAACACTCAATTATCCCTTTGTTAGTGATTGATTCATTTTAGGAGGGCACACACATATTTTATTAAGGGGTTTTAATAAAATTTAATAACCAATTAAGGGTTTTATACACTATGTTTGCCTCCACTTATGGAAAGTACAGTTGTATTGAATTTATGACCCTTATGGAACCATTAATAAATTAATGGACCCTATATGTCATGCTTGACTCCACTTGGAGAGTATGTGTATAGAATTGAAGGGTCCCTTTTTATATTTCTTAATATGCCATCAATAAATCCCTAAAGGCTTTGGTAATCATCTATCCTATATAGGGGATGACTGTATTCTCATTATAAACCTTAGGATTTGCATGTTATTAGCTTATACACTTGTGGTTATTAACTTACAAATTCTTCAAAATTAAATTAATCAATTCAAACCTTTAATAATTTAATTAATAAAATTCAAATTCATGGAAGGTAAATTTCAATTAAAATTTCCTTTTGACCTTAATGAGTAGACACTTTAAATGCAAGCAACATAAGCATTAAACTCTTATAGGACATGCCAAAGTCACAAAGCCTCCTTCACACAATTAAATGGTTTGTTAGGATAGCCAACATTACCCTAGGCTAGGTTAGTGGTTTAAATTTCTTGTCGGATTCTTTTCTTGAAAAACACCTTATTTTTTTTAATGTAATCTGGAATGTCATACCTTTAATTTTCGTTGGTCTACTTAGGCTCTTTAAGAACTACATTATAAGAATTAGGATATTACATAATTATTTTTCTCTATGTATGCTTCTAATAAATGCTTAACATTTCATGCAAGTGTCAAAGTAGAGTGTACTTAAGACGATCGATATGTTGAGTCCCTATAAATTTTCAAATATATATGGTTTGAGTTGTACAGCATCTTGAGTTGTAAAATAGTCAAATACCCCTAGTTGTACATCCAAATGGGGCTCCAAAATATAATATCCTCTCCCACAGAGGATACTTTCTTTTGAAATTTCATAGAAGAGTTGGAGCTCAAAGACATTAAGAAGATATATTTGATTCTATACATATGGTAGGCTTAGAAACCCAAGTTTGTTGTGATGGATCTTCGCCACCTTTCATTTCTATAGAATTTAAGTCTGTTGTAAGTTGTCAAATACATTAATAAATAAAATTTCATTTATTCACATCATCTTTTTATTACATTGCATCATATGGGTGGTAGTTTGCATTAGTGAGTAGAATTTTCCTTGGCTTTCCTCAGTATACATGTTCCAGACTTTGTAGAAACATGTAAGCTAGTTCTTGGATGATATGGTATTGGGTACCATATACAACAACCCTTTACCTATTCATTCATACATTTATGTATTTTATTTCTACAAAGTATGTTAAACAAAAACACTTATGCCCAATAGGGGTATGGAAGTGGGTCCTCATGCACTGGGATAAGGCCTTTAAGCTGCTAAATTTTCTTAGAAAGTTTAGGAGTTAAAAAATTTAGATTGGAAAATTAAATAAGATAAAATATAAAGTTTTTAGCAAATAGTCTCGTTAGTGTCATTTGAATGAGAAGTAAAAAATTGCACATCTTGTGTAATTGATTTAGAGTCTAATTTGTGCCTTTGATCTCTTAAGATAGAGTTGATCATATCATACATTACATCTAAGATGATTACTATGTACTAGGTTGTTTGCTAGAAGTGAAATCCAAGCAAGTATAAGCCCAGAGGTATTTGCACACCTCAAACTCTATTATAAAAAGAATATCATGTATTCAAAGGTATTTTTTATAAAATTTGATGAATTTTTTGACGGTGTGATTGATATTTTTAAGGTATATAAGGCAACTCTTATGTATTTTAAATCTTAAATGAGTCTAATCTCCACTTTAATCAAAAGCTTTCTCTTCAAAGATGTAATTGACTTTAGGGGCTTGACTTTGTAAGAACCTAAGATACCATTATAAAATAAACCCTCTCTTTGCTCGCTAAGATACGGGAAAAGACTTCTTGACATAGGCTAAGATAATCTAGGATTAGTTTCATATTTGAAATAATAGATATATATATGAATATTATCCATCTGGATGAATTTCATACCCCCTATATTGAATTCAAATATGAAAAAAAATTATTTCTTTCTCAAGTCAATAATATGAGTGTTAGTTTCCTTTCGAGGTAATTAACACTAATTATATAGATTTGATTATAGAAACACTAAGCCCCAAATTAATTGTAATCATCATTTAAATTTATTGAAAGATTTTTCTGGCAACTCCAACGGGGATTGGCTCTACTTTCCATCTTTAATAGAGATTAGACTCTAAATCATAAACAATTATTTATGTGAGTGATTTACCTATTTTTAATTATTATAATAAAAATATAATTTCAATCATTATATTCAAAATACTACTTCAATCATTCCTTTAGTCATTTAGTTCAATTTCAATTCTCAATCAATCCTCATTCCAAATCCACACTACACAATCAGGTTATTCTATGTTCTGGGTCCATCATCAAAATCATGCCACTTTCGTCATCAATTTCACAGAATTTTCCATAGGGAGTGGATAAATTCAATTAAGTGCTATCTTCTAATTCAAATTTTAGTTTTAGTTCAACAAGTTCAGTTATTTATATAGATTTCTCTTTAAATTATAGAAAATTTTAAGCAAGTTAATCTTTAACTTTAACATCACCCCAGTCGAGTCTACAGAGGGCTATCAGATTTAATTTGGGTTAGGATTTCACAACCTGTTGTTTACTTTCACTAGACACCAAGGTGTAGTGTTAAATCTTCAGAAGCCTGTACAATCTCAGTTCCAACACAAATTAATGTTGAGGGAGGGTCTGTAGCTGCTCCTGTAGCTAATAAACCCTCGATTTTCACTCATCTCACCTTCCCTCCATCAACTATCAATGATATAGGAAAATCTGCAATCATTTCTAAAGCATGTGTGTTTAATAATTTTGAGATAGGGTTATCTTCTAGAATCAATAAAATTACTATGTCTCAATGACGTAACATGAAACATTGAATGAGGCAAAGGGCTGAGAAAGCCAAACTAGTAGAAGAGAATAATCTGATTACCACTAAAACTATAGTATTAAATGAAGCAAATCTTGAAGTTCCTGAAATACATGTTAATTCTCCACAACTATCTCATAGTAGTACCTGCTATCAGCTGCTGCTAGAAAGAAAGTGTAACTCAAAGAGAAAATTTCTTCACCTCCTGCACCATACAAATAGCCAGTTCTACCCTCATTATCTAAGAAGAAGAGAAAGTTTAAATTGTTGTTGGATAGTTTAATTTGTGAGTGTGCAGCATGCTATAGACAATCAAGGTTTAATTTTTATAAGGATGTTAAAGGGGCTATAGCCAATCAAGATGAACCTCAACAATATAGAAAAAGGGTAGCTCCACCTCAAATGAGAAGGAGAGTAACTTTTGAGAACCATAAGTCAGCTATGAATGCAGAATGCTCTTGAGGATCAAAGGTGTTTCCAAAATCTAGTGATAAATCAGCATTTAGTACATATTATAATCATTAAAATCATAGAAGGTCTTTAGGATATGGAGCATTAACTTATAGTGGTTACAATCCAGTGTCCTCACCTACATAAAAAAAAGAGATTATCAAAGAAAAGCTCCTCATCATTCTTGGGATCATAACTCACCATTGTTGATAGGCATCACTTTCAAGGTAGTTAATCATCATCTCACTTTGATACAAAGAGTCTATATTCAACAAATCAACCAACTTCTTTATCTGATAGGAAGAAGTTTTGGCAACCTAAGATGTTTACCACTCCAACTGCATCTAGTTCTCATAGAAGTAATGCAGTAGAGGAAAGACATGAAAAGGAAAGATTTTAATCGAATTATCTTTTACTAGAGTTTAATCCATTAGATCTACATCATATGGAAAGAAATTCATTAGAAGAAAGGATGGATCAGCTGAAAGAGAGTATTCATCAGATAAAAGAGCAAGAAGCTGCATAGGATGCATAAATGAATTTGCAAGATGAAGAAATGTCAGGTAGCATAAACATGGTAGATTCTCATTCATTCTAGAAAGAGAAAAAAAAGGGTAAAGGTGAAGCAAGAAATGTTGATGATGAAGCTAAGTAGGATGATACAATAGATTCAACAGAGTAATTATTATTGCAATTAAGTCATAAAGAAGAGCATATTTTGAGAGTGGAAAAAAGTTAATGAAGATGATGACCATGGTTACTATTATACAAGGCAAAGCATCCCCTACATCAAATATACAAGTCAAATACATACCTGATGAATCAGTGCAAGTTAATGTTATAAGAAAGGCACTTCATAAAGATGAAATGAAAATAAACTCATAAAGTTAGAAGTAGAGTCTGAGCAATCAGTAGATATCAAGAAAATAGTAGAGCAATAAGTCAAAGAAGCACCTAATAAATCGTAGGGTACTTTGGCTATTCTAAATGGTAGACCATATCAAGAAGAAAATGACTTGGTCCTTTATCTAAAAGGATTTATACCTCCTTCATTCAAAAATTTTAATGGTACATGTAATCCTGAATAACACCTCACGCACTTTAGAGCTTATCATTACAATACTGGTGGCAATGAAGCAATTCTATTTTGATAATTTTTTGTAGCTTATCGGTATTGCATCTAATTGGTATGACAAACTCCCCAATGGGTCGATCCATACCTTCAATGAACTAGAAATTATGTTTGTGAAGAGATTTCCTGGTGTAAAGCATCACATCATCATTGGTAATTTAGTAGTAGAGAAATAGAAGCCAGGTGAAAGTTTTTAGACTATATCTTTAAATGGAGGAACCTTACAATGAGATATGAACCACAATTATAAGAACAGCATGCTATAGAGATACTTTAAAAAAAATCATGGTTTGGTTGCCTTTTTACTCAAAAGCTTCACGGTCAAAACTTTTGAGAAGTTGTTGAGTAAGGCTTCTAATCTGTAAGAGGAGGCTTCTCAATTTACATTCTTAAAAGATCAAGCCACTTTAAAAATAAAGAAAATAAAATGTCAGAAGCTTTTAGAGAAGAAATCAAAATTAGTGTTTGTAATTGATAAGGGAAAACATCCGATACAGATTCTGGCAAAGAATATGAGTCAACCTCTTCAATATCAGCAGTATAACATACCCCAGAGTAATCAGCAGTCTAGACCACGAGCTTTATTTACTCCAGAATAGATAAAGGAAAAACTCAGCTACTTTACAAAAAAAATATATCTATTTAAAAGAGAGTCCATTAAGAAGATATTTAAAATCCTCATAATTAAGCCAAGAAATAAGCTTCCTGATCCTATGAAAACATAAGAGGTAGGCAAAGTAGGGCAACCTAATTATTATCCATATAACCAAATACTTAGCCAATAGTTGGATGAATGCAAAACTTTTAAAGAATAGCTTGACAGAAATTATAATGATGGAACAGTTGTGATACCCAAGGAATATTTAGTGGATTTGATTCAAGGATCCACAATGTGTATATTTGGTGAGCCTCCAACACCTTCTCCTATTTAAAAATCTGATGACATGTGGGATGTAGCATTATCCCGATCTTCTAAAATAATCCTTAATAAACCATATCATTCATCTTATAAAGAACACCCAAAAGCATAGAATCCCATCCAAGTTAATCTAGTATCTCATGAGGAGGAACACAATAAAGTTTCAAGTGAGGAGCTTAAGGAAGGGCGAGTAGATCAAGCTTCTATTGTCTCAAGGGAGGAAGAGAAGAATAAAACTGAATTAGGTTTTCATAAAATAGTTATTTCTATAAATGGAGAGCATAATTCTGTCAAACCTTTAACCTTATATGACTTTTATTTTGTCCTACCTGGGACTAAGAGAGTAATGAAAAAGGGTTATGCATATATCATGTTAATTTTACCAATAAATATTTGTATCAAAATTTAAATAATGATGAATATAATTTACAAGAAATACCTATAAATGATATAGACAAACAATCCCAATATTACTATGATAGTGATATCCCCGTACTTGATCTGCAAGGTGATCCTATAAATATCAAATTAGAAATTTTTTATTTAGATAATCCAGCATAAGATAATCAAATGATGATCGACGATCAACAATCAAAACCCTATGAAAATTCTTCTCCTAAAGACATAGTATAAGTTAATCTTCATAGTGGAAAAGTCTTACCTCCATGAACTATAGCTAATGATAAAGGGAAGTAAGTTGCAGATAATCCAGAAGCATCCAATTGACCTCAGCAAGCTCATCAGCCAGATATAGAGAATATAAAAATTCCTAAAGTAGATTATAACATGTTCGCTCATCTTAGAAAGTTGCCTACAAAATTGAGTATTTATAATACTCTTATTCTTTCTAAAAAAATGAGGAAGGCTTTAGTCAAAGCTTTAGTTGATCTAGAGATCTGTATGGCTCAGCTAGCATCAAGATAGTCAGAAGATGCATTATACTTTAAAGAAGTTTGGAGGATCATATTTTTCATAAGAAGATTTACTTTAGGAATGGCAGAACATAATGGTATGTTGTACACTTCTATAAATATCAATAAGTTTAAATTGTCTCATGTCCTTTTTATTGCGAGTGCATCAGTCAACATAATGACTCTTAGAACTCTGTATACTTAAGGGGGAATACTCATAAACTCGGCACTAATAAAATCATGTTGAGATGATTCAACAAGAAGGTTGATAGAGCTTTGGGTTTGATAACCCTTTTGTTAAAAATAGAAACTTTAAAAAATTAAAACCAAATTCTCTATAATAGGTTCTAAAACCTCCTTTAACACTCTCCAAGGTAGACCATTGCTCCATAAATACATAATGGTGCCTTCCACCTTGTATCAGTATATCAAATACTCTTGAGAGGGGGTAGAGTACTATAGCAAAAGTGACTTGCAATCATTTTCAATTCATAAAGTTGGTATATACAAAAATGCTTCATATTATCTGCCTAAAATGCAAATTATTTTCTCTAAGAATCTCAAACTGGCTAAAGTACAAGGAATGAAAAGAAAAGGAAAAGAAAAATAAGAAGAAAAGAAAATAAGACAACATTACCAGCCCCTCCCTCACACTAATTAGACTAGAGGTGAAGCACAATAATTTGAACAGCTGTAGAGTATGAAATATCATAAATATGCATCAAGATCTGGTGTTCTCTTCACTACTCTACATTCAGTTAATGATGATGAATATTTCTTTGTTATATAAAATAATCTAGTCTGATGTTCAATTCTTTGTGAATGTTAATTTTTTTTAACAAACTTATTTAGAAACTTTAGATCATTAAGATGACTCTCAAGTTAGGAATGCACCTCCAAAATATGAAGTAAGATTAAATCTACACTCAATGATCTAAAAGAAATAAATCTGGGCAATAAAGAAAACCCTCATCTAATTTTCAGAAGCTCTTTATTGAATGGGAATGAGGCGAACAACATGATCAATTTATTATTAGAATTCAAATACTGCTTCACTTGGATTTATAAAGTGATGCCCATATTATCTCCTAATGTAGTAGTTTGTAAGTTGGTGATTTTACCAAATATAATTCCAAAATCAAGCACCTCAAAGGATGAGACTCAACATCAGACAACAATTTATAGTTGAAGTCAAGAAGTTAATTGATGCAACTTTTGAAGGTGACATTGTACAAGATTCCCCATGGATAAAATTTTACAGCATATGTCTTAATAAAGCTAGCTAAACCCCTAGTTTTCCCATAAGAGGATTCGATTATGATAGAAGTATAAGATCGTCAAATCTTATCATCCATTAATTTTGAATACATAAATAAAAAAACTTTCAACTAAGGTGAAAATTATTTTAGCAGTAGACAATGAAGTTGTGGATTTGAGAAAAGCCTTCATTGAATACATGAGAGAAAATGAGTTCCCTCACAATAAATCAGTGGAAAATCTAATTAAAAGAAGATCATTGTCATATGCTTTGGTTAATGACACCTTATAAAGAAGATCATTTGCTTAGATGTGGTTGTGGTGTCTAAATAAATTACAAGCACAAAAGATTATAGAAGAAGTGCATGTTGTATTGTGTGGTGCACACCAATATGGGTCAAAAATGAAGTTGAAAATCAAACGAATGGGATAATACTAGCTTTCGATGATAACTTTAGACTTTACTGCAAAAGCAATTATTCCTTTGGAAGTGGGGCTACCTTAACTCAGGATTGTAGTAAATTACAAAATAACTTTAGAACAAAATGCTAAACTTTGATTAGAAGAGCTTGAAGTTTTAGAGAAGTGCCTATAAGCTCAATAAAACCTCAAGTTATATAAAGCTAAAATGATCAAAGTTTAAGATAAACTGGTTCATCGGACAACTTTTTAAGTAGGTGGCTCAGTGTTAGTTCTACAAAGACCCATTTTAGCTCATTGGAAGATAGGCGATAAATTTGAACCTTTATGCGAAGGTTCTTTCTTCATGGAGAAAGTCTTTCAAGGAGGCTCTTATCAGTTATGTTTTATAAGAATTTTGTAATAAAATAAATACTAATGTTTGAATTATGAATGCTACTAAAATGATATAAGTGAATTGGGTCCAGATGACAAAAATGGTTCCAGAGACCTTCATCAAAACATAAGAACTGTGAAACTCCTTTAAATTAGTTTCATATAATTTAACAACTCAAAGATCAAGTAATATCTTTGTTATTCTTCTTCTACATAAATTTGCTTGTTCAAGAATCGATCTCCCAATCGAGCATCCATCTTTGTTATGAAATTAGTCTCCCATTCAAAGTTAAACTTCCTTATGTGAGAATCAATCTCTCGGTAAAGTTATAAATTTGCTCATTTGGGAATCGCTCTTTCACTCGGGTATCCATCTTTTTTTGGGAATCGATCTCCTATTCAAAGTCTAAATATCCTTGTCCAATAATCGATCTCTAAAATAAGTTTTAAATTCTCTCATTTAGGAAATAGTCCGCCACTCGGGTATCCATCTTTTCTTGGGACTCTATCTCCCATTCAGACTCTAAATTTCCTTATCTGAGAATTGATCTCTTGGTCAGGTTCTATATTAATTTGTCTGGAAATCTATCTCTTACTTAGGTATCCATCTTTATTTGGGAGTCGAGTCTCCCATTCAAAGTTTAAATCTCCCTGTCTGAGAATTGATCTCTCAGTCAGGTCTTAAATTCACTTATTTAGGAATTAATCTCCCTTCTGGGTATCTACCTTTTTTGGGGAATTAGTCTCCTATTCAAAGTTTAAATTTTCCTCTTTGAGAATCAATCTCTCAATTTGGCCAGACATTTGCTTGTTTAAAAATTATTCTTTCAATCAAGTTTTCTCCTTGAATTGTTTGGGAATCGACCTACCATTCAAGCTTCTATTTTCTTATTTAGAAATCAATCTCCTATTCAAGTATATATCTACATCCTATTATTTAGGAATTGATTTACCATTGAGATTCAAATTATAATTAAATCTCAACAGTCATACATCTTTCAGAAAATTCACTTTCCTAAATGTGTTATTTTAATTGGTCACTATTTGCTAGAGCATCCTCCAATTCCAATTTATCAATTAAATCTCAAACATTCAATTATTTTCTAGATTTGGTTGATCACTTTGATCAACACCAACACGTGTGATTTATTCTTTACGTTCATCACGTCTATTGGGGGTCTATTTCATGACCTCATTTTTGTATGAGGTCATCATAAACTACCAACTCTAATTATTAATCCCATGGTTGACAATCATCCAGTCGTCAATTATCCGGCTTATAATCACTTGATCTATAACACCTTGGCTCACAATCAATCAACTTACAATCACCTGATTTGAAGTCATCTAATTTACAACCATCCAATCTATAATCATTTAACTTGTAATCAATCAATCATCAATCAACCATCAACCTAAATTAAATTATGCATCAATCAGTCAATCAACAATCAGTAAATCTACACCTCAATCAACCTATACCGAAATAGTAATCTTACAGCTTACAATAATCCTACATTCACATATACTTCAATCACCTTATACACATTAACTATAGTCACTGAAACTCATTCATCTGAGAAAACATTAGTCCTGCACTGCAATCACTAACCCACTACACTACCTTGCATAGTGTATTAGCTCCTTGACCTCAGTCAAGATCCAAATCACTTCACTAGGACTTTCATATGGTAAATCATCTATTAATAGACCTTTCAGTCATCAATTAACCCATCTAACCTAGTTCAGTAAGCTCAAGTTAGCCCAATTGGTCATACACCTTAACTACCTCTAATTGAACCCTGAATCACATATATATTCACCAAAACTCCTCTGGTTATCACTCCTAGTGAAATGGACTTGACTAGCCACCCATAGTCAACTTGGTCCAATAAATTCAAGTCTAGTTAAACTAGACCCAAATGTTCAAACCATTACATATAATCAAACCAAAGCCATTAAACCTTCAAATTCACTTCTTCGTGTGATTTAAGGGCATCCAAACTTATTATGTGTCAAATTATGATAAGTTTTACAAACTTAACACATTGAACTTGGTCAATCCCATTCATACATCAATCCTACATTCAAACATCATCTACATAGATTTAAAATCTTGTCCATTGATCCTAGCAACAACCCAATCATTCTTTAAGTCCACCTCATCAACCTTAACCAGTTGAGTGGTCATACATTCAACTAATAGCTCAAATATGCCCATATGATCAACCCTTCCTATAAATATTCAATCCCTTACTTCAAATCCATGTCACTTCACTTGACCAACACCCATACATTCCTTAGAGTCAACCTTACCTAATGTTGACTAGTTGATCAGTCAAATAGTCAACAAAGTCATAAGCACTCTTCATGCAAAAAAATCACCTTTAATTCCCATTTTCCTCCAATATTATCCTCCATATCTAGTTAAATTACTTATAGAATCGTGTTAAACACTCCTTAAACCAAGCTTAAACTCTATCTTATCCCTAAGAAGGCCTAGTGGTCCCTTCCTAATTGGAGAAAATTACGGAAGCTTTCCCTCCTACCCAGTTATTCCTTCTACTCCCAAATGACTTAGGATACCTTGTGGGCATCCAGAGGCTAGCTATGATTGATCTTGGCCATCCATAGTAATCCCAAACCTTGAATTACCCAAAAACCACAAATAACTTTCAGTATAACTTCACTCTCTCCTCATCCATCCTTGGAAGTATTTTTGAGTTTTTGTTTTCACTTCCTAGGGCTTCCTCTTCATCTTTTGGCGTTTTCCTCCTTTTTGGAAGCTATCGATGATGAGATTGATGATGAACTGAAAGCTAGTCTATTCAGGCTTCTTTAAATTTCTATTTGGTTTCTTTCAAAGCTCGGGTTCTTCTGTGAAGTTGTAAAGAAGCTCAAGATGAAGAGAAAGAACCATCAAACTCTTCCCAACACATATTATAGAAAGGTATTTTCTACGCCCTTGATTTTGGCTAGGTTTCTAAATAAATTATTTAGGAGCACATAGAAAGTTAAGTAAACTATTCCCAATCTCTTATGCAAGCATCATCTACCCTAATCTCAAGTTTCATGTCATTTAATGCCCAATAAAGGTTGTTTAGAATAAAACCTAAAACCAATATTTGTGGCTTTTTGAGCCCAAAGACAATATCACTATCGTTCATTCCTTCTATCTAATTCTAATGGCCATGATTTTGTCATTCTAATTGCTAGAACCAACTTGCATAAGCAGCTAAACAAACAAAATTTTGTACAACCACATCTTTCCCATCCATTCCAAACCATGTGGATCCAAGGACCCTCAACCATGTCCATTGTGGTTAAGTGATTAACCACACACCAACGCATAGTTAACCAAGATATTGTTGCATGAAAAGTGCAAAGCACTAATGCTGCCACCAACTAAGGTTATCTAATTAGGTTCAAACATCTATAAAGCACAATAGCAATTTATAATTATTAAAAATTGGATTTAAAATATGTATTTTAATTAATAGAACTTCAAAATTTTATATAAAATTAAATACTCGACCTAAATTGACAAATAAACCTTCATTTTATTCAAAATAAAATCTTCTATATTTTAAAAAGAGAATTAAAGTAAAATTACCAATTTATAGAAAATAATTTTAATTAATTAACAGCTAAATTTTCAAAAATTCTTAATAAATTAAATAAAATTTACAAAAATATAAAATAAATTTTAATCATATTTAATCAACATCTACAATCAACGAAAAATAAAATCAAGAATTAATTTTTATTAACATATAATTAATAATTAATTAACCTTTAATTAAATATTTGTTAAATAAATTCATATAATATAAATAGCAAATCAAATTAATCCTTAAATTTCTAGGATTCATCCATTGGCTACCTTTAAACAAATTTATCAATTTCATAAATTTTAGAGTTAGTTTGATATTAAAACTAAATAGCCTTAGTTATGGTAATAATTAGTCTATTTAAATAATTCAATAAATAACCAATTTCCAATATAATTAAATAAAAATAATAACTATAACTAAAATATACATAACAAATTTAAATAAAATTAAATAGAATTCACAGATCTATCATTTGAATTTAAATAATTTTTTAATAAAAATTAAAAATAATATAATAATAATTAATTAATAATTAAATAAAAAATTTAAAAAATTAAAAATTCCAAATAATTTCATAAAATAAGAAAAATTCAACAAAAATGTAAACATAAAAATAAATTTAATTTAATAATTTATTTTATTATAATTTATTTTCAATCAAATAAATTTAAGAATTAATTAAATAAAGGCTTTCATGTGTAATGCTTGATTCCTTTTTGGAGGGCATTTGACCATTAAAATTTAAGGCCTTAATACACATCAAAACACTCAGTAATCCCCTTATGTGGTGCTTGATTATTTTTAGGAGAGCACCCACATATTTAATTAAGAGGTTTTAATAAAATTTAATAACCAATTAAGGGTTTTATACACTATGTTAGCCTCCACCTATGGAAAGCATGTTGTATTAGATTTATAACCTTTAATAAAGCATTTATAATTAATTGACCATATAAGTTATGCTTGACTCCCCTTGTAGAGCATGTGTATTGTACTAATAGATCCTTTTTCTATCCCATAAAAAACCATCAATAAATCGTAAAGGCTTTATGTAATCATCAATCCTACATGGGAGATGATTGCATTCTAATTATAAGCCTTAGGATGTATAAGTTAGTAGCTTCCGTACCTAGGGCCTATTAACTTAAAAATTCTTTAAAATTAAATAAATCAATTCTAACATTCAATAAATTAATTGATAAAATTTAAATTTATATAAGGTAAATTCTAATTAAAATTCCCATTTGACCTTAATAAACAGACACTTTGAATGTAAGCAACTTAAATATTAAACTCTTATAGGATATACCAAAGTCACACAACCTCCTCTACACACTTAGATGGTTTTCTAGGATAACCAACTTTATCCTAGGCCAGGCTGGTGGTTTGAATTGCTTATCTGGTGCTTTGCTTGGATAGGAACTTGTGTTTGTTTATTTTTTTTATGCAATCTAGAATATCATTCATTTTAATTTATGTTGGTGCACTTAGGTTCTTTAAGTATTAAATTAGAAGCATTAGGATATTACTCAACTACTTTGCACTTTATATGCATCTTATGAATACTTTACATTTCCTACAAGCGTCAAAATAGAATGTACTATGGAATGATGTATATGATTAGTCCCTGTAAATTATAGATTGTATATAGATAGGGTTGTACAGCATCCTAAGTTGTAAAAGAGTCAAATACACCTGCTAATACATTCAAATGTTGCTCCAAATGACAATATCCTCTCCCTTGGAGGATACCTTCTTTCAAAATTTCATAGAAGTTTTGGAGATTGAATATCTTAAGCAGAACTATTTGATTATATACATATGGTAGGCTTAGAAACCCAAGTTTATTATGGAGTCTGTCCACCTTTCTATTCTATAGAATCAATGTCTATTATAAGTTACCAAATCAATTAATAAATAAAATTTCTTTTATACATGATCTCTTTTTATTATATTGCATAATATGGGTAGGAGTTAACATTAGTGGGCAGAATTTTCCTAGGCTTTCCTCAGTGTATATTTTATGGACTTTGTAGGAACATATATACTAATTCAAGGATATATGCTATTGGGTATCATATACACTAACCCCTTTACCTAATGATGTATACATCCATGCATTTTATTTCTACAATGTTCATTTTACCAAAACACTTATGTGCAACAGGGGTAAGGTAACAGGGTCCTCATGCACTTGGAGGATACTTTCTCTTTTCCTTTGGTATAGGGTCATTATGCTGCCAAAACTTCTTAGAAATTTTAGGAGTTAAAAAATTTAGTTAGGATAATTAAATAAGATAAAATATAGAGTTTTTAGTGAATCATCTCTATAGTGTCATTTGAACATAAAGTCAAATTTCCTCAACTTGAAATATTGATTCAGAGTTGGATCTACTCTTTTCTCTCTTAAGATAAGGTTGATTGTATCGTGCACTACATTTAAGATGAATGCTTGTCTAGCAGGCTGTTAGCTAGCAGAGCATTTCAAGCAAGCAGAAGCCAAGAGTTATTTACACATCTTGAACTCTATTATAAAAAGAATCTCATGTATTCAAAGATATTTTCTATAATTTGATGATATTTTTGAGGGAGTGATAGAAATTTTCAAGGTAGATAAGGCAACTCTTATATATTTTAAATCTAGAATGAGTCTAATCTCTACTTTAATCAAAATTTTTATCTTCATAGATGTAATTAACTATAGGGCCTTGCCACAACAAGAACCATGATCCCAATATTTAAAAAATGCTATCTTAGTTCGCTAAGATAGAGGAACAATCTTTTGGATGTAAACTAAAACTAATTCTTGGTTAGTTTTGCATTTGAAATGACTTATATGAATATTATCCATTAGGTTGAATTTATATTCCCTACGCCACATTTGAATAAAAAAATAAGTTTTGTTTTCTCAAGTCAATAATATGAGTGTTAGTTTATCTTTTAGGATACTTAACACTAATTATGGAAATTTCATTAGAGAAATACTAAATCCCAAATTAGTGCTCATCATCATTTTAATTTGTCCTCAAATTTTGTCTGACGACATTACTGGGGATTGGTTATACTTTCCATCTTTAGTGGAGTATTGACTCTAAATTTGTACTAAAATCATATAAATGACTGATTTGCCTATTTTTAATTATTACAATTGAAATATGATTTCAATCATTACATTCAAAATCCTATTTCAATCATTGCTTCAATCATCAAGTTCAAGTTTAATTCCTAATTAATCCACATTCCGAATCCACACTTCCCAATTAGGATCTTCTTTATCCAAGGTCCATCATCAAAATCATTTCACTTCCATCATCAATTATCAAGAATTTTCCTTGGAGGGTGGATAAATTCAGTTTAGTGTGATATTTTAATTTATCATCTTGTTAAATTTTAATAAGTTTAGCTATTGATACAGATTTCTTGCTTCATAAAATGTCATGCAAGTTAATCTACAACTTCAACATCACCCCAGCCCAATTTGTAGAGGGTTCTTACATTCATCTTAGGTTAGAATTTAACAACCTACATTTTACTTTCGATGGACCATAAGTTGAAGTGGTCAGATCTATAGAAGTCTATGCAATCTCAGTTCCAATACAAATTAATATTGAGGGTGGGTCTATAGCTACTCCTGTAGCTAATAAACCATCATTTTTCTCTCATCTCACTTTCCCTCAAACAACTGTCAATGATAAAGGAAAGTCTGCAAACATTTTTGAAGCACGTGTGTTCAAAAAATTTTGGATGGGGTCATCTTCTGAAATCAATGAAATGACT
The DNA here is from genome assembly GCA_019925795.1 of Dendrobium chrysotoxum. Classification (NCBI taxonomy): domain Eukaryota; kingdom Viridiplantae; phylum Streptophyta; class Magnoliopsida; order Asparagales; family Orchidaceae; genus Dendrobium; species Dendrobium chrysotoxum. The sequence continues at coordinate 46,547,416 of CM034300.1, read as the reverse complement.
ATCTCAATATTGTAACATGAATCACTAAATGAGGCGGAGGACTAAGAAAGCCAAAATAGTAGAAGAGAATGATCTGATTACCACTATAACTTAACCAGCAAATGAAGCAAATCCTAAAGTTCCTAAACTACATATTAATTCTCCACAGCTATTAGGTAGCAGATTTATCCCGCTATAAGCTGCTACCGGAGAAGAGAGCGTAACTCGGATAGCCAATTCTTAATCTTCTGCATATATAAACAACCAATTCTTCCCTCATTATTTAAGAAGAAGAGAAAATTTAAATTATTTTTTATGGTTTAGTTCATGAGTGTGTAGCAAGCTATAGATAATCAAGGGCTGAATTCTATAAGGATGTGAAAGGGGTAAGAGCCATTCAAGTTGAACCTCAGCAATGTAAAGATAGGGTACCTCCACCTATGATGGGGAGAGTAACTTTTGAGAACCACAAGTTTGCTGTAAATGTAGAATGCTCCCAAGGATCAAAGCTATTTCCAAAACTTGTGGCAAATCAACATCTAGTAGTTGTTATAATCATTAAAATCATAGAAGGCATTTGTGATATGGAGCATTAACTCAAAGAGGTTACAATTTAGTGTCCCCATCTGTATAAAATCATTATAGAGATTATTAAAGCATAGCTCCTTGTCATTCTTGGGATCATCACTCACTTAGAGTTGATAGGCATAACTTTCAAGGTAGCCAATCATTATCTCATTTTGATATAAGGAGTCTACATTTAGCAAATCAGCCAACTTCATTATCTGATGGGAAGAAGGTTTGGCAGCCTAAAATCATAACCACTCCAACTACATTTAATTCTTACAAAATTAATGCAATAGAGGAAAAGATAAGAAAAGGGAAGTTTGTAATCAAATTGTCTCCTACTAGAGAGTATACTCCAGTAGATTTGCATCATGTGGAACAAAAGTCAATAGAAGAAAAGATGGATCATCTGAAAGACAGTATCCATTAGATAAAAGAGCAAGAAGCTGTAGAGGATGCAAAAATGAATGTGTAAGATGAAGAAATGTCTATGACATAAACATGGTAGCTATTTGTTCATCTCTATAAATAGAGAAAGAAAAGGGTAAAGGTGAAGTAAAAGCTGTTATTCATGAAGCTAATGAGGATGATACAGCATATTCTATTAATAGAAAATATGTTAAAGTAGATGATGGCTATGACTACTATTATGTAAGGCAAAGCATCCCCTGGACCAAATATTCAAGTCAAATCTTTACCTAATGAATTAGTGAAACAAAATATTAAGGGAAAACCACTTCATAAAGAAGAAGTAGAAAATAAACTAGTAAAGCTAGAAGCAGAGTCAGTGTAATCAGTAGATATCAAGCAAATGGTAAATAAATAAGTCAAAAAGAAGCACAAGTTAAACCTCAAAATCTTCATCTATTCTAAAAGGTTGACCATATCCAAAAGAATATGACTTGGTCCCTTATCCTAAATCACACCTCATGCACTTCAGAGCTAGTCTCTGCAATACTTGTGGCAGTGATGCCATTTTATTTTTATAATTTGTTAGTACGCTCTCTGGTATTGCATTTGATTGGTATACTAAACTGGCCATTGGGTTGTTGCATACTTTCAATGAGCTAAAAACTAGGTTCGTGAAGAGATTTGATGTTGTAAAGCATTACATCACCATTGGTAATTTGGTAGTTGGGAATTATAAGCCAAGTGAAAGTTAGGTAGACTATGTCTTCAGATGGAGGAACCATAGTATGAGATGTGAGACACAGTTGAAAAAAATAGCATGCTGTAGAGATCCTTCTGAAAAATATTTATTGTCCCATTTCCTTTCTTCTCAAAGGTTGCATGATAAAAACTTTTGAAAAGTTATTGAGTAATACTTCCAACCTTCAAGAGGAGGCTTCTCAACTAACATTCTTAAAAGATCATTCATTTTTAGAAATAAAAAAAAGCCTCAGAAGCCTTTAAAGAAAAAATCAAGAATAGTGTATGTAGTTTATAAGTGTAAACAACCAATAAAGATTCGGGCTGAGAATTTGAGTTGACCTCCTCAATATTAGTAGTATAACATACCCAAGAGTGATCAGCAGTCTAGACCCTGACCTTATCTAACTCTAGAATAAAGAAAGGGAAAATTTGATAGAAATTATAGAGTTGAAAAAGTTATAATACCCAGAGAATATTTAGTGGATTTGAGTCAAGGATCTATTAAGTGTATATTCTGTGACCCTTCTCCACCTTCTCCTATTTCAAAATTCGATGATAGGTGGGAAATACATATAAATGATATAGATGAATAATTCCAATATAACTCTAATAGTGATTTCCCTGCTCTTAATGTGCAGGGAGATCCTATGAATATCACGTTAGAATTTTCTGATTCAAAAAGTCCACCAGAAGATAATCAAATGATAATCGACAATTAACAATCAAAACACAGTAAAACTTCTTCTCCTGAAGAAGTAGTACAACTCAATCTTCATAGTGGAAAGTCTTACCTCCATGAACATTAGCTATTGATAAAGGGAAACAGGTTATAGATAATATAGAAGCTTCCAATAAACCTCAACAAGCTCAACAACCATATGCTGAGAATACAATAATTCCTAAAATAGATTATAATGTCTTAGCTCATCTCAGAAAGTTGCCTATGAAACTGAGTATTTATGATGCTCTATTTCTTTCTAAAGAATTATGAGAGGCTTTAGTAAAACTTTACTCAATCTAGATATCGGTATCGCTTAGCTAGCATCAATGTAGTTAGAAGAAGCATTATACTTTAAAGAAGGTTTGGGGATCACATTTTTAGATGAAGATTTGCTTTTAGGAACTACATATCAGAATTGTCTGTTGTACATTTCTATAAACATAGATAATTTTAAATTGTATTGTGTCCTTGTTGATCTGGGAGCATCAGTCAACATAATAACTCTTAGAACTCTCTCATACTTATAGGTGGATATTCATAAACTTAGCTTTGATAAAATAATGTTGCAAGGATTCAACAAGAAGAGTGAGAGAGCTTTGGGTTCAATAGCCCACATATAAGAATTAGAAACCTTGAAAATCAAAGTCAAATTCTATATAATATATAATGAAACCTCTTTTGATGCTCTCGTGGGTAGACCCTGGTTTAATGAATATAGAATGGTGCCTTCCTCCTTGCATCAGTGTATCAAATACTCTCGAGTGGAGGTAGATCACTATATCAATGGTAACTTACAATCAATTTTTATTCGTGAAGTCAGTATATACGAAGATGCTTCACATAATATGACTAAAAAAGTAGAATATTTTCTTTAAGAATCTTAAACTGTTTGAAGTAGAAGCAAAGGAAAGAAAAGGAAAAGAAATAGAAGAAGAAAAGAAAAAAGAATAATGTTCTGATCTCAAACACGACATTCGCTAGTCACTTTTCCGTCCCTCACAAAGAGGTGAAAGAATGGCAATACGTTCTAGAGGAAGAGGTTAAGGATGGAAAAATCAAATGATGCAAGAAATGAAGAGCAATATATGCAAGTAAGGGAGACTATAATACATATTGATTTGGAATCCAGATTAGATGAAGAGTCTTATGTTTTTGAGAAAGATCTATGAGCTATAAAATATAAGAAATTTATCAATCAGCTAAAGTTTGAGATTTTTATAGAAAATGATAGTAACGATGTTAGGGTCCAAGTCACTAGGGAAGATAATTAAGACTTATCTTGCATGGAGAGGTTAAAAAGATATGTAGAAAATCTTACCTTAACCCTATTATTCCAAAATGATGTAAAGAGGTTAGAGGTGAAAGCCTCATTTCCTTTAGATTCAAATTATAAACCCAATACCTTTGTACCTTCCACCAGTAATCCCCAAGAAACTAATATAACCCTCAATGATCTATTTATGGATGAGCTAATAAAACTTTATTTTAACTTGTACTAGAATTGTTTAAACAATTTTGCTAAGTAAGGTTTAACACTCTCAAATTGGACTAGAGGCAAAGCAAAATAATTTTAACACATGTGGAGCATGAAACATCATAAATACACATCTAGATTGGGTTTTGGCTTTCTTACTCTACATTCATTTTATGATGATGAATATTGCTTAGTTATATCAAATAATCTAGAGTACGATAGTCACTTTTGGTTCAATGTTAAATCTTTTAATGAACTAAATTTAGAAACTTCATATGCTCTGGATGACTCTCAAGTTAGGGGTGCACCTCCAAAACTTGAAAAGGGTATTAAATTTAGAATAAATGATCTAAAAGAAATATACCTGGGCACCGAAGAAGACTGTATCTAATTTTCATATGCCCTTTGTTGAATGAGAATGAGGCAAAAAACATGTTCGAGTTATTCTCAGAATTCAAAGAATGCTTCACTTGGACTTTTGAAAAAATTCCCATCTTATCTCCTAATATAGTAGTTTACAAGTTTCTGATTCAACCACAGATGGTTCTAATAAATTAAGCACCTCGACAGATGCCACTCAATATTGAACAGTAAGTCATAGCAAAAGTTAAGAAGTTAATAAATGTTGGCTTTATTAAGGAGGAGAAATATCCAACCTAGTTAGCTAACATCAAGTTAGGGAAAAGAGTGGTAAATGCATGTATGCATCAATTTTAGAGATTTAAATATGGCTTGTCCTAAAGATGAGTTCCCGCTTCCTATACTAAAACACATGGTAGCTATTGCTTCCTCACGTGTGATATTTTCCTTTATGGATGGTTCATCTGAATACAGTCAAACTAAAGTGGATCCCAAAGATAAAATATATATAGCATTCAAAATGTCGATAGGGATTTACTTCTATAAAGCTATACCATTCAAATTAAAGAATGCTGAGCAACTTATTAAAGAGCAATGATGAGGATTTTTAATAAACTCGTCCACCACTAGGTCGAGTGTTATGTTGATGATCTAGTCATTAAAAATCATGAAAGAGATTATCATTTCTATTAATTGAGAATTATTTTCCAAAGATTACACCAATGTAATTTAAAAATGAATCCCTTGAATTGTGCTTTCAGCATTAGGTCAGGGAAATTTTTAGGTTTCAAAATTCAGCACCGCAGAATCAAAATTAATTTGAATAAAATTAAAGTGATAATAGAAATGCCTCCACCTAAAAGCCTTACCCAACTGAAATGTTTCCAAGGTTGATTAGCATACCTTAAAATATTCATATTAAACCTTTCAGGAAGATGTCATCCATTTGTAGCATTTTGAAAGAAAGATTCTCTATTTTAGGGCAATGAGAATTTCTAGAAAGCATTCGATAGTATAAAATTGTATTTAATAAATCATCCAGTACTTGTAGCTCTTATTACAATAATTCCACTAACCCTATATACATCAGCTTTCAGTGAATTGCTTGGTACTTTATTAGCTCAAACTAATGAGGAAGGAAAAGAAAATATACTTTTTTAATTGAGTAGATGTTTACTTCTTACTACAGTAAATTATCCTCTGATTGAGAAGCATTCTTTATCCTTGATGCTGGCTACTCAGAAGTTGAGGCACTACATGCTATCCCATAATGTGAATTTGATATTAAGAGTAAACCTACTATAATATTTGATGACTTGACTGATGCTATTGGGAAGATTAGCTCAAAGCTCGATGATTCTATCATAATATGATATTATGTTCATTCCTTTACAAGTAGTAAAATTTCAAGCTATTGTACACTTCTTAGAAGATCATCCAATACAGGTTGATCATTTAATAAATGATGAATTGCTAGATGAACAAATTATGGAATTAAAATCAAATGTAAAGTCTACCTAAGAATTCTATTTAGATTGTGCTGCTTCTAGTCAAAAAGGAGGTCAGATGATATTTCTCTAGGGCAAGGAAGAATTGGTATAGTATTCATCACTCCATATAAAGGTTTGATGTATTACTCTTACCAAATGTCAAAATAATATACGAATATCAAAGCTGAGTATGAGGCATTAATAATTGGCTTAGAATTGTTAAGTTTAAATGAAATCAAAGAAATTAAAATTTTTGAAGATTCGTAGCTTGTGATCAATCAGAAAGCTAGAATTTATAAGGTATTGAAAGAAACTTTGATTCCTTATCATCAGCATACAAAGCATCTAATAGAATAGATTCTAAATGTGATGTTATACATGATTCTCCATGAACAAAATTCTATAGTAGATTTCTCAGAAAAACTAGCCAAAGTTATGGCTTTCCTAGATGGGGATTCAATTTTAATAGAAGTACAAGGTTGTCAAATCATATCATCCATTGATTTTGAATATGTAAATAAAAAACCTTCAACTGACGTGAAAATTATTTTAATAGTTGAAGATGAAGTGGTAGATTGGAGAAAATCCTTCATCAAATACTTACGAAAAATTAAGCTCCCTAATGATAAATCATTGGCAGATAAAATTAAAAGAAGATCATTATCTTATGCTCTGATTAATGACACTTTATATAGAAGATCATTAAATTAGATATGGTTTCAGTGTCTAAATAAATCAGAAGTATCTAAGATCATAGAAGTGCATACTGGATTGTATGGTGCACACTAATCTAGGCCAAAAATGAAGATAAAATCAAATGAATAGGATATTACTCACCATCGATGATAGATGACTACAAAAATGTTGCTCATCATTATCATCAACATTAGATGCATGGTGTAGTATTACATTAGCCACCAAATATCCTACATATAATAATCACTTCATGGCCTTTTGAAATTTGGGGTATATATATCATCAGTCCAATAGATTCTCTAACTTCCAAAGATCATAGATTTATATTTGTAGCTGCAGATTAGTTCTCAAAATGGGAAGAAGAAATTCTTTTCAGAAAAGTTAAAGCACTTCATGTTCTAAAGTTCTTCAAAGAGAATATCATATTCAAATTTGGTGTTCCTCACCAAATTATCATAGATAATAGTCTTTCATTCAGAAGTACTAAGATAAACGGCTTCACTAGATGTCATAACATCAATTGGAGATACTCTACCATCTATTACCCTCAAGAAAATGGATTGGTAGTGGCCTTGAAATAATAAAGAAAATCTAAGACAATAATAAGCGTCAATGACACGAGAAGTTGGTCAAAGCTTTGTGGGCATATCGAACCACATTTAGAACTCTAATGGAATCTATGCCTTACACTTTATCTTTGGTGTAGAAGTAGTTATTCGTTTCGAAGTGTAGCTACATTCACTTAGAATTATAGTGATCTATAAAATAACTTTAGATTAGAATGTTAACTTCAATTAGAAGAGCTCAAAGGTTTGGAGGAGAAGTGCCTACAAGCTCAACAAAACTTTGAGTTGTATAAAGCTAAAATGATTGAAGCTCACGAAAAATTTGTTCATATGAGAACTTTTTAAGTAGGTAATATGGTGTTAGTTCTACAAAGACCCATTTTGGCTCATCGAAAGATAGGTGATAAATTTGAAACTATATGGGAAGGTCCGTTTGTGGTGGTGAAAGTCTACCAAAGAGGCTCTTCTTAGTTAATAAATTGTAAAGGAGATCATCCCATATTGCCTATCAATGAACAATATCTTAAGTAATATTGTAATGGTTGATGTATTACAAGAATTTTTAAATAAAATAAAGATTGAAGTTTAAATTATTAATGCTGTTAAAATGTAAAACTGAACTAGGACATGATGAAAGATTGTTGTCCAATGAACTTCATCAAAATTTATGAACTGTGAAACTCCATGAAATTGGTTTCATATAAATAGACAACTTTCAAAGACCAAGTAATCTCTTAGCTATTCTTCTTCTAATTAAATTTCTTATCTAGGAATTGATCTCCCATTCAAGTCACCATCTTTGTTTGGGAATCAATCACCCAATCAAATTTAAACTACTTTATCTAAGAATCAATATCTCCATTGGGTTCTAAATTTCTCATTTGGAAATTGATCTCCCATTCCAGTATCCATCATTATTTGGTAATCAATCTCCCATTCAAAGTCTAAATTTTCCTATTCAAGAATTGATTACTTGGTCAGGTTCTAAATTAACACATTTAGGAATAAATCTTCCACTTTAGTATGCATCTTTGATTGGGAATCGATCTCCCATTCAAAGTCCAAATTTCCCTATTTGAGAAACAATCTCTTGGTTAGGTTCTAATTTTGCTAATTTAGGAATTAATATCCCACTTAGATATCCATATTTGTTTAGGAATCGAACTTCCATTTAAAGTCTAAATTTCCTTGTCTGAGTATTGATCTCATGGTTAGGTTCAAAATTCACTCATTTTGGAATTAATCTTGGGTATCCATCTTTTTTTAGGAATTGATATCCCATTTAGTGTTTAGATTTCTCTAACTGAGAATCATTCTCTCAGTTTGGTTCCAAATTCACTCATCTAGGAATCAACACCAATCCAGGTATTCATCTTTTTTAAGGAATTGATTTTCCATTAAAAGTTTAAATCTCACTGTCTGAGAATCGATCTCTTGGTCAGGTCTTAAATTCAATCATTTGGGAATCTATCTCTCATCTAAGTACCTATATTTGTTTGGGAATAGATCTCTTATTTAAAGTTTAAATTTCCCTCTCGGAGAATTGATCTCTCAGTTAGGCCTAGCATTTGCTTGTTTAAAAATTGATCTTTCAATCAAGTTTTCACCTTCACTTGTTTAGAAATCGATCTCCCATTCAAGTTTCCATTTTCTTTTTTGGGAATCGATCTCCCATTCAAGTATACATCTACCTCCTTTGATTTAAGAATCAATCTCCCATTCAGATTTAAATTACAATTACATCTCTATAGTCATAAATGTTTCTATTTATTCGCTTCGCTAAATTTGCTAATTACATTAGTCACTATTTTGTGCAGCATCTTTCAATTCCAATTTGCTAATTAAATCTCAAAAATTCAATAACTTTTTGGATTTGGTTGATCACTTTGATCAACACTAACACATATAATTTGTTCTTCGAACTCAACATGCCTATTGGGGGTCTATTTATTGACATTATTTTTTATGAGTCATCATAAACTCCTAACTTCTAATTTTTAATCCCATAGTTGACAATCATCTAGTTGTAAATCATCCAGTCTATAATCACTTGATCTACAACTCCTGTATTGATAATCAGTAAACTTACAATCACCAATTTTTTTTGCAGTCATTTGATCTACAACCATACAATCTACAATCATTCAAGTTGTAAGCAATCAATCATCAATCAGCCATCAACCTACATCATATTATACTTCAATCAGGCAATCTTAATCAATCAACCAATCTATACCTTAATCAACCCTACAATTAACCTTCACCCAAATAATAATTATGTAGCTTACAATCATCCTACATTTACTTATACTTTAATTACCTTCTATAATCAACAATCATCAACTACAATATATACCTTAATCATCTAAGCAACCAGAAGTCTTGCACTTTGGTCAACAAACCCAGTGCACTGCCTTGCACAAAGCATTGGCTCCTTGACCTATGTCATGATCCAAATCACTTCACTAGAAGCTATATATGGTAAATCAACAATCAATAGACCTTTCAGTCATCAACTGACCCATTTAACCAAGTTAAGCTAGCTCAAGATAACCCAATTGGTTATATACCTCAACTACCTCCAATTAAACCCCAAATCACATCCAATTTTCATCAAACTCCTCTTATCATCACACTTAGTTAAATGAACTTTACTAGTCACCCTGACCCAATCAGCAGTTTACACGGTCAACTAAATTTAAGTTTGGTTAACCAGAACCACATGGTCAAACCACGACATATAATCAATCCAAAGCCATTAAACCCTCAAATTCGCTTCATTATGTGCTTTAAGGGAATCCAAACCTATCATGAGTCAAATCACAATGTGTTTGACCTAGCTAACTCTTTGAACTTAGTCAAACAAGTTCATACATCAACCCTAAATATAAACATCATCTATATAGATTTAAACTCTTAGACAATGATCCTAATAGCAAACCAATCATTCTTTAAGTCCACCTTATCAAACTTAACAAGTTGACTTATCATATAGTCAACTAATAGCTCAAATAAGCTCGTGTGATCAACCCCTCATATAAATATTCAATACCTTCAAATTTATGTCACTTCATTCAACCAACACCCACACATTCCCTAGAGTTCACCTTAGACAATGTTCATTGGTTGACTAGTCAAATAGTCAACAAAGTCATAAGCACTCTTCATGCAGTCAAATCACCTTCAATTCCCATTTTCTTAAAAAAATTGTCCTCCCTACCTAGCAAAATTCCTTCAAAAATCTTCTTATACACTCCTTAAACCTACTTTAAACTCCTAGTTATCCCAAAGAAGCATTAGTGGTCCTTATTGCTCCCTATTGACTTGGGATAGCTGGTGGACATTCAGAGGCTAGTCCTTATTGATCTCAGTCATTCAAAGTAATCCCAAACCCTGAATTACCCAAAAACCTAAAAAAAACCTTCATGCTGACTTCACTCTCTCCCCAGCCATCCTTGGAAGCATTTTGCATTTTTGTTTTCACTTCCCATAGTCTTCATTTTTTAGTTATTTTCCTCCATTTTGAAAACTGCTAGTAGTGAGATTAAAGATGAACAGAGAGCTACACCATCCATGCTTTTTTGACTTTCCATCCGGTCTCTTGGAAAGCTCAGGTTCTTCTATGAAGTTGTAAAGAAGCTCAAGACAAAGAGAAAGAACCATCTACAAATGTATTTTTATGCCCTATATTTTATCTAGTTTCCAAATAGATCATTAGGAGTGTATAAAAAGTTTTGTAATTTATTCACCATCTCTTCTACAAGCATTATTTACCCTAATGTCATGTTTCATGACATTTAATGCCTTGTAATGGAAGTTTAGAACAAAACTAAAAATTAGGGTTTATGGCTTTTGAGCTTAGAGAAAAAATCACAGTTGTTCATTCATTGTATCTAATTCCAACAGCCGTTATTTTTTAATTCTGATCTCCTAATTCAACCAACATAAGCGGCTAGATGGATGAGATTTTTTTGGACCACTTCTTACCCATCCATTTCAAACCGAATGGATCCAACATCCCTCAGCCATGTCTGATCTTGTTAAGTGATTAACCACAAGGCGATGCTTTGTTAATGAAGATGATGACACGTGTAAACTATGGTGCACAAACGCCACTGCTATTTGAGGTTGTCCAATTAAGTTCAAACGCATGTAAAGTGTAGCTACCATTTTTAATATTTAAAAGTAGAATTTAAAATATGTATTTTAATTAACAAAACTTTAAAATTTTATATAAAAATAAATACTCCACCAAAATTCACAAATGAACCCTCATTTTGTTCTGAGTAAAATCTTCTATATTTAAAAAATAAAATTATATTAAAATGAACAATTTATAAAAAATAATTATAATTATACATTTTTAAATTCCCTTAATTAAACCTTAAATAAACATCTAATTAAACCCAAATTTAAATGGCATAAACTAAAGGGTATTGGGAGCATCCAGTAATTTTTTTTGGGTTGTTCGAGGTCAGAGCCCTTTATATGTGAATTTATAAGAATTTAGACCATAATTTCAGCTTGATCTTCGTAAATTCATTATTAATTCAATAATAATCCTTTCCTTACATATAATACCTCCAGGGAATTGTTGAATAGAGCTGTATTAATGAAAAAAAAATTATGTATGTTTGTTAATTATTTAGAGAGCAATTTTTATATAATCATTTTTTTTTAATTGCTCTCAAAATACTCAATGGATTGAGCTCAAATTTGGGTAGATGATATTATGGTATACTCTTGATCTAGGATTGTATTACTAAATCGATTTGATAAATGATTGTTCAACGATAGAATTTCCAAAAACTTAGGTTATTATTTAGCCTCAATATTTGGAAATTCATTTATTTCAATATTCTTATAATTAAGACACAACTTTGTTGTGGAATGATTGTGAGTATAAGCAAAGGTTAGATACAATAGTTGTTCAATCCTATCCAAACACTAGTGACATCTAAGGACAATAATTAAGGATAAGATCAAGTTAATTTAGAAAATTATAAGTAATTCATACACACATCTAATAGTGGTGAAACTTCAAACTAGTGAATTTAGACATATTACACACCATAGGATTTAATTTCATCCTGGGTATTAATTGATGTTCAAATAAAATTAATCAAAATCATCCTTAATTAAGCTCTAAATCTTCAAAAATTCATAATAAATAAAATAAAATTCATAAAAATATAAAGTTAATTTTAATCAACTTTAATCAACATCTATAATCATGGAAAAATAAAATCCAAAACCAATTTTGATTAAAGTATAATTAATAACTATTTAACCCTTAATTAAATATTAATTAAATAAATTCATTAAAAATAAAATACAAATCAAATTAATCCTAAAACTTCAGGATTGATCCATTGGTTACCTTTAATCAATGTTATTAATTTCATAATGAATAGCCTGGGTTATGTTAATAATAAGGCTATTTAAATAATTCAATAAATAACAAATTTCAAATATAATTAAATAAAAATAATAACTATAATTCAATAACTATAATTCAAATATGCATAATAAATTTAAATAAAATTAAAGGAAATTTAGAGATTAATCATTTAAATTTAAATTCAATTTTTGAATAAAATTTAATTATAATTTATTAATAATTAATTAATAATTAATTAAAATTTGTTAAAAATTTCAATAAATAATTAAAAATTCCAAATAACTTCATAGAATTTAGAAAGATTCAACAGAAATTTAAAACATAAAAACAAAGTTAATTAAATAATTTATTTTATTAAAATTTATTTTTAATCAAATAAATTTGAGAATTAATATTAATTAAATAATGGCTTTTCATGCTTAGTGCTTGATTCCTTTCTGGTGGGCATTTTAGCATTAAAATTTAAAGCCTTAATACACATTAAAACACTTTATAATCCCTTTATATGGTGCTTTATTCCTTTTAGGACAGCACACGCATATTTGATTATGGGGTTTTAATAAAATCTAATAACCAATTAAGGGTTTTATACACTATGTTAGCTCCACTTATAGAAAGCATAGTGGTATTTGATTTACAACCCTTAATCAACCATTAATAAATTAATTAACCCTATACGTCATGCTTGACTCCACTTGGAGAGCATGTGTATTGGATTAAAGGGTCCCTTTTCTATTCCTTTATAAACCATCAATAAATCCCTAAAGGCTTTATGTAATCATCTATCATATATAGGGGATGATTACACTCTAATTATAAGCCTTAGAATTTGTTGGTTAGTAGCTTTCACTCTTGTGATTATTAACTTACATATTCCTCAAAATTAAATGAATCAATTCTAACCTTCAATAATTTAATTAATAAAATTCAAATTCATACAAGGTAAATTTTGATCAAAATTCCCTTTTGACCTTAATAAACAAACACTTTAAATGAAAGTAACTTAGATATTAAATCCTTATAGGATGTACCAAAGCTACATAGCCTCTTTCACACACTTAGATGGTTTGTTAGAATAACAAACTTTAGCCTAGGCTAGACAGGTGGTTCGAATTATTTGTTGGGTGCTTTCCATAGAGAGCACCTTGTGTATGTGTTTTTATTTTCTAAAATTTGGAATGTCATACTTTTTAATTTGTATTGGTGCACTTAAGCTCTTTAAGGATTGCATTAGAAGCATTAGGATATTCCACAACTGCTTTGCATTTTATATGCTTCTTATAAATTCTTCACATTTGCTTCAAGAGTGAAATTAGAAAGTACTTAAGAATATTGTATATGTTTGAGTCTCTATAAATAATAGATTGTTCATAAGTGTAAATAATATTATATTTTATGTGTTAATTTTTAGTGAAAATGTGTTGTTTTAGTTATATTTGTGCAGCAAATATAGGATATGGTCAAAAATTTTAAGTATGGTACAGCTCCACAGCGTCAAACACAATACCACTGTGGCGCGATCATTGACACTGTCGGAGCACCCAAATATGGACATGGTGGCATCTAGTCACTGTTTGACAGAATCATAATATCGTAGGAGTCAATGCCGCAAAGCCCAGCCAACTATCCCAGCACCACAACTTCGGAGGAGTCAGTGTTGCAAAGCCAAGTCTCTATCTCATAGTACTGTGGGGCAAAATTTTAGCACTGCTAAGTCAAGTGAGTGCCACATAGATATCATAATGCTCAACTGTCAGTAGCATTGTGATGTTATAATTATAACTGTTCAGGCCACGATTTGCAAGCAAAGCGATACATCAATTTATTAAACAGTGGCTCCATGTTAGTAAGCGTCATAGCAGAGGAAACCCTTCGGTGTTATGACATTAGTTCATTTTATGGGAACCACAGCACAAGTGTCTCAAGCGTCATGGTACTAGAATCTATTTTTATGTTTTTAATAAATGGCTTATTTGTAATGTTAGTAAAGTAGTTTAGCCACATATTTAATTTCTATCTTTATAGTGCTCCTTTGATTTTTTATTAGAAGTGACAACTAAAGGAATTCAGAGAAATACTAGATACAAATCAAATTAATCCTAAAATCTGATAGGGTACAAAATAAGATTCGTACCATATTGTACCAAAAGAACACATCCAGCTTTGAACTATTCGTATAGTATAATGATAATTCATATAGATGATTAACAATGTACGAAACTATGTTTGTTCCAGTTCGTACATAATGAAGCTAGGATTTCTTGAACTGTTCGTACCGTATGATCTACAATCATACCGTAAGATCTTAGGATGGATCTCTTATAAATTTCAATTTTGGACAATTTTTCTTAGATTTCCTATAAATTAATTCATATAAACTGACTGATTGCCTCCTTTTCTGTAAACTTCTTTTGAGAGTGACCATTAAGAGTGCATTTTGGCGATCATGTGTGAGTGAAGAGTGAGATACCTAGTAAAAGGAAATTGTGAGGGATTCACAAGGTTGCCTAAAGTGAGGATCTCTTTTGTCTTCTTCTTCATGTTTTTGGCCGACTTCTTCGGAGGCTCTCAGAAGAAGATCTTCAACAATGAATCAAGTTTCTCTGTCTTCACCAAGAGGGTGACAAAGGATAACGGTTCTCAACCTTCACCAAGAGGGTAAAAAAAGGATGTGATGGCATGCTGCCATCCCTTGGAGAGTGTAAAAGGCGGTAGTTCTCTGCTGTACTGGGTTGGTGGAAGAGAGTTTGTAAGGACTTCTCCACCTTACTATGGGGGTTAATGGAGAGTTATTTGTGTTTAGTGCAACACCTAGAGAAGAAGTCTCTAGGGAGTAGATGTAGGTCTCGTTGGACCGAACCACTATAAAATTTGGTGTTCTTCTATTCTCTTTTATTTTTTGTATTTTTATTTTACACACTTTAATATTTAGTGGTTGAAAAAAATCTTTGTGATAATTATATCCTAACAACTGCATATTTTAAGACTTGAGATTTAATTATCTAAAAGATTTTAAAAGGTTTTCAAAATCCAAGAATTAGTAAAAGAAACCTAATTCACCCCCCTCTTGGTTAGCCTTGGGACAATTCTATAAGGTCTAACAACCTACTCTAACTTTTAGTTCTTCATGTCTGGCTAAATTCTCTTATTTTGGATTGATGGTGTATATAAATAATGGAGTACTAATGAGTTCTCTTCATCCATAATTTCATGATCTTTTCAATATATCAAGTCTTCATTTAATGCATAAAGTGGCCATATGTATAGTTAATATCAGGTGTAATATGGACCCTAGGAATAAGAAAGTAAGCATAACAAGGTATATTGGATTGGTATGATGCAAGTATAGGCATAGTGCTTGTCATGTATCAAATTTATATAGATGAATTATCATGAGGGGATTTTAAAAATACACGCTTTACTTAATCTTCTAAGATTTTTATAGGGTGATAGACTAAGGGAATTTAGAGTTGTATTGAAGTTGGAAGAGTTTAATCTATCGTTTATCTATATATACACTTGACTGAGCAGTTGGCTATGCATATGCTCTTAATAGCAACAATATAGAAGTGAATCATTAGGTAACATATTGTATTTACATTCCATCAATCCAAAATAATTTATCCATAAAGTGTTTCATTTAATTATTTTTTATTTTAAATTGAGTGATTGAATCTCCACTAAATCTTATTTTAATTACATAGGATAGTTATTAAAGTTAAAGTATATAGTACTAGTATTTTCAAGTAAACATTCTTCCTTGTGGGATTAATACTCTACTCTATCACTATATTACTTGATTCAGCACATATACTTATGTATATTAAGTGGTGTTTTTATAATTTTTATATCAAAGAAAACCTAAGAATTGTTTAGGGATTGATAGAGCCCTAACTTATTTTCATAATTCTTTAGGTTATTCCATCACCCCCATCAATTAAATATAAATTGAGTTGTATAATATCCTTAGTTGTAAAAGAGTCAAATACACCTGCTTATACATTTAAATGGGGCTAAAAAAGATGATATTCTCTCCCTTGAAGAATCCTTTCTTTTGGAATTCTATAGAAGACTTCTAGATTGAAGATCTTAAGCATATATATTTAATTCTATACATATGGTAGGCTTAGAAACCATGGTTTATTATGGTGGAGCCTGGCCACCTTTTTCTTCGATAGATTTTGAGTCTATTGTAAGTTGTCAAGTAAATTAATAAATAATTTTTTTATTAGTCTATTTTATTACATTGCATCATGCATTGCATCATATGGGTTGTAGTTCATATTAGTGGGTAGAATTTTTCTAGGCTCTCCTTGGTGTACATGTTTTGGACTTTGTAAGAACATGTATGCTAGTTCTAGGATGATATGGCATTGAGTGCAATATCCACCAACACCTTTACCTATTCATGCATGAATACATGCATTTTATTTCTATAATGTATGTTAAACCAAAACACTTATGCCCAATAGGGGTAAAGTAGTGGGGTCCTCATGCGCTTAGAAGATGCTACCAAAATTTCTTATATGAATAACTATCTTACTTACAATCACTTTTCCTTTTGTATAGGGCCAAGATGCAATAAAATAATCCCAATCAGTTAAAATTTCTTATAAGAATAACTATCCTACTTACAATTATTTTCCTTTTGTATATTAAAGTATTGAAGTAGATATTGCACTACAAAGGATAATATTTACAATCACTTTTCCTTTTGTATGGGACCATTATGCTACCAAAATTTATTATTTTGGGAGTTATAAAATTAAGTTAGGATTATTTAATAAGATAAAATATAGATTTTTTTAATGAATAGTAAAATTAGTGCCATTTGAATATAAATTCAAAATTACTCAACTTGAGTTACTAATTTAGAGTCTCATCTACTCCTTTGATCTCTTTAGATAAAGTTGATCATATTGTACACTACAACTAAGATAATTGCTTGTGTACTAGCTTTTTAGCTGGCAATGCATTCTAGGAAAGTATAATCCCAGAGTTATTTAAACATCTTGAACTCAATTATAAAAAGAATATCATGTATTCAAAGGTATTTCCAATAAAATTTGATGGAGGTTTTCAAATTATTTTGGAAATTGTGTTGGGTGGATTTTAGAGTGAGAAAGTCCAGGTTTTTCGTTTGAGAGAGAAAATAGCTAAAATTTTCAAAATTTTCCATTTCACGGTTCTCAACCGCCTTCATCGGCGCATCTCAGGCGATGGTGGCTAACAGTCGTTGACCACCTGTGGTAGCTCCTCCAGCTGCTGATCGTCATTCTGGTGGAATGACTGGACGTCTTCAGGAAGGACATCGACGACGTGCTAATTTGGTGTTAGGTTCAAATGATACAGGTTTACGAGTAAACTCTTGTTCTTTAGCTATTGAAGAAGCAAGTCATTCTTCTCCCATGAAGAAGTTAACTTGTGTGGAAGGTAAGGGAAAAGGTATTATGAATACACCTGTGTGTTTTACTCCTTAGAATTTTAAGTCTTGCGTTGAATCACCCCTTTACGATTGCAAAGCTTCCTTGTCAGAAATGAAGATTTATGTAAACAAATTTGGATGTTCAAATGCAATCCCTGGCCTCCGACAGGGATAAATGCGAATGTCTCAGATGAGGTTAACATTGATCTTCATAAATTTGATGAGAAGCGGCCTCAATGTGATAATATTGATTCAACTACTGATGTTAATGGGTTGGAGAATTTTGTAGGGAAAATTGATAGTTTATTAGGTAATCCGCACTTTGCCCCGAAATTTGATTTAAAGAGTTGTTGTGACCTTCCTAAGAATGCTGCAGTCGGAGGTCCAAAAGACAATTTCTTGAATGCTTGGAAAAAGACTCAACATATTAAGTTAAGTTATGATGTGAATTCAACACAGTTGACTAAGGATGGAGTAGCAGTTGTTTTAAATTTGGATATAGAAAAATCCAATTCCCAGGTTCTTAAGAATTTGCTTGTGATTAAGGTTCTTGGACATAACATTCCATTTTTAGTCTGTAGCAGGGAGCTTCGGAGGCAATGGACTAAGTATGGTAATTTCCACTTAACAACTTTGGGGTTGAACTGGATTCTTTGCTCATTCAAGAATTCAAAAGCATTGGAGGAAGTCTTAAATGGTGGTCCTTGGTTTATTGGAGATCACATCATCGGCATGGACAAATGCTCCCCTTCGTTCTCCCCTGAGTCACTGAAAGGTCTTACTGCTCCGGTATGGATTTGTATGCCTTGCTTACCATTGCATTGTTGGGATGAACAAAGTATTTCTAGAATTGCATCAATGATTGGATTTCCTTTGTATATTGACGAAAATTCATTTAGATGGGGAAAGAGGGAATATGCCTGTGTCTGTGTTTGAATTGAGTTGGACAAACAGCTACCTAAAGGTGTTTGGATTGAAGGAATCCACGGTAGATCCTTCGAGAAAGTCGAGTATGAAAAGATCACATCCCTTTGTTATAATTATGGTGAAATTAGTCATTTGAAGACTAAATGTCCAACAAATATGTATTGATAGCTCATGATTATGGGGTTCCTGCTCAGGCGGTTAACAATGTGGAGAAGGCTGATCTAGCAGGTGATGTTGTGGCATCTACTGTAACCAAACCTCCTTTGCTTAATGAAGAATATTGGCCTTAGATTCAAGTTAAGTTTAAGAATAGATTGGTTAGAAGTGGGAGGTAAGATGGTGGAGGCAGGAATGAGAGAACGATTTATGAGAATCTCAAGGCCATAGGAGATGGTGTGCAGGAAAATGTTCAGGGCGCAAATGTTGGACTGGAGAAGTTGGATGTAGGGAAAAGCTGCTGGTCAAAGATGCAGGCTGTGTAATTGGAGAATTAGTTGGTGATAAGGAGAAAGTTATTGTTGTAGCTAACAAATTTGATGCTTTGAATTTTGAGATTGAAGATGGGGAAATTGAAGTTCCTGACCAGGTGGAGATCCTGGCTGCTTTGAAACCTGCTGACTCTAGTCCAGAGAGAAGGGTGATTATTGATTCTCCAAGGGGCAGCTCTGTCAGGGTCAAATTGGCTAAGGAGCTTAGGTCTTTAGGTCCTATGGAGCCTAAGCGTAGAAAGAAGAGGCGAGATGGGAAGGGGAATGTTTTAGGTGGGGACGGTTCCCATTTGAATAAATAATGTCTTCCCTTATTTTTTGGAATTGTAGGGGGGTTAGGAAGAAGGGGGCCTCTCTGTATCTTAGGGAGATTGTGAGGGATCATGACATTTTTTTATTGGGTTGTGTGAGACTAAGTTAATATGCATTGATAGGAAGGATGTTGATTGCTTCATTGGAAGTGACTGGGATTTTTTTCACCATCCTGCTGAAGGTACTGCTGGTGGGATTTTGGTTGTTTGGAATAGGAAGTTGGTGTCCTTTGTGGTTATTGAGCATTCCTCTCATATGGTGTTCGGTGTCCTCTCCACTCCTTCTATGGGGTCTTGGAGGCTTGCAACTGTTTATGGGAATAAGTGTTGTCTAGAGAGAAGAAGATTGTGGGATAGGCTTGAGAAGTGCTTGATGACTGATGTTCCTTCCATTGTGTGTGTGTGGGGGGGGGGGGGGGGGGTGGGATTTTAATAGCATCTTGTGTACGGAGGAAAAGAAAGGTGGGAAGAGATTTCTTTTTTTCTAGGGGGCCTAGAGAGATGAGAGATTTTATGACTAACAATAATTTTCATGATGTAGGAATTGTTGGACCAAGTTATACTTGGTGCAACAACAAAGATGGTGCTTCTAGATTTTGGGAGAGGCTTGATACATGCTTCTTGAACTCTGCTTCTTTACAATTGGTTCCTTCTTCGAAAGTTAGACATCTTGCTAGGGTGGCTTCTGATCATAGTCCCATTATCTTTAAGTTGGAAGCAAGTCATTTAAATAAATTCTCGAACATCAGATTTGAAGATACTTGGAGATCTTACCTTGCTGCTTGGTGTATTGTGCTTGAATCTTGGAAGAAGTCTGAATATGGAAATGAGGGGGATGTGCTTCATAGAAAGCTCCGAAGAACTTTAAGGGTCTTACATTTCTAGAATAACAACAAATGCAAAGATTTATGCAAGGCAAACGAAGACTTTAAGAGGGAAATTATGGTTTTACAAATGAAGGAATCCTCTGATGGTGGCTTATCTGAGGAAGATCTCTTTGTACTTAGAAGCAAGGTGCATGAACTTAATGTCACTTTGAGGAGGCTTTCCACTTGGTGGAACCAAAGGGCTAAAGTTAGATGGCATGAGGAAGGAGTCACTAATTCTAATTTTTTCCATAACTATACATCAGCAAGAAGAAATGGGAATTGGATTAGACAAATCAAAGATAGCAATAATAATATGTTTGAGGAGGATGATCAGATTGAGGAGGTATTTCTGAATTTCTTTATGAATAAGTGGAAGTCTAGAGATTGCACTATTTCTGATTGGCCTTAGATCTCCAAGAGTCAGCGGTTAGTATATTCAGATGTTAATATATTGAGTGCTGATTTTACCATGGAGGAATGT
The DNA here is from genome assembly GCA_019925795.1 of Dendrobium chrysotoxum. Lineage (NCBI taxonomy): Eukaryota > Viridiplantae > Streptophyta > Magnoliopsida > Asparagales > Orchidaceae > Dendrobium > Dendrobium chrysotoxum. The sequence goes on along the minus strand of CM034300.1, from coordinate 46,526,509 downwards.
ATGGATTCAGATTTCCAACAAGGTAATAATAAATCTCCTGGTGTCGATGGGGTGACCTCCTCCTTCTTTAAATTTTATTGGAGCCTTATTAAGGAGACTACTTGAAATGTTGTCAACAGTTTTTTTAAATCTGCTGTTATGCATAAGGAGTGGAAAGATACTTTGATTGTATTAATCCCTAAAGTGAAAAATCCTATCACCCTGTCCAATTATAGGCCTATTAGCCTTTGTCAAAAAACTTATAAGATTATTGCTACTATGCTGGTTAATAGATTGAAAAGGTGCATGTCCAAGATGATTTTTGATGAGCAAGTGGCTTTTATCCCAGGGAGATCAATGTCAGAACATTATTTATTGGCTCAGGAGATTTTTAACAAGTTTAGGGTCTTCAAAAGTAAGAAAGGTATGATGGCTGTAAAACTGGATATGAAGCAGGCATATGATAGCATGGGGTGGCCGACTCTGCAACAAATTCTTAAATGGTATGGCTTCCCCCCTATATTTTTCGATCTCATTATGGGGTGTGTGGTGGATGCAAGGTTTTTGTTTATCTTGAATAGGAAGAATTCAAGATGGATTAATGCTTATAGTGGATTTCGGCAGGGATGTCCACTTTCACCTTATTTGTTCATTATGTGCTCTCAACTTCTATCCAACTCTGTTGAGCAAAAGGGCTGGGAGTTGGGCATTCAATTATCTCCTAGATGTCCAAAGATTACACACCTTCTCTATGTAGATGATGTGACTATTTTTCTTAAGCAATGACATATATGGCACGACTATTGAAGACTATTATGGTGGATTTTTGAGGGTGGACAGGCCAAAGAATCAACATAAATAAATCGCAAGTCATGTTTGGTACGGCTATTAAACGCTCTCTTAAAAATAGAATTGCTCAAAGACTTGGTTTTAAGATGGTCAAGGAAATGCATTACTTGGGAATAAAAATTTCTTTGAGAAGATTGGGAATGAATGATTATCAAGATTTGCTAACTCATGTGGTGGAAAGGTTGAATGTGTGGGGTAAGAAGACTTTATCTTTGGGTGGCAGGATTACTCTTCTCAAGTCTTCTTTATAATCTATGCCCAATTTTTTTAATTACACATTCATTGGTACCTAGAAGAGTGATGTATGAAGTGGAGAAATTGTGTAGGGACTTTGTTTGGCATAATTCAAATGGGAGGAAAGGCTTGCATTATGGTTCTTGGGAGGAAGTTTGTAAACTGATAAATGCTGGTGGGTTTGGATTACTCTCTACTTTACTTAGAGGTGGCCCTCTTGGAGCAAGGCTATCATGGAATTTTGTTCAAAATTTAGATTCCTTATTACACCGTACTTTATGTGCACAATATGGTGAGAACATCTTCAAAGGTGTTTATAAAAAAAATGCTTCTACTGCTTGGCAAATTTTTATTGATGGTGGGAAACATCTGAAGAATATTGTTAGATGGAAGGTGGGAAGAGGAGACAAGATTAATTCTTAAATGACATTTGGTTGCTTGATAAATGTCTTAATATGTGGCCTACTTTTGCTGATTATGGGGCTTTGGATGGAGTGATGCTTCAACATTTCATTTCTAGTAACGGCGGTTGGCATAAGTCAGAGCTGCAGAAGTTTTTCCACATTTACCTTATCTTATTGATTACACAAATTCATCTTGATACCATCAGGAATGAAGATCATGTGGAAGCTTTGTTCCAGTATTAGGGTAGGACTATTTAGCATTGGCCTATGATTTGGTGATGCAAGGTAGAAGCAGAGAGGATGATAGTGGATTCTTCAAATGGCTCAAGAAGCTAAAGCTCAATTTGTGGGTGGAACTTTTTTGGTGGTATTTAAGTAAGTATGCTATCCCAACTAATTAGTTTCTCAGGTATCATAGGCTTTGTTTTGATGATCCTTGTGCAAGAGGTTGCCAAGAGGTTGAAAGCTATGATCATATAGTGGTTCATTGCAAATTTCTTTTTGATGTGATTTCAAAGATTAGAGAATGGGGCTTTGCCATTCGACTCTTTCAATCCCTATATAGTTGTTTGGAGGGAATGAGAAGGATGTCTCTTTGGAATCTAAAAATGGAAAAATTGTATTGTGCTGCTGTTTATTTTTCATTGAAGAACCTCAATCTGGTGAAACATGGAAAGGTTGCTCTGTCTACCTCAATGGTTGCTGCTAATGCTTTATCTTTAGCCATGATAAGATCTAGTCCTTTTCTATATAGCTGGGGTGCTAATCTCCATATGGAGTTTCACAAAACTTGGCACCCTCCACCGTTAGATTGGATTAAGATAAATGTGGATGCTGCTGTTTTGGAGTCAAATCTTCCTGGTATTGGGGGAGTTTTCCATGATTATAAGGTAAGACTTCTTATAGATTTTGGGAAGAATAGAATTCATTGGGACATTGCCCAATTAGAGATGGAGGCGGTCATAGCAATGAGGGAATGTATTCAAAGGTGGATGTTAGATAGCAAAGTTGTTATCATTAAAAGTGATAATCTAAATATTATTTCATTCATTCAAGATTCTATGAATAAGGCAAAATGGCAATTGGAAAATTGGGCAAATAAGGAGCCTTATGCTTGAATGACTTCAATAAAGTTATATTTCATCATGTCAATAGAGAATGTAATAAAGTAGCTGATTTGTGTGCTACTTTGGCTTTAGAGAATAGTTTTATTTATGATAGCTTTTCATTTGGATGCATTCCTTCCTCTTTGGTTAATTTGTTAAAGGAGGAATGCATCATGTATGCCAATAGGAATTAGTCTTCTTTATCTTTAATGCGTAATGCTTTCTTCAAAAAAAAAAAAATTTTGTTGATATTTTTTGAGGGAGTGACTAATATTTTCAAGGTATATACGATAACACTTATGTATTTTAAATTCAAAATGAGTCTAATCTCCTTGATAATCAAATATTTTCTCTTTAAAGATGTAATTGACTATAGGGGCTTGCCTCTATATGGGATCAAGATCCAAATATAAAATAATCCCAATCTTAGTTCACTAAGATAGGGGAAAAATCTTCTAGATGTAGACTAAAGCTAATCACAAGTTAGTTTCGTATTTGAAATGATGAGTGTTTGTAAATATTATCCTTTAGGATGAATTTCATGTTGAAACTTAGAAATCAAGATTGAGTTTTATGTTAAGTGATTTTTTGATGATAACAAAATATTATTGTTCTGATATTTTTTTTTATTTCTCCTAACATACATTAGATAGATCTTTGTTTGTTTTTGTATATATTAACATTTCAGGGAAATCATACTCTAGACTACTGAAGACTTCGAGATAGAGTACAATAGGATTTCATGAAATAAAGTCAGTATTTTTTTATTTTTATTTTATTTTATTGAGTCTGAGAGAGTGTGATTATAATTGGGTAACTATGCACACACATATAGGGGAGAGAGTTAAAATTGAAATTATAAAAAAAAATTTAACCCTATTCGTACTGTACGATGTCAGTTCGTATAAATGACTAACAAAGTACAAAATGATGTTCATTTAGTTCATCCATATGAATTTAACTATACGTACAGATGATTTAAAAATCGTACAGATGACTAACAGAGTATGAAATGAGATTCATCTAGTTCATCCATATGAATTTAAACTATTCATACAGACGATTTAAAAATCGTACAAATGATTGATAGTGTTCGAAATGATATTCGTTCAGATTATCCAGATGAAATTGAACTTTTCATACAGACGACTGTAAAATTGTATAGATGATTAACAGTGTATAAAATGAGGTTCGTACCAGATTGACCCATGAATTTTGAATAATTTGTACATACAATTCATGATCATACTATAAGATCTGAGGATGGTTCACTTGAATTTTTAATTTTTGGATGGTTTTTCATGTATTTTTTATATAAGAAGTCCAAACAACTGCCACCCTAATCCTTTGCTTCAAAATTTCTCTTGAGTGTGGCTTTTGGGAGTGTGATTGAGAGAGATCTTGTGATTAGAGAGTGAGAGATCGAGTGAAAAGGAATTATGATAGATTCACAGGGTTGCCCAAAGTGAAGATCTCTTTATTCTTCTTTTAATTTCTTCACAATTCTTTGGAGTCACTCAAGTGAAGATATTCAAGATTGGATTAAGGTTCTCTGCCTTCACTAGGTGGGTGAAAAAGGACATTGGGTTCTCTACCTTCACCAGGAGGGTGAACAAGGTTGTTGGGTTCTCTGCCTTCACCAGGAGGGTTAAAAAGGATGTTGGGTTCTCTGCCTTCACTAGGAGGGTGAAAAATGATGTCAAGTTCTCTACCTTCACCAGAAGGGTGAAAAAGAATGACGGTTCTCTGCTATACTGGGTTGGTGGAAAAAAGGTTTTTTTAGGGCTTCTCCAACTTGATATGGGGGGAAAGGAAAGTCACTAGTGCTAAGTGCAATACCTGGAGAAGGAGTCTCCAGGGAGTGAACATAGGTCTAATTGGATCAAACCACTACAAAATTTGGTGTTCTTCTATTCCTTTACTTTTTATAGCATTTTATTTTTCAGCATTTTAAATTTCTATTGTTGAAAAATATTTTGTGAAAATCTAATCAACAAAATATTGAGAGAATTATTGATTAAATTTTCTAATGTCCGTTTCCAATAATCTAAGAGATTTTTTTTTTTAAATTACAAATTCACCACCATCTTGGTTAGTATTGGGACAGCACTATTAGGTCTAATAACCTACTTAAACTTTCAAATGGTATCAGAGCCTATTTTAAAAATTAAAGTTTAGACTATTTTTTAAAAATAAATCATGGCTAATTTTGGAAATTGAAATACTGGAGAAAGATATTCGATTACTAGACCACCTTTATTCGATAACATTCCAATTGATTTTTGGAAAACTTGCATGTCTACTTTTCTACAATCACTTGACTATCACATGTGGATGTTAGTATAGGATGGTTATACTGCACCTATTAGAATTATAGATGCCATTCGAATTGAAACATCATTTGTTGATTGGACTATAGAAAAAAGGGAATTAGCATAGCTGAATGCTAAATATCTAAATAGTTTTTTCTATACATTGAAATCAGAAGACTATATACGTGTTTCAACCTATAAAACTAGAAAAAAATTTTGGGATAGACTTTGCGTAACTTATGAAGGAACTAATGAGGTGAAACAATCCAAATTGAACATTCTATTACACAACTATGAACTATTTCACATGAAATCGAATGAGTTAATTTTTGACATGTATACACATTTTACTCAGATTGTTACCTCATTGTATGCTTTAGCTAGAGAACTCACTAATTTAGAAAAAGTTTACAAAATCCTATGTTGTCTACCTACTGCTGATGATGCAAAGATATCTGCCATAATCGAGTCTAAATATTTGAATGTATACTCTACTGACAATCTACTAGGATCATTGATTGCTTAAGAGCATGGAGTGACTCAAAGACAGATTGAGGTAGGTGATAAGCGAAAAGAAAAGAATAATTCGTTAAAATCAAATGATTTTGAAAGTGATCAATCATTTCCTGAGGATGAAGAAGGTATTGCACTCATGATGAGACAATTCAAAAGTTATCTTAGTAGGAAGCAATGAAGACGTCAGTATTAGAACAAAGGAAAATTCAATAGGAATGCAAAAGTTTCAAATAATGTCATTTGTTATGAGCAGGAAGCCTCGACATATTAAGACCGACTTCCCAAATCTCAAAGCTAATCCTAGCAAGGAGAAAGTTAAGGAGAAAACCAATATTAGGAAGGACAAGAAAAGACTACAGAGAGCTTTTTGGGCTGACTTAGCTTCAGACTCCTCTGAACCAAAAGCAGAAGAGGAAGTCACAAACTTGTGCTTAATGGTGGACAAACTTGATCTTTCGGATCAAGAAGAGGTATGTAACTTATCTTATGATGAATTATTTGAAGTTTCTAAGAAAATACATAATGCATATAGGAAACCCAAAAAACTGAATACTAAACTTAATATAGAGTATGTAAATTTGCAAAAAGAACATGAAATCTTTAGGAGTGATCATGCAAACCTAGATAACAACCACATGGCCTTGTTGGATGAAATTGATTATTTGAATAAAATGCATGAACTAATGAAATTATTATATAGTGAGTTTGAAAATGATTTTAAAGTTTTCATGGGTGAAGCTGAACATTGGGAAATTGAAATGAAAATTGAAAATTCAATTTTGAAAATACAAACTCAAATCTAGAAATAAAAATGAAGACTGTTATAGAAAATATATCATCACTAACACTTGAACAATTTATAATTCTAAGAAAAAGCATACAAGTTCAAAACCTAGGAAGAAACATTATAACTCATATAGATTTATAAATCCTTTTTCTAGTGTGAAATGTTTTTTATGTGGAATGTTAGGACATATATCCCATACTTATACTATTCATAGTATAACACATTTAGTGTGGAGACCTAAGATGCATCAAATATAGCATATCATGCATGCATTTGGTTTATCATTGCTAAGAGGTGAACCCATATTTTTTTTGGTTCCCAAGTCTAACGTTTGATTATTTTTTAGAGACGCTCTCATATAAGATCTTGTGAGAGCATTTAGTACCTGGACAGCACATGTTCGAAACATATGACTAGAGATACGAATCAATTTATAACACTAGAAGTTAGAAATAGAGGTAAGATAACACTGTGAGATAATACCACGATGAGAATGGTAGGTACAGGTATGATTGGCAACAAAAATAATTTCTTTATTAAAAATGTTTTATTGGTTGTAGGCTTAAAATATAACTTACTTAGTATTAGTCAGCTTTATGATAGGGGTTTTAACATTAAATTTTTACATAAACTGCATTATAATCCAAAATGGAATTGATGTGTTGCATGGAAGTAGGGTAAATAATATTTACATGCTTGATTTAAATTATGTTAAATCTTTTAATTCTTTTTGTCTCAAAACTATCACTGATGAATCTTGGTTATAGCATAGAAGAGTTTGTCATCCAAGCATGAAAAATCTTAGGAAATTTACCCAGAAAGAATTGGTTATAAGCATACCCAAATTAGACTTCGCTATGGATCACCTGTGTAATGCATGTCAATTAGGAAAATAAGTAAAATCCTCCTTTCATTTAATTAAGGATCTTTGAACTAGCAAACCATTAAAAGTCCTTCAAATGGATCTTTTTGGATCGGTTAGCACGGTAAGCCTAGGAGGGAAAGAATATGGGTATGTGATTATTGATGATTATTCAAGATTCACTTGGATTAGATTCTTATCACATAAGAGTGAATCATTTGATGAGTTTAGAAACTTCTATAACAATGGTAAAACTTCTTTAGGAAAAAAATATCCTAAATCAGATGAGAGAATTTTTTTAGGATATTTTAGTATTGGAAAATCCTATTGGGCTTTTACCAGAAGAACTTTAGAAGTTAAGGAGACCACTCATGCAGTTTTTGATGGATCTGATATTTCTAGAGGGTCTAAGTTGGAAGAAGATGTTGAACAAATCTCCCAAGGAATTAAAAATGCAAATCATGAAGAAAGGGGTTGAAATAGAAAAACTAATGCCTAGAGAATGGAAATATTCTAAAAGTCATCCTAAAGAACAGATTTTAGGAGAACTAAATGAAGGTGTTAGAACTAGGCATAGACTTATTAAAGAAGTAAACCACTCAGTTTCTATCTTAATGATTGAACCCATTAATATAAATCAAGCACTTTTGGATGAATTTTAGATTTTGGACATGTAGGAAGAATTGAATTAATTAGTTAGAAATGATGTTTGGGAATTGATCAAAAGGCCTAAAAATCAAAGTGTTGTGGGAACTAAGTGTGTGTTCAAAAATAAAATGAATGATGCAGGTGTAGTGGTTAGAAATAAGGTGAGATTGGTGGCCAAGGGATATAACCAAATAGAAAGAATTGATTTTGAAGAAACTTTTGCCCTTTTAGCCAGACATAAAGCGATAAGAGTGCTACTAGCATTTACCTATTTTAAAGAATTTAAATTATTTCAAATGGATGTTAAGAATACCTTTCTAAATAGGGTGATACAAGAGGATGTTTATATTGAGCAACCTCAATGGTTTGAAAATTCAAAATTCCCAAATTATGTGTTTAAATTGAAAAAGGTATTGTATGGACTAAAACAGGCACCTAGGGCTTAGTATGCGAGGGTAAGTACATTCCTACAAGAAAGATCATTTATTAAAGGAAGTGTGGACTCCACCCTTTTCTTAAAAAGAGTAGGAGATGGAATACTCATTATTTAAATACATGTTAATGATTTTTTTTGATCCACTAACAAAAATATTTGTGATGATTTTTCAAAAATAATGAGTAGTGAATTTGAAATGAGCATGATGGGAGACTTGAGCTACTTTCTTAGATTTAGCATAAAGCAGAAAAAGAATTGCACATTTTTTAGTTAGTCAAAATATATTAAGGACATCCTTAAGAAATATGAAATGGATAAAGCTAAACTAATAAGTACACTAATGAGTTCCTCAGTGCAGTTAGATAAGGACTCTAAAGGCAAATCTATTGATCAAAGAAAATTTAGAGGGATAATTAGATCATTACTTTATTTAACTACAAGCTAACCTGATATTGTGTTTAGTGTTTGTCTATGTGCTAGATTTTAAGGTGATCCAAAAAAATTTAACCTGACTGCTGTGAAAAGAATTATGAGATATCTTTTAAGAACACAAAATTTAGGAATTTGATATCCTAGGCATAGCTCTTCTTTTGAAACCATTAGATATTCTGATTCAGATTTACAGGGGGTGGGGTTTATAGAAAGAATACTTCAACGACTTATCAATTCATAGGGAACATCATAGTCTCATGGTCAAGAAGAAAGCAAAATTTAGTATTTCTTTCTACTGCTAAACCAGAATACATAGCTTTAGGGAGTTGTGTGGCATAAGTTCTATGGTTAAAAAAACAACTGGTGGACTTAGGTTTTTAAATTAGCACTATTCCAAATTTCTGTGATAATATACATGCCATTTACATTTCAAAGAATCCTATCCAACACTCTAGGACTAAGCATATATATATTAGGCATCACTTCATTAGGGATCATGTCAGCTAAGGAGAAATTGAGCTATATCATGTAGCAATAGAAAATCAACTTGCAATTTTTTTCACAAAACCATTAGGTTTTGAAACATTTAGCACCTTAAGAACCAGATTGGGTGTGATTGATATTCATGCTTAAACAAATTGAAAATCTACAAATTGCACGTGTAATGTATTTCATGTTTGTTGATGTTTATATGTTGTTCTTTGTTTGTATTTCGTTAGTGTTTGATTTTTTTTCTTTCTCTTTGTTTTGGGTTGGTTTTCTCATTAGTATAATCTTTGTTTTCCTTTTTTTGTCTCATGGATCTTGGTTGCTTTGTTTTTGGAAAAGTGTTGTGTTTATCATATCTTAAGTTACTTTTCATTCGTACTGTACGAACCACTTTCATAGTGTATGAACTCCATAAATATTACATGGTATTTTTTCCTGAGTGGGTGAGATGAGAAATGTTATTTTTGTTGAACATATCATACTGTATGATGATGTCATCATCTGTACAATCAGTGTATTTTTTATCAGTATGAAAATTGATTTTCAAAGATCATCTACACAAACTTCACATCATCTATACGATCATGTTGTCAGTGTGCATGTGGACGATCTGAACCATTAGGTATGAAATTTTTGCCTGTTCATCCTTAATGAATAGGTGTTCATCTATATGATCATTTGGGTCAAAAAGTCGTATGATATGACTCCTCATAAATTGTGTTTATGAAAAGTCATTTCATCATCATAATTATTTTTTACCATTTTCGTTCGCCTGTATGAACCTTTTTTCGTATTGGATGAAGTAAATATTATACGTACGAACCCCATATCATATTATACAATCAAGCCTGATTTCTTTAAATTGAAAGCCATTCTTTGAATATTTCACCATTCCTTCACTTTAAAACCTTCTTGTGTTCAAATGGCAAGTACCAATAGCAAACGGGCTTGACTTTCAAGAGGGTCTTCTTCTCAATCAAGTCAAGTAGATGAAAATTTCTTGTAGAAAGAGAATGAAGATGCCTATAATTGCTTCATCGAGGCTAAAATAACTCATTCTCATCTTCTGATTCAAAATGACATTAACCTTTCAGTAGTGCCTCTCTTCGATTCTACCCAATTTGCTTTCAATCTCACATTACTCATTCATTTCATTCTAAAACTTTTTACCCTTTTCTGGCCAATTTGAAAATGAGGGAGAACCACATAGTCATGTCATCTTATTTTCTTAAACAGAGGGTAGAGATAACAAACGAAGACTTAGGCACCTACCTACACCTTAGAATTGATGGTGTAAGAGCACATACTATAACATCAAGAGAGGATTTTGATTGGTCTATAGTAAATTAAACTCTTAGAGGTGAACATTCGATAGGGATGTTAAGCCCATATGAACGAGTCCCGAGGCTAACTAAGAGGGGGGGTGAATTGGTAGTTTTAAAAATTCATGAGCAAACAACGATTTAGGATATCTTTTTGACTGTTTTAAAAAAATGTTTACAATTATGCGATGATTTCTAGATGTTTAATGATAACAGAATAATAATCACAATCACATAATCATCAAATGAAAAGTAAGAGTGAAAAATAATCAGAAAGAACACACCAAATTTTATAGTGGTTCGGTCAACGTGACCTACGTCCACTCCCCAGAGCCTCCCCTTCAGGTATTGCACTAACACTAAGTGACTCTCCTTCTACTCCCATAGCAAGTCAGAGAAGCCTGTACAAAAAAAACTCCTTTCCACCAATCCGGTGAGGTAGAGAACCTGAACTCCTTTCGCTTCCTCTTGAAGCAGGCAGAGAACCTTGACTCCTTTCACTTCCTCCTGAAGCAGGCAGAGAACCTGGACTCCTTTCGCTTCCTCTTGAAGCAGGCAGAGAACCCAGATCTTCTTACAAATGATCCTCCCACAGAGACACCGACAAGATAAGAGATGATGAACGGAGAAGATGACTCAGATCCTTTCTTGGAGCAACCTTTGTGAATCCCTCATAAACTCCCCCTCGCAAGATCCTCTCTCTCTCTCTCTCTCTCTCCCAAGCTCTGTCTCTCTCTCTCTCAAGATTTTCTCAAGAAAGGAAAGTGGCAAAATATTTTTCTTGTCGGAAGAAAAAGATCTTACTTAAGAGGGCTCAAACATTGCTCTAAATCTCAACTCGTCGTCAAAGATCGTCCAGGACGATTGGTCCTGTACGATCAGTTCAAAAACACATATATCAGCCTGGATGATTTGGTTCCTCTGGATGATTAGTAGAAAAAAAATTTTTAGATTATCCCGTACATTTCTACGATTGTCTGGGACAATTAGTGTAAATCAAGAATTTCATCCAGAAGACAGCTCTGGTCGTCCAGGGGAACTTGTGCTGGACGATCTCAAAAAGATTTGATCGTCCGGGACGATATGGGTATCGTCCCATACGATTAGTTCAAAATTGCCCAAAATCATCTGGTACATAATTTTGGACGTACAGCTCAGGCATGCTAAATGATTTTAAAAAGACTTGATCGTCCGGTACATAGTTCTAGACGTACTGGTGAAAGGCACTGGACGGTCAAGATTTTTAACACATCGTCCCGTATGGTATTACGATCATCCAGGAGATATGATCGAATCAATAAAATCTTAATTACTTTCTTAATCACCAGACTAATTTAGGCATGATTATGAAGGATCACCCAGGATGATACACATATCGTCCGGGACGATCAGACCAAATCACTAAAAATAAAAACATGTCGAACTTAATCTGGCAACTGAGAATTTTTTATTTGAGCATATCATCCTATACGATGGGTCAATCGTCCAGGATGATCTGCTTAATCAAATCGACTTAATATGGTCACCCTAGGTAGGGTTTTTGTTTTCATTGGATCATCCAAGATGATATAAACAAAAATTGAAAACAGAAACTCTAACTCCCTAAAACTCTCCCCCCGAGTGTGTTTGTTCAAGGTTACTTAGCTAGGGGATCAATTACATTACATTTGACTCAAGAAAGGGAAAAAATATAATTAAAAACACGTGGACCCGATCTTGAATTGGCTTGGATTGCATTTGATCTTTTCTACCCAAAATGTTAGCCAATCAAAGCAGAACACAGAAATATTTGTTATCATCAAAATTATAATCTCTAAATCCAGGTTTGTAAAAAGAGGTATACCTATAGCCAATCATATATCTCATGTATACACTCTAAATCAAAATGCCAGGAATATCTAGCTTGTTCTTAGAACATCCATTATTCAAAAAGCTATTGATCATATCAACCTCACTCCTTTACTTTCTTTAGTCACATATCTCATAATGACGAACACTCTAATTGATGAATCCCAGCTAATTCTAGACTACATTAATAATATGACTAATATTAGACTTCCTACTACTAGAAGGAAGAAAAATGTGGCCTTAGGACTATTGATTGCCTATGTCCTCAATATAATTTGGTTCATCCAGAACCTCCAAATCAACTTCCATGCTATTTCACTGATTCTTCTTTTCATTCTCTTTTTAACTAGGGTAAAATGGATGAGGGTGATGAAATGGCAGGAGAAGAAGAGGCTCCAGCACCAACACATGTACCTGCTCCTGGACCTGAATAGAATTTCTATCAAGAAATGGTCTAGATTTTGATGGACTTGAGTCCCACTTTAATCAAATATTTGATCATATTGAGACTCGTCTAGACCAGCCAGATGTGAAATATCATGAAGATATGGCCTTGGTGAGAGGATAGTTTGACTCCTTAAATACTCAAGTAGCTACAATTAACAGCTACTTTTTAGTCTTCAACCCTCTTCAGCCACCTCCCGATCAGGATTCTCCATCTTATTAGTTTAATTTTTTGTTATACTTGATGTATGCTTTCTTTTTTGTTTTTAGGTGATGTTTTTTAGTTCTATTTGCATTTAATTTTGCTGATGTATGCATTATTTTAGTTTGTTTTCTTAAAAATTTATGAAATGATATTTTTCTTTTTTTTGGTGTTAATGCTCTTAAATTGTTCTAAGTTCCTATAGACTAATCAAATATAGTTGATCTATGGAATGAAATTTTAAAATATTTTTCACTACAACTTAATCACCTGAAAAAAAAACTTGAAATTCTCAAAATTTAAATTAAATTGTGATTAGAACAGATAAGGAAATTATTTTCTCATTCTTATAGATACCTATTTTATAGTAAAAAAAAATTATTGCAAAAAGAGATAAATTAATTTTCTTTTATCTTTTTCTTCAATTTGTTGATTTCTTTGTCAATTATTAGTTTTTATGTTATGATTGGTTGATATCGGGAAGAACAAAATGAAAAGAGGCAAAAAATTAGCACCAAAATTTGAAAAGAAGCACAACATGTGCCACAATCTTAAATAATATGCAATGTTCACCAAAAAATGAAAAGAGGCACAAAATTAGCCCAAACTGAAAGGATGCACAAAGCGTGCCAAAATGTAAAAAGATATGCAATGCTCGCCAATCGAAAGTTCATTCCTTTATATCTCTAATTCTTACAAAAAATCGATATAATCAACAATAATCTCAACTAATGAATTTGAAAGTAATTGATCATTTAATTTAATCATTTTTGGAATGTTTATGTTATTTAATAGATCTAGAATAAAAATTGAATCTGGTTGACTTTTCATATCTTAATTTTTCTTTGATTTAAAATATAAGACTATCTTTTTAGCATCATGCCATTAATGTTACTTTTGCAAATAGGTAAAATTTCTCTTCATTATCATCTTTGACATTAGTCAATAGGGGCAATCATCGTGTGATTGTTTGATTGTTCAAAGGGAGTCTTCATGTGTTTGTTTGTTTATTTGTTATCGTGTGTGTTTCTTCTTATTGGTCTTTACTTTTGTGATATTCTTTGGTCTTGTACTTATGATAGTCTTGTGTTTTCATCTTGTGTTTTGATCTTGTGTTTTTACATCTTGAGTTTTCAATCCCTTGATTTTACTTGAGCATTCATTGAGGGGGAGCTTAGGAAAAAAAGATCTTTTAATTTTGGTTTTTCCATCATCAAAAAGGGGGAGATTGTTGAAATTTAGAAATCAATATTGAGTGTTATGTTATGCAATTTTTTTATGATAATAAAATATTATTGTTCTGATATTTTTTATTATTTCTCCGAATATACCTTGGATAGATCTTTATTTATTTTTGTGTGAAAGGGAATTGTGAGGGATTCACAAGGTTGCCTAAAGTGAAGATCTCTATGTTGTTTTTCTAATTTCTTCACAAATTCTTTAGAGTCACTCAAGTGAAGATATTCAAGATCGGATCAAGGTTCTCTTCCTTTACCAAGTGGGTAAAAAAGGATGTTGGGTTCTCTGCCTTCACTAGGAGGATAAAAAAGGATGTTGGGTTTTCTGCCTTCACCAGGAGGGGGAAAAAGGATGTTGGATTCTTTGCCTTCACCAGGAGGATGAAAAGGGACATCAGGTTCTCTACCTTCACCAGAAGGGTGAAAAAGAATAACGGTTCTCTACCGCATTAGGTTGGTGGAAGAAAGATTTTGTAAGGGCTTCTCTGCCTTATTGTGGGGGCAAAAGGAGAGTAACTAGTGTTTAGTGCAATACATGGAGAAAGAGTCTCCAAGGAGTGGACGTAGGTCTAGTTGGACCGAACCATTATAAAATTTGGTGTTCTTCTCTTCCTTTATATTTTGTTGCATTTTATTTTTTCACATTTTGAATTTTTGTGGTTGAAAAATATCTTGTAAAAATCTAACCAACAATATATTCAGAGAATCATTGATTAAATTTTTTAATATCAGTTTTCCATACTCCAAGAGATTTTTTTTAAAAAAATTACCAATTCACCCCTTCTTGATAAGCATTGGGATAGTTCTATTAGGCTTAACAACCTACACAAACCTTCATTTTATATCCTCTATTCTGAATTCGAATACAAAAATAAATTATTTCTTTTCTCAGGTCAATACTACGATTGTTAGTTTTTTCTTTCAGGATAATTAACAATAATTATATGGATTTAATTATAGAAACACTGAATCCTAAATCAGTGGTCATCACCATTTAAATTTTTCCATAGGTTTACCTTGGCTTACAAGATGCAAGATATCAGTCATTCCCTTATATTCAAATTAAACCCTTAGACCCTTGAAGCATGACCATAGATCCTTGACATCCACATGAACCCACTATAGTCTACCCACCCTTTAGGCATAGTTGGATTAGCCAAATGGGCTAACCCAAGTGCACCCAAAGACGTTTTCATGAACCAATCTTCAATATAAACTCAATTAAATTGATACAATGTATGTATTACCTTCGTACAAACCCCTTGGACTTGTACAAGCCTGCCTAGCATTTATGCTAGCTTAGGTTAGGTTAATTTGCTTACCCAAGCTCACTAAATGGTCTTTCAATATATTATTTGGCTACTTAAGCCACATTAAACTAAACTAAACCATGTAATATCCTTCCCTACATCCCATCAACTAGTCTATCCAAACCCAGCCTTTATCTTAGCCTTAGGTGGTCTGAATTGGTGCCAAACTAACCAAATTAAGCTTGGTTCTCTTCAAATACCTTTCTAATGGCAACCCTTTAAAGATCAAGGGTTCTATACTTCCTATAATTACAAGCCCCTATAGATCAAAAATATATCTTTCAATAATTATGAATTTTTAAAGTTTTGGTTCAAAAATTAACACATCACCTTGAAAATTCAAATCACATAAATAAAGATCACAACAAGACTCAAGAAAATTATATAATTTAAATAACATGATCAAGAATATATAATCCAAAATTGAGCTCAATTTGGCCAGTGTATCCTAAGAAAATCAAGAAATTATATTGCAATCAAGTCTAAGTTTCTCAAAATCTAGAGGACAAAATTTGTTAAAAATATTTTTAGAAAATAGTAGAGCTCAATACCTTTCTAATGAGCCCAATAACACTCAATTTGGTAGAGATTTATATTTTCTATGAATTTTTAAAGTTATAAGTATTTAAATAAATTTTAAATTTATTTAAATGCATTTAGCCACCACAGCAAATGATATCCAATATTGGCATAGCATCTTTCATATTATTATGGCTAATAATTGGAGGGACACGTGGCAACCCACAATAGTGTTACTTAACCATGTTCGTCGCTTGATCCAGCCATCAGATCAACCATAGGAGGCATGGATGATAGAGATTGTGCCACATAGCCATTCTTATATTGTGACATATATACATTTGAGTCCTATGGCAGACAAGTGCACAGTTTATTGATCTAGGCTATCCAATCGGCCGATCGACTACTCAAATTGAATAGATCAATTTAGTCCAAGTTGAAATAAATTTTTAAATGCTTATAACTTTCGATCCAAACTTCCACATTTTATCAAATTAAAATAAAGAATCAAGGCACCCTAAACTTTCCATTCTTGCAGTTTAGAGGCTCCATGCATTAAAATCTTCTAGTATTTAAAATTTGAAAATTAAATTCAAATGGGAATATGTCACTAGCCAATGGATGGATTTCTTCAATCATAGGCTCTATGGATTTCTGGGGAAGTTCTCTTTAACATCTTAGTAGGCTCCCAGAGGTGGTTTGAACTAGATCAGAAGATAGATCTAAATTATCTTTTCACTCTCTTTCTCTCTCTCTCTCTCTCTCTCTCTCTCTCTCTCTCTCTCTCTCTCTCTCTCTCTCTCTCTCTCTCTCTCTCTCTCTCTCTCTCTCTCTCTCTCTCTCTTTTTATTTGGGGTTTCTTGAACTATGGGAAGTCGGGGGAGGCTATGGGATAAATGTCTATGAGGGTTGTTAAACCCTAAAGAACTAGTCTCGAGGCTAACCAAGAGAGGGTGAATTGGTTATTTTAAAACAAATTTAGTAAAATGAGAAATTTAAAACCCCTTGATGTGGAAGCAGCTTAGTTTCACAATAACAAAATTTTTAGAGATTTCAAACGTAGAATAATTCACAGAAAAAATGCAAAAAGTTAAATGCAAAAAAAAGTCAAAAAGAATACATTAGATTTATAGTGGTTCGGTCAACTTGAACTACGTCAACTCCCCGGAAACCTCCTTTATAGGTATTGCACTAAAAGTAGCATCTCCCCTTCTACCCACACAGTAAGGCGGAGAAGCCCTTACAAAATCTTTTTACCGACCCAGTGAGACAAAGTACCTTGAACCCTTTTACTCCCTCCGAGAGTAGGCAGAGAATCTGGAAATTCTTTTACTCTCTCCTAGAGTAGGAAGAGAACTTTGGAATCCTTTTACTCGCACCTCGAGTAAGAAGAGAACTTGGATCGGATGCTGATGAAGAAGTCCCCCAGAGCCACCAAGGAACCAGACAAGCAGCAAGATGAAGATAATGGAAACCTTACTTGGAGTAACCTTTATAACTCCCCCTCATAAAAATTTCTCACTATCCCAAGCTCTCTCTCTCTCTTCCTTCTCTAGCTCTTTCTCAAGAAGACTAAACAGCAAAAGATTATCTCAAGAATAATAAGAGAGCTTAAATAGATAGCCTTTAAAAAATACCTAATTTTTAATATCACGGCACTGATCGTCCTGTACGATTAGTTCAAAAACCCTAATTCACCTAGTACGAATTGCATAGCCCTGTACGATTAGTTCAAGAGACTCGATCATCCCGAATGATTATAATATCATCACGGATGATTAGTATAAAAATATTGAACATCGTCTAGTATGATCCTCGATGATGCCTTATCATCCCATGCACTTCTTTATCATCTTATACGAAAGAGGTCAATTGTCCTGGATGATTAGTTGAAAAACTATGGTATTCATCTAGGATGATATGTGGCGATCCCTAATCATCCCATGGCTATTACTTATCATCCATGATGATCATCACCAATAATCCTGTATGATCAGATCTAATCAAATTTTATTATAATTATTCTCCTAATTATAGAGTTAATTTAGGCATGATTATCATATATCATCCAGGATAATAAGGATCATCCTGTACAATATGTGTAAAATTTGAAAATTAAAATATTGCCTAAATTTTGATTGGCAAGTGATTTTCACAATCTAAACTGATCGTCTTGTACGATCTATATCGTACATTATGATTAGTTTAATCTCTTAATAAACAGGGATGCCCTAATTTGGGTTTTCTATTTTTAACTAATTATACAATATGATATAAATTATCCTATATGATTAGGTCAAAAACAAGAAAATTTCTCTAACTTACTAACCCACTCCCTTGAGTGTGTGTGCTAGGTTACTTAGTTTGGGGTCCACCAGATACATAACTTACTCAAGAAAGGTAAAAAGTGCATTAAAATAGAAATTATAGATAGACTCAACCCTAGCCTACCCGACCTTGAGCTGATTTACATTACAAGTGAACTTGTGCACCTAAAAGGATAGTAAGCAGGGCAAATAAAATAAGTATGCAATAATAGCAGTAGTAAAGACACAATAATGTTTGTTATCATCAAAAACATAATACTTGGGCCCAAATTTATAACAATCTACACCTTTTTGATGATGGAAAACATTGTTATTAAAAATTTTAAAGCCCTTTGATATTCTCTAAAACTCCCCCTTAGAGGATGAAATTCTAAATGCAAGGGGAGTAAAAATTTTTTTGTAATACAAAAATAGTAAACAGTAAGTAGAAAATAAACTAAACACTGAATAGGAAACAAACTTCATCAAAATAGAATATACATGTAATTAATAATAAACTACTACTCCCCCTTTTATCATCACAAAAAGGTGAAAACAACTCAAAAAGAAGAAGTAAGTTAGAAAAATGAACCATCCTGATCAGTTAGAGGAGGTGGTGGTTGTGGCTAAAAGAACCTATGAATGGAAGTAAACTGCTCCCCAAACTAGGCCATAACCTAGTCGTGTTGCTGCTGCTACTAGGCTATATAGGCATTAAAGTGAGCCAAGTCCTGGGCATGCTACTACTGTGCATCTACGTAGGAGTCAAACCTAGCCTTACACTGGTCAAATCTCTCAACAAGCTAGTCTATCTAAGACTGTTGTTGGATGGGAGTAGGTGCAGGAATAGGTGCTGGACCTTCCTCGTGTTCTTCTGCTTCTCAGTAGTGAGCCTGGCAGCAAGAGGCATTGTAAAGGACATGGAAGGAGCTATTGGAATAGAAAATTGGAAAGTGATCAGGTGGTGTAGGATACTAAAGGTTGTATTTGGACTCTAGGACAAAGGAAATAAGATGTCCTAAAGCTAGATTGGGCAATCTATTATGGCGGGGATATCGAATGACTATCAGATTTTTAAGGTAGCGAGTAAGAAGGTTAGTTACAATAAAGTCAATTTCAACCATTATGAAATAAGTTGAAAGGGACAACAAAGGAGTAATATTTATCCGATCACCAGCTTTTGGAATTATGAAGTTACAAAGAATATATTGGATGATCCTAACATTTTGTACTAAAGTGTTAATAGTATAAATGTGACTGTTAATATTAGATTCTCTCAGAACTATACTAACTTGGGTCAAATCAAAATTAGGATTTGTAGGTTGAATGTGAATTTTTTCACTAGTAGTTGAAAGATGTAGAAATCCATGTAGGTCTTGATAGGTGATCTCTACTGGCCCTATTAACAAAGGATTGGAGGGCAGTGCCCTTGCTATTCATCTTAATCTAGTAAAAAATTCAAAAAATAATTCAAAAATGAAGGGAAAGGCCAAAGTAAGGATGAATCCAAGAGTAGTATGGGCAAAAAGTTCAAGCACCTGAAAGTTTAACACCTTTTGGTTTACTATTTTGGTTGGGTTAATTCCAGTAGTTTTTTAGCAATGATAAACTACTTCATCAGCTTCTTTCAGTGAATCTAGGATCAATGGTTCTCCTAGAGGAACTACCTACAAAGGCTAGAGAATGCTTTCCACCAGCCATTATAAGGAAAAGCTCAAGAGGGAAGGAGAAAGGATTGGAAGGGTGTGAAGGAAAGGAAGAAAATTAACTATTTATAAAGAAATCACCAGATCATATAGTACAATTATGAGATCATCCTGGATGGTCAGCTACAATCGATTCGTCTAGATGATCGATCAAAAAGTTTTCCTAATCATCCAGTAAGATCAGACATCATACGGGATAATTAGAATCAGGATAATCGTCCCAAAGAGTCATCCTGTATGATTATTGACTAACTTGGTCATACAGGTTGAACACATGTATCATCATGGATGATGTTTCATAATGGATTGGCCCATCCACATTCAAATCATCCAATGACTTCTACCATGAGGATCATTCAGTATGATGTATGAATCATAAGAGATTATCATCAATAATTGATTTATATCAGTCGTTAGATGTGTTGTGATTGGAGAGGTGTATTTTTGCTCAGGTCATACAGGATGATGTGTATCAATCTGTATGATGTGTATCATCTTGGATGATGTGAGCGAAACTAGAAAAATTTAGGAGATGGAATGTGATGATCAAGAGTTTTTTAAAATAAAAAATAAAAACACAAAAAGCATAAAATAACATAAAAACCAAATAAAGAAATGTCAAAAATCAAAATCAATTTTTTTTAATCGATCAGCTCTAGTAAATAATAAATTTACTTTATTATAATATTTAAAAACTTGTAAGAAATGAATTGACAATGATGAAATCCAAAAAGGGTAAAAAATCGATCTTGTTAACCCTAGCTCGAACTCCTTACAAGTCAAAATTCTCTTAAAACAAAAATCTAATTTAGAAAAGAAATTAGATAGGAAAAGTGATCTTCTAAAGCTTTGTTTCAAAAAAATTTCTGATAGAATAATATTACAAAGTAATCAACCAAAAATCATGATTTTTAAATTCAAGAGGTTGAAGATATCAAGTGACACATGAATTTTTCTGAGATTTAAAGATTCGAAAGAGAAGTAAGCTTATTTCTTTGTGGGCGCATTTTATGCCTCTTTTTTAGTTATTTAGTGTACTTTGTGCATCTTTTGATTTTTGATACACTTTATGTATCTTGCAATTATTTGGCGATCATTATGCATCTTTTAATTTTTTTGCTCATTTGTGCCTCTTGTCATTTTTATGAGCTTGCTTCCTTTCAAAACTTTTAAAGACTCTCAATTATGATATTATCTTCTAGATATAAGAGAAGAAAAACTCTCTCTAATATAAGAAAAAGTAAACCACAAAATAGATTTATATCCATATGATAAATCCAACAGTCTGATTAAGAAAACTTGAACATGAGTCATTGACTTGGAACATTATTCATATGAGATAGATTACTATAGGAGAATAAAAGAGATCTCTATTTCAAAGTCTAACTTTTAATTTAAAATAGATTTTTGCTTCAAAAAGAAAATACACCACTAAAGGAGTTAGAGGAAGAGTGGCAATCATCAAATTTTCTTCCTTTAACTATTTTAGAGGAGTCAAACACTACTTACTAATTTCTAAAACCAAATGTAAAGCAAAAAATGTCATTTGAGAATTCAATATCAGAAGTGAGCATTGATCAGATTCCTTTAAAAATACTGAAGGAAAAATAACAGAAAATTAAAAATCTAAAATAAAAATACATACAAAGGAACAGACATATAAATAAAACAAAACACTGAAGGAAAAAATAACATAAAATTAAAAATATAAAACATAAACACATACAAAGAAATAAACATACAAATAAAACAAATCAAACAAAAAGAACAAAAATAAAAAGCATCAATTTCAAGCATTAATATCTATTACTCCTAATATAGTTCTTAAGATACTGAAAGTTTCATAGGCCTGTGGTTTTATAAAGATATCAGCAAGTTGGTTTTCAATGGCTACATGATATAGCTCTATGTCTGCTTTGGTAAGATGGTCTCTAATGAAGTGGTGCCTTATATTAATTTGTTTTGTCTTGGAGTGTTGGATTGGATTCTTTAAAATACTGATGGAACTAGTGTTATCACATAGGACTGAAATTGTGCCTACAGGTAATCCTAAATCTAGAATTTATTATTTCAACCAAAGGACTTGGGCCATGCAACTTCCTAAGGCTATGTATTCAGCTCAATAGTAGACAGTGCAACTGAGTTCTATTTTCTACTGGACTAAGAGACTAAGGATTGTCCTATGAATTGACATGTTCCAAAATACTTTTTCAATCAACTCAGTATCCTGCAAAATCTGAATCAGAATATACTTTGATTTCAAAGGAGGTGTAATGCCTAGGATACTAGATTTCCAAGTATTGGCTTCCGAAGAGATATCTAAGAATTCTCTTAACAGCAGTCAAGTGGGACTCTTTTAGATCAGCTTAAAATCTAGTATAAAGACAAACACTAAACATAATATTACATCTACTGGCAGTCAAGTAAAGAAGTGATCCAATTATTCCTCTATATTTCTTTTGATCAATAGATTTTCCATTTGAATCCTTATGTAACTGAACAGTGGAACTCATGGGAGTGTTAATTGGCTTGGCATTATTCATTTCATATTTCTTAAGGATATCCTTAATGTATTTTGATTGATTAAGAAAAGTTCCATCATCCTTCTTATGTTAAATCCAAGAAAGTAAGTCAGTTCTCCCATCATACTCATTTCAAACTTTTTACTCATCATTTTTGAAAAATCATCATATTATTTTTTATTAGAAGATCCAAACAGAATATCATCAATATAAATTTAGATAATCAGTAGTTCATCTCCTTCCTTTTTTAGAAATAGGGTGGTGTCTATACTCCCCTTAATAAAGTTTCTTTCTAGTAGGAATGTGCTTAGCCTATTATACCATGCCCTGGTTGCTTATTTTAGTCCATATAATGCCTTTCTCAATTTGAATACATGATTATAAAATTGTGAGTTTTCAAAGCCTGGGGTTGTTCAACATACACATCTTCTTTTATTACCCCATTCAAAAAGGCACTCTTGACATCCATTTGGTACTGTTTGAATCCCTTAAAATAAGCAAAGGCTAGTTGCACCCTAATGGCTTCTAATCTTGCTACATGGGCAAAGGTCTCTTCAAAATTAATTCCATCTATCTGGTTATACCCCTTAGCCATTAATCCTACCTTATTTCTCACCACCACACAAGAATCATTCATTTTGTTCTTGAAAATCCATTTAGTTCAAACCACACTCTGGTCCTTAGGTTTTTCAACTAGCTCCCAAATATCATTCCTCACAAATGGATTTAACTCTTCTTATATGGCTAGGATCCAAAATTCATCAGATAGGGATTGATTTATGTTGGTGGGTTCAGTCATTGAGATGAAGGCAGAGTGATTTACATCCTTTCTAAGTCCATGCCTAGTTCTAACACCTTTAGAAGAGTCTCCTAAGATCAGTTCTTTAGGATGACTTGAAGAATATCTCCATTCTCTAGACAGTGTGTTTTCAGGTTCAACAATTTCCTCCAGATTTATAGATTCTACTCCTAGGGTGACTTCTACTACTTCTTCTTCTTCTTCCACCCTAGACCCTCTAGAATTATCAGATTCATCAAAAATAATATGTGTGGTCTCCTCTATTACAAGTGTTGTTTTATTGAAGACTCTATAGAATTTTCTAATATTTGAATAACCTAGGAAAACTCCATCATATTTTGGGTCAAATTTTCCTAGTTATGACTTCTCATTATTTAGAATGAATACTTTACATCCAAAGACATGAAGGTGGGAGAGGTTGGGTGTCTTACCCTTAAGGAATTCATAAGGTGTCATGTTCAGCTTGGGTCTAACATTAACCCTATTCAGAACATAACAAGTTGTATTTATCGCTTCTGCCCAAAAATATTTAGAAAGTTAGTATTCAGCTAACATGGCGCTAATAGCTTCTACCAGGGTTTTATTCTTTCTTTCAGCTACCCCATTTTGCTAAGGGGTCCTAGGAGCTACAAAGTTATGATCTAACCCTTGTTCCTTATAGTAAGATTCAAATTTTTCATTCTCAAATTATTCACCATGGTCACTATGAATGGTTAAGATTTCATAACCTAGTTTTCTCTGAATCCAAGTGGAAAATTTTCTAAACTCCTTGAATGATTCACTTTTATGAGATAGGAATCTAACCCAAGTAAACCTCAAATAATAACCAAAGACTTTCCCTCCTAGGCTTGCAGTACTGATAGGTCCAAAGAGGTCTATTTGAAGGACTTCTAAGGGTTTGTTAGTAACAATTTTATTGATTGAGTGGAAGGAGGATTTGACTTGTTTCTTTAATTGATAGGCATCATACAGGTGGTCCTTAGTGAGCTCTAGTTTGGGAATTCTTCTCACCAAGTCTTTTTGGGTGATTTTTCTAAGGCTTCTCATACTTGCATGACACAATCTTCTATGCCATAACTAGGATTCATCAATAATTATTTCTAAAAAAAAGTAGTATCAGATTTATTATAAACTAAAATGAAAAGGTCTAAAAATTTAGATTTTATTGACTTAAATTAAGCTCTCTAGAAGCTAAACTGAGGTCTCTCTTATATATTTAAAATTGAAACCTATTCCAAAAGATTAAATAAGAGAATGAAATTTAATATTTTTAATTTTCTTGCAGGATATTTATATCTAATAGAATATCAAAGGCATGATGATGAATCTAGGATCATAATTTTTAAAGTTAAGCATCAAGAAAAATATTTAAGGAAATGAATTTTCTAAGATTTATGATTTTGAAAAGGAATCTATTTAGCCATTTTATTTTGGCACACTATTTGTATCTTTTTTTTGTGGCACACTTTGCTCATCTTTCATTTTTGATGTGCTTTGTACATCTTTTCTTTTGGCATGCTTTGTGCATATTTTATTTTTGTATGCTTTATGCATCTTTTATTTTGTGACACACTTTGCACATCTTTTTGTCAGACTTTGTGCATCCATTTATTTTGGCAAAGGGACTTCATTTTAAAAATTTTAAAATGATTCTTCTCTATTATAAGATTATCTTCCAAATAAGAAAAGAAAACTAACTCTCTTGTATAACGAAGAATGATCTATAAAGAAAATCTTTTGGTAAGAATGGAAAATTAATTATAAAAATAAAAAAATAAATTTATGATCATGCAAAAGATGCCTATAAGATGTAAAATTGTAAGAATTCTAATAGGATTTTCATTTCTAAATCTATTTTATTTTTTATATAAATTTAAATTTAAAATAGAAGTCTACCCACACACAAGAGGTGGGAAGCAGCGAATATACTTTCTTTATAGCTTTGATCATTTACGAGCACTTCTGCCAATATGTATTTAGTGGAGTCAACCATAACTTTCTTCTTTTAAGATTTAGGATAGAGGTCAATTTCTATTAAGAAAGATGAATTAATAACTTTATAGCAAAAATCTAAACCCAAGTCTAAAAAAAATTTAGAGCAAGGGGTTTGATTTTGAAATTTATTTTTAATATTTTATTTTTCAAAGATTTAGGTCAAGACCTAGTCTGAAAGACTTCATACTTGATGAAGTTATTTAAGAGGATTTTTTTTTATTTTTAGAGATTTAAAATGGGGCCCAATCAAAGTGACTAGGGGAAATATTGAATCAAGATTTTTTTTTTATTTCAACATTTTAAATTAGGAACCAATTTGGAAGACTAGAGAAATTATTGAATCAAGAATTTAATTTTTAAAGGATTTAAATCAGGACCCAGTCTGAAAGACTAGGGTAAATTATGAAGTTGGGATTTAAGTTTAATTTGAATGATTTAATAATGACTTGTCCAATCCAAATGACTTTGAATTAAAGGGGAAGATTGAAGTTTGATTTGTGTTTGAATTTTGGATGATTATTAGACTAGTTCGTTTTCTATATACCTTTAGATATAAAAGATAGAATGTGACATACTTTAGATTTGGATTTAATTAAATACCCTTGTAAAGGGACTTTATACAAGAGGGGAAACAACTTTGGAATTTATAATTTAAAGCCTAAAATTGACATAACCGTATGAGATTATACATAAGCAAAAATGCAAGACTATGAAACATTTAAAAATGAACGACTACAAATGGGTAGCACCCCAACCAGACCTAGTACCAAATCAGTATTTCAATTAGACTAATCTACTTAGTGTTTAGGATGAAACCAAGTAATCATGGGATATGCTTACTCGCATAAGCATAGAATCAATGTTGAAATTTAAATAAACATATAAATGTGCATGCAAATACAAAACCATAAACGGGCAGAACCCCTACCTAACCTAGGTTTGATTCAATATTCTAATTGGCCAAGTCAGCTTGGTTTTTAGGATGAAACTAAGTAACCATGGGATATGCTTACTTGCATAAGCATAGACTCAAATATAAATAAATATGCAAGTATTAAAAGCTGAACAAAGAATGCATATACAAGGCTAAATTGGATAGAAATATATATAGATAAATTGAACAAGACCATAAAAAATATGAATATATAAAACTATACAAAACATGAGTGTACAAGACTAAAATTTAAATAAATATGCATACACATGAAATCTGACAGCCCAAACATTTAATTAAATATATCTGTGCTTAAAAATTTTAGTCTTCACTAAAGATAGAGAGAGAAGTCTATCCCAAGTGGAGTAGACAGAAAAAATTTGTGGTCAAATTTTCCTTACTTACCACACATGATTTTCTTTAAGCTGGTTTTAAGGTTTCATTAGTTAAATCTGCAAAGGTTAACATTATACCATCCTAAAGAATATATTAATGTTTCATTATTGATTTGAGAAAATAAACCTTCAATTTATTTTCATGATCAAACACAATATAAGAAATATTCAATTCATCCATAAGGATAAAAGTAATATCTACCTATCATTTCAGTCATGAAATTAAACCTATGAATTTGTTTTCATAATCAAAACTACATAAGGAATATTCTATTTATCCATAATAATAAAAGGAATATTCACCAATCATTTCAATCGGGAAACTAAATTAATGAATTTACTTTTATAATCAAACTACATAAGGAATATTCAAGTGATCCTTAAGTATAAAAAAATATTCACCTATTATTTCATCATGAAACTAAACTCAAATATTTATTTTCATAATAAAATATACAATGAATATTTAATTTACACCTAAAGATAAAAATAATATTTACTCATATTTTGATTATAAAATCAAACCAATGTTTAAAGCCTAGGTCTGCATCAACAAATTTTTCTCCTATCTTAAAAAGAACTAAGGTAGGGTTTATTTTAATTCTAGGTTTTAGACTTCTTATACGGGCAAGCCCCCATTGTTAATTAATATTTATAAATTTGGTTCATTGGCTGCTGATTTATTATGTTTACAAATTAATGTTTATATTCTATCAAATTTATTAGTAGTGTTCTCACAATGGGTACGTAGACCAAGGCCTCCTTAGGACATGCAAATTAAGATAGTTCAGCCTAAAAACTTTATTAATAGAGTATTGGTTATTTATTTTACTAATGTTATCTAATTTAATTTATAATATTGAAGATTTACTAAATTATTTTATTATTTATTGAATTTTCATATTTTATTGAATATTTTAAGGCATTTAATGTGAGTCATATTTCTTAACCTTTTTAATTTACATTGAATTTTAGAAGTCTTATATTTTTTATAAATATTACACCAAATGATGAGTCTAATTCCTTTGAGTTTACTCAATTTGGAACTTTTTACTATTAGTTATAATTTTTACAAGTTTGGTTCATTTAATGAACGAGATTTGACCAAATGGATTACTTTTTAATTTGTAGTAATTTCTAAAGTTTTCACATTCTTCATAAATACTAAACCTAGAGATAAGTCTATTACCTTTAAGTTTGTTTAATTTAAATTTTTCTAGAGTTAGTAATAAATTTCATAATTTTTTAGTATTTTATTAAATTATTTAATTAGACGGTTCTTCTTATTTTTGTATCAAATCAATTCCAAACCTCTTGAAATCTTTCTAAAATGTCAGGGATGACTAAAAGGGATGGTTTTAGGTGTTTAAAATTTATTTAGAATTTTTTATGGTTTTTAATTATTTTATTTAATTAATTTTTCATTTCTTTATTATAATTTTTTATTTTGAGAAAATTTTACGGGGCTTTTATTTTTCTTATGTTAAGCACTTGATTTTGAATAATTTGACACCAAGATTATATTTTTTTATTTAATTTGACTTTATTATGATTTTTTTAAGTTCCTAGGTCAATTATGTACATCAATCTTGAGTTTAGTAAATGATGGACCAAATGATCTTCAAATATAATAAAATTTAAAACATAGGTACATGTTTAGATGTGCTTCAAACCTCAAAATTTGGGCTTAGTAAAGTCCTCTTACGTTTCAAAGTCAAACACCAAAGCTAAGTGCATCTATAACTTTAGTGATTTTTATTAAAGTTCTACTTACTGGAAGGGTAAAATTAATGGCCAACTAACCCATGCATTAATATAAATACACCATGAAAAAATGACAGGAAAATTTTATTGTTTAAATAATTATGTTTTTTCAAAGTTAAGAGTCAAAAATTAATGCATCACCTTAAAAATTTAAATCATAGAAATCTAGAGCGAATAAGGACTCAAGAAAATTATAGAATATAAAGAACATACTCAAGAATCTACCATCCAAAATTGAGCTCAATTTAGCCACTAGATTCTATAAAATTCAAGAAATTTAGACTGTAATCAAGGAGAATTTTCTAAAAATCCAATGGACAAAATTTGTTAAAATTATTTTTAGAAAATAGTAGAGCTTAATACCTTTCCAATGCACCCAATAAAACTCAATTTCTTAGAGATTTGGATTTTTTATGAATATTCAAATTTATAAGAATTTAAATAAATTTTAAATTTATTTAATTATATTTAACTACCATGACCAATGATTTCCAATCATTGGCGTGTCAACTTTCATTAAATTGTGGCTAATGATTGGTAGGACATGGGGTTACTGGTGGCAGGGTGACCTAACCCCGTCAGCCACTTGATCTATCCATCAGATCGATCATGGAAGGCATGGACGGCAAAGATTATACCACGTAGCTATTCCACATTTTTGAGAGATGCACATTCAAGACCTAAGGCACATTCTATGGATGTTGTTTGTTGATCTGGGTCATCCGATCGATGATCGAATAGCTCCGATTGAAATATTAAATTTAGTTCAAATTAAATATATGCTTAAATGCTTAAAAATTTGATAAAATTTGAAACAAAGGTTCATGATACTTAAGCTTTTAGTGCCTAGAGTTGGAGGCTCCATGCATTGAAATCTTTTGGTATTTTTAATTTGAATTTTAAACTTCAAATGGGAATATCTCATGAACCAATGGATGGATTTCTTCAATCTTAGGCTCAATGGATTTTTGGAGTAGTCCTACTTAACTTCCTTAAAGGCTCCAATAAATGGGTTGTAATGGATAAGAAGATAGATCTGAGTTATCCTCTAATCCATTGGTTAAGTTTAAATTGGACTGGGATGGTCTTGAGGTTTTATGGTTTAGGTGGCACCATGTTCTACCATGGCTAACCAAGGCCCACCAAAGGCTCAATATTGATTCAATGCATGATGATAATGATAATGAGTTTGAGGAGGCTTCTAACGTCAAAAATCATAATATGATGTGTCCAGTGGCATAGTATATAAATATTTAATAGTTTTGTAGCCTATGAAAATGCTTTCAATTTAAGGGGTTAAGGATCTCAGAATGCCTTTAAATTGATGTAGTTAATCCTAGGGGAATGCCTAGTTAATATTCAAGTGAGAAAATATGAATCTAAGGTCATTTAGTTGGATTTTGAAGTGATCAAAATTTTTCCAAAAATAGGTTATAGACTAAGAGTTTTGGGTTGGTTTTGAGCACTAAATTTTGGAGTTACGGATTTTAAATGGGTTTCATTAATGGATTTGATTTAGATATAATTTGTTTAATGATTTAATGTAATTTTCATGTTTGAAATGCTCAAATTATTGATAATCATCAATGACTTTCAGTGATTGAATAAGTGATTTGGTGATGATCACTGAGGGTTATCAACTGATGGATTTGATGTTTGATTTTTACTTGATTTTTGAATTGGTCAATGAAGGTTGATGAATGAAGGAGTTTTGGTTTTGAAATGATCAAATCATTGATAATCATGAGGTGATTTTCAAGTGCTTGATCAGATGATGAAATTTTAAATCAATTGTGATTATCAAGTGATGATTTTAGAATCAGTAATGTTGACCACTATGCCAAGGCATAGTGGTGAATTGGATTTGAAGTTTAGAGTGTAGTTCAATAGTTTATTTGTAGAGATTGAAATTTGATTTAGATAAGTGACCTCACCAAAAAATGTGGTTAACAAGGGATATTTTAATGAAAACCTTCAATCAAAGAAAATCTAGCCATTGAATTTAAGGTTCTCTACTTATAGATCCTATTAGATGAAACGGAAGGGGATTTGTACTATGAATTACATGAATTATGCCAAAAATAGTGGATGGTCCCTATTTTTAGCTGGACATTGAATATCAAATTAGAACTTTCCATTCCATTTAAAACCATGAGATGGCTCTAATTTCGTCGAATCAGATTCAATCTGATAAATCCTGGGCTTTTTGGGCTTATAATTCTAACAATTCAAGCTTAGATCTGAGAACTATTATTGATGCCACTGTGTTAATTGTTGAGTGTGTAAGCATTTTGATTTAAGTGTAATATAATGCACGGAGATTCAAAAATGCATAACTATCTGAATACTGGATTGAATATATTGATAAAGGATGGAAAATTTAATTGAATTTAATTAAATAATATATTAAATATTTTGTAAATTAAATTCTTAAATCAAAGTATCTTGAGTTAAAATTGAGCTTAATTATAATTCAGGGTGTGT
The DNA here is from genome assembly GCA_019925795.1 of Dendrobium chrysotoxum. Lineage (NCBI taxonomy): Eukaryota > Viridiplantae > Streptophyta > Magnoliopsida > Asparagales > Orchidaceae > Dendrobium > Dendrobium chrysotoxum. The sequence continues at coordinate 46,495,667 of CM034300.1, read as the reverse complement.
GCAATAACCTTAAATTCTCTAAAGGAAATTAAACTTACCTCTAGCTTGATTTGAATTTTCAAAGCACAAGGTTAAATTTTGACCTAAGAATTTAGAAATTCATAAAAATTAAATGGATATAACTCACTCTATGACCTTCTTATATATTATAAATTGAGTGTTGAGGGTTAGTTAGCCAGTAATTTGCGCAACAGTTTGGCCTAGTTTGTCCAAAATAAATTTCTAAAGGTATAGTTGCATTTATCTTTAGAAATTTGTAACAAAATCTAGGAATGTCAAAATGGATTCAATTTTTATGGAGTACTTCTGAGGTAAGCATGGACTTAAGGTTTAAATTTTATAATCATTGGAGTTCATCTAGTTTATTAATCAGAAATCCCAAAATCTTTTGAAATAATTGACCTTAAAATTCAATAAATCATAAAAAATTAAATAAAAATAAAAAATTTAAAGTAAATTGCAATCTTCTTAAAATTATAAGTATAATTAAAGAAAAACAAAAGCTCTTTAAAAATATCAAAAGTAGAAATAATTAATAAATAAATAAGTCAATAAATCATTAAAAAAATTATTAAAAATTAAATATAACTAAAAATGTTTTTAAATATTAATGGTCCCCATACTAGGTTATTCCTGACTTATGCTGATAATCTCTTAATAATTGGAGGTTATTTGGTACAAAAACCATAAAATGCCTAAAAAAGACATAATAAATAAATTATTTGTCAATTATAAAATTTTGGAAATTCATAAATAAATAAATAAAAATCTTATAAATATAAATGCAAAAGCATTCAACTATGAATCAATAATAAAACTTAATAAGAAAGTCAAATCTATAAATATTTAACTTTAAATAAAAACTAAAACTTAGGTTAAACCATTAAAAAGGGATAGATAAATAAATAATAAATAAATAAATAAAGTAAAAAATACAAAATAATAATAATAATAATAATAATAATAATAATAAGGAATTAATAAGTAAAAATTAAAATTAAAATTAAATCATAATTCATTAAATAAATATAATGAATATAACAAACTAAATAAAATATTCATAAATAAATAAAAAAAAATAATTAAATAATAAATAAATAAAATAATTAAATAAATATATAATAAATTAATTAATTAATAAAATTTAATTAATTAATTAAACATAAATCAAACTAGATAACTCAATTTAAATAAATAAACTTTTATAAGGAATTAAATAAAATTTACAAGAATAAAAAATAAATAAATAATATTAAAATAAAATATATATATATATATAAACTTTAAATAAAAATTAATTCATTCAAATAAAGTTAATGAAAAAATAATAATAACAAATTAAATTAAATTAAATAAATAAATCAAATTTTTAGATAAAAATTAAATTTTAAATTATTTAATTCAAATAAATCAAAGCAATAAATAGAATTCAATTCAATCAATTTAAATAAACCATTATAAATGAATTTAATTAAAAATTAAACATTAAATAAATAATTAAAAAATTGGGGCTTTATGTGTTTGCTTTATTCTTTAGAATGAATCAAATACATTCATTTTAAATGCCTAGGACTTATTGATTAATGAATTCAATGTATATTAGAGTCATTAATTAACATAGCTCATTAAAACCAAAATTAAATAACTTAAATAAATTAAAGATAAATCAATGAAACTTTAACTTAAATATAATTTCTTAACCTACAAAATATGAATTTAATTTATAGATAATTCGAACATTAAGCCATTTAGGATACATCAAAATCACAGAGCTTAGCACACATATAGAGTTATTTCAGAAGACAACCAACTCTATACTGGGTTGGGAGTGGTGTATTGGTTTGTGCGTTTACTCTCTTACACTTAATTGGCTGTGGATTGATGATGTTCTGATGGATGTGTAATGATTTGAGTGCTTACTTTCATTGCATTCTATGATGTGGCCTGTAGATGATATGCATAATTTCACTTTTAGAATACTAACCCATGTAGTTGTAGAGTTTTATAATTTTAAATTCAAATGTAAATATTTTTTTTTTGAAAAAGTGCATAAAGCAGTTTTATTGCTGAAAAGGAAGTCACAAAAAGCTAGGTGATTGATCCACATTCACAATCCTCCCTAAGTAAAGAAATAAAAATAGGAGGAACATTATTACAATGTAAGTCATCCCAGAAAAAAAATCAAAAGAGCATGCCAAGTTGGCGCAAAAATCCGCCAACTTATTACACTTCCTATTAACAGAATGAAATAAGACTTGATTGAAGTCTAGAAGAAAAGAAAAAAGATGACTGTGAAGTCCATCCTCATTGGTTGACTTTTTCTTGAAAAGCTTATGAATGTACTCAACAACATTCTTATTATCACCTTCAATGAGGATGCCATTGAAGTCCATCATCCATTCTTGAACATACTTCCTAAAATTCAAAACTGAAGAGAACTCCAGCTAAGCCGAGTCCCAATGCACCCCATAAACTCCAAAGGAAGATAGAAATCTGCCTCTATGATCACGACAAATGCCTCCTAAACCTGCTTGATAGTTGCTTTTCAGAGAAGCATCGATATTCAGCTTAATCCATCCGGGGGAAGGAGAAATCTAATGAGAGAACAGTGAATGCTGATTGGAATTCCAGTTGTCCGAATGATGATTAATACCGTAGGATGCTACAGCCAAACTGATTGCATTAGAAGCAATAACCACCAAATTATCCTCCTTGCCACCGTGAGATAATTTATTCCTACTCTTCCAACAACCAAAGACTACTGAACAGTAAATGTTACCAATGAAAGGAAGGGAATCAGACAAAGATTCTACTCCCAAATAGCATTAAGAAAAAGGGGAATAGATCGGGATCATAAAGCCCAAGGATTTAAGAGTCCTGAGAACCTGAAGCAGCTTAAAGCATCTAACAGCAATGTGTTCTGAATTCTCCACAAGCTTACAACCTCTTGGACAGTCACCACAATCCAGCAGCCTTCTGTACAATAAAAACTCGTTCAAAGGAATAGCATTGATAAGCAGTCTCCACCAGAACATACCACACGAGGGCTGAGTTTAAAATCTCTTGTCCAATGCAAATTACGCTCTTCCTCTCCCTTTCCTCTCATTTTATCCATCACTAAGGCAGCTAAAGATTTTCCAGAAATCTTATGAATTAGTTCCATCTGATCTCCACCTAAATCAGGAAGAATAGGAACCTGTTTGATAACGTCAACAAGTTGCTGACCAAAAACCTGCAGCAATCTTTCTTCAACCCAATTACCTTCACAAATAAACTAATCCAAACCTTGCAATTCACCATCCAGTTCCGCAAAAAAAGTTGTCCATCTGCTGATTGAGTTATCCCAAATCAAGATATCCTCCAAGGTGTTTATAAGGTCTCCAGAAGAAACTTTCCACCTTACAATTTCTCTTAGACAATTGAAACCACTAATAATGATTTTCAGCGTAGGCGAATTGTATCTTTTAGGCTGAATGTTCCAAACAAGGTGACCATACTTACTAATAAGTACCCTACTAAGAAAAGAATTAGACTTAGTAATCAGATTCCAAGCAAATTTTTCCCTCAAAGGACCAACCTTAGAAGCTGCCGACTGAACTCCTTGACCACCAAACTTTCTAGGCAAGCAAAGAACATCCCAAGAGACATAGTGAAGTCCTTTTCTTCCATTCTGCTTATTCCACAAAAAGTCCCTACACATTCTGTCCAACTCGTTCAGGACACCCATACGGATTAAAGAATATGATGAAATATAAGTAGGAAGAGAAGAGAAATCCGCCTTTACTAAAAGGACCTTCCCTGCAAGAGAAATGAAATGATTGCTCCAGATGTTTAAAGTGTTATAAGCTTTTCCCACTAGTAGACTAAAATCAGCTCCAATCAGCCTTCTCAAAGCAATTTTAATGCCAAGATACTTAAATTCCCTCACCACCATGTAACCCAAAATTCTAGCTAGTGGCCTCCTTCTAGATCTTACAACTGACTTACCAAATAGAATAGCAAATTTTTGAATATTCACCCTCTGACCCAACCAATTACAGTAGTCCTCCATGATCTTCTTAACAGTCTTCACCTTACTACAATTGGCTTCCAAAAACACCATAATGTCATCAGAATATAACAAATGAGAAATTCTATCAACATTTGGAGCAATTTTGATGCCAAGAGTCCTTCCCCTTTGAGCAAATGCATCCGAAAGAAATTGAGAGCAAAGAACAAAAAGATAAGTAGATAAGTGGTATCCTTGCCTAAACCTGCTTTTCCCCTCAATCCAAGCCGATCTGCTGTCATTTAATAGAATGGAGTAATTCGAAAAAGAAAAACATTGGAGCATAAGATTGGAAAACTTATCAGGAAACCTGAAATTGTCCAACACTTGCTTAAGAGTTAGCCAACCCTTGCTATCGTAAGCTTGTTCCATGTCTACTTTGATTTCCATAAGTCCTTTTCAAGATTTGGAAAATCTAAACTTATTAAAAACTTCTTGAGCAAGTTAGACATGGTTAGAAATAGATCTACCTTTGACAAAGGCTGCCTGCTCTTCACAGATGAGCTTAGGAAGGAGATTAATCATTCTATTAATCAACATTCTCACCACTATCTTATAGATTTACTGATAGAGACTAATGGGTCTATAATTAGAGGGAAGCAAGGGGTCTTTAATTTTCTGAATAAGAATCACTAGAGTTTCCTTCCAGGTTGGACACATAGATCCCGTGGTAAAGAAAAGACTAACAGCCTCCCACACATCTATTTTAATGATGTTCCAATAAGATTTAATAAAGGAATATGAAATACCATCAGTACCTGGAGAAATATTAGATTCAAGTCGAGCAACCACCCTTTCAAGCTCCTCCAAAGAAAAATCTGCAAGTAACAATTCTCTGTCACATTCGTTCAGCTCCTAACGTCGAGAAGGCCACCCATTCAATTCATTGTAACGATTTCCCCATTTATCTTTAAAGTAATCATAAAAAACCTTCTCAATCACCTGTTGATCCTCTACTATATTCCCATTTAAATTCTTAACATGATGGACCCAATTTATGGAACACCTTCCTAAAGCATACGCATGAAAAAATTTAGAATTAAAGTCCCCATCAGTATACCATTTCACCTTTGCATGTTGTCTCCACCATGTGCTAAGGCGAGCAAGTGTAGAATTAAGCTCATTAACCTTGGCTTTAAGCAAGATCGACTCGTCTTCTGTAAGCCTACCAACTTCCGATTCTTCCAACTGTAGATCAAGAATTTCCTACTTCAAAGAGTCTTTTAACTTTACCATATTTTGAAGTTTAGCTTTGCTCCAAAAAAATAAAGCTCTTAGAAATTTCAAATTAAGAGAACCAACAGCGTCAACTCCTTGCACCTTCTTACTCCAAGAATTAGAAACAATGGAAAAGGATGCAGGATAAGATGACCAGACCTCTTCATACCTTATCATTTTACTTTTCTAAAAAATAGGAGTAGGAAACATTATCAGAATCAGATAGTGATCCGATGTTAATATAGCAATGTGTAGAACTGATGAAGTTTGAAAAGCTTCCAGTGCTGGAGAATTAAAGAGGCAACAGTCCAATCTCTCTAGGATGCAAGCAGTACCCTTCTTATTATTACACCAAGTGAATTTGGGACCAACTATACCCAACTCATGAAAATCATGACGACTCATGAAACTACACCTGTCTAGAGTACCTTGAGAAGCTACAAATCTTTTCCCTCCACTCTTGTCTTCTTGAGACAAAATGCAATTAAAATCACCACCAATTACATAAGGAAGCTTACTACTAGCAAAACTTTCAAGTTTGCTCCATAAATCCCTTCTTTTAGACACCTCGTTGCTACCATACACCGAGGCAATAAGCCACACTCCTTTATTAACAATTCTCAATTCCCCTATAATCCCTTGAGGAAAAGAATCCAAAATAGTGAAAGTAGCTAAATCCTTCCTCCAACAAGTCAAAATACCACCAGAAAGACCATCAGTAGGAAAAAGGAAAAAATCACAATTGTTACCAACAAATTTAGAACTCTCATTTCTATCCAAAATAGAGAGTTTAGTTTCCAAGAGTCCAACAAAAATAACATCATACTCTTTCATAAAATCTTTAAGGTAATGAGAGGCCACACTCTTCCTAGCCCCCCTGCAATTCCAGAAAGCTAAGGAAGACATTTAAGAAAGTGAAATGGGATTACTCCCCTTTCTGCCTCTAACAGGCCCTACTCCCTTCCTACTATGAGTGATAATATTATCCTTCCCCAAGGATCGAAGCTCTTTCTTGAGTCAGAACTCAGGTTTAAGATTGGGATTACCTGAGTTCACAAGCAGTCCATGAGGATATACTTGAGTTCGCAAGCATCCCTTCCCATCATCTCCACTAGCAGCAAGAGGTATAACATCTTGAATCAAATTTTCATTACAAAGCCTTTCATGAGAGATCAAAAGATCGACAGATTCATCCAAACCACCAACAGTAATAGTAGAATCTACCTTATCAACCATTATAGGAACCAGTTGCTCCTCCTCATTTGCTCTTACAAAAGACATCTGAACTGAATTTTCGGCTTCCAGCTCAACCAGCTTCTCTCCGGCCATGTCGAGATCTTGATTAGTAATGCTCGAATTTCCCAACTCAATACTCCTACGACTTTCCTTTTCCAAAAAATTACCACCATCTGCTATCTCAGAATTATTAACCTTTTCACTCCCAACCAACTCCTTCTTGGAACCATTACCCACTTGAATGATAGCAGTAGCCTCACTAACTACCTTCTTCAGCCGGGACTTGAATGGGACACGATTTGTCTTATTCTTTTTCTTGTAATTAACATAAATCTAGTGTCCATAAGACTCATTCTCATGGACTTTGTTCTTAATTACATCTTGACCCTCCTTCCAAATGCCAAAAATTGATTCTTTCAAATTCAATTCAGACTTACTACAATGAGCTTTGTCTTGACCAATCATTCCACATTCAAAACAAAATGAAGATATTTTTTCATATTCCACCTTTTGAAAAAACCTTCCTACCTTACTTTCAACCCAAACACCCGTGGGAAGGCATTAATCCAGCTTAACGCGGACACAGACCCTTGCAAATTCCCTTCTGCCCCATTGGAACATGTTTCCATCCAACATTAACGGAACACCCACCATAGAGGCAATCCTCACTACATTAATCTCATCCCAACATTACAGCGGCAAATGAGGCATCCTGATCTAGATAGGAGAAGAGAAACCTTTCAAGGTCAAAGGAGAAACTCCGGAGACCACTTATCCAGTCCTATTATATGGCCATTAACAAACCAAGGTCCCCCAGTTAGGACACCCTCCAAAGCTTCAGCACTTTGAAAAGAGCATAAAAACCAGCCCCTTCCAAGGGTAGTGAAGTGAAAATGCCCAAAATGTGACCACTGACGTCTTAGCTCCCATGACACCAAATGAGAAGGCAATTCCTTTCCGAACACCTTAGTGACCAAAGAGTTCCTCAGTACACTAGAATTAGCAATTTCATTAGACTCAATCAGTTTAACTGCTTTGCCATCCTCTGTTAAAACAGAGTTATCACTCTCAAAATTAACTCTAATATGTTCCTTCTTCTCCCAAGGATCACTCTTAATAATATCATTTCCAAACTTCACAGGCAATTTATCAGTAACTGAGCTAACCACAGCATCACTAACTATCTCCGAATCCCCTAACTCAAGACCAACTATCTTACCTTGATAAGGAATATTTTTGTTAACTGAAATCATGGAATTTGCATTTGTCGCACCATTGCCAGGGATTGCATTTGAATTTCCAAATCGGTTAACAAAAATCTTCAAACCAGAGGAAGAAGCTTCACTCTCGTTAGGTTTAGACGAGGCCTTACTAGGCCTATTCAGAGAATGAGGCGTAACACAGAAAAACACTTGAACAATACCTTTTCCTTTACCTTCAATCATAGATATTTCCTTGGGACGTGAATCAACAGCTTCCTTAAAAACTATACCTTATGAGGATCTTCTCCTCAGAATTTCAGCAACATTTTCTGTATCAGGGGGAGGACGGACAGCTTCCTTTCTACTCCGAGCAAGTAAAACCTCCTTGAAGGACTCCGATGATGAGGGGGAGGCCAATGAGGTCTAGCGGCCCTCTGCCACCATGACCTACCACCCCGCCGCAAGTAACGGAGGAAAACAGGGAAGGGAAAAAATTTGAAAACAAACGGGCTTGAATCAATGTCACTAACCCTTAGAGCACACCTTAAACGGGCTTGAATCAATATTGACAAATGTAAATATTTATAGATTTTTAATTATATAGAGTTGTGAAAGTCTTAAATGAAATTACTTATTAAATAACAAAGAAGTCCAAAAGAATTTTTTCTTTAAAGATCATATCTTTTGGAATTCTATAGTAGCATGTTCATAGCTTGGAGCATATAAAAGATCTAATAACATTAAATAAGCAAACTTCAATTTGCATAGACTAGCATCAATATAAGTGTAAAAATCCAAGCTTGTTGTTAGTGCAGATTGGTAACCTTTAGTTTATTGCATACCCTAATTTGTATATAAAGTGGCACTTGCAACAAGGATACTTCTTCTTTATTTTTTGTATATATATTCTTTGACTAAATGATTTCTTATTCGTATATATTATATGAAGTATAAATGCATGATTTTCCTAGCTTTTTATGGTGCATGTGCATTTTCTTGGACTCACACGTTAGGGCCTTAAGACTTTGTGATTTTTATCGTTTATAAAACCAACATTTACTTTCCTACATTCGTAGCATGAATTTATTTTTCTTACTTTTGACATAAAAATTCACACACGTAAGCGGTAAGTTAGCGACAGCCTAAATAATTGGGCTAAGTTTTTTATTCCTATTGGTATAGGGTCATTATGCCTACTGATTATTTCTTAAAAAGTGGAGGCTTGTAGATTATTTTTTATTCTTAATTGATAGTAAAATATTATTTATATCTTTTTAGATGGTATGTTATTTGCTATGCAGATTTGATTATTGGAATAAAAATCAAAATCCAATGGCAATATATTTTATGATAGATATGACTTCTTGGGAGTATTTTAAATAGGTGTTAAAATATTTATTGGTTCTACCACATTTGATCTATTCTCTCATGTATTTTTTTATGAAATCTCTTATATAAGAAGAACACCATCATATATCACCATTTTTCTTTAAAAAAATTAGTAATTTTATTGGGGCTCAGTCTCTCTCCCATGCTTGAGACATACTTATGTTGCAGTTTGTACTTACAAACCCAATTATTCATCCTTTAATGTATTTTTTTCTTTAACTTTTGATATCAATCTATTTGTTGATTAGTTATCATTGTACATAATGTATATGTTACTCTTTTAATCTTTATCTTCGGGTGACTTTAGTTCCTACAAGCACTTATGGGTAAACCAGTGTCTAATATTTAAGCCTTTATTTGCTTTTTAGTTAATTATTGAATTATTTGAGGAAGATATCACTTTGCCTTAGGTAGCATTTCCCTTTGAAATAGGTACATACAATTTTAGTAGTTTTTTCTACCATACTAAGGTAATTAAAGGTGATCATACTCCTATAAAGGTTGCATTTGCCATCTCCAATGAAAGGAGAGTAGACATATTGACCTTATTTCTCAATGAGGTTGAATTCAATCTTGTGAGATTAACCTTCAAAATTAGTTTTCTTCTCTAGTGTAGATCCTCCCTTATAACTCTTTCTTAGGTGGATTCCTAATGACTTAGCTTTTGCTTGCAATAGAAAACCCAAAACCCTATGATAATTCTCCTTATAAGAATCTTCAAAAACATTAGGTTAGGTTAAACTTAGTTTTAAAAGTTTGTGAGGGTGGTTAAACCTTAAAGAACTAGTCCTAAGGCTAACCAAGAGGGTGGGGTGAATTGGATTTTTAAAAAACTTCTTTAAGAAAATGAAAAAAAAATCTTTTTGAAATCTTTTTGTATATTTTAAATACAAACAACTTGGGTGGAAGAAGATAACAAGAATCAAAATTTTCAATCATAGATCAAATTACAAAAAATATGAAAATTAAATGCGGAAATAATAAAAGGGAAGAACACACCAAAATTTATAGTGGTTCGACCGAACCTAACCTACATCCACTCCCCGGAACCCTCCGTTCCAGGTATTGCACTAAACCTTTAGTGACTCTCCTTTAGCCCCCATAGCTAGGTGAAGAAGCCCTTACCAAATCTCTTCCACCAACCTGGTGCAGCAGAGGACCATAATCCTTTCACAGGCAGAGAACCTCGAATCCCTTTCACCTTCCCTGGTGCGGCGGAGTAGCCGAGTCCTTAAACACCAAAATGTTCTTCTTCTTCCCAAAACTTCCCTCAAGACAATCCTTGAATTTGATGGTACTAAGGTGCAGGCTTACTGGAGCAACCGTGAGAAACCCCCTCCACACTCCCTTGAAACCCCTCCCAAGGATCTTCTCCCTCTCAAACTCCACCCTTTCCTCTCTCCCTTTCAAAGCTCTCTCTTTAAGTTTTCTCCAAAAGAAAGAAGACTCAATGCATGTCAAAGACACTTACAATATCTTTGGAGAAAGCTTAAATAGAGGACAATTAAAAGAAATTTATGGTTTTCATTTTGGATGATAAGGGTTTGTCCTACAAAATATAAAAGATCATCCAGTACGATCCAAGTAGATCATCCTATATGATATGATTGATGAATTTAATCATAATTAGTCTCCTAATCACAGGATCAATTTAGGCATGATTGTTATAAATCATCCAGGCGAAGCATATCGTCATGTACAATTAAAATAAAATATGAATAATAAAATATTACCTAAATTATAATTGGCAGCTATTTTTCATAATCTGAACTGATCATCTTGTACGATCTAAATCATCTAGGATGATTAGTTAAGCAAACTTAATTACCAGGAATGCCCTAATTAGTGTTTCTATTTTTAATTGATCATCCAGTATGATTTGAAATCATCATGTATTGTTGCAAATTAGTTTTCCAAACTATATTTTTATATCGTATGAGTTTTTTATGATACCAAAATATTATTTTATTGATTACTATTTCTCCTAATATATATTAGATACATTTTGTTTATGTTTTTTATGTGTACTAATGTTTTAGAAAAATTATACTCCAGACTACTAATGACTTCAAAATAGATTAGACTAGGTTTTCATGTTATAAAGTATGTACTTTTTATTCTTCCTGGGTCTAAAAGAGTGCGATTATAATTGGGTAACCGTATACACACACACACTAGGGGAGTGATTAAAAAGCTTAATTTTTTCAAAACTAATCATACTGTATAATTTTAAAATCATACTAGATAGTTTGTCACCGTAGTTCCTGCCAAATCGAAGTTAATCAAATCATGCCAAAAAAATTTTTTTGCTGTTCATACTGTACAATATTTATTCATACAGACGATCCACAGAGTATGAAATGGGTACGTACTAGATCATCTAAAATTAACTTGTAATTTTTTGATCTATTTATAATGTATGATTAATGTTCATTATGTATGATATATGTGCATACAGATGATTCACAGAGTACAAAATGGGGTTATCTACTTTCATACCAAGAAAAACATTATTTGCTTTAACTATTCAAACTGTCCGGTATCTGTTCATACGAAAGATTGACAGAGTATGAAATAGGGTTCATACACGATCGTACCAGATGAATGAGTTCAATTTTGACCTATTTGTATAGTACGATATGGGTTCGTACAAACGATCCACAGAGCACAAAATCAGGTTCGTACAACATCATGCAAAGTTTGATCGTACTATAAGATCCAACACCGTTCAACTAGAAATTTTTAGTTTTTAGGATAGTTTTTCTTGTCCTTTGTATATAAGGGTCCTAAAAACTGACACTCTCATCTCTGGTCTGCGAATTTCTTTTAAGAGTGAACATGGAGAGTGTTAGAGAGAGTATTTTGGAATTGGAGAGTGAGAGAACTTTTGAGTGAGGGGATTCACAAGGTTACCTAATGGTGAGGATCTCTTGGTTATTCTTTAAAGCTCTTCCCTACTTTTTTGAAGCCTCTTGAAAGAAGATTTTCAAAGGAGATCACGGTACTCTACTATCACTAGAATGATGAGAAAGGATGTTGGTACTCTGCCATCATCAGGAGGGTGAGAAAGGATGTTGGAACTCTGCCATCACTAGGAGGGTGAGAAAAGATGTTGGTACTCTACCATCACCAGGAGGGTGAGAAAGGACATTGGTACTCTGCCATCACCAGGAGGGTGAGAAAGGATGTCGGTACTTTGTCGCACCGGGTTAGTGGATGAGAGGTTTTATAAGGGATTCTCTGCCTTACTGTGGGGGCAAAAGGAGAGTCACTAGTGTTTAGTGCAATACTTGGAGAAGGAGTCTCCAGGGAGTGGACATAGGTCTTGTTGGATCGAACCACTATAAAATTTGGTGTTCTTCTATGCTTTTATTTTTACTGCATTTTTATTTTCTGCACTTTAATTTATTGTGGTAGAAAAATTATTTTGAGAAAATCTATCACTGTAATAAAAATATTAAATCAATTTTCTAAAATCCAAGAGAATTATAAATTACCAATTCAACCCCCTCTTAGTTAGCCTTGGGACAATTGCATTAGATTTAAAAACCTACTTGAACTTTCAAGTGGTATCAAAGCCTATTTAAAAAATTAAAGTTTAGACTACTTTTTGAAAAAAGATTATGGCTAATTTTGAAAACCGTAACACTCTTGAAGGATATTCGATCACTAGAACGCCAATGTTTGATAGCATTCCATTTGACTTTTGAAAAACTTGCATGTCTTCTTTTCTGTAATCACTTGACTATCGCATATAGATGTTAATAAGGATGGCTACATACTCCTACTAGACTCATTTATGGCATTAGGATTAAAACACCATTCATTAATTGGACATTAGGGTGGAAAATACTTGTTTAGCTAAATACAAAATGTTTAAATAGCTTTTTCTATTGCTCTTAATCTAACGGAAAAATAATGCCCACATGACAAGGCAATTTAAAATTTCCTTAGAAGGAAGCAACAAAGATATTAGTATTGGAATAAAGGTAAATTCAAAGGAATGCAAAAGTTTTAAATAATGTCATTTGTTATGAATGCAAGAAACCTGAACATATTAAGATTGATTGCCCGAATCTCAAAGCTAATCCTGCAAGGAGAAAGCTATGGAGAAAACCTACGTGAGGAAGGGAAAGAAGAGAATGCAGAAAGCTTTCTGGGCTGACTCAGCTTCTAACACCTAAGAAATAGAAGCAGAAAAAGAAGTCACAAACTTGTACTAATGGCAGACAATCTTGATCTTTCGAATCAAGAAGAGTTATGTCACTTATCTCTTTGACAAATTATTTGATGTTTTTGAGAGAAAATACATAATGCATATAGGAATCTCAAAAAGTTGCATGTTAAACTTAATGTTGATTATTTAAATTTATAAAAAGAGCATGAAATTCTTAGGAATAATCACACAAAAATAGATAGTAACCACATGAGTTTATTGGATAAATTTGATGATTTGAACAAAAAGTATAAACTATTAAAATCGTCAAATACTAAACTTGAAAATGATTGTAAAGTTTTTATGGAAGAAGCTAAAAATAAGAAAATTAATTTGAGAATGAAATTTCATTGTTAGAAAATAGAAACTCATATCTAGAAACAAAAATGAAGGCTATTATGAAAACTAGACTGACACCCACAATGAATAATTCTACGAGTCTAAGCAAAAGCATACAAGTTCAAAACCTAGGAAGATATATTATAACTCATATAGATTAAAAAATCTTTTTCCTAGTGTGAAATGTTTTTCATGGGGAATGTTAGGATGCATATCCCACACTTGCATAATTTATAGTAGAACACATCTAGTGTGGAGACCTAAGATGTATAACTCATAGTACATCATGCATCTGGTTTATCATTGCCAAGAGAAACCTAAATTTATGTGGGGTTCCCAAGTTTAAAGTTTTATCATTTTGTAGAAATGCTCTCATATAAGACCTCGTGAGAGCATTTAGTACCTGGACAGCGGATGTTCAAAGCATATGACTGGAGATGCAAATGAATTTATAATGTTGGAAGCCATAAATGGAGGCAAGATAACACTTGGAGATAATATAACTAGGAGAGTGGTAGGAATAGGTATGATTGGCAACATGAATAATTTATTTATTGAGAATGTTTTATTGGTTGATGGCTTGAAACACAACTTGTTAAGTATTAGTCAGCTATGTGATAAGGGCTTTAACATCAAATTTTTACCTACAAGTTGTATTATAAGCCTAAATGGAATTGATATGTTGCATGGAAATAGGGTAAACAATGTGTACATGCTTGATTTATATTTTGTTAAGTCTTCAAATGCTTTGTCTTAAAACTGTCAATGATGAATCTTGGTTATGGCATAGAAGACTTTGTTATGTAAGCAAGAAAAAACTTAGGAAAATTACCCAAAAAGAGTTGGTCAGAGGAATACCTAAACTAGACTTCATTAATGATCACCTGTGTGATGCATGTCAATTAGAAAACTAGGTGAAGTCATCCTTTTATTCAATTAAGATCTTAGAACTAGCAAACACTAGAACTCATACACATGGATCTTTTTTAAACCGGTTAGTATTGTAAGTCTAGGAGTTAAAGCTTCGAATTTGTAATTGTTGATGATTTTTCAAGATTCACTTGGGTCAAATTCTTATCTCATAAGTGAATCATTTGATAAATTTAGAAATTTTTATACTTTGATCTAGAGAAAGCTAGAGGTGAGATTGCAATAGTCCAGAATTCAAAAGTGATCATGGAGGAGGGTTTAAAAATCAAAAAATTGGAAGATTTCTCGTAAAGAATAAGAATTCATCATAATTTTTTCAGCACCTAGGACCCCTTAGTAGAAT